>CM040439.1:44452163-45652163 GCA_022702705.1 Papilionanthe hookeriana x Papilionanthe teres | reverse complement strand
CCACTTTGGTTCAATGAATTTTGATGAATTTTGAAGGGGCCCTTGAAGAGAATCTTTGTTATTTTTAAAGTTCTATATAATAGGGCCATTGGTTGGTCAAAAATGAGAAGAAAAAAGGGGGTTATAAAGGGTGTGTATGTTAGTAGGGATTAGTTTGTGTAAAAGAGGAGAGTTCTCAATTGTGTAAGACGATTTTTGAGATATCTTGCAAGTAAATTCAGGAATTTCTTGGGGAGGAATCTAATATAAGCACTTGTATTTGTATTTAAAGTTTTTGTTTTTAAGACTTGTCTTTTAATATAAATCATGTGTTGTTGTGTTATCCTAATGAGTTCTGAGTAGTTTTCTTTTCATACTCCATGAAATAAGAAGTAATCATGTGGAGCATTTAATTTATTTAAAACTTCTTTTATGCCATACGTTGTGGTGGTGTTTTTCACTAGTTCTTCATTTACTTTATAAACTGGCCATTTGTGATGATAAAATTTGTTGCAAAACATAATGACCCAGGAGGGCTACGATTTCACCCAACTAGTGAGTACCACACTAACCTTACGAAGAGTGGAACCACAATCTAAGAAGAGTGCAAATATATAGGGAGATAAGTTTTGGTGGAAGTAGACTTGGTGTTTCTAGGGTGACATGCTAGATCCTTTACCAATTTGGTTTAAAGTAAGAACTAACTGTCCCTGGTAGTTCCTATAAAGAAGGCCTAATGGGTAATCTAGAAGTAGCATGCTAGAATCTACCCAACACTACCACACAAGCTGGAACATACTTTAGATTATTCAATATTTTTTATGCACTTGGAAGAGGTTAAAGAAGCTTGTATGCTTCTATTTTAAACAACTAAACATTTAAAACTTTAAAATAGTTGATTCTAACTCAAATTATGAATTAATTGCAAGTGGAAAGACTCTTTACATAATTCAAACTTTCTAAATTTAATTAGTTTATAAATTCTGCATTTTAATTGTGCTTATAATTAAATATTGCATATAGTTAGTTTTACTCTCATCAAAATACTTCAATATTCTCCTATAAGTTGTGTTTGCAGATATAATATAAGGCTCCGTTTGATTCAGACTTTTTGCTGCGGCGCGGCACGTCGCAGCGGAGTTGCCTCACCGCGGGCCTTGCTTTCGCTCCGAATTCGCGGCACCTCGCAGAGCAGTTCCCTCACCGCGGGCCGCGGGATAAACCCTGGGCCTCATATTTCTCTCCGCCGCCACGACCTTATTCCTATTGTTTCCCTTGCCCTCGCACGAACTCGAGCGGCTCTCCCCTTACGCCCTAGAAGTTCTCTCGAGCCTCCTGCGCCTCCTCTTTCTCGACCGATCTCGTTACTTCGAAGGTAACCGTAATGCCCCTCTTCTTCTTCCTGGCATGTATTGATGATTCTACCTCCTGCCACTTCTTCCTCTACTCTGAATCGACATAAATTTTTACAAATGGGGTTTCTCTCGAGCCTCCTGCACCTCCTCTTTCTCGACCTATCTCGATCGATCTCATTACAAATGGATTTTTTTATTTTTTTTGATTTTGGACTGCATTTTGTTGGGAGATTATCTTATCTCTTCTTTGAAGCACACAATGCTAATCTCTTTTTTGAATATATAACTGCTACATATGGATTCTTGAGGTCATTACAAATGGCTTCTTATGCTGATATAGTTGGAATGAGGTTGGGCTTAGTGAGGGTTGTGGAACATTTGGTTTTTGCTCAAACATGTCATGATTTTTTTGAAGGTAGAGGGGATTTTAACACCATCAAAAAACCATTAGGATGAATGGCAAACCAGATCTCATTTTCTCTAATATTGAAATGCCTAATCTGGCTTAGAAGTGCAAATTTACTCTCCCTGGTAAGTTTTCGGCTGGGGCATCCTAGCAGGGAAAATTTTAGAATGCTTTTTGAAAAATTTCAGGTATTGGGAGAATGGAAGGTTGGTCTATTTGAGACCCAACACTCCTTTAAGCTTCATCAAAACTTGAGACCCAACATTGTGGTGCATTTAGATTATACTGGTTTTATGGTCTTTTGCTTAGTAATCAAACTGGTTTTATGGTTTTCTTTTGCTTATTCTGATAAAGTCATGTGGAAATGGTTTTGATGAATGCCTGAAGGTTTTTTACGGCAATAATGGAGAGCATTGTATTTTCAGTTTCTTTTGGAGTTTGGAATTTTGATTTTTTGTGATTCTGTTTCTATAGTAATTTGGCGTCATGAATCACATATAAGATGGAATTGTTATGGATCACATATGATTCTGTTTCACTCTTTTGGTTGCTGGTAACCTCCTCCCTTCTCTTCTCCTTTATGTGGCCTTGCTCGGTTTGGCATTACTGTGCCTGGTGCTTTACCTTTTCTCTACTTGGTTGTTAGGCTATGGAGCCTGTGTGCCGTGGGCTTCCTGTTGGCTTGTAGGAATGCTACTGTTTCATTTCCTCTTTTGTGTTTCCCTTCTCCTCTCCTTAACAGCAGCAGATTTTTTTTTTTTTTCTAAAAAAAAGAGAATGAAAAAATAAGTGAAAGGGTGCTTTGCTCTTTCAAGCTTGATGCTTTTCATATGGAGGCTTCAAAGATATGCTTGGATTTAACTCATTGAAAGCATGTATTCAAGTGATATTTGGTATTCAAGTGATATTTTGTATTCTGTATAATGGAATTGGGAGCCTGTTTCTTAATTGGAAGCCTGCATTTTCAAGTGATATTGGCTGTACTTCATAGAGATCGTCCCCCTCCTTTAACTGATACATAGCTATCTGCCTTAACTTGAATTGGTTGTACTTCATAGAGGTCCTCCACCTCTGCTTTAACTCATTGAAAGCATGTATTCAAGTGATATTTGGTAGTCTGTAAGATGGAATTGGAATCCTGTTTCTTAATTGGAAGCCTGTATTTTCAAGCCTATGTTAAAGTGCTATGTACATGTTCTCTATTTCAGCAATAAAGAAATATCATTTCTTTCCCGTGGATGTAGGTCAGTATGACCGAACCACGTAAATTGTTCTCTTTTATGTGCTTACCTGTATTATTGGGTTAATTTTAATTGATATCTGTCAATGCTATTATGAGTAAAGATATCGCTAATATTTCTCCTATTCATAGTATGTCTATAAGAACAAAGAAGTTGCCACTCCTGCACTTTGGGAGAAGGACATAAAAATAATATTCTGTGATCTGTGCATAACGGAAGTCGAAAAGGGGAATAGGCCAAATTTTTTTTTCAACAAAGAAGGCTGGCAAAACATTGTTACAAATTTTATTGAGGTCACAGGCAGGGATTATGACAGGCTACAAGCTAAAACATAAATGGGATCAACTCAAGAAAGATTGGAAACTTTGGAAGGATTTAAAACAAGGATCGACTGGCTTGGGCTGGGATCCATTGAAGCGAACAATTGCTGCTTCAGAAGCATGGTGGATTGAAAGGCTTGCTGTAAGATATTATTCAATTAATATTTGTAATGTTAATCATTTTTATTTTTTTGGCCTTCTAATAAAATTTCCTTATATTTTACAGATTTTTCCCGCGGCGAAAAATTTCAAATCACTCAGGATAGAACCGTAATCGGAGGACAAGCTCGACAGATGTTTAGTGGGGTGGTAGCTACAGGAAATATGCAGTCGCCCTTAGCCAGACAATTTTTGAAGCTACCCCTGAACATGTGGCCGTTGAATTATCAAACGATTCAGCAGAGATCCGCATCTACGAGCAAACTGAAATTCAGTCAACAAACCGTACAAAGCGCCTCCCGAACAGACAAAAGAGAAAAAGTGCTGCTGCATCTATGAGAGACCAGCTCTCATACCTAGTGGACTCATCTAATGATGCCCCGCACATAGTTCAGAAAAGCGACGTACATGAGGTCGTTAGGCTCCTTGAGGACGATCCAGACTTTACTGGGGATCATGACCTTTTCTACTTTGCTGTCGACCTCTTCCGTGATTCCTTACATCGAGACTTCTTTACTGCATTTAGTAAAGAACGATTATTAGAATACATTCAATATTATTATAACCGTCGTACCATTTGATTTTATGTCGCACTGCTTAAATTTATTGCATCTACTAGATTGAGCTACCAGTCATGTATTTGTTTGGACAATTTTTAGAAGATTGAACTGATGTTTAAGCTTTCTATTTTCCAAGGTATAGTTCATTCATGTGCTTCTTTTAGTCCATTTATAATTTCTAAAGACCTTAATTTGGTTTAATTGTAATAGGCAGTTTATATCGTTATGGACCCAGAGGAAGTCCGACGCCGACGGCGAAATGCAGCGGTAAATATACTGGTGCAATACTATAATACGTACGTTGATCGTGAACACTGTTACATATCATCTCAGATTGGGAACAAATGGATGACAGAAACGATTTCAGGACACCCAATGAGATTTCGAAACATCTTCCGCATGTCCCAAGAAGTTTTCAATGATCTTTTAATAGATCTAAGAACATCTCATGGACTTCACGGGTCTTATCGGACAACATCCCGTGAAGTACTAGGCATAACACTTTACATACTATCACAAAACGAGTCTATGCGGGGAGCCATGGAATGCTTCCAACACTCGTCCAAAACAATAAGTAGATATTTCTCAGTTGGTTTGAGTTCTCTTTTAGTCTAACACAAGCCATAATAAAACCAACCGATCCAACTTTTGCAAGGATGCCTGTAGAGATTTGCAACGATGACCGATATATGCCATATTTCAAGGTACATTTCTATACTGCAGCCACATATTAATTGACTGCATATTGAAATGCTTTCTGTTGTATATAAAGGGTTGCATCGGCGCAATCGATGGAATGCACGTTCATGCTGTAGTACCGGATAACGAGAAAGTTGCATTTATCGGCCGTTCTGGGAGGACAACTCAAAATATAATGGCGGTTTGTGATTTCAACATGTGTTTTATATTTGCATTGGCTGGATGGGAGGGCAGCGCACATGATAGTAGGATTTTTAAAATTGCAACGAGAAATCCAGAGTACAATTTTCCTCACCCACCGCATGGTAAGTTCCTTTGTAATATAAAAAGTTGATATTTTTCTCCCGTACCTTGCTAATTTTATAAGTATTACAGGAAAGTATTATTTGGTAGATGCTTGATACCCAATGCACAGGGGGTACCTTAAACCCTATCCTGACACAAGGTATCATATTCCAGATTTTGAGAGAGCCAGTAATCGTACAAGAAGTAGAAAAGAGATGTTTAATAAAAGACATTCTCCCTTGCGAGGCGTAATTGAGAGGACATTTGGAGTTTGGAAGAAGAAATGGGTCATACTTTGAGATATGCCACCTTATCCGTTTCCCAAACAGGTGCAGATAGTGTTAGCAACTATGGCCCTACATAATTATATTAGGCAGCATCCAACTCGAGCTGATGTAGATTTCGAGTGAGTCGAGCTAAATGATGAGGTAGTTACAGTTGAAGGTTATGATGACCACATTGGCCAATCTCTGGCACGGGAGGAGATCGATAGTGCAGCAATTTGCATAAAAGATGGGGAGGGTGTGAACGAAATGGCAGCCCTTCGAGAAGAGATTACTCACTCATTAGTTGGAGAGTGATTCTGTTGAATAGTGCTATGTTTGTCTTTTACACTCTGTTGAGCACTTTTCTTCACATTAACTGATCTGTAAGAGTAATGTTTGTCTTATGTCTAGCTTGATTATTATCATTTTGTTTGAGAATTTGGTACTCAAATTAATTCAGTTGTATATTTGCTTGCATTTCAGGTAGAGATGGGCTCCAGCTTGTCAGCTTCCTCTCGCCGAGTGCTATGTCACTCATTAGTTGGAGAGTGATTCTGTTGAACAGTGCTATCTCTTTTGGCATCACGACAGCCGCACAGCTTTTTCCGAAAGTTTTATGCCTTTCCTCAGAACATTCCAGAGCAGTGCGGTTTCTTCCGATGGGCAGATAGTTTACTGAGATCTCGGAGTCCGATCGTTAGGGAGTGGACGGCTTCACTGGAAGACGGTGTGACACTGAAGCTACAATAACTCAAAACTAAAGTGAACATTATTATATTGTTGGTTGTTGTTGTAATAGTCACGTAGCTTTTTTTTCACTATACTTCTACTAAGCACGTGCTTCGAGAGGACTCTATGTTCACTCGTAGAACTTTATGACTTTTTCGAGATATGCAATCGTTATCTTGATGTTTTGTCTTTTCAAATCTTGTGCAAATAGATGATTTAAAACTCAATAATTTTTAATACTCTTAATATATATAGATATATAAAAATATGTAAATAAAGACATACTTTTATAGATATAAAAAATTTTAATACTTTTAAAATATATAGAAATATAAAAATAAGAAAATATAAAGCTCATAAATATTTTATTTTATTAATTTGAACAATATATTTAACAACATATGATGCTTAAATTTTTAAAAATAAAATTTATATTTATTAATTTGAATATTTAAAATATAATTTTTTTTAAAAAATTGCATTTGCAAATTCTGTATATCATATAAATAAATCGAAATTTTCAAACAGTTTTCCTAAACGAGGGCGATCGGTCATTTTCACGCCTACATGTTTTCCCACGTTCGCAACCAAACAGTACTAACTAGCTTCCCATGAGTTGCTTCTTAGAGAACGTATGCGGCTACTGCAAGTACTAAAAGCTGCAGCAGAACCAAACAGACCCTAAGTCTTTCTAAGTCATTACAGTCACATCTTTCCTCGTGGGATTTATACTGGGATTGTTAAAGGAAATTCTTTATTACTTGAAATGAGACGTATACTTGTATAGTACCAATAGTGTAAAAATTTATCTTTTATTTTCTAAAACATTTTATTTGTTCACACTAGCCACTAAATAGAATTCATGCTAAGTTTTTAGCAAACTTTTAGAACATAAAAATCTGTGCGGGTCAGGTCAAGTTTTTGGCACCGTTGTCAGGAAAAGATCGCAACGGAACTTTTCAACTTAAAAAATTTTTATTTGAACTTTAAGCTTATTTTAGGAGAATTGCGTTTTAACTTTTCTTTTAGTATTTTCATTCAATAAACATAAAATAAAAAAAATAAAAAAAATTAATAGAAACTGTAAATCACAAAGTTATTTTTAAGGCTATTTTTATTTTCTGAATTCTTGCATTTGTATGTGAAGTGTTGGATATGAAGGTTTAGTTTCTTATGATTCTGAGTTAGAGCGAACGATAAGAAAAATTAGAAAATAAAATGGACTTCACAATTTATAGGAAATGGTGAACACGTTACAAAATAACATCGATAATCAAACTGCTAAAAATGAACATCATAATATACAAAGATCTTTGAGGGACTACTCAAACCGTATAGTAGATGAAATTCACTTACGTATACAAACCCTTACTGTAAGGGTTAAATCATTTGAACTTAAATATGCTACTATACAAATGGTACAAAAGAATTACTTTGGGGGAACACCGTCTGAAGATCCAAATTTACACCTAACAAGTTTTCTATAACCATGTGCTACATTTAAATATGATGACGTATCAAATGATGTTGTTAGACTTAGAAATTTTCCTTTTTCCTTAAGGGATAAATCTATGATGTGGCTAAACTTGTTAGCACCTGGATCTATTAGAACTTGAGCGGATTTAGCACAAAAATTCTTGGCTAAGTATTTTTTGCCTTTAAAAACTACTAAGCTTAGAAATGATATAACTTCATTTACTTAGTATGAAGGGAAGTCAATATATCAAGCTTGGGAAAGATTCAAGGAACTCCTTAGAAAGTGTCTACACCATGCTTTGTTGGAGAGGTTAATTATTCAAATATTTTATAAAGGGTTAGTAGATCTTTTAAATCTATCATAAAGGCTGCTACTGGAGTTTCGGTAATGTCAAAATCATTTGATAAAGCTTATGCATTAATTAAATAAATGCCTATCAACAATTTTCAATGGCCCTCTAAAAAGGGTAAATCCTAAGAGAGTAGCCACTATTCATGATAATGACACTATTTTGATGGTTGCATCATAAGTTGTTGCATTATATAGGAAAATTGACGAAATTAGAATGAATTTTTCTCGAACACCTCATGTGATTGAAGAAAATTCATTAGAACAGAAGATCAATTCTTAAACTTCATTAGAAACATTAAATGGAATTAACAATAGACCCAATAACCCATATTCTAACTATTAAAACCCAGGTTTGAAAAATCACCCCAACTTTAATTGGAATAACAAATCTGGTGGAAGTCAACAATGGGGGAACAATCAAGCAAACCCATTGGGAAACTGGAACAACCAGGATAGTACTAACTATAGACGTATTTATTCTCTTGGATTTAGTAGTAACCCACAAATTAAGGAGAAAACATTGTCTATAGAAGAAGTGGTATTACAAATGAGAAATTAATTACAAAGTCAAGGTGTTGTGATTAGAAATATGGAGAACAAACTTGGACAATCTGCTAATGCACTTAGTAGTAGGCTTGAGGGAACACTTTCTAGTAACGTGGAAATCAATCCTAAAGAAAAAAACAAAGATCATGAGCAAGTTAAAGTTGTTCAACTTAGGAGTGGAAAGAAATTAAATGTGGAAATTCAAAAGAGATTGAAGTTGAGAGAGAGAATAAGGAAACTAAAAAACCTAAAGAAATTAGTTCTAAGGATGTAGAATAATCTGTCTCTCCAATTAAGATTAATTTAGAATGACCACCACCAACATTTCCTCAAAGGCTTAAACAACAAAAACTGGATCAACAAGATATTTAAGAAGTTAACAATCAATATTTCCTTCGCTGAGGCTTTAGAATAGATGCCAAGTTATGCTAAGTTTATGAAAGAGATATTAAACAAAAAAGGAATTTTGAATAACATTAAATTGTTGCACTTAGTGAAGAATGTAGTGCAATAATTCAAAAAAACTTCCTAAAAAACTTAAAGATTCTAGTAGCTTCAGTATTCCATGTACTATTAGAGACAGATTTTGCGGAAGCTTTATGTGATTTAGGAGGAAACATTAACCTTATGCCATTATTTATATTCTGTAAGTTAAGTTTAGGAGAGATTTATGCCACTATTGTAATTTTGCAGTTAGCTGATCGATCTATCGCCTATCCTAAGGGAGTTATAGAAGATGTACCTATGAAGGTAGATAAATTTATTTTTCCCATGGATTTCATTTTTAGATATGGAGGAAGATAAAGAAATACCTATCATTTTAGGAAGACCTTTCATGGCTACTGGACAAGCTATTATAGGTATGCAAAAAGGAAAGTCAACCATTAGAGTTAATGACCAGGAAGTTACTATTAATGTGTTAAAATCTATGGAAAATCTAGAAAAAGAGAGAGATGATGAATGTTACAGAATGGAGACTCTTCATTATATAATTGATGACCATTTTTGAGAAAATTGTGAAGCAAAAAATAAAATAACAAGAACTGGAAGATGAAAATGATAATGATTTTCATGAAACTTTAATCGAGGTAAATACTAAGGATTTAAAGTATGTTTGGAAAAATTTTAAAATTCTAGATGTTACTGAGAATAGTCAAATTTTTATTCCAACAATTGAAAAATCTCCAGAACTTGGGATGAAGGTTCTCCCTACTCATTTAAAGTATGCCTTATTAGGGAATTCATCTACATTTCTTGTTATAATATCCTTAAACTTAACTGAAGATCAACAAGAGAAATTAATGAATACATTAAAAATTTATAAGAAAGCCTTTGGATGGACGTTAGCTGATATTAAAGGAATTAACCCTTCAATCTGTATGTACAAAATTTTAATGGAAGATGATGCTAAACCTAGGGCTGATCCTCAAAAGAGATTGAAATTCTTGAAAGATGTTGTTAAAAAGTAAATTTTAAAGTGGTTGGATGCAAGAATTATTTATTCTATTTATGATAGTGCTTAGGACAATCCAATTCAATGCGTTCCTAAGATAGGGGGAGTGATTGTAGTCATGAATGAAAAAAAATAAATTAATTCCAAGAAGATAAGTCACTGGGTGGCGAATCTTTATTGATTTTAGAAAATTAAATCTAGCCACAAAGAAAAATCACTTTCCTCTACCTTTTCTGGACCAAATGTTGGATAGATTAGCTGGACACTATTATTTTTACTTTTCAGATGGATATTCCGGATAGCTTTTAGAAGAATGTTCCTTGGGTTATTGACCCAACCCACAATTATGCAGATAATTAGACTTATAAAAGATAGGTAAACTTGACCCTAAAATAAGCGACTAGTGTGCAAGATCGAAATGTTAAAATTTTTTAGAAAATAATAAACACATTAGGGGTACTACGCAAGTATACATATTATTTCAAGTAATATAGGATTTTCTTTTTAAAATCCCAGATATCGATCCCATAGGGAAAATAAGTGTGAATTAAAAGAAATTTTTAATTATACCAAAAATAAAAAAAGTGCTAATTCTTAATTTTTCTTTATAACTAAATAAGAGTAAAATTTAAACTTACTAAAATTTTATGAATTATGCAGAAAAATGTTTAAGAAAACGAAAAAAATACTTAATTAAAGATACTTTCTCCTTACAAATATTTATGTAATAAGTAGAGGAATCAAATTGTTTAGAACTTAAAAATGTTGTATTGTGACAAATAACAACATAAATATTCTTTACCCTTTGGTCCAAACATAAAGAACAGTGGCTAGTCTAAAGGTTGGTGCAAGATGTATTATTAGCAGTGTTGATTAGATTCTAGGCTCTCACATATAGATTACCCACTGTGCCCTCTCTATAGGACCTACTAGTGACAATTTTTTTCTCACTTTAAACAAAATTGGTAGAATTTAGTCAGTCAGTCTAAAGACATTCAATTCTATGCCCATCAAATCTTATCTCCCTATCTATTTGTACTCTCCTTCAGATGATAACTTCTGATCTTCCAAAGTGAAATCTCATACTTACAAGTTAAGAAATCTTAGCTCACGGTCAGTTCTATAAGATTTCTCTACATATTTTAACAATACAATTTACCATGTTGTAAAATAAAAGAAGTTTATGTAAAATATCATCACAATTTTTAGATAAGAAAAAAAAAAGTTCTTAAACAAAAATCCAAACCTATTAACTTAATTACATTATATTTTTAAGTAGAAATAGAAGAAAACTACTCAGAAATCATTGGATTAACACAACAAAACATATTCATAATCATTAAATCTAAAGCACACAACTTAAGAGTTAAGTTATAAATATTTATTTGGAATGTTCACCAAAGTAATCCTTTGAAGTTTTCTTTGACTTTTCTAACTCTTTCACACTCTTACAAAACTTTAAACTTTAGGGAATCATAAACACTCACTAAACACTTACAAACTTGAACTTGAAGTGAAAGAAACTAAGTATTAATTAAGGATGGCTCTAAAACAATCTTTTTTGTAAAATTAATTCCCTTATAGAGCATCAAAAATGACCAAGGGTTGCTTTAGACATCTCTTCAAATTCGTCCAAATTCGTTGAATCTTCTAAAATATAACTGTCACATCTAGGCGCTAGGTGCTAATTCAAATGATCCATTTGAGCGCTTTTTGCTTCAAGAGACACATCTCTTCATTCATGTGTCTAGATTCATTGTATACTATATTTGAAATGTGAATTATCATCTGGGACCTTATAGAATACTTTGGAACTGCCAAAATTAAAAAATTAACTACTCTAATCGTCTCTGACGCCTCGGTGCCAGACTTAATTTGTTAGTTTTTCTTCATTAAGCCCCAATTTTGCTCCTTTTTGCTTCTTTTCATCTTTAAACTCATCTTCTTATACCTCAAACCAAAAACATAAAAATATATTTCATTAAAGCATAATAGCCTTAAAAATATAAGAATAATTTATCCAAAAAAATGGTTAATTTTAAAGTATATTTATTTCCCCAAACTTAAACATTACTTGTCCTCAAGTGACACTAATCTTTAAAAACAAACAATTTATGTGAATGAGTTTCTATAGGAGTTTCCAAAATTTTGTTCAATAAATGAAATAGTTTAATTTAGAAAAAATTCTAGTAACTGCGACAAATTTAAAGTTTTGAAATTTTTTAAGTAAAGGTTAATGAGAAATATGAGTTCCTTATCTTATTCAGAAATAGTTATAGATTTTTCAAAATATAAGGTTTAGACAATTTATTTTCTTTACTTAAAAATTCTTACTAAAAATAATATTTCTAACTAGATTTTATTTATAAGTTTCAAGATTTTCTCAAGTCTTATACTTTTAGAAAGATCAGGTATGGAACGAATTTTTGATTGGGCCCTTAAATCCTCAAGCTTCTCCTTCCTTTTTTCCATCCTTTTTTCCTTACTTTCCATTTTCTTTTTTTTTTCTTTTTTCCCATATTTTATTTTATTTTATTTTTTTTATAAGGCAGGGATTACTATATCTGGATAGAACTTTAATGATTTTGAATTCCATCATTCCCTATTTTTAAGGCATAAGATAGATATATATATCTTTAACTCAGAAATATAATAAAAGTTTTGAAAATTATTTTCAATAACAGAAATTTAAGTTTTAAAAATAGAAGTCTAATCCTTCTATATTTTTTTCTAAAGTACAATTTTTCTTACTAAAGATAATCACAAAATATTTATCATTTCTTCACTAAGAAATGTTTTACTTTAAATTTTTCATTCTTACTATAAATTTCAACTAAATTTTCTTACTCATTTCTATATTCAAAATTTTATTTTTCTAATATAATTTCATTCACATAATTATTTTTTTAATTCAAATTTATTTTTAAGCACATTTGAGAACAAACAAAATTTAAATTTTTGAAAATTGTTTTTTATTCTCCCCCCAACTTAATTTTTAAAATGTTTTGTAATATAAATTTTCTAATAAGCACAAAGAAGGAAAAACTTTAAAGAAATTTTAAAGCAGGAGAATAAATGCAAGTATAGAAAGTAGTACAGAAGAGTAACAGTAGGAATAACAATTAAAAGCTAACACTCTTTTCTAGCACTGATACAATACTAAATAAACAAAAGAGCAAACAGTATAGTGATAAATAACAGAAGTCCTCAAACAACCCTACATAGACATCAGAGTCTAAACATAGAAAATAAAAGATACAGGAAATAAAAACATAAAGGATAAATACAACATAAAAGTAAGAAGTCTAATCATCAACTTCAGTCTCCTCTTCGCCATAATCATCAAATTGAATATCCTCATCCATTGCTCTTAGATTTGTATATGGTGAAAATTTAGGGCATGTAGAGAAATTCACACTCTGGTCTCCCTTAAGAAACTTTACCAACACCTCATCATATTCAACATCATAACAACTTTTCCTATAAACATAGTCTGCCATATGATTAAATTTCTTGTCCAAATCCTTCATACAACAATGCATCAGAAACATATCAGTTTGCTGTTCTATATATCTTTTGCTCAAAACATCCCAAAATCAAGGTGGAGGCTCAGTAGCAGTGGATGTAGATGGTATAGTAGTAGATGGTACTGAAGTAGAAAGTTCACTAGGAGCTCTACCTTTAGGTCATCAAAAAATCTACATTAGCCTTCCCAATAGGTTTCAAAGTTCAGAATGATCATATTTCACACCAGATTGCTTACATAAAGAGAAAATAAGAGATGGAAAGCCTAACCTAAAAATACTACTAGCTCTCGCAGAAGAACTAATAGTATCACAAATTATTGATCTAATGTCAATCGACTTCATCTCTTGAATGCAATAGTTCAGAACGACTCGTTCTTTTGTAACTTCACTTAAATGGTTCGAGGGAAGGAGACGAGCAGAAATGAAATAGTGCCAAACTTTAGAAGTAGCAATGAGTGAGGCAGAAGAAAAAAGTACCTTCTTAGCATTTCTAACCTTCCAAGCTCCAGATCCATCATTCAAATAATGGATAATGCTATCAAACTCAGCCTCAGATGGAGTATGCTCTGAATAAAAACAGTGAGTAACGGGAGGCAGACCATATAGCGTATTAATCCTCTTCGGAGTGAACTCAACTTCCTTAGCTCGAATTCAGGAACAACAGGGATAATAACAACAACAGTAAACTAACAGAACTTCTCCCAATTGCGCACTACAATAACATTCTCAATCGCTCCACCGAGGTGATAAAAACTTCTCTCAGCAATAAATTTTATGGTGGAGGCAAACTCATTGTGACACATTAGTGCGTTAATACTAACAAATTTAGATCTATCAAAATCTTCGCTCTCCATTCCTCAGATTTAGGAGCCATCGTAAAAATGACAAAAAAATTTTATTAAATTCTAAAATTAAGATTATAGACTTCTTCCATGCTTTTTCAAACTAAATGCAAATTAAATCCATTGATTTTTCACTTAGAAATTAAAAAAAAATTATAAAAATTTCAGCTCTCTTGCAAAGTTTGAAAAATCCATGGTAGATTTGTAAAATAATAAAGCTAAAGTTTAGATCAAAACTTAAGAAGATGAGATCCGGTGTTTTTAAGCCATGAAACTTCAAAAATTGAGCTCTAGAAGGAACCCTAGGACTGGTTTTCGTAGAAGAGAGGAAGAAGAAGGTGCTTAGGCGTCAAAAATGGCGTCCGGTGGGTTTAGGTGAACCGACAACTAGGCGCCAGGTTTGGCGCCTAGGCTCCTGGTTTGGGCGCCTGATCCATTGAAAATTAGATAGCTTTTTACTATTCATTTCATACCTATTTTTGATGATATTGCACTTTAAAGAAGAGTATTTTTCATGATTTTATGCAGATGCTATGATTTTAGGCCTTTGGAGCAAAAGGAAGTGAAAATGAGCGAATTTGGAGCAAAAATGGACAAAAGTGCATTTTATTGAACTAATGTCTAACGACACTATCACTAGCGTCAGACCGCACTAATTTATAGAGAGTTGCGACCGTATTGGAGGAATAATGCGCCAAACGATGCTCTATCCAGTGCCAGACCGCACCCTATCCCGATTTTAAACTAGATTCAATGTATTTAGCTGGATTTTGGAGGGTTGCTTGAGGAAACTCTTGGAAATTCAGTTTTGGCCAAATTTAAACTCCATTGGAGCCAAGTTTAGAGAGAGGGGACAAGTGGAGTGAAGAGTTCAGAGTTTAGAGAGAGTTTCTTTCATTTTGTTTAGGAAATCTAGGTTTTGTGTTTTATCTTCTAAGGAGTGTAAGAGGAGAGGGAAAGTGAGAGATTTCTTCTTCCTTATTTATCTAAATAGAGAATTGTGTGTTTTTGTGAAGAAAAAAGAGGGGTCAAAGGAATTCCTAGAGATTCGCTTGGGTAAGAGTTTGAGATAAGTCGTCATTACTTTACTCTGTTTGTATGATGTTATTTTTATATTTAAAATCCATGTTTTGTCATCTTTTCCTCATTTGTCTTGAGTAGATTTCTTTTTCTTTCTCCTTTTCATGTGTTGTGTTGATGTTGTGACATGAAAATGATGTGCCAAGTTATTATGGAGAATTTGTGATGAACTTTTCACTTCGAACTTCATTTACTTTTTGATATGGCCAATTGAATTGTTAAAACTTGTTGGGAAACATATTTTTCGAAAGGATTATGATTTCCACAAAAAAAGTGAAGGTCACATTCAATGTCCATGAATGAGAGATGTAGTTCATGGGGATTGAGTGCAAAGAAATAGGGAAATATACTTTGATGGCCATAGAATTGGAGATTTTAGAGTGACATGCTAAAATCCTCAATTTGGTCCTAATGTTTGGAAACCTAAGCGAGAGTTAGCCTTCAGGGGAAGGAAAGTGGGAGCTCTGGAGTGAGAGCCAGTATTCTCCCAGTCTAACCACAGATTTGGGGACTAAACTTAAGATTAGCCAATGTTATTTACACGCTGAAATATGGGTAAAGAATAAGAATGCTCCTATTTGACACAATACATTTGCATCACTGATCTATGTCACCATAATCAACACATTATGATTAGAAAGGAGGAAGACTCTTTCTTACAATTGTACTTTGTTATAAATTTATTCTTGTGTTAGTTTAACTTTACTTTGGAAGAAATAGTAATTAAAACAGTTTGTCTCTATTTCAAGAATTAAACTTACTTACATTTGTGCTGTGATTCGATAAGAGATTTCTGTGCTACGTTATAAAATTAAAATCTCCTTATGGGATTGATATCCATAACTCCACTAGAGCCCTTTATTACTTGAGCAATAAATATACTTGAATTTAATTGTGTGACTCATTATAAAACTAAATCATTATATATATCTAAATCTGAGTTCATAAATTTTGGCAAATTAAAAAAGTCGCATCAGCGCTACACTTGCCGAAAATTTTAATATTTCAAAATGTCGTTGATAAATTATCCTAAGAAAGTCTAACACCTGCAGGCCCAAATTTTCAAATCAAACTCATTCAATTCTTCCAATTCTATAAAAAAAAAGAAATTTCAAATCCAGATCAAATTTCAATAATCTAACATAATATTTACGCAAATCACTTCAATTTCATTCCAGATATTCAATGTTGGGTTCAACAAACACAGAAATATAAGCATAAATATCATTACAAGATTAACTCACAAAATATATTCAACAAGCACACATTCAACATGCTGGTCAACTCCAAATATACAACATACACAATAACACAATTAGATAACACTCTTCATCATTTCAAGACTTCACTAATTGTAATCAGAAACTTTATTTTCCCCATCGCATGGTAGATTGCTACGAACAAAAAAGTGAAAGAAAGGAACACGAGGAAATTCCAAAGATGTTTCCTCATTTTGTTCTTGGCATAAAATGTTACTTGATAATCTTCAAAAGCAACCATATGATCAGATTGACGCTTCATTTTCCATTCCATATGCTCATATTGATGGAACATCACATGCATCCTATTGCTAATAAGTAGCAACTCCTCTTTAATCTTCTTAAATCGGTTGATCATCCTTTCCAAACTCATTGATAAATATCTATTGAAATAAGTTTGTGAATCCTTGTGCACAAACTTATCTTTACTCTCCAAACTTTTGTTTCTATTTTCCATAGAAACTAAAAAATCTTAATCTCTCACTAAATTTTGGCTTTTCAGGTCAATTAATGGAGGATATACTCATTGGGATGAAGATAAACCATTTTATAAGGAAAGAAATGGTTAAAACTGTAATTTGTCAGTTTTTTGCACTTCCAGTAACTGTGGCGCTTAGGCGCCAGTTTCTCAGATGTCTGGCGCCTAGGCGCCGGTATCCAAAAAATACTATATAGCCTCACATCAAATTTCTAATGGTTCCAATCATATATAAGTCTTCGTACGGTGTTAAATAATCAGTATAAAACAAAAGGATAATCACATCCTACAACAACCAACTTAAATCAAATCAAATCGACAGAAATATGGGTTTCATCCCATAAAGCATTTGGTTTAACGTCGTCACCCTGACTTAATCTGTAAGTTTTACTTAGACTGATCCAGGTCTATTGATTCTTTATAATAAGACAAGTTTTCTCCAATACAGGGTTTCAATCTTTGCCCATTTACTTTAAATAAATTATCAGACTTAGGATTTTTTATATCCACAACTCCGTAAGGATAAACATTTTCCACAATATAAAGCCCCATCCATTTGGGCTTTAATTTCCCAGGAAATAATTTTAATCGGGTATTATATAATAAAACTTCTTGTCTAGGCTCAAATTTTTTTTTGAAAATCTTCTTATCATGTAAATTCTTCATCTTTTCTTTGTAAATTCTAGCATTCTCATAAGACTCATTTCTGATTTCATCAAGCTCGTTTAATTGTAATAATCTCTTTTATCTAACATCCTTTAAGTTATAATTAAACTCTTTTATCGCCCAATAAGATTTATGTTCCAGCTCAACAGGTAAATGACAGAGTTTTCCATATATAAGCATATATAGTGACATTCCTATAAGAGTTTTATAAGCATTCTTATGAGCCCATAACGCAGAATCAAGTCTGTCAACCCAATTAGTTCTTTTAGGATTTACAATTTTCTCTAAATTTTTTTTGATTTCTTAAATTAATACTTCTGCCATTCCACTAGTTTGAGGGTGATAAGCAGTAGCAATTTTATGCTTAATTTTATATTTGCTAAGTAATTTTTAAATTTAAAATTCTTAAAGTGACTTCCCCCATGGGTAATAATAATTCTTGTTATTCCAAATATGGTAAAAATCTTTTTGATTAAAAAATTTGAAACACATTTAGCATTACAATGAGGTAAAGTTTAAAAACATAATCAACAACTAATAATATATAAATTCTTCTAGAAGATGGTACAAATGCTCCTATAAAAACCAAACCCCATACATAAAAAATTTCAACTTCTAAAGTGAAATTCAAAGGCATTTCATCTCTTCTAGAAATATTACCTACTCTCTGACATTGATCACAAGATTTTAGATATTTTTTAACATCTTTAAATAATGTATGCCAATACAATCCAGAATTTAAAATTTTAAATGCAGTTTTATCAATACCAAAATGTTCTTCAAACTCAGAGTTATGGCATTTGTGAATAATTTCATGAGTTTCATTATTAGGTACACATCTTTGAATAACATAATCTTTACATTGTTTGAATAAATAGGGGACATCCCAAAAGTAAAAGTTTGAATCATGCATGAACTTTTTTTTTCTGATGGCTAGTTAATTCAGATGCTAAAATATTACTAGCTAATTAATTAGCCATATCAGCATACCATGGAACTTGCCACTCAGAAATAGCATAAAGTTGTTCATCAGGAAAATAATCATTTATGTTTTCTTCAAAATTCTTTTTGTTATCATATTCAATTCTAAACAAATAGTCAATAATTTGATTATCAATATCCTTTTTGTCAACTATTTGAAAATCAAATTCTTGCAAGAGAAGTACCTATCTAATTAACCTCAATTTAGCATCCTTTTTTGAAATTAAATACTTAATAGCAGAATGATCAGTATGGACTATACATTTTGCTCCAAATAAATATGGTATAAATTTATCAAAAGCATATACTATTGCCAATTGCTCTTTTTCAGTAGTAATATAATTAATTTGAGCTTCATTAATGGTTCTACTGGCATAATATATAACTTTAAAAATCTTATCATATTTTGTCCAAAAACTGCTCAAATAGCATAGTCACTAGCATCACACATTAATTCAAAAGGTTTTTCCTAATTAGTTGAAACAATAATAGGTGCAATAATTAAATTTTCTTTTAATGAATTAAAAGCTTTTAAACAATTTTCATTAAAATCAAATTTTGTGTCTTTTTCTAAAAGATGGCATAGAGGTTTAGCAATTTTAGAAAAATCTTTAATATACCTCCTATAAAATCCAGCATGTCTGAGAAAACTTCTCATAGTTGTAACTGAAGTAGTAGATTATAATCCAACAATAATTAAAATTTTTTGGTTGGTCAACTTCCATACCATTTTTAGAATTTTTATGTCTCAAAACAATTCCTTCTGTATCCATAAATTGACATTTTTCCCAGTTCAGAACCAAATTTGTTTCATCATAACGTTTTAACACTTTAGCCAAATGATCTAAACAAGAATCAAAAGAGGTTCCAAACATAAAAAAGTCATCCATACAAATTTCAATTCCTTTCTTAATTAAATCATATAAAATAGACATTATACACCTTTGGAACATTGCAGGTGCATTACATAATCCAAAGGCATTCTTCTAAAATCAAAATTTCCATAAGGACTAGTAATTGTAGTCTTTTCTTGATCTTCTGGAGTTATCGGAATTTGGTGGTAACCAAAATATCCATCCAAAAAGTAAAAAAATATGAATGTCCAACTAATCTATCCAACATTTGATCCAAGAAAGGAAAAGGAAAATGATCCTTCCTAGTAGCAGTATTCAATTTTTTATAATCGATACAAATCCATCACCCAGTGACTTGTCTTGTTTGAATTGATTCATTATTTTCATTAACAACTACAGTCACTCCCCCTTTCTTTGGAATATAGTGAATCAGACTAACTCAAGAACTATGAGTTATAGGATAAATAATTCCAGCATCCAACCATTTTAATATGCCTTTCTTTACTACCTTTTTCATTATTGAAATTAATCTTCTTTGAGGTTCAAAACTTGGTTTATAGTCTTCTTCCATTAAAATTCGATGCATACAGATCAAAGGTCTTATTTCTTTTATATCAACTATTGTCCAACCAAAAGCATTTTATAATTTTTTAAAATTTCTAATAACTTATTTTCCCGATCTTTAGTTAATTCAAAAGATATCATTTCAGATAAAGTTGATGAATTCCCAAAGAAAGAATACTTTAAATGAGGAGGTAATACTTTTAACTCAAGTTCAGGAGCCTTTTCAATAGAAAGTATTATAGATTCATTATTTTCATTTCTATTTAAAATTTCTTAATTTTTATGAATATAATTACAATCTTCTGAATTTATTTTATATGATTTCTCTTCAAAATCACTTTCAATTATATTATTTATTTCTTCATGACCTTTTAACTCTTCAAATTTTTCGTCAAAAATAACTTCACAATTTTATTGATAATGCTTTGCTATTATGTAATCAAATATATGCATCCTATAACATTTTTTTTAACATGATTTCTCATTGATTTAAGTACATTAAATGTTACTTCCTGATCATTAACTCTCATGGTTAACTCCTCTTTTTGCACATCAATCATAGCTCGCCCAGTAGCAAGAAAATGTCTTCCTAAAATAATAGAAATCTCTTTATCTTCTTCCATATCAAGTACAATAAAGTCTACAGGGAAGATAAATTTATCCACTCTATAACTCTTTTAGGATAAGTAATAGATCGATTAGCCAATTATAGGGTTACATTAGTAGGAGAAATCTCTCCTAAATCTATCCTTTGAAAGATGGATAAAGACATGAGATTAATAATAGCTCCTAAATCACATAAGGCCTTACCATAAAATTTTTTTCCAATAGCACATGGAATAGTGAAACTTCCAGAGTCTTTAAGCTTCTAAGGATGCTTCTTCTGAATTATTACACTGCATTCTTCACTCAGTGCAATAGTTTCATAAGCTTCGAAAGTATCTTTTTTATTTAAAATATCATTCATGAATTTAACATAGTTAGGCATTTGTTACAATGCTTCAACAAATGGACCTTGATTGTAAGCTTTTTGAATATTTCAGAAAATCTTGAAAATTTTTGATCAAGCTTCTGTTGTCTGGGTCTTTGAGGAAAAGGAGTTGGTAATTTTTCTACATCATTTCTAGTTGGAGAAATAGATTGTTCTTCTTTTTCAGGAACAGATTCTTTAGGTCTCTCTATTTCTTCCAACTCTTTCTCAATTTCACTTCATTTTAAGTTCGTTCTATTAATTTCTTTCCACTCCTCAGTTGAACAACTTTAATTTGTTCATGCACATTATCTTTAGAATTTATTTCCACATTACTCGGGAGTGTTCCTTGAGGTCTATTACTGATTGAATTAGCAATTTGCCCTATTTGATTCTCAATATTTCTTATCGCCGCATTTTGACTTTATAACTAATTACACATTTATAAAATTAATTCTTTTATAGATAACTTTTTTTCCTTAAATTGTTGATTAAAACTAGGAGGATAAGGAGGTCGATAGTTTGAATTTTCTTGATTATTCCAATTTTCAGTTGGGTTTATCTGATTATTTCCCATTGAGGATTTCCATTATTTCAATTAAAATTTGGGTGATTTTCCAACCTGGGTTATACTAATTAGAATATAAGTTATTAGTTTTGGTAGCTATAGCTTGTAATGTTTCTAAAGATTGAGAATCATTCATATTTCCTAAATTTTCATTATTCATATGAGGTATTTGGGACAGATTCATAGCATAGTTATCTAATTTCTTAGATATCGCAGCTACTTAAGAAGCTAAAATAGAAAAGGCATCATTATCATGAATATTAGCCACTCTTTTAGGATTTATCCTTTCAAAAGGCCATTGAAAATTATTAGTTGTCATTTCTTCAATTAAAGTATAAGCTTCATCAAATGATTTTTCCATTAAAGATCCTCCAGCAGCAGCATCAATTATAAATCTAAGAGAACCCAATAATCCATTATAAAATGTTTGAATGATTAATCAATCTGGTAATGCATGGCGTGGACACTTCCTAAGGAGTTCTTTAAATTGTTATCATGCTTCATAAATTGTTTCTCCCTCATATTGAGTAAAAAAAGTTATATCATTTCTAAGTTTAGTAGTTTTAGAAGGTGGAAAATATTTAGCCAAGAATTTTTGTGCCATTTCTCTCCAAGTTTTAATAGATCCTGTGGCTAATGAATTTAACCACATCTTAGCTTTATCACTTAAATAAAAAGGAAAAAAGTCTAAGTCTAATAGCATCATCCGATACACCATCTTATTTGAAAGTAGTACAAAGTTCTAAAAAACTTGCAAAATGTAAATTTGGATCCTCAGTTGGTGATCCCCCAAATTGATTATTTTGCATCATTTATATTTTAGCAGGTTTAAGTTCAAATGAATTCACAGCACCAGCAGGGATTTTGTATACTTAAATGAATTTCATCTGCTGTAGGGTTAGCATATTCCCTTAAAGGTTTTTGTAAATTTTGATGCTCATTATCTTCAATTGTAATTTCAGGATTATTTCGAGGTATGTTCGCCATTTCTTGAATATTATGAAGTTGTTTTTCTTTTCTAATTTTTCTTATAGTTCGTTCTAATTCAGAATCGTAAGGCACTATACCTTCAGATCCTGAACTACGCATAAAAAATAAAAAGATTTACTGAAAATAAAGTAGCACACAAACTAAAATATATAAATAATTATATATATATATATATATATATATTATAATTTGAATATATAAAAGTTTTCTCTTAATTTAGAATTAGTTTTCCCCGACAATGGCGCTGAAAACTTGACCCAACCCGCAATTATGCAGATAAGTAGACTTATAATATATAGGTAAACTTGATCCTAAAATAAACAGATAGTGTACAAAATAGAAATGTTATAATTGTTAGAAAATAATAAACACACTAAGGGTACTACGTAAGTATACGTATCGTTTCAAGTAATATAGTATTTTCTTTATAAAACCCTAGGTATCGATCCCACGGGGAAAACAAGTGTGAATTAAAATAAAATTTTAATAATACAACAGGTCGCAGGACAATACAGAATCTTAAAGCCAAGACTTGAGCAATACTTTCAGTATGCCATGAAACTGTTGGAACAAATTCCGAATGTAACAATCTACAAGATCCCCAGAAGAGAAAATGCTCTCGCGGATGCGCTAGCTCGCCTTGCAAAAGAATTTGCCTGCTTACAAGATGAGTCAGTTGAAGTGTCAGTTCAAGGACGACAGGTCCTATCACAGCTCGACATGGAAGTGATACAGAAATCAGAAAAAGCAGAGGAATCAGTTGCAGCAGTGACGGAAAACACATAAGATTGGCTTCAGCCGCTAATAGACTACCTGCAAACAGGGAAATTACCAGATGATAAGTCATTAGCACATCAAATCAAGAAAAGAGCTTTGTCTTACGCATTAATAAACAATACATTACACAGAAGGGCTTTTGATCAGATGTGGTTAAGATGCCTGAGTGGGTCCGAGGCTCGTGAAATTGTCAAAGAAGTGCATTCAGGACTTTGTGGCGCTCATCAGTCGGGCCCGAAAATGAAAATGAAAATTAAAGGACTAGGGTATTACTGGCCCTCGATGATGACCGATTGCATGAAGATTGCCAAAAGTTGTCGCCAGTGCCAAGTGCACGGAGTGGTTCTACACCAACCTCCAAATGTGCTACATCCGACAATTGCATCGTGGCCATTTGAGTGTTGGGGAACAGATATAGTGGGTCCGATAGAACCGCCTTCTTCAAGAGGACATCACTTCATCCTTGCGGCTACGTACTACTTTTCTAAATGGGCGAAGCAGTTCCACTCGGAGAAGTAAAGGCACACCACGTGCTCCGGCTTTTCAAAATCAAGTTGTTTACCGTTTCGGAGTACCACGCAGAATCATTTCAGATAATGGGTCCGCATTCAGAAGCACAAAAATCAACAATTTTGTCAGAAAACATGGGATCGATTGGCGATACTAAACAATCTATTACCCAAGAGCAAACGGCTTGGCCGAGGCTTTTAATAAAACTCTCGTTCAAATTTTAAAGAAAACTTTGGATGACAACAAGAGAAATTGGCACGAGAAGTTGTTATAAGCCTTATGGGCCTACATGATGACTTTCAGGACTCCTACTCAGTCTACGCCTTATGCTTTAGTATACGGATCCGAGGCAGTGTTGCCATTGGAAGTCCAGCTTCCATCACTCAGAAATGCAGTTGCAAATAAAATTACTACAGAAGAGAAAGCCAGATTACGACTGGAAGAACTGGAGAACCTGGAAGGGAAAGGACTTGCAGCGCAACAAAATTTGGAACTGTACCAAGCTAAGATGATCCAGGCCCATGATAAACTGGTCCGCTCGAGGTCTTTCAAAGTTGGTGACTTAGTTCTTGTTCTCAGAAGACCTATTCTTGCACATCGCAAGATAGGAGGCAAATTTGAACCAACTTGGGAAGGGCCGTTTGTGGTCGAGGCGATCTACTCGAGAGGCTCCTACCAACTTGTGAATTACCAAGGAGAACGACAAATGCTTCCAATCAATGGACGATATTTGAAGAAGTATTAGGCAACCTGATGATTCGAAGGGTGGCCTCTAAAATAGAGTCTTATCCCTAGAATCACGGGTGAAGCAATCACTTTGTGACTGGGTCCAAACCCAAAAGCCATAAAAATGGATAAAAATATATGTGTTAAAAATAAAATATGTGAAATCATAATAACAAAAGTTTTACCCTTCCTTTCAAATCAAATCTTTTTCCTGATCTTTCTTTATATTTTCCTGCTTTCCTTAAAAATTAAAATTGGAATAAGTGAATAAGAATCTTCAGTGATAAATACTTTCTTAATGTTCTTATTCTTAGTACAGCCCCTGATCCTTTCCTTGTTTTCTTCGCAGGGAAATGTCGAACGGGCGGTTGGTCCTAAACTTTAAAAATGGCGTGAGTCTCGCACTCGATGAAAAGAGGGTGAAGGATGGAGCAATGATAGAAATTGATTCTGACTTCACACCAGCCAGCCTACAGTATGAAGAAAATGACTGGGTCCCAGTGGACCGAGAGGACCTTCATAGCCAGACTGTGATGAAGATGGGTGGCCCAAGCCGCCAATCCAAAAACAAGAAAAGAAAGACAAACACCGAAGAAAGCAAGAAAATCAAGTCAGTAATTGCCACGGCAGAGGGCAGGCTCGTCAACGCCGCGCTCGCAGAAATTCAAGAAGTAAGGAGAGCTACGCTCACTGCTACTCAAAGAAGGAATAAGAATCGCCGTATTCGCAAGAAGTTGACTAAACTAGCAGCAGATCAACACGAGGAAACAACCACCTTCGCAGACACACGCATTTCAAAGATACCGGTTCATCAGGAACCTGAAAAGAGAGAACAAGCTCCAAGAACAACAGAAAGGATAAGGGAAACTCTGAGAAGATCAGAGGCAGAGAGATCGCCTCGACGCCGGACAGAGATACCATATCTAAAAAACCTTGTTGTGGAAGCAACCCCGGAGGATGTCCCGACAGAGACAATCCCCGAGGAGCCAAGGTATGCAGGAGAACGTGACGGGATTGAGCCATACATCCCGCAGTACGTTACTAGGCCTCGTCACTTGCAGCATCATCCCGGAATATGAACTAGAAAGAATGCAAAATGTTGAGAAGAAGACTTTCGAATACTTTGAAAGGATTAGAGGCAAAAGAATCAACATTTTGGAAGGCCTCGAGTTACACACGGTGTATTCTCGGAGTACGAGTAACGAGCAGATTGTGGATTGCATTTTAGAACTTCGAAGATGGAGTCGAGCGGGCCGTCCGAGAGAAAAGACTTATTTGGAACCCCGGAAATGGATGCCGGGGAAATGAAGAGTCACAATACAATGCGGATGTTGCTATAACTTCGCAGAGGACAGAAAAGGAAATCCACCAGGGATACTCCGTCACGGTGAGGTGGATCTGATACCAAGGATAATTAAAAGAATGCTGAAAAGAATGATAACGTGGAGGGTACTGCCAGCAGACTGCATACCCAACAGTTGCATCATCAACATTTATCAGAAGGGCGACTGCATACCTCCACACATAGACCACCACGACTTTGTCAGACCTTTCTGCACAGTTTCGTTCATCAACCAATGCAATATCATGTTCGGATCTGACCTCCGGATAGCAGGCCCAAGTAAGTTCCGAGGGCCGGTGGAGATACCACTTCCGGTAGGTTTCGTCATGATATTACAAGGAAATGGAGCAGACATCGTAAAACATTGTATACCGGGAGTACCAGTGGAGCGGATCTCCGTCACATTTAGAAGGATGGACGACAGAAAGGCACCGAACCACTTCGAGCCAGATCCAGAATTGGAGAGTCTCCGGCCCTACGAGCTGTGAGTTACACGGGAAATAGCACACCTCCAATGCACATCCATGCGACATTCCTGCCAAGGATGGCTTGGAAGGTGATGTTATTGACCATGTATCTCATTATTAAGACATGGATTTAACAAATACTTTTTGGATGGATCAACAAGAATCATACATAGTCCATTTTGAGTCATGGATTGTATGAGAAATATTTTAGATCGAGTTGTATGATGTATCTTCAACAAGATTGGAATGAAAGTGACCATGTCACATTTTGCCTTAACCTCTTTTTGTGCAAATTGACTGGAAAACGCCATTAAAGTTAAATGAACTTCGAACAAAAAACAAAAAAGAAAAGGAAAATAAATAAGAACTCTCTTCATAAAAATCCAAACATTAAAAAGAATTTCAAATCTATATGAACACCAAATAAAAAATAAAAAAAAGGGATAGTTAAAGAACAAACAAAACAAATTTAAAGCTCAAATTGAATTCCAGTTTAAGGTCGTCTTTTCAAATCCTCCAATCCTTCTTCAAATCAAGATCTATTCCGGACCTCCTTTGAAACCCTCTCTCGGAATGATTTCAGAATCACGAAGAATTTTCAATTTGATTCGGATGGCATGGGTTCGTACTCTTCGCCAAGTAATCAAACTTTGATTGATTCCCATGGGATATGGAACACTTTCATATCTCATTTAGATCTTAGCAATCTCAGCATTCGGGATAGGCTTCCACCCTACTCCCATCTCAGCAATCTCAACATTCGGGATAGGCTTCCGCCCTACTCCCATCTCAGCAAATCTCAACATTCGGGATAGGCTTCGCCCTGCTCCCATCTCGACGAATCTCGGCATTCGGGATAGGCTTCCGCCCTACTCCCATCTCGACGAATCTCGGCATTCGGGATAGGCTTCCGCCCTACTCCCATCTCAGCGAATCTCGGCATTCGGGATAGAGCTTCGCCCTACTCCCATCTCGACGATCTCGGCATTCGGGATAGACTTCCGCCCTACTCCCATCTCGAGCAAATCTCGGCATTCGGGATAGGCTTCGGCTCTACTCCCTTCTCGACGATTCTCGGCACTCGGGATAGGCTTCCATCCTACTCCCTTCTCAGCAATTCTCAGCACTCGGGATAGGCACAGTCCTACTCCTTTCTCAGCAATCTCAAAAAATTTGACCCTCTCAGCAAGAAATTGAAATTAAAGAACTCTGCATTTCGGATAGGCTTTGTCCTATTCTTCCTCAGCATATGGAATAGGTTCAATCCTGCTTCCTTCTCAGCATACAAATGCATTTGGGTAGGCCTCCGCCTACTCTTTTCTCCGCATAAAATCAAAATTGAAACTCAAATCGAAATTCAAACTCAAAATTAAAAACTTGAAATAAAAAATGAAATGAATCTAAGATCCCATCTCTTGAAATCTTGTGATCTGAAACTCACCTCCTTTTTTTCCCCAGCGAGAGTTCTGGAATCTTCAGTCTTGGAGATTTACCTGATACTCCCCAGTGGAAATTTCTTACATTTCGTCCTAAGTTTGTCACTTGGACATCTATTTTGGTTCTGTTGATCTCTTCGGTCAACGCCAATACGCGCGGTGTGCTTGGTTAGCACACCACACCTATTGGGGGTCCATTTGTTGACTTCATTTTTGATGAGGTATTCTCTTCCCTCTTTAGTACTTAGGATCTAGCCTTAGGCTTTTCCTTTGACTATTTTACAGGACTAGAATTGGGACCCATCCTTTAGAAATTTAAACCACTTCTTGTCTCCCTGCAAACCCCACAAGCTTGATTGTAGACCCCTAATGACCTAGAGGGTTGAGATCAAAAGTGAAGGTTTAAAGGATGAGTTCCCTACAGGACTCTTTGGCCTTAGGACCACCCTGGGTGGCTTGGTCTGGTGAGGGTTGACTTACACACTCACTACACTCATACTCTACACTCTCACACACACAATCCAAATCCTAAAACCACACCCATACCCAACTTGACTCCTTGACTCATGTAGGTAATTTATATGGATGGACCTTAACCCCTAAGCCCCTCGCTAAGAGGGTTAGGAACAACATAGTCAATGCCTCAAATGAGTCCTCTCATGGCTCATATAGGCTTAACATGGCTTCATGGCTCAATCAAAGTGATTCCATTTCACTCATATTTGATCAATCTTCATTCTTCCAAAATTTCAATTTTTGACCCCGGGAACCCTACACCTATCAAACCTACCAAAAGCCCTTAAAATTGCCCAAATCCTCCAAAATTTCCAAATCACTCAAAATTCTCCAAAATTAACCTTGAACATTTCCTCACCAATCAAATTGATCATCCATAGCCAAAAATACCAAAAATTCCAAAAATACCCCCCAATACCTTCCAAATACCTAAAATGCCCCTCTTAGCAAAAAAATCCAAAAATTCAGAAAATTCCCAGAAAATTCTAAAAATCCAAAATATTCCCAATTTCACTTTGTCCAACTACAATATAGGCTAATTTTGTCAATTTACCCCACTTTTACCAAAACCCCCAATTTAGCCCATTCTTAACCCAAGTGAACCCAATGTCAAACCAAATATACCCAATTGACCCCAATTTTGGTCCAATTCAATTCTAAACTTCAATTTAATATCCACAATATCAATCTAGACCAAATCCAAGTCCAATTTGATTGACATTTGAATCCAATTTCACTTTTGACCTTAAAGCCCAATTTGGACCCATGACCCAAACTTAGCCCAAACCAAACCAATTCAACTCCAATTGACCCTAAAACTTTTCTAAACCTTCCCTAACATCCCCACAAACAAAACACTAACATGATTTGCCCAAAATTTGGACCCAAACCCCACTCAAATTCAACCCAAAACCAGAAAGCCCAATTTTGACCTCAACCCAAACCTAACCCAAATAAGCCCAAATCCCAAAACTGAAACCCAAAAAAAGTTGAAACCTCTTTGAAACACTCCCATAAACATTTCCCAATATTAATTTTACATCAATTTCAATCCTAGCCCAACATTGGCCCAAATTAGCCCAATTTGACCTATATTGGCCCCTTTACCAAAGAAGCCCAAATCCAACCCAATTCAAACCCAAACCACCTCAAATTCATTTCAAATCACTCATGACACATCCCTAAACCAACCCCAATAATTATTTGGTCCAACCTTTTACAAAATTCTCATCCATAAACTTATTTTAAAAAACCTAAGGCCCACTTCCTTAGGCCTTCTTAAAAAGCCCATCCAAAGCAAGTTCAAAAGCCCAAAGTCCATGACAAAGCCCACATGAAATTCCTCACATCATCCCTTTGATTTAAAACACTTCCTAAGTTCTAAAATCTATCACCAAATAAATCCAAATCAAGCCTTATGACAATTCTCCTTGAATCCATAAAAAATTCCAACACCCTTTCTCATGCAAGTGAGATAACTTTTCCCAAGCCATATATGAGCCATGAAGCCATGCATGAGCCACATGGGAGCCATGGAATCTACTTTCCACCTCACCAAACCATAATCGCAAGGGAGGGAATCTCTTTCTTAAACCTTTTTAAACCTTTTTTTACCTTAAACATGATACACTCTAAACCATACTTTGCCACCTAATCCTTAATGTGGACTTCACTACCTTTGGTAGGTTGACTCACATGATCCTCTCAGCTTAAAACCAGGTCATGGGAAGGTGAACCCAACCCAAACCATGGCTTGGACCAAATCAAGCCAAAATGGCCTCTCCCCCATGCCATTTTAATCCAAGTCCTTTACACATGGAAAAGCTCAATTGCCTGCACAAACCTCCAGCCCTGACCCACCTGAACCTGAGGGTGACCCATGCCTGCCGGCCAGCCGCCTGGATCGCCGGAAAACACCATGGCCGAGACCTTGGGAGGAGCCAAATTTTGGAATTCCACCTTACTGAGTTGCCTCACTCCAAATGGCAATTGCAGTTGTTCTTCTTCTCACCAGAGCAGCTGATCCCAACCCTTAAACCCCCCTGGGAGGCCCTCCATCCTCTCCTATTTAAACACTCCCTCCTCTCGGCCAAGAGAGGTGCTGAACCAAAACTTACTGAAACCCCGCCAAAATCATCCCGGACCACTCTCTACACATAGAGAACTCGATCCCCACTGAAATCCCCTCGCCATTTCCTCTCTGCGAGCTCAATTTTAGAGTTAAAATCCAAGCCCAAAACCAGGACACTTCACCACGGTGAGTCGATCCTCAAATTGATTGACTCTACACCTTCACCGGACCAAGAGGAGAAGTTTCCCGACCAAAGCCCCCTCACCGGGCCGGCCATTGCTTCCAGCCTCCAAGCTTTGTGATCGGGCGTGGTCGAAATCATACTCAGACAATTCACGGAGCCGAGGGACTTCATCCGGAGCTTGCTTGGACCCAATCGAACGTGACACAACCCTCGGATTGAAGCTTCACTTCTCCGAGCAAAGGTATGGACTCACTCTTCTTTTCGAGCTTACGAGAGATTCTCGATTTAGTTTGAGTTAATTTCGGTGCATGTTTACCAGTATGGATGTGTTCGTCTCTTCAAGACGAATCCATAAAGCATAAGAACACAAAAATCCGTTGAGAATCGAGCGAGAAATTAGGGTTAGAAGGTCTACGGTCATCTGGTTCGCACCAGTCGTAGACGATGACTGGGAGCCGTTGGATCGCGCGTGTATCGGATGGACGGCTCGGATCGCGTCGGACCAGAACATGTTACGTGAAAGGTGGGTCCCGGGACGACTGACTCAGATGGCAGCGCCCAATCACAACGCGACACGCACCCCCTTCGGAGCTGCCGAGGTTGACGCGACGCCGCATGGATAAGTAGGAAAATAGGCTATTTTTTTATTTATTTAATTACCAGAACTTCAAAAATTCATAACTTTGTGTAGAAAAATCCTAAAAATAAAATAAAAATACCCTCTTGCTCAGCGAACAGAGGAGAATAATGTGGAAAAGAAATCAAGTAATTTCATTAGGTATTTTATTTTTAATGATTTATTTACTCTCTGCGTTTTTTTAATTCTCCATTTGCATAGGCAATTCATCATGGCATGAGACCATAGGGCTTTTGAAGCCTCTGAACTTGGGAACATTCCTCGAATTTTTCAAGGTCGGAGGCCATCCCTATGAGAAGTTATTGATTTTTCAAATTCATGTTACTTTTTTGAGTATTTTAATTCCAATAATTAGCATGTTGAAAAATAAATTCTAGGAAAATTTGGTGATGTTTCTTGTGACCGAGAGGACCTAGGAAAAATAAGTTTTGAGTTAATTCACTTTCAACAACCCTAATTGGCCTAAATACCCAAAATTGAACTTTAATTAGTTAGGGTTAACCATCCATCAAATTAACTTAAAAACAATTCTCCACTGTCCTCTAGGGATAGGAGAACACCACATAAAAATTTGAGATCAATTCGACTTGGTTAGCCCCACCAAATGGGTTGATTAAGCCTCTTAAGTAAAAATAGGTAAAATTAAACTTTAAAAATTCATAACTCACAAAATACTTTTCAAAAATTCACAAAAATGGTTTTGGAGCTTCTCTGATATCAGAGGAACTTAGTAAAATTAAAATTGTAATTCTCTAAAAAAGTTGATTTTTATCATTATTTTAATATTTTAATAATTAAAAAATAATAAAAATCATAAAAATATTAAAAATCACCAAAATGTCACCTTTTGAATTCTAATCATTTAGGAACAAAACAAATATTTTTCTTAAGTCCCTAGGGTAAGATATTGAATTTTAAAGGCTTACTGTATTTTTTTTTAAATTTAAAAATGTATTTTCCAACCTTTTCACTAAAATAATTCTAATAAATTAAATAAAAATCAAAAAAATATAAAATTTGTTTTTCTGAACTCTTTGAGGTTAGAGAGATTTAAGAAAAATATAAAATCCATTTTTCAACTTTAATTTTATTTTAAAATTAATTAATGCTCCAAAATTCAAAATAATTCTAATAAATAAAATATAATTTAAAAAATCACTAAAATTAGTCCAAATGGTCCTCTTGTCATTAGGAGTGCCCCATAGTTTTCTTAAGGACAGAGAAATTCCCTTGGTTATCTCATTGAATTTTCCTTGAAAATCCCTATTTTCCACAAAAAATAATTATATAAAGAAATTAAATATAGAAAAATCACATTTTCTCCTTTAATGTCTTAATTGACATGTGAGTGAAGCAACATAAAAATTTCAAATTCATTTAAGCTCAATTTAGTGAGTTATGAAATTATTAAGCTTGAAGGGCAAAATGGTAATTAAAATTTTAACCCTTAATTAAAACTTTAGGCTTAATAAAATGAGGGAGTAAAATATTTGATCCTAATCTGATTTGGATGATTGAAATTTAAATAATTAAAGGGTAGAGACCCATCAATCATTTTTAAGATTAATTAAAGTAAACCTTAATCAATTAATTAATTAAATTTGGAAGATTAATAAAAAAATTGAAATTATTAAAATAGAGATATTATTAAGAAGACATTTATTCTTTAATTTAAGAGTCCCTAAATTAATCACTTCAATAATATTTAATTCCCAATTAAAATAATAATCCAAACTCAAGATTTATAATACTAAAAGACTTAATCATTAAATTAAATTAAAATTAAAACATTTAAACTAAATTAAATCAAAATTTCAATTAAATTAATACTTTAACAATTAAATTAAATCATCTTTAAAAACATTAAAGATAAAAAAAATTAAATCAAATTAAAATTAAATTAAATCACAATTAAATCAAAGTAAATTCAAGTTAAATTAAATTAAAATAAAACATATTAAATTAAATTAAAAATAAAATCAAATTAAAATAAAATTAAAATTAAATTAAAATAAAATTAAATTAAAATTAAACTCAACCAAATTAAATTAAATTAAATTAAATTAAATATAACATCACTTAAGACATAAAGAATTCAAAATAGATCTAAAACAACTTGAACATTATTCCAAACTTAAACCCATTAATTAAAATTAAATTAAATCACAAATCACTTAAACATCAATTTGCCCTTAAAAGCTCTTGTTATCATAACTTCTAAGTGGAGTATTTAGTGAAGTGTCACCTCATTCATATGATATTCAAACATCCTAGTTCACTAAGCAAAAGAACAAAACTTAATTAAACCTCAGATGATTACTTCACCTGATTAATTAAATCCATTTGGACCCAGAACAATTCTAGCAATATTGAAAAAATGTTTAAGACTCGTCTTAAGCACTTCCTCAATATGATAGGATGTTTATAAGAACAATTGAACTTAATTGTTCTTTGATGAAGAAAATCGTCCTTAAACCAAAATACAAGAACCTAGACGTCATAGGAGATGACTAAGCATAGGATATTAGGACTTTGATAGACAACCAAAACCTTTCCCTTAGCTTTACCTAGGTACTTATTGAAATATTTAAATGACTTAACATGTGTTTTAAGTGCAGCTTGGGATGACGGGAAGACCCTCCAGGTACGCTTTTATTTTATTGCAATTTACTTTATTGCAAATGCACTTTACTTTTCTTGCATGATAAACAACTGTTGCATGAAAACCAAAACCTTTAGGATAGTCCCTAAATTGAAACCAAAACTAAATTAAAAGTCATTACAAGATAAAAATCACCGCCCCAACATTTCAAAATATAAAACAACTCAAAATTTAATCACAAACAGAACTCAAAACTACAATTGCAACTAAATTAAAACGTCTCGTTGAATAATCGGGAATACCTCGGATGATGTAACCCACGTGTTGCTAACGGGATTTCCCACGGTCTAAATGAAAGTGTGGAACTCATTCAGTTGAGTTTAGCAACTTCATCTGGACTAAGTGAATTCAATGAAAATAACGGTGCCGGGATGACGGAACCGTGAGATCTTAATCGGTTCTGTTTAAACAACTTTAAGATTTGTTTTAATTAAAATATTAAAAACACTCAGATTTTAAGATTTTCTATAAATCAAAACACTTCTCTCATCTCCTGATTTATGACTTCTAAAACTAAACCTCTCGCAACAACAAGGAGCTCGAAGCATGGTGGGCAAGCACGGCCATCGTCATCAGCGAAACTCGGGTCTACTCCAGCAAAACCTTTCCTAATTTTAAACAACAAAGCCATAGGATTTCGAGGTAGTTTTCCTAGTGCAACATAAATCCTCAACTCTTCGTTAGGCATTTGCATGATCATGTCATGTAAATTAAGCCTTAACCGGTCATAGGACTTCGAGGTAGTCGTTTGGTACGACACAAACCCTCACATCTTCGAGGCTATTTGTATGATTTTATCATACAAATATAAGTCCAAATTAATTAAAATTGGAAAGATTGAAATATCAAATAATATTAGGATTTTCTTAAAACCGAGCAAAACAATAAGATAGTTTGGGAAGTTGCCAAGATTCTTCTTGGATCCTCAGCTTCTGCTACTTCTCTTCCTTTGGATTCTCCTAAAATAAACTGTTCCAAATTTGAGCTATTCCCTATTGAAATTTCCGAAATCCAATTGTTTGAAAACCTTAAACTTTGAAATTCTTGAGAGCAAAACCACCGATCATTATCGAGAGTTTTCTTAAATGATTCACTTCATTTAAGATGTAATTAACTATAGGGGCTTGCCCTTATAGGGAACTTTAAGAACCCAGGTAATATAAACCCTGTTTAATTCATTTATATTAAGCAGGGGAATTTGTAGGCTTATAAAATTGGTTCGCAGACCAAACGGATGTCACAAATCTCCTAGTTTATTTAACCGAACCCCATCATCAAGCAGTGTGTCTATTCTTCGGGATAGATACACGGTTTGTGATGCGGTGCTCGTTTATATAAACTATTTGGGATGTAAGATCGGTTTGATTTCATATCTTAAAAATTATTTTCAAAATCAAATACTACTTTCTAAACCATATATACATATTTAAATTAAATTTAAAATCTAAAATTTGCCGACAATTTCTGTTAGTCGACCCTTTTCAAAATAAAACACATAACCTAAAAATATGCCGACAAAAGCATCTAGATTAAATGTATATGGCCAATAACTGCTCCTGGCACCATCGGCGTCATTTTGGGCACCTCCGGCCTCCTATTTGTGTAGCTCTCAGGTTTCTAGCACCACCAGCGGCACCGCCGGTTCCCATTATGCGCAGTTCCACCATTTTGCTCCGTTTGGCTCCGTTTTGCCCTGTTTCAGTTGCGTTGTATTCCTAACAGATAACCTTACAAAATAAGCATGAAAAAAACCTTCCTTTAATTTGTAATCTCTTTCATAAATATGAAAAAAGTGTAAAAGAGATTAAGCATAGAAATACTTATCGGAATCTATCAGGCCAGAATTTGCTTTCTAGCTAGTTTTTGCTCCAAGTTGCACTGTTTTGCTTCTTTTTATCCAAAAGTCCATTTATTGTACCTAAAACCCAAAAATATACCAAATACCTTCATTTAAAATGCAATATTATTAAAATTAATCATAGAATGTATATGAAAAATCAAGTATTTTTTAGGCTTATCAATAACCTGCTGGCCAAAGTTGTGCTTTCTTGATCCTTATTAGGGCAAGCCTACGCCCTTAAACCTTAGTTTAGTTGGCTTATTGTTTTGACCTGGTAATAGACCCAAATTAATCCCCATAGGAAAGACATGCTCTGGGTCAACCAAATAAACCCCAAAACCCTAGGAAGCATTCTATAGACCCTAGGGGCCACTTTAACCATGAAATTCACTTTGGTAGAAGGGTCTACCTACATTGATTCCTAGCCTCAATAAAGATCACCTCAACGCCAACAAACCTTAAAAATCAGTTTAAAATATGACACACACTTTTGACTCTAAATTGTGGTGACTCCATGGTTTGTCAAAATAATTTGGCCAAGGCCATTTTTGGTCAAATCTTGACCAATTGATCATTTCCCCATCAAATTGAGTCACTAGCTACATGATCATGACATTACACCATGAGGAGAACCCAATTGACACCATGTGGTTAACCCCCATAATTTACCTAATTAAATAATTAATTAGGAGGATTATTAAATTCCCTTAAGGACTAAATAATATTTGGCTAAACCCAACCCATTTAGTTTAAGCCCAAATACGTTCAAAATTCAACCCACTCACATGGCCCATTAAGCCCACAACCCATTATCCATGGGTCACCTATGACATAAATCGATCCACCATCACATGTGGTTGACATAACAAGACAATCCAAGCCAAGTTCAAGCATTAAAGGATAAGTTTGGCACCAATCACCATGGGAGAAAACACATGGAACCTTGGTTATAGCTTCATTAACCCACAATTAGGGAGCCATACCTTGTCTTAGCCACCCACAAAAAGGTATCCCAATCAAGCTAAGTGACCCGACCCGCAATTATGAGTATAATTATACTTTTAAAAGATTTGTAAACGTGATCCTAAAATAAGCGACTAGTGTGCAAAATTTTAATACATTGTTTTTAGAAAATAATAAACACACTAGGGGTACTACGCAAGTATACGTATCGTCTCAAGTATTATAGATTTTTCTTTTAAAAAATCTAGATATCGATCCCATAGGGAAATGAGTGTGAATTAAAAGAAATTTAAAATACCAAATATAAAAAGGAAGTGATAGTTTCTAATTTTTCTTTAAAACTAAACAAGAGTAAAATTAAACTTACTAATTTTTCTAAATTATGCAGGAAAATGTTTAAGTAAATGAATAAAATACTTAATTAAATATATTTTCTCTGTACAAATCTTTAGTAATAAGTAGAGGATTTCAAATTGTTTAGAACTTAAAAAATATTGTATTGTGACAAATAGGAGCATAATTATTCTTTACCCTTTGGTTCAGGTATAAAGAACATTGACTAGTTTAAAGGTTGGTGCAGGAGTGTTATTAGTAGTGCTGAGTAGATTCTAGTCTCTCACTTCTAGATTACCCAATGTGCCCTCTCTGTAGGAACTACCAGTGACTCTTTTTCCTCTCTTTAAACCATTGATAGAATTTAACATGTCACTCTAAAAACATTCAATTCAATTCTACACACATTAAATATTATCTCCCTATATGTTTGCACTCCCCATTAGATAAATACTTCTGATCTTTCAAAGTGAAATGTGATATTTACAAGTTAAGAAATATTAGCCCACAGTCAGGTCTATAAGTTTTCTCCATAGGTTTTAACAATACAATTGACCATGTTGTAAATTAAAAGAAGTTTAGGTAAAATATCATCACAATTTTTAGGTAAGAAAAAGATAAAGTTCTTAAACAAAAATCCAATCCTCTTGACTTGAGCACATTACATTCATAAGGAGAAAGCAAAGAAAACTACTCAGAAAGTATTGATTAACACAACAAAACATATTCATAAGCATTAAATCCAAAGTAAACAACTTAAGAGTTAAGTTACAAATACTTATCTGGAATACCAAAACAATCCTTCGAAGTTCTCTAACTTTGATGATTCTTACTGAACTCTAAACTTCAAGAAATCACAAACACTCACTAAACACTTACAAACTTGAACTTCAAGTGAAAGAAACTAAGAATAATTGAGAATGACTTTAAAAAATGGCTCTCTTCTACTGTAGAATTAATTCTTATTTATAGAGCTTTAAAAATGACCAAGGGTTGCTTCAGACATCTCTTCAAAATTCATCTAAATTTGTTGAATCTTCTAGAATATAACTGTCGTGCCTAGGCGCCAGTTCAAATGATTCATTTGAGCGCTTTTGTCACATCTCTTCATTCAAATGTATCTAGATTCATTGTATACTTTATTTGAAATGTGCATTATCATCTGAAACTTTTTAGAACACCTTGGAACTGCCAAAATTCAAAAATTAACTACTCCGACCGTCTCTGGCGCCTAGGCGCCAGACTTGGTTTGTTATTTTCTTCATTAAAGCCTAAAATGTGCTCCTTTTTTATTCTTTTCATCCTCAAACTCATCTTCTTATATCTGAAATAAAAAAAAAAACATAAAAATATCTTTCATTAAAGCAAAATATCCTTAAAAAAATAAGAGTAATTTATCCACAAAAATGGTTACTTTTAAAGTAGAACACTAAGCACCCTCCAATGCCTCTCTCTCCACCATTGGTGCCACCATAGCCAAGTAATGGGAACTTGCAAAAGCTCTTCCCCACTGCTCAAAACTCTTGAGATTCTTCTAAAAATTCTTTGAGGAGCTACCCATGCTTCCTCATGTCATGTCAAGCCCTCTCCATGGCCTCCTATGGCTATTTAAGGTGGGAACCTAAGAACACTTGGTGCACACTAAGCTCCCTAGACAACACTCAAATGCTCTTGTTCCCAACAGTAAAACTCTCCCCTTGGTTAGAGAAAATCATCCCCACCATTTTCAAGCCCCGTTGGACACCACAAAACCCTAATTTCACCACCCAAATCTAGGACAATTTTTAGCCCCAACATCAACTCCTCCAAAACTTAATCATGAACTTTTCAAATGCTTCATCCTGCCTAAAGACACTTTTCCCAATCAAAATTGAGCTCTCTGCATCCTCAAACACACTCCAAGGCCAAATTGTGATCCCATTTGGTCTAGATCAAAACTAGGGCCAATTTCACTGTGAATTGAGACAATGAGAAGCTTCATGGCATCAAAACAATCCTCTTTGTGAAGCCCAATCGAGGCAACACACTTGGGATAAGGTATGGATCCAAATTCATGATTTTTGCTCTCTAGTTGGTCTTTTATGAATATAATGAACAATGCATGCACATTGAACTGTAAAGATATTTCATCTCATCTAAATGAAGCTATAGGAAAAAACATTGAGTGATTTGGTTGAGAATCGAGGAAGATATCAACAACCCATGGCTGCAAACAATCTACCTTCAAGTCTTTTGTGACTAATCAAACCGCAAAATCTGATGACCTGGGGGGGGGAAACCATGGGATTTGGACCAGTCAAATGAAAATTTATTGGATAATGATCATTAAACGAAACTTTAACTCGACTACCCAAGTCTAAGAAGATCTCATGAACGATGCAACTCATGGATGCTGACAAGTAGGTTTAACCACCTCTTAAACTAAGTAGATCTGGGAACCTAACAACCCCGAGATGACGAAAATACAAGGGCATCTTAATTGGTGTTATCTAAAATAAAAATAACAACCAACTAATCAAATTAAGACATGTTTTATACTAACCTTATTTTGCATGGCTACTAAAGACAAAAGAAAGACATCACTATAGATTTTAATTGCAAGTTTTTTGGGTGTGGTAACTCTGTTTTGCAAAGAAAGACATTTAGAACTCATACTAAAGGATGAACCTCAACTGAACTTTTGGTCAACATAAAACATTGGGATAGTTCGAAATCCTGACAGGAATTTTGTTTGTCTCCCTCACCGTATTCCTTAGCCCTCCGATCTCTTTTCTCTTTAAGATCACCAACATGATTAGGGACAGAGGTTTTTGGATGGAAGGGCTATACGACAGAAGAAAATCTAGTGACTCCACAATAATAAGATTGACAAGACCAAAACAACAACAACGACAACACGACGACGCGAAGAGACACACTAGCCAGCTGTGGCGGTGTGTGCAGCGATCACACACGTCTGTCATACAGACGTAATATTTTCTCTCCAATGGAATTACAATGGGATGGAGAATTAGGACACGTAGAACAAGTTGGACATGTTATTTTGGAAGGAGGGGCATGAATGGGAAGAAAGCTAGAGAAGAGGGACATGGAGGGATGAGGATGAGCTTGATGGCTTTGAGGGGTGAGAGCATTGAGAAAGGGAAGGGGGAAGAGAGAGAGAGAGAGAGAGAGAGAGAGAGAGAGAGAGAGAGAGAGAGAGAGAGAGAGAGAGAGAGAGAGAGAGAGAGAGAGAGAGAGAGAGAGAGAGAGATGTGCTGCTGGTCATGACAGAATGCCTAAAGATTATTAAAGGATAATCGATCAAAATTCAATAAATTATCTTTTGATATATAATTTGATAAATGGTCAGTTATTGATCGATAATCCATCCATCATATATTAGTTTTCCTTATAAAGTTGTCTGATTTAAATTATTAATTTTTTTAATTATAAAATTTTTGATTTGAAATAATCTTTAGAGAAAATGAAAGTATTATTGCAAACCTGGTTTATTTAGCTCTAGGTTCTTATTAGTCAATTTGATACATTAGATGTAATAACATATTGATGGTTTTGCTTTTTGGTTCTTTAAGTGTTATATTGTTTTGTAGATTTTATGCAACTTATTATTAAGCTTCATGATTTCAATTACTTGCACATGCAATATTTACTACTTCTACGTATGGGAAGGAGAAGTGAAGTAAGAATGAGATGTGAATATTTTTTAATATTTATAAAATCCTTTACAAATATGGTAAGAATGAGAAGCTAAACTTTAATGTTTATTGGATTCTTATAATAGGAGCTCACATTTGATGACCCTAATGAATTGGAAAGATTTCACCATCAAATGAAACTATACTTGTGTCTAATATCTTTAATGACACATCTTTATAGTGCCATATTGAGTTGATTCATTTAAAAATGTAATGTAAATGATAAATGTGAATCAATACTAATGGCAGTTGTATTGATGTTGATGGCAAAAAGCTTTCTAAAAAGATTGTGTGATGATTAGCATGACCCCCGTTGGTCTTATATTCTAGGTTGATTTTCTAAATTAAATAATGATAATTATTAATAAAACTTATGTATTTTCACAAATAGTTTTGTTAAGATATTTTCATCTTTAAGAATATTCTCTATTTAGTTATTCATTGAAGCCACATAATTGCAATACATGGACATTTAAAATTCATTTGGCAAGATAAGAAGTTGTAGTAATTAGATCATATAGTCTTGGACTTTAGTCCTTTAAATCAAAATAAAAGTTGGTGAAGGAATAAATTTTAGGACAAGCCAATCTAGTAAATGAATTAAATACTTAGAGATTAAGCACATATACTTATAAAAAGATTAATCTTTAACAAAAATCATAATGTAATAACAACATCAAAATTAAGCAAATACTCAAAAGGGATGTATCATATATATTTTTTGCTTGTAATTTTGAGTTGGAATTATTTGTTAGCATTGACTTGATTATGTCTCTATTAAAAACTTGGATCAAATCTAAATTTACTGCCCTTAGTTACCACAATATAGTGAGAAAAATTATTTGCTACCATGGAGAAATTGATTTTAACATCAATTTATTTTCTATGAATTTTAAAATTAAATAAAATTCAAATAATTTTTGTATATTTTTTATTTAGGATAATTTAATGTTTAATGGGTGATATGATGATGAATACTAGGTGGGTTAACTCTTATTAAAGACTTAATGTTAGGATTTAAAGACCTTATGGATAGTTTGGGCTAGTGGGCGAGGATCCTCCTCAAGAGATTGAATGTTTCTTCAACCATTCATGAGGAATTAAGGGTTGATTTTGGTTCTAAGGATCCACTAAGCTTTCTTAACCTAGGCATTGACTTCCTAACCTAGCAGGAAAATTAACTTGATATGCATTACTAAAGCTTCTTCAAATTAAGCAATGTATATGCAACTCATTTCATTAAAATTTTAAGCTGGCATGTCATATTCGACATTTATTTTAATCGCTCGGGAGAAGAGCTATCGCAACTGTATAGGTCCCTTTGCTTCTTTTTGAGGGGTAAGCATTCAGTCGGTTTGTTTGGGTCAGTTTGCAATTTGGTCAAATCGATTACAACTGAAACACAATATTCGTAAAATTAAACTAATTAAATTTTTGATAAAATTGAATCGACCGAATGAAAATTTAACTTGAGTTAAACAGTTTGATTATGATTAAATCAAAATTTTATTATATGTTAAAGTTGAATTATGAACAAACATTACGGATTACCTATCTTATATAATATTATTAATTTAATTTCTTGAATTATCTATTTATTTTAATCAAATGTTTCATATATGCTATACTTTATTTTATTAGGTTGTTCAACATGAAATTAAAATATAGACAGATTTACGTAAATACGATTTAATTCATATGCATTTAATATTTAACACCTAAACTTTAATTTTTACATTAATACCGTCTTGTGAATGAAAATGTGTATTTGACCTTTTAAAAATTAAAATGATTGTATTTTCTAAGTGATATGAAAGATTTGGATGGTATAAATGTAAAAAGAGGTGTTTGATATATAAAATACATTGAAATTTGATGGTATTTACGTAAATGCCCCTAAAATATAGTAAAAGATTTTAACTAATGGTAAAACAGGATATTAAACTTTTACCCTCATTAATGCGAATGGGATATTCTTTAGACTTTATGTGGGACCCAAAAAATTGATTGTATGGCTTGTTAGATACCCGGAACAGTTTTATAAAGAGATTGCAGTGAATACCATTTATAGAATCATATAGTTATAGATTATTTATAAATTACATTTTAGTTTGGTTTAATTTTATAGAGTTGGTCAACATTTGGGCTGTCAAAACGGTTCGTTGTTCCCGAACAGCTCGTGTTCGGCTCGTTAAAAAGTTTGTGTTTGACTCGTTCGCTAAGTTAATAAACCTTAACGAGCCGAACATGAACAAAGATTTGTTCGTTCGTGTTCGGCTGGTTTTGACTCAAAATACTATTCCTCAATTATATATATATATATATATATATATATATATATATATATATATATATATATGTATGTATGTATGTATGTATGTATGTATGTATGTATGTATGTATAGATATATTTATATATCTACACACATATATCTACATATATACATACATATCTACACACACACAATATATATATATATATATATATATATATATATATATATATATATATATATATATATATATATATATTATATTTCTATCTATATGTATATATATAGATAGATACATACATAAATACATACATACATACATACATACAACCCTTAAAATCTTATGGTTACATGATTAGGATTGTCAAAATGACTCTTTGTTCGTGAACAACTCGTGTTCGGCTCATTAAACAAACGAACAAAATACGAACACACTTTTTTGGCTCAAAATATAAACGAGCCGAACTAGAGCTGAGCCTTGGCTCGCTCGTGTTTGGCTCGTTTACACCCCTAGTGAACATGATATGCAAGTTAGCCAACTTCGAGCTGCGGCTAACAAAGGAGCGATTATTACGTCCAAATCCGTAGATACGATGTGTGGTATTTTTGATATTATTAGTGGTATTGTGGTGATATTTTAGCATTAATATCGAAATACTGCTGTCTGCACCTATCTCATCTGAATGTAATAATTAAAAATTGGGGCAAATTTGTAATAAAACTTTAGCTTCAAGCCTTATTGAAAAAACAATATGTTGATAGGCTTAATATTCTTGAAAATTTGTCTCCCTAAAAACAAACTTTTTCTCTAATGAAAGCCTACCCCCGTTTGAACTATATATAGCTCAATCAGCCCATGACTGAATATTAAATCAATCAACAATAAAAGAAGAAGAATGATTTACATACAAACCATTCAATTCCTTTTTACTTACATATTTACCACCTCTTAGATTTCAAATTTTACATGCCCGCCCCTTTACCTATATGGAAATGTATATTAAACTTTTTTTTTTTTGTTTTACTATACGGTGTAAAATGTTAAATATAAAATCATGTAAATAGATAAGAATTGGTGGTATGTATGTAAATGCTCCAAAAAAAAAACCTAAAATACTGGGTCCCGCTAACGGATGCTCTTTAATGCGTGCCGACCACGAGAGCGACGGCACCCGCTCCGCACGGAAACATGACGACGTGTGGCTGCCAATGTGACCAAAATTGTGGCGAAGGACAGCAGCGGAAAAGTGTAAACTACAAGGAAGGGAAAGGTATAGGACCTAGGCAGACTCGACGAGGGACAGCTGGTCAAAATTAACGGCGCCGTCACTGTAAAAAATTAGTAAATAAAATTTAAAAAAAAAATTTAAATGAAAAAGTTGCTGTGGTCCCCACAGTCGGCAGATAATAGCCATTGTGATGCGGACATGGGCTGCCGCCGCATCTGCCGTTGGACTCTCCATCGCAAAGCCACGTGAAGTCCGCCCGCCCCACCGCTGTCTCCCTCTATGGATTCTCTTTAATGGTTATCGGTGGGACCGCTCGTGTCGATGAGGCGCAAAAAAATTGACGATTGTTTTTTTAAATAAATAATTATGTTATCTATTTTATAATATTTTATTATAAAATTTTAGGAATTGATATTATGCATTTATCGGAGTTAAATTATAGGTCCGAATGACATTATAGCTGGATATTTGATTAAAACAAATTATTATCAAAGTTTTGAATTTGAACGTTGTCAATATATTTTTTTTAAATTTGAAGAAGGTCAATTTGGTTCATAAAAAAATATAAAATAAAATTGCAATATTTATAAATTTAAAGTTGAATTGTGTTTGTTTTTTATTTGTTGCTTTTCTCTTGTTGATTCGAGCCATATGCCAAAGTGGTTGAATCAAGCCCACATGCTGCAGTGATCAAATCGAACACGTCTGTCGAAGTGGTTGAATCGTGTTCGCGTGACGAGGTGGCGGAACTGAGCCCAGCTGCTGAAGTTGATGACGCAAGCCCAACTATCAAAGTGGTTGAATCGAGCTCATCTGATCATAATTAATCTCCTCAAAAGGACAATCCTAGCTCGCTAGTGCAAGAGCAGTTATGAGAGGAAGGTCATCATGACTAGTAAAAAGTCATCATAACTAATAATGTCATCCGTCAATCCATTTTTAAAGATGTTACCCAACACTTGGGACTCAATCATTTCACCAAGGTACCAGGGATGATCACCAAACTGGCAATACCTAATACCCACATCGTAGCCTTTCCATCTAGTCAAACAAAAGGCATCATTCTGTAAATGATGCACTACTCGAATGTTTTATTATTTTTCTTCATTATGTATAAAAAGGATAAGAAAATGATAGGAGGGGCCTTAATATCTCCCCTTTATAGATATCCCTTTCTATTTCCTTTCTCCCTATTTTTCTCTCCCTAAAAAATTTAGTAACTCATAGAACGTTCGAAGAGCCACCTCCCTCTAGCTTACTGGAGATTAAAATTTAATACATTTCATAAGTTTCCCTGAAAAAACTCCCATCTCTCCCTCTCATCCTCTCCCTCCCTCTCTATCTGTCTCCCTCTCTCTTATCATTCTCTTAACAATACAAGGTATTATACCAGGTTGTATGCACTCACGTATGATAGAAGATTCCATGTCTCAGACAGAATCAATATCTTGAAAGGTGTGATGAGCATGATCTTCATACTTAAACCTACAATGAACCCTTCTCATCTGAAAAATAACCTTAAAGAATGATAGTTTGTACCGAAGATATCGTGACTCAACAAATTACTGAGTTGAGAGAATCAATGAAGAAGGAAATGAATGACATGAGAGAAGCTTTCCTGAGTCATTTCTTGGTCTATAATATGTACTATATCGCAGAGATCAATGAGCCATAACTAAGGTTCTTCGTTGATAAAAAGCGCACCACGATGATAATTATTAGGACAAGTGGTACTAAGATAGGAATAATTGAGGTGAGAGCCATATGCCTAAAACTTGCCAGAAGATAAAGTAAGAAGATATTTTGACCTAATCTTTGAATGAGAAAGATTACACATGAATGGATTCTATCATAAAGAAGAAGAAGGACCAATTATAGACTCGATTGAAGAAGAAAGAAAAAGAAGATGAGGATTTTCTCCTAACTACCATGAAGATGAAGTAAGGAGAGGAAGAAGAATATAGAAACTAGCAAAAAACCCCTTATCAAGAGAAACTTTGAAAGCTTATCATGAATCTTATAAAGAGAAATCTGACCGTGAATGACATGTTGAAATGTAATTTATTTTTCATGATATTGAATGAATCAGCTCTAAGCTAGTTCAATCTCTTGCCGGAAGGAGTTATTACCTTCTTCCATGTATTCATACAAATGTTCGTAGCTCAGTTATTCAGTGCATAAGGGCCTTCAAATAGCTCACAAGCACTCCTGCAAATACATTGGGAGCCCATCGAGAGCTTTAGGAGCTTCATCACTCATTTTCATTTAAAATAGTTGGACATCCATGAACTGGAGCCTGTAGTCACCCACATAGCTCTGGCCCCAGGTCTACGTGATGGAAAAATTTGATACATGGTGCTTGCAAGAAACCTCATCTTTGTAGAATAATATAGCTCTCACATAGGACCCTATCAACCACATGAATAAAAGAAAAATATTAGATCTAATCTCATGATGATCAACAAGACAAGGAATGTCATTTCAGGAAGAGGAACCCCCATGAGCATCGTGACAAACTTTTCATCAAGATTAAAGAAGTACATAGGAAAAACTAGTTGAAGGAAAACTAAAAAGGCTCTGGAGCTACTGCTCCCTCATCATCCTACCAAATCAAATTGTTAAGGGTGTATTAATGATTGATGTAGTAGAAACCAGTCAAAATAAAAATTATTTTAAGAAGCTATCCTATGAAAATAGGCACACTTGCCTGGGATCCTAATTAGTATTGTGCATACCACCAATATCATGATCATGACATTGAGGAGTGTTGACAACTTCTCAATTTAAAAAAGAGATAATCAATGTAGGAAAGTTGAAGAAGTTCATGGCCTTTGAATGTAAGGTCCCAGTTGAAGACAGTAGTGATGAGCCCACTGTGACAAGGCTGGTCCACATCACTTGAGTCATACCAAACAGTTTAGGAGGGGACAAACATGAATTTGCACAAAGGTCGAACCTCAGAAGATTAAAGATAGATTTATTCAAACAAATTTACTAAACATTCCACACCAATTCATCCTCCAATCAACTTTTTGGATGCCAATTTTTCTACTAGGGAACCCCTTTTAATCAGGTTATCATAGTCAATGCAATAATTGAGGACTATTAGATCAGTAGCGTCTTGATAGACAACGATCACTCTATAGATATCATGCTCAAATGAGGTTTTGATAAACTAAAAGTCTAAATCAACAAATTGGCCTCTAGTACTGAGGCTCTATATGAATTTCCTAGAGAATAGTCAGAAATGTTCGGAGTTAATGCCCTCTGGGGTAGACCTAGGTAGGGTCCTGGTGTGACTTTTTTAATTTTCCAAAATTTATGAACTCAGATTTATATATATTGATATTATTTTCTATTGAGTCACACAATTAAACGCAAGTATACATATCGCTCAAGTAATACAGGGCTCTAGTGGTGTCCTGGATATCGATCCCATAGGGAGGCAATTAATTTTATAATGTAGCACAGAAATCACTTCTCGAATCACAACACAATTGCAATAATTATAATTTTCCTTTAATATATCGAAACATTTTAAGCATTCATCGTTAAAATCAAACTTCCTATCTTTTTCCAAAAATTGGCATAGAGGCTTAGTAATTTTAGAAAAGTCTTTAATATATCACCTGTATAATCGTAAATGTCTCAAAAAGCTTCTTGCCCCTCTCAAAGTTGTTGGAGGTGGTAATTTTTCTATAATTTGAATCTTCGTGGGATCCACTTCCTTTCCATATTAAGTTATTTTATGCCTAACCACAATTCTTCCTGCAAAAATAAATTTTTCTAAAAGGGAACCCCTTTTAATCAGGTTATGATAGTCAATGCAATAATTGAGGACTATTAGATCATTAACATCTTGATAGAGACCGATAACTCTATAAATAACATGCTCAAAAGAGGTTTTGATAAAATAAAAATCTAAATCAACCAATTGGACTCTAGTACTGAGGCTCTATATGAATTTCCTAAAGAATAACCAGAAATGTTTGCAGTCAATGCCCTCTGGGGTAGACCTAGGTAGGGTGCTGGTGTGACTTTTTTAATTTACCAAAATTTATGAACTCAGATTTATATATATTGATTTACTTTTCTATTGAGTCACACAATTAAGCACAAGTTTACGTATCACTCAAGTAATACATGGCTCTAGTGGAGTCCTGGATATCGATCCCACATGGAGGCAATTTATTTTATAATGTAGCACTTAAATCACTTCTCGAATCACAGCACAATTACAATAATTATAATTCTTAAAATAAAGACAAACATTGTAGTTACTACTTCTACCAAAGTACGTGCTAACCTTCTAGCAAGTTAAACTAACACAAGACTAAAGTTATAATAAAGTTCAGTTGTAAAAAAGAATCTTTCTCCTCTCCAATTATAATATGATGGTTTTTGTGACATAGATCAGTGATGCAATTATATTGTGTCAAATAGGAGCATTCGTATTCTTTACCCTTTTCTAAGCCCATACAGAACATTGGCTAATCCTAAGTTTCTTCTCTAAATCCGTGGTTAGGCTGGGAGGAAACTGGCTCTCACTCCAGAGCTCCCACATCCCTTCCCCTGAAGGCTAACTCTCGCTTTAATTTTCAAACCCTAGGGCCAAATTGAGGATTTCAGCCTGTCACTTTGAAATCTCCAATTCTAAGCCCATCAAAGTATGTTTTCCTATTTATTTACACTCAACCCCCATGAACTACGTCGCTCATTCATGGACATTGAATGTGACCTTCACTTTTATTGTGGAACTCATAATCCTTTCGAAACATAAGTTTCCTAACAATTTTTAACAATTTATTGTCCAAATCAAAAAGTAAATGAAGTTCAAAGTGAAAAGATCATCACAAATTCTCCATAATAAATCTGCACATCATTTCCATATCACAACATCAACACATCACATGAAAAGGAAGAAGAAAAGAAATCTACTCAAGACTTATGAGGAAAAGATGACAAAACATGGATTATATATATAAAACCAACGTCATACAAACAAAGTAAAGAAAAGAAAACTTATCTCAAACTCATCCCCAAGCGAATCTCAAGGAATTTCTTTGACTCATCTTCTTTCTTCATAATAACACACAATTCTCTTATTAGATAAGTAAGGAAGAGGAAATCTCTCACTTTCCCTCTACTCCTACACTCCTTAGAAGAGAACACATAAACCATAGATTTCCTAAAGATTGAAAAGACACACTCACTCTTCACTCCCCATACTCTAAACTCTTCTTCCCCTCTAAATTTAGCTCTAAAGTAGTTTAAATCCGACCATAACTGATTTCCCAAGAGTTTCTTCAAGCAAACCTCCAAAATCCGGCCAAATACATTGAATCTAGTTGAATTCAAGATAGTGTGCGGTCAGGCGTAGGATAGGGAACCGTACGACGCTATTTTCTGCCTTTTGAGTCCAAAGTCTCGGTAAATTGGTGCAGTCTGGCGCTGGTGATAGCGCGTTCAGCACTAGTTCAATAAAATGCACTTTTGCCCCATTTTACTCCAAATTTGCTCCTTTTCACTTCCTTTTGCTCTAAAGGCCTAAAATCGTTGTAAATCATGAAAAATACCTTTCTTTAAAGTGCAATATCATCAAAAACAGGTATAAAATGGACAATAAAAAGCTATCAAATTTTTTGTAGATTAAGATCCCCCAAACTTAACTATTACTTGTCCTCACGTAATTTTAGTTAATACATAAAATAATGATCTACTACAATGAACTTTCTTTCTAAAATACCATAGTTTTAACTTAGATAAGTACAATAGTAAATTTTTTAAAAAGATCTTTGAATAATTCAAGTAATATTTTTAAGTCTAAGACTATCTAGTAATCAAGTCTAAGAGTTCTAGCCTTTTATTAATTTCAAAAATGATTGTAGATTGTTCTATTAAGGCACCTAAAAGGATTATATGAAAAGAAGTTTACAAGAAAACTACTAAAGATGCTAATCCATACATATAAGTTCAGGAAACTAATTAAGTCATTCCCTTTAGGTAGGTCTAAGTGAAGCCAATTTTTGATTAGGCATCTCCTCACTTCTCTTTCTTTTTTTTCTTCTTTTCTTCTTTCTTTCTTTTCTTTTCTTTTCTTTTGCTTTTTGCTTTTTTCTTTTTTTCTTAAGTGAGGATTACTGTATCTGGATAGCCTTTAATAATTTTGAACTTCACCCTTCTCACCTAAATTTAAAACTTACCACAATACTTTACCTTATAGGCATTTCCTTAGCTTATTATTGATTCACCATAGAGTTTCATTCCTTTCCTTTCACATAAAGTTTTAGTATTCTTAATACTCCAAACATATAATTTTTCTTACTTTAAATAGTTGACTATAGTCTTATTCTCTTATACCAAATATCTTAGCCTACAAAATTACTTTTCATTACCAAATACTTTCATTCAATTTCACAAAACACTTAAATAAAATCAAAATACAGTTATCTGAAATTGAGTTCTATCACAGGAAATCATGTTAATAATTTTGAAAATACTTTTTAAATGAGAACAATTAACAGTTAATTCTTTCCCTCCCCCAAACTTAAATTTTTGAATATCAATATAATTAACATGGGAAGAAAGAAAAGATATAAATATATATAACTCATACCTCAATATATTGGGCTTTTTATACCTTTGAGTTTAGGCAGGTTTTCTTCATAAAGTAGAACAGTAGGCCTGAAATAATTAAGAGCATTTCTATACAGAAATATGGGTTAGAAATTTGCAAGGGAAGAAGTTTAAAAACATAAAACATCAACTATGCACACAAAATTAATATCCAAATGTTACTATCACAGATTAAACTAATAAACCAAACACATGCAAATTCTACTATCATATCACATACATCACAATTTAACATAAAGTTTGCTACAAACACAACCAAATACAAATTACATCACAAATAAAAATCAGAGAGAGAGTCTCAGGTACATCACAAATACATCAATAAATACAAAATAAAATGAAAAGAAAACTACATAAACTACCAATTATCATCTGCAGGAGCTCCACCATCATCAGGTTCATTAGGCTGGTATGAAGTATACTCAAGGTAAGTAGGAAATATAGCACTAGTGTCTCCCTTGAAAAATCTCATCTGTGCGTCATGATAAGCTATCTCATATTCTCGCCACAGCACTTGATAATCATCATTTATCTTATTCCTTGTTTCTATCCCTTCTAATATAGTTCAACCTATCTAACTGATCCATAACATCATGCAGAGTAGGTTCCCTAGATGTAGATGGTCTCTCATTGCTAAAAGAAGGTTCTTCAGCTTTCTTACTCCATTTCCATCCTACATGGGTTTCAAGGTTTTTCAGATTTAGTTTACTAATGGGCTTTAGGGGATAGACTACCTCACCATTATCCTCAGTTGCTACACCTGACTGAATACACAAGGCATGAATCAGGCTAGGGTGTCTTAGTCCACCTTTAGTCTCTCATTTTGAGCTTGTCAAAATACTCTTATGAATAATAGCCCCAATATTGATATTCTTCATGTTCCAAATACAGTAATTCAAAATAGCTCTGTCTACAGTAACCTCACTGTGATGGCTGGTAGGCAAAAGTCTTGCAGAAATGAAATAATGCCAGACATTCGATACAGAATTCAAAGTAGAAAGGGGGAAATTAACTTATTTTTCTATTTAATCTTCCATTCCCCTTTTCTGTCAGTCAAAAAGTTCATAATCATATCCAATGCTTCATTAGTAACAAGAAAATTTTTGTATTCACGTAAGAAGGGTTCTCTCAACTGATATAATGCATTGATGTAGACGGGGGTAAATTCAATCATTTGTCCTCTAACCGGAATATATTCGCTCTCAAAGTAATACAAATTTGCATAAAACTCTTCTATAATCCCCAACATCGCTTCAGCAGTGAAATAACAGAAAATTTCCCATTGACGATTCACAATTAGTTCTTCAATCATACCTCCAGGATTTTCAAAGGCTTTCTCTTGAATACACTTCTTATTGCTAAGAAATGTATTAAAGCAGGAATAAGCTTTGAAATTCACAACTTTATTCTCATCGTAATCAAACTTTCTCTTCCCCTTAGCCATTCTTGGAGTCATTTTCTAAAAATATCAAATTTATCCAAATCAATTTCACAATTGCAATGTAATGGACTCTAAAGTAAATTAAAATATATAAGAACTCCAATATCATGAAAAATCTCCAAAGTTTTCTCTAAAAACCTAAAAATTCAAACTTTCTTAATGTAGGAGATTTTCATGGTCAAAATTGAAAAAATTTAGGTTAAAGTGTAGCTTTACCAAGAGAAGATGAAATGTGAACTTTTCCGACCATGAAATCGCTTCAAATTCAAATGCAAGTGAGTCTTAGGTGTAAAAATTGGTCTTGGATAGAGGTAGAAGACGATGGTTTGGGCAAAAATGGCGGGTCTCAGGGTTAAATTACAATAATTTTGGAGTTTAGGGCCTTTTCTGGTCTAGCGTTGTCCGACACTAATGACAGCGCCGTTCAGCGCTAGTGACTGTGTCGTTCAGCGCTATTTTCTGCTCATTATTTCTAAACTCTCTATCTTTTGGCGCGGTCCGGTGCTAGTGATAGCACCGTTTGGCACCATTTCAAAGACAGGGCTTTAGACTTTATTTTGCAATTTCAATCTTTTTAAGCCTGCTCCGACGTCTAATTAGTCCAATTAAGCATTGAATAACATTGTAAATCCGTAACAAATGATATTTTTAAATACAAACAACACAGAAATCACTTTCATATATAAAATCCAAATTACAAACACATACAAATAGCACTAAACACTACACATCGTCAAGCCATAAAATTCCAAAATTCAGCGTCGCTCACAACCACAACACAATAACACTGAAAACTAAACAAGAAAGCAAGTCTAAATATAACATCTAAGCAAAGCAAAGCAAAGCAAAGCAAAGCAAAGCAAAGCTATTAGTTCAAATACACAAACACAGAAATACAATAATCAAGTCTTTATTCTTCCTTAGAACTATCATCAACTCTTAAATCTCCAATTGATTGAGTGTGAATGAACAAATTGTAGAATGGTTGAAACGGGAATTCTTCAGTGGAATCCTCCTCAATTCAACCTTTAATTTTCATCAACCGTATCAAACTTTCTTCAAATACCCAGAATAATCAAAGTACTCCTTCATTCTCCAATCCAAATGATCAAAGAAGTCAGATAGATTGTTGATTGCATTCATCAGGTGTTGAACTTCTTTCTCCAATTTCTTAATTTTCTTCAAGATGATCTGTGAACTTTCAAGAAAGTAAAGAGGAATAAGTGTCAACCTCTGAGATGGTTGATCTTCAATGATACTCATGTCATTCATATCACCAACTGCCTGGTTACTATGTTCATCGGTTGGGTCTATAGGCTTCCAAGGTAGAAGTACTCTTTCCTAATTCTCATATGACACTTGTGATTGATTGTAGAGGAGAAATATGGTGGAAGGATGTCCAAGCCCATACTTTGATCCATGAACGATGACACAATATATACGCTTTTTGCTATATGATTTTACTCATTTTTAGTGATATTACACTTTAAAAGGAAGGTATTTTGCATATTTTTTGGTTTAGGTACAAGTAATGTGTTTGGAGCAAAAAGAAGCAAAAACAGTGCAATTTGGAGCAAAAACGAGCAAGAAAATAAATTTTGGCTTGACACCCTTCGATAATTCTTTCTATGTTTAATCTCTTTTACACTTCTTGCATATTTTTTGTGAGAGTACACTTTAAAGAAATGTTATTTTTATGCTTATTTTGTAGGGATATCTGTTAGGAACGCAATACAACTGAAACAGGGCGAATCAGAGCTAAAACGGAGCCAAAAAGAGCAAAATGGTGGAGCTGCGCAGGATGCGTGCTGGGGGCGCCCAAACTGGCGCCGAAGGCGCCAGAAACCTGAAGGCACAAAAAATAGGGCACAAGATGGCCTAGATTCGATATTGGGCAGTTTTTTGCCAAATACATCGAATCTGGATGATTTTGGAGGGTTTCTTCATGCATCTCTTGGGAAATTCATCCCTACTCTATTTTAAACCAAATTTGAAGCCAAAAATAGAGAAGACAAGAGAGGAAGGCCAGGAAAAACTTGGAGAATGATTAAAGATCTTAGAATAGGAGTAGAAATGTAGATTTATACCCCTTTGGAGAGATTGGAGAGGGGATTTTGAGAGAATTTGTAAAGAGATGTTCTAGCATTGCATAGATTCGTGGGAGACTTTGTGGGAGAGATTTTCATCTTTCTTTCAAGGGAAAAAGCTAAGTACTGTGTTCTTCATTATCTTATGATTTTGTAAACACTTATCTAGTGGATTTGCTTTGATGGAATGAAGTTTTCCGTTGTGTTTTCTTTGTGCTTTGTGGTGTCTTTCTCTTACACTTTCTTCTTGTGTGGAAACAATGGTATAAGAAGTTTATGCCATTGTTTTCACTCTACTTTTCTTTTTGCAATGAGTAGGATTCATGTTTAGGATATTGGGATGCTTGCTAAAAGAAGTTTTAATTATAAATGTGATGGTTTCTACTTGCATTTCATTTACATTACAAAAATGGCATGTTGTATTATTAAAATTCATTGTAATTGCATTATCCCAAAAGGGCGGTGTAACTCTCAACAAAGTGGAACCACATTCAATGTCCGTAAATGAATTGCGTAGTTCATGGGAATTGAGTGCAAATAAATAGGGAAATATGGTTTCATGGGCGTCGAATTGAAGATTTCAGGGTGACAGGCTGAGATCCCCAATTTGGTCCTAAGATTGGTTACTAAAGTCAAAGGTTAACCTTCAGGTGAAGGGAAGTGAGAGCTCTGAAGTGAGAGCCAGTATCCTCCCAGCCTAACCTTGGATTTAGGGACTAAGCCTAGGATTTGCCAATGTTCTTTATAGCACTCTGAAGAGGTGGTACTCGGAAGAGGGTAAAGAATAGGATTGCTCTATTTGGCACATATAATATTTAATGCATCTCATTCCTAAACTTTATCCAATTCATTACATAAGAATAATATATTTTATTATCTCAAAATTCACCAAACCAATTCCTCCAAAAAAAGGTTATCTTTAGAAGTAATATTTGCATTTAGGAGTAGTTATTATCCTTACATATAATTATCCAGATTTAGGAGTAGTTGTTAGAAAAACTACTTATATCACCCTTCCAGACTAAGGCTATTAGTAGTAGACTAGAATTTGATTAAGAACCTTTTACCTCGCTTCCCTGTGGGATCGATAAATGAGACTCCATTAGAGCCCTGTATTACTTGATACGATATGTATACTTGCGTTTGAAATTGTGACTTTACAAAATCATTATAAATATATAAATCTGAGGTCATAAATTCTTACATATAAAAAAGTCGCATCAAACGATCAATCCCAAAATAGACTTAACAATTATAGAACCAACATCTGTAGACATCCCCATTTGAATGCAATAGTTCAAAATAACACACTCCTTAGTACTTTACTAATTTTCATAGTTGGGAGCAATTTTACACATATAAAATAATATAAGTGCTTCGACATAGGATTTAATAGTGTGGTCGAAAAACTTACATGCCTCTTCTCTCTTATCTCTCATTCATCACTTTCACCTATCAAATATTTGTATATATCATTCATGTTGTCCTTCGTTGGGGCAAAGTTTGAATAGCGGCAGATCGACACATTCTCAATCATGTATAAATCATTAATCTTTGCATGAGTAAATGTGACAAACCTACCTCGCACATAAACGGATCCTTGGTTGATTCTATGAAGGATTGCATAAAATGCCTTCACAACCGGGACAACTACGGCGGTAGTAGTATAACAAAACATTGTCCAATGTCTCTGAATAATGATTTCATCAATTCTAGTAGTAGGAGAATTTGTACCTCAATTCACAAAGCCACGCTCTTTAATCAACCTCATCTTTGAGATATTTTTGTTGAATAGATGTTGCACTTTGAAACTGATGAACTTTCTACGATTGAAAACTTGAAATATTAAAGTTTTTATCGAGTCAGAATCCATTTGTACTAGATTTGGGATCTTCTTTTTCATTCCTCTGGTAGTTCCTGCGTCTAGGGCCGATTTTTGGAGTTCAAGTGGAAGAAATGCCGCCTAGAACCGCCAAAACTTGAATATAAAGTCGAGAAACTGTTTTCGGAACAGCGGCGCGGTCCGACGTTGATAACAACACCATTCGACGCTAGTTCAAATTTTGCTAAACTTTATTTCATCCTAATTCTTTCCAAACTTTGATTCGATTCATTTCTTTAAAGTTTTTAATGATATTTAAGGAAGGGTAGGACTTAATTAAGTAACAAAAAAACACAAATAACACATCAAACAAAGCAAGCACTCAATAACTGTGGGTTGCCTCCCACAAATCGCTTGGCTTAACGTCGTCAGCCCGACATAACTTCAAGTTATTCAGGTTTATCCAACATTAAAACCTCTTTAAAATTAGGCCTATTGCCTTCAAAATATGGTTTTAATCTTTGTCCATTAACTTTGAATATTATTTCAGATTTAAGGTCTTCGATAATTACAGCTCCAAATTGATATATTTTTATGGAAATGAAAGGTCCTGTCCATCTAGATTTCAGTTTTCCAGGAAATAATTTCAATCGTGTATCGTATAATAAACTTTTTGTCCTGGTTCAAATTCCTTTTTAACAATCTTCTGATCATGCCATATTTTTCTTTTCTCCTTGTATATTTTATCATTATCATATTATTCATTTCTGATTTTTTCCAATTCATTCAGTTGCAACAGTCTTTTCTCACCAGCATCCTTCAAATTAAAGTTCAATTTCTTTATCACCCAATATGCTTTATATTCTAATTCAACTGACAAGTGACAAGTCTTTCGAAAGATTAATCTGTAAGGGGACATTCCTATAGGAGTTTTATATGCAATTAAGTATGCCCATAAAGCAATGTCTAATCTAGCAGACCAATCTAATTTCTCATAATTAATGACTTTCTCTTAAATTCATTTAATTTTATGATTAAATACCTCTGCCAAGCCATTAGTTTAGTGATAATAAGCTGTAGAGATTCTATGCATAATATTATATTTTTCCACCAATCTCCGAATCAAGTTATTCTTAAAATGAGATCCTCTATCAGTGATGATTACTCTAGGCATTTCATACATTGTGAAAGTATTTTTCATTAGAAACCTCAAAACACTTCTAGCATCACACCTAGGTAAAGTTATTGCCTAAATCCATTTTGATATATAATCAACACCAATCAGTATATATATATTTTCAAATGAAGGTATAAATGGTCCCATAAAATCTAATTCCCAAGCATAAAAAAATTTAACTTCCAAAGTAAAACTAAGAGGCATTTCATTTCTTCTAGATATATTTCCTATTCTCTGACATCGATCACAAGTTTTGACAAATCTATAAATATCTTTGAAAATAATAGGCCAATAAAATTCAGATTACAAAATCTTATGTGCAGTTCTATCAATTCTGAAATGTCCTCCAAATTTAGAATCATGACATTCTCAAATAATCTTTTAGTTTCTTCATAAGGCACACATCTCCTAATAATAAGATCTTTACATTGCTTATATAAATAAGGATCGTCCCAAAAATAAAATTTAGCATCATGCTTAAATTTTTTATGTTGTTGTATAGTTAAGTCAGGTTGTAAAATATTACTAACGATGTAGTTTACATGATCAGCATACCACTGTAAGTTTCCTTCAATAATATTTTATAATTGCTTATCAGGAAAAGTTTCAGTTATTTCTCTTTCAAAGTCATCCAAATTAGGTTGTTCAAGTCTAGATAAATGATCAGCTATTTGATTATCAACCCATTTTCTATTAATGATCTCAAAATCAAATTCTTGCATTAAAGTATCCATCGAATCAGTCTTAGTTTAGCATCATTCTTTTGCATTAAATATTTAATAGCAGAATTATCAGTATGCACTATACATTTAGCTCCAATTAAGTAAGATCTAAATTTTTCAAAGACATAGACGATAGCTAATAACTCTCTTTCTGTAATGGTGTAATTAATTTGAGCATCAATAAGAGTCTTACTAGCGTAGTATATAACTTTAAAAACTTTCTCGTGCCTTTGCCCTAAAACCACTCAAATAGCATAAATGCTAGCATCACACATTAATTCAAATGGTTTCTCCCAGTTAGGTGAAACTATTATAGAGGCAGTGATTAATTTTTCCTTTAATATATCAAAAGCTTTTAAGCATTCATCGTTAAAATTAAACTTCCTATCTTTTTCTAAAAATTGGCATAGAGGCTTAGTAATTTTTGAAAAGACTTTAATATATTGCCTGTAGAATCCTATATGTACCAGAAAGCTTCTTACCCCTCTCACAGGTGTTGGAGGTGGTAATTTTTCTATAATTTGAATCTTAGCAGGATCCACTTCCATGCCATATTCAGTTATTTTATGCCTAAGCATAATTCCTCCTGCAACCATAAATTCCTAATTTAGTACTAAATTTGTTTTTTCGCATACCTCTATGACTTTTTCTAAGTTGCATAAGCATGCTTCAAATGAATCTCCAAATACTGAGAAATCATCCATAAAAACTTCTATTCCATCATTTATCAATTTGCTAAATATGAACATCATACATCTTTGAAATGTTGTAGGCGCATTACATAATCCAAAGGGCATTCTTCTAAAAGCAAAAATTCCATAAGGGCTAGTAAATGTAGTCTTCTCTTGATCCTCAAGAGCAATGGGTATTTAATGATAACCGGTATATCCATCCAAAAAGTAATTATACTTGTGTCCAACAAGTCTGTCTAGCATTTGGTCTAAAAAGGTAAAGGTAAGTGATCTTTTTTGGTGGTGGCATTTAATTTTATGTAATCAATTCATATTCGAAATCAGTGACTTGTCTTGTCGGTATAATTTTATTTCGTTCATTTACGTCAACAGTCACTCCTCCTTTCTTAAAAACACAATGAATTGAGCTTACCCAAACACTATCAGAAATAGAATATATAATTCCAGCATCTAACCACTTTAAATCTCTTTTTTAACCACTTCTTTCATTATTGGGTTCAGTCTCCTTTGTGGATCAACTCTAGGTTTTTGTTGTTCATTCAACAAAATTTTGTGCATACAGATCGATGGACTGATTCCTTTAATATCAGCTATGGACCAACCAAAAGCCTTTTTGTACCTTTTTAAGGTGTCCAATAATTTTTGTTCTGATATTCATTTAAATCAGAAGATATAATCACTGGTAAGATAGATGATTCTCCTAAAAACATGTACTTCAAATGATTCAGAAGCATTTTCAGCTCAAATTCAAAGGGTTTAATGATAGATGCAATTAAACTATCTCCATTTTCCATAGTATCCAATTTTTCAAATCTTTCCTGAACAGATTCTAACTTTTATTCTCCTTATCATCCAAATCATCTACACTTTCACTTTCATTTTTATCCTCACATTCCAAATTATCTTTAAATACTTCTTTAAAATGATCTTCTCTCAAATAATCACAGATTTCCATTTGAAAGCACTCATCATCTTTTTCAGTTGAAAGGTATTTCATAGATTTCAAAATATTGAAAGTTACCTCTTGATCATTAACTCTCATAGTTAATTCTCCTTTTTAAACATCAATCATAGCTCTCCCAGTAGTAAGGAATGGTCTTCCTAAAATAATTTGAATTTATTTATCTTCCTCCATGTCTAATACAATAAAGTCCACAGGAATGATAAATTTATCCACCTTCACTAATTCATCTTCCACAACTCATTTAGGATAAGAGATGGAACGATCAGCCAACCGAAGAATCTCCAATGTAGGTGAAATTTCTCCTATTCTTAATCTTTTGAAAGTTGATAAAGACATAAGATTAATACTAGCTCCAAGATCACATAAAGCTCTTTTGAAAAATTTCTCACCTATAGCACATGTGATAGTGAAACTACCAAGGTCTTTAAGTTTTTCAGGAAGCTTGCACTACACTCACTACTAAGTGCAACAGTCTCGTGTTCTTTGAAATTTATTTTCTTTTTAAGAATGTCCTTCATAAACTTTGCATAATCGGGCATCTGCTCTAATGCTTCAACAAAGGGAATATTAATCATTAATTTCTTAAGAATTTCCAAAAACTTTGTAAATCTATTATCCCTGTTCTGTTTCTTTAGTCTTTGAGGAAAAGGAGGAGGTGGTTTTTTAACAGTTATCTTCATTGGTTCAAGCGGATATTCGTCTGGATATATCCTATTAGAATGTTTCTCTCAATGCTCACTTCCTCTCTTTCAACTTCGACTTCTTTTTGAACTCGTGGTTCCAATTCTTTTCCACTCCTTAATTGAATAGCCTTAATTTTCTCCTTATTTTGATCTTTTGGGTTGATCTCAACATTACTAAGAAGATTTCCAGAAGGTCTATAATTAAGCGCAGTAAAGATATGTCCCAATTGATTCTCAATGTTCTTCATCACAACATTTGAGCTTGCATTTGAATACCCATATTCAGAATCATTTCTTCAGTAGATAACTTCTTTTACTTAAATTGGTGGTTACTATTAAAACCAAGAGGATAAGAAGGTCTATAATTGGTATTTCTTTGGTTGTTCAGATTTCCAACTGGATTCATAGGATTGTTTCCCCATTGTGGGTTAAAACAACATTGTTGTTATTTCAGTTGAAGTTTTGGTGAATCCTCCAACTAGGATTATAATAATTTGAATAAGTTTGGGTGAATCCTCCAACTAGCATTCAAGGTTTCATAAGGTGTTTGAGAGTCTATCATCTGTCTTGATGAATTTTCTTCTAGCAATGAGGGTGTTGGAGAATAATTCATTCCATATTGATCAATTTTCTTAGAAAGTGCAGTAATTTGAGAGATTATCATAGTTATCGCATCAGAATTATGAATACTAGCTACTCTCTTAGGATTTACCCGCTTATAGGGCCATTAAAAATTATTAGTAGCCATCTCTTCAATTTAGCGAATATGCTTCATCAAAAGGCTTAGACATTAATGATCCACCAGCAGTAGCATCGATAATCGATCTCAAAGATCCCACTAATCCATTATAAAATGTTTGAATTATTAACCAGTCTGGTAAAGCATGATGTGGACACTTTCTCAGAAGATCTTTGAATCTTTCCCAAGCTTCATATATGGACTCTCCATTAAACTGACTAAAAGATGTGATATCATTCCTCAGCTTAGCAGTTTTTGAAGGAGGGAAATATTTTGACAGAAACTTTTGTGAAAGCACTCCCCAAGTTCTGATAGATTTAGGTGCTAACGAATTAACCAAGCCTTAGCCTTATCCCTAAATGAAAAAGAAAAAGTCAAATTCTAACAGCATCGTTTGACACTCCATCGTATTTAAAGGTAGCACACAGTTCTAGAAAACTAGCGAGATGTAAGTTAGGATCTTCATGAGGTGTTCCTCCAAGTTGATTATTTTGTACCATTTGGATAATAGCAGGTTTAAGCTCAAATGAATTAGCAGCAACATAAGGGTTTTGGATAGTTAAGTGAATTTCATCTGTTGTTGGATCATCCTAAAGGTCTTGGTATATTTTCATTTTGATTGTTTAAGTTGTTCGCCATATTGTGAGGATTTTCAAATTATTTTTATTGTTTTCGAATTTTTCTAATAGTACGCTCTAATTCAGAATCATAAGGCACTAAACCTAATGATCCGATTCTATGCATACAAACACAATAAGCACACTAACAATAAATAAACACACACAGTTATGACTTGTAATTCAAATATAAGATTTTAAAAACTACAAAATTAATTTTAGCTGTTACCTTCCTCCCCGGCAAGTGCACCAAAAACTAGTTGCGACTTTTTTAATTTGCCAAAATTTATGAACTCAGATTTATATATATTGATTTAGTTTTCTAGTGAGTCACAACATTTAAACGCAAGTATACGCATCGCTCAAGTAATATAGGGCTCTAGTGGAGCCCTGGATATTGATCCCACAGGGAGGCAATTTATTTTATAATGTAACACAGAAATCACTTCTCGAATCACAACACAATTGCAATAAATATAAATTTTAAAATAGAGACAAATAGTTGTAGGTACTACTTCTACAAAAGTACGTTCTAACCTTATAGCAAGTTAAACTAACACAAGACTAAAGTAATAACAAACTTCAGTTGTAAGAAAGAATCGTCCTCCTCTCCAATTATAATATGATGATTTTTGTGACATAGATCAGTAATGCAATTATATTGTGCCAAATAGGAGCATTCCTATTCTTTACCCTTTTCCAAGCGCATAAAAAATATTGACTAATCCTAAGTTTAGTCCCCAAATCTTTGGTTAGGCTAGGAGGATACTGGCTCTCACTCTAGAGCTCCCACTTCCCTTCCTCTGAAGCCTAACTCTCACTTTGGTTTCCAAACCCTAGGACCAAATTGAGCATTTCAGCCTGTCACTCTGAAATCTCTAATTCTACGCCATTAAATTTTATTTCCATATTTATTTGCACTCATCCTCCATGATTTACGTCACTCATTCATGGACATTGAATGTGACCTTCACTTTTATTGTGAAACTCATAATCCTTTCAAAACATAAGTTTCTAAACAAGTTTTAACAATTTAATTGGCCAGATCAAAAGGTAAATGAAGTTCAAATTGAAAAGGTCAACACAAATTCTCCTTAATAAATCGACACATCATTTCCATATTACAACATCAACACATCACATGAAAAGGAGGAAGACAGAGAAATCTACTCAAGACTCATGAGTAAAAGATGACAAAACATGGATTTTATATATAAAAGCAACGTCATACAAACAGAGTAAAGAAAAGACAACTTATCTCAAACTCTTCCACAAGTGAATCTCAAGGAATTCCTTTGACTCCTCTTTTTTCTTCACAATAACAAACAATTCTCTCTTTAGATAAGTAAGGAAGAAGAAATCTCTCACTTTCCCTCTCCTCTTACACTCCTTAGAAGTGAACACACAAACCCAAGATTTCCTAAAATTAAAAAGACACACTCACTCTTCACTCTCCACACCCTAAACTCTTCTTCCCCCTCTAAATTTGGCTATAAAGTAGTTTATATCCAGACATAACTGATTTTCCAAGAGTTTCTTCAAGTAGCCCTCCAAAATCAGGCTAAATACATTGAATCTATTTTGAATTTGGGATAAGGCGAGGTCCGGCGCAGGATAGGGTGCCGTCCGGTGCTATTTTCTGCCTTTTGAGTCCAAAGTCTCTGTAAATTGGTGCGATCCGACGTTGGTGACAGCGTCATTCAGCGCTAGTTCAAGAAAATGCACTTTTGCCCCATTTTGCTCTAAATTTGCTCCTTTTCATTTTTTTTCTCTAAAGGCCTAAAATCATTGTACCTGCATGAAATCATGAAAAATACATTTATCTAAAGTGCAATAGCATCAAAAACAAGTATGAAATGGACAGTAAAAAGCTATCAAATTTTCAGTGGATCAGGTCCAAGGAGGTAATTGCCTCCCTCAAATTTAGATTATTTACTTATATAGGAGGTAAATTTGTTCTTTTGATCATTTCAAACAACAGTTTTCCCTTCCTAAAAAAATCACTTCGCCTTTTGTTACTTTAGCCTCTCCCATGTTAGGTTAACCATCCTTCTCAAAAAAGAGGCAGATGATACAATTTAAAATTACCAGTTTTATATGATAATTTTTATGCTTATTTTTTATGATATTACATATTAATGAAATGTATTTTGCATGTTTTTTTTTAGCTACAGGGAATGGAGGTTTTTGGAAAAATAGTGAGATTAGAGGCATAATGGTGTCATGGAGCAGTCGTGCTTAAGTGCTACTTCTGGCGCTTAAGCGCTAGAGTCAGGACGAGTTGGGCACCCAAGCACCAGGAAAATTGTGGAGTGCTTCTAGAAGAGTGGTGGCTAGACGCCATAGTTGGTTTGATCTCTATATCTTGAATTTGGACAAATTTTGAAAAGGTTCCTAAAGCAGCCCTTGGTTATTTTTAGAGATCTATATATTAGAATGATTTGTACATGAAAAGGGAGTGTTCTAAGAGGGTTTGTAGACTGTCGAGGATGATTCTAGTGAGTGGGACCAACATAGTGAGAGTGTGGTGCATTCTTTTGTTTGTGCGAGTCTTGTGTGAGCCTTATGGAGTCATGAACAATCAAGGAACTTCAGAGTCTTCTTGGGGAGAAGCCTAAGTTCAATTTTTTTGTATTTTTGTTTAAGTTTTAGTTTCTTGTGTGAACTTGATCATCTATACAAATTTATGCATTTTTGTGTTATGTCCATGGATTCTAAGTAGTTACCTTTATTTCTTCTTGCTATGAGAATTAATCATGTGTAAGATAAGAATGATTTGAAAATTTACTTTTATTCTAAAAAAAATGTGATTGTATTTTTCACCGATTCTTCATTGATTTTGCAAATTTGCCACTTTTGAGATTAAAATCTATTGTGAAACATAATGACTCGGGAGGGCTATGATTTCACCAAAATAGTGAGTACCACACTAACTTTATGAGGAGGGCGACCAAAATCTAAGGATAGTGCAAACAGATAAGAAGATAAGTTATGATGGGCGTAAAATTGATGTTTCTAGGGGACAAACTTGATGTTTTATCAATATGGTTTTGAGTTTATGTCTAAGGGTCCTTAGTAGGTCCTATAAAGAGGGTGGTGGGTAATCTGGAGGCGAGAGGCTAGAATCTACTTAACACTACTACACAAGCTGGTAAAAACTTTAGATTAGTCGATGTTGTTTATAAGCACCAAGAGGGGGTAAAGAATGGGTATTCTCCTTTTTGTCACAATACAAAATTTTATTTATAAACATTCAAATTCTACACTGTTACAATCTCTAGAATTTGAAATTTCTTTTAAACAGTGTTAGTTTAAAAAAATTGCACTTACTTTCTTCTTAAAATTAAATCTTGCATACATTTAGTTTTAATATTTTCAAAATATTTCCACATTCTTCTCTTATAAGTTGTGTTTGTAGTTTTAAGAGAAGTATTTCTAAGTCATTATAAAAAGTTGCAGGTTCCTTGCGGAATTGATGCTGGTGTTTTTAAAGAAAGCTCTATTTACTTGAAACGATACATGTACTTATGTATTACCCCTAGTGTGAAAGCTTATTATCTATTTTCTAAATCATATTTTTTGTTCACACTAGCCACTCAAATATAAATTGGGTCAAGTTTTTGACCAACTTTCTAATATATAAAATATCTTCATAACTGCGGGTCGGGTCAAGTTTTTGTCGCTAGTGCCTCGAAGCGACAAAATTTTTTGACTTAGAAAATTTATTTGAACTGTAGTCTTATTTTAGGAGAATTGAATTTCAATTTGTAATACTTTTTAATTTTGAAAAAATAAATTAGAAAAACTAAAAAAAAAAAAATTAAAACTAAAAAATTAAAATTTTTAAATTATTTTAGTAGTTTTTTATTTTCTAAACTTTTACTCTTTTTCCATGCATAATTAGAATCTAAAGGATATGTGCTTTACAATTCGAATTATAAGAAAAATTAGAAAACAAAGAGGTCTTCACAAGTTTCAAGAAATGGCAAAATATAACAAATCATAATTTACAAAGATCTTTAAGGGAATATGCAAACACTACAATAGATAAAATACACTTAAGCATACAAATCCCTGTTGTAGCGGCTAACTCATTTAAACTTAAAACTATAATTATACAATGGCATAGAGTAATCAGTTTGGAGGTACACCATCTGAGGATCTAAACTTACATTTAACAATTTTTCTAGGACTGTGTGGTATATTTAAATATGATGACATATCAAATGATGATGTCAAACATAGACCTTTTCCTTTTTCACTAAGGGATAAAGCAACTATCTAGTTAAATTCGTTAGCATCTGGATCTATTAGAACTTGGTGGGATTTAGCACCAAAATTCTTGTCTAAGTATTTTCCTCCTTCAGATACTACTAAGCATAAAAGTGATATTACTTCTTTTACTCAGTATGAAGGAGAAGCAATATACGAAGCCAATAGTGCCTCTTTAGAAAATGATTACAATCTCAGTAAGATTTAAGGAACTCTTTAGAAAGTGTTCACACCATGCCTTACTAGACTGTTTATTCATTCAAATACTTTATAATTGGCTAATAGGATCTCTTAAATATCTCATTGGTGCTGCTGCTGGAGGTTCATTAATGTCAAAACTATTTAATGAAGCTAATGCATTTATTGAAGAGATTGATACGAATAATTTTTAATGGCCCTCTAAAATGGTAAATCCTAAAAGTGTAGCTAGTATTTATGATAATGACGCTACTTCGATGATTGCATCTCAAGTTGCTGCATTATCTAAGAAAATAGACCAAATTGGAATGACTTTTCCTCAAACACCTCATATGATTGAAGAAAATTCACTAGGACAGATGATTGATTCTTAAACACTATTAGAGACTTTATTTGCAATTAATAATAGACCCAATAACCCATATTCTAACTATTACAATCCAGGTTAGAAAAACTATCCCAATTTTAATAGGGAATATTAATTCTAGTGGTGGAAGTCGACAATAAGGGAACAATCAAGCAAACCCATTGAGAAATTGGAGCAACCAGGGTAGTTCTTAACTATTGAACTACTTATCCTCTTGGATTTAGTAGTAACTAACAAATTAAAAAGAAGAATTTTTATATAGAAGAAGTGGTGTTATAAATGAGTAATCTATTACAAAGTCAAGGTGCTTCAACAAGAAATATTGAAAATCAACAGGGACAGATAGCTAATGCACTTAACAATGGCCCCACGGAACACTTCATAGTAATTTTGAAATCAATCCTAAAGGTAAAAATAAAGAGCATGAGCATGTTAAAGCTGTTCAACTTAAGATTGGTAGAGAATTGGAAACTAAAGTTCAATAAGAGATTGAAGTTATAGATGGCCATTAAAATTTATTCATAGTGAAACAGAAAAATCTTAAAAAGTTATTTCTAATGATGTAGAAAAACATGTCTCTCTAACTAAGATTAATTTAGAAAACAACCACCACCTTTTTCTCAAAGACTTAGACAAGAAAAGTTTGATCAATAATTTTTAAAATTTTTTTAGATATTTAAAATGCTTAGAATCAACATTCCTTTTGCTAACGCTCTAGAAAAAAATGGCAAGTTATGCCAAATTTATGAAAGAAATATTAAATAAAAAAAATGAAGTTTGATGAACATGAAACTATTGTAATTATTGAAGAATGTAGAGCAATAATTTAGCAAAAGTTTCTTAAAAATCTAAAGATCTTGGTAGCTTCACTATATCTTATGTGATTGGAGAAAAATTTCGTGGATAAGCTTTATGTGATTTAGGACCTAGAAATAATCCATTGTCATTTTCAATATTTAGAAGCTTAGGTTTAAGAGAGATTTCTCTCACTATTGTAACCCTACAGATACAGTTAGCTGATCGATTTGCATATATTCTAAAGGGATTATAGAAGATGTGTTGGTTAAAGAGGATAATTTTATCTTTTCTGTTGATTCATCATGCTAGATATGGAGGAAGGTAAAGCAATTCTTATTATTTTGGGGAGACCTTACCATGCCACTAGACAGTAATGATAGATGTGCAAAAAATGAGAGCTAACCTTGAGAGTTAATGACCAGGAAGTTACATTTAATGTACTAAAAATCTATGAACTATCCAATAAAGAAAAATATGACAAATATTATAGAATGGATATTAATGAGTATATGACTAATAATCAATTCCAAGAAATATGTGAAGTCATAACATATTAAAATGAACTGGATATTGAAAATAAAATTGATTTGTAAGATAAATCAAAAGAGATAAATACTGAGGATACAAATTATGTTTAGGCAAATTTTCAAATTTTAGATACTACTGAAAATAGTAAACCTCTGATTCCTTCAATAGAGAAGCCTCCTGAACTTGAGATGAAGGTGTTCCCTACACATTTAAAGTTTGCATATTTTGGGAACAAATCTACATCTTCTGTTATAATATCCTAAGACTTTACAAAGAACAAGAAGAAAAATTATTGGAAACACTGAAAATCATAAGATAGCATTGGGATGGACATTAATTGATATTAAAGGAATTAACCCTTTAATCTGTATGCATAAAAATTTGATGAAAGATAATCCTAAACCTGAGGCTGATCTTTAAAGGAAATTGAACCCTAGAATAAAAGAAGTTGTTAAAAAAGAAATTTTAAAGTGGTTGGATGCTGGAAATATTTATCTTATTTCTGACAATTCTTGGGTTAGTCCTATTCACTGTGTTTCTAGGAGAAGGAGGAGCGATTGTAGTTATTAACCTGCAGAATGAATTAATTCCAATGAGACAAGTCACAGGTTAGCGAATCTATATTGATTATAGAAAATTAAACTTCACGACTATGAATGATCATTTTCCTCTACTTTTTCTGGACCAAATGTTGGATAGACAAGCTGGGCATTGTTATTTCTATTTTTTGGATGGATATTTCAGATACCACCGAATACCCATATCTCCAGAAGATAAAAAAAGACAACATCTACTAATCCACTAGACTTTTGCTTTTAGAAGAATTCTATTTGGTTTATGTAATGCACCTACAATGTTTCAAAGATGTATGATGTCTATTTTTTGTGACTTAATTGAGAAATGAATTGAAGTTTTTATGAAAAATTTCCCAGTTTTTGGAACCTCATTTAATTCACGTTTAGATCATTTAACAAGAGTTATCAAACACTGTAAAGAAACTAATCTAGTTATTATTTAGAAAAATGTCAATTTAAGGTTGTAGGAGGAATTGTGTTAGGGCATAAGATTTCTAAAAATGGCATGGAAGTAGATCAGTAAAAATTCAAGTTATAGTTGAATTACCACCTCCTACATATGTGAGAGGAGTAAGAAGAATGAGTTGTATAGGTAGCATATTCATGACTTTTAAAAAATTTCTCAGTCTCTATGTCATCATTTAGAAAAAGACACTAACTTTCATTTTAATGAGGAATGCCTAAATGCCTTCAATTTATTAAAGGAAACACTGCACTTAATATTGTTTCACCTGATTAGAAAAGTAATCATTAGGCCAGTCTAGTCCCGAGTTTTTAAGTAATTCGAACTAAAGTTGAGTGTGTTTAATTTATATTTATATTATTTTATTTTATATTTTTAATTGATTTGTAAAATAATTATAATTTTGGTGAGATTAAAAATTTTGATGTTAGGGAGGTCCCTTGACTTTGGAAAATTAGGGAACACCCCTCATGACAGAGGAAATAATCCTTGAAAATTTTATATTTTCCTATTTTTCATTTAATTTTTTATAATTGAAAATACCCTTGAGGTATTTAACTAATTAAAAAATTGTATAAGTTAATTAATTTATTATTTTTCTTTTTTATTATTTTCTCCCAGTTCACTGAGTTAAGAGGTATTTTATTTTATTTTTAAGATTTTTTATTAGCTAAGTGATGAATTTTTGAAGTTAAAATGCATTTTCAAGATTTAATGAAATTAGAAAGTAGGAATTCCTACTTAATCCTATGCGGCACTGCTTCGAACCCCTGAGTCTTCAAAGCTCTATGCAGCATCTTCGAGTTGGCTGTGCTTTACACGTAGGTGCTGAGGTGGATTGCATTTTAGTACTCCACTTTGTGCATTCCACTGCCTTACCTTGATTTGTGCCATCCATTTTGAATACATCAAAATGGAGGGCATTAGTTCATCGTCATCATGGGACAAAGAACCAAGAATCGTCTACAATCAAATTATATGATCTTGCTTTACACTCAACTAATTCGCATGGGATTTGATCTTATAGCTTCATCTAGTGAGAGAAACTTATCCATATTTTTAGGTAAGCATGTATTGTTTATGCTCTTCACAAAGGACCAAACCTGAGGCTCAATTTAGGGATTTCAAACCCATACGTTGTTGCAAGAGCAGAGTCCTCATTTGAGGTTGATGGAAATGATCACCTTTGTCGTGCAGACCTTCTCTTTGCTCCTATTTGGATTGAATTTAGTCCTAGATATTAGCTAGAGAAAATAGGACCACAATTTGGTGTTGAACTATGGTGGAGGCTATGGAAAGGCTCAATTTTGATTGGGGAGGTGAAGAGAGGTATTTGCAAAGCTTTTCCCTTTAATGTATGGATAAGGTTTAATTAATTTATTTTAACCTTTTTGTGTCATCCATGTGTCATGGTGAGTCATTTGGGTAATTCCTTTGGTCATAGAGCTAAATGGTATGGCCTCAAGTCATGAGACTTAAGGTTTGGACTAGGTCTTGGCTTGGGCTTAAGCTTGAGGTTGGACTTTGTGGTTAAGCTTATTCATAAGTAATTAGGGTTAGCCCAAAAGATTAAGCTTAATAGTATTTCATAATTATCTTAATTAAATAATTAGCTTAATTGTTAAGGTTACCTCCCTAATTTTATTTTAACTAAGTGACTTTAGCTTTAACATTTTGGATCGATTTTGATTTTATGTTGATAGGTTTAGTTTGATTGATTTTATTATTTGGTGAATTTTGGTGATTTTAAATTTTAGTGATAAGTTGATGTGTTTTGGGTTTAAGTTAATTTTAGGGTTTGTTAGTGTTGGGGAAAATTAGGTGAGGCTAGAGTTTGAATTTGATGATCTACACCTCCCCTTGGTTTGAATTTTGATGTAATGGTATTTCCAAGTTTTTTAGTGTAATGTGGTCAAAGATAACATCCTTTATTGGCCAAGGACTAACCTCCTATCTGATGTGCTTTTACTTGGTCAATGAGAATTTCAAGGGGTAGCCACTCAGACGATAGGGGAATTCCTAGGACTCTAAACTCCATGGGTAACTCATGGCATCTTTGGCCTATAAAAATTTAAATTGGGCATCCACTGGACTAAACTCCAACCATCTCAAACAAGGGTTGAGGATTTGAGCTTAACCTCAGGAAACCCAAAGTGAATGTTGAGTTGGTTAAAGGTCCTATATGTTTGAGTTTTTATCTCTAGTCATCTAAGAAGGTCATCAGAAAACTCTGAGGCTAGATCCAAGTATTCTTCAGAGATAAAAGAGGTCCTCACAAAAGTAAGTTAACACTTGCACTTAAGTAATCCTTTTACTTTTATCAGATTTTCATGGAAATAAAATACCTTTCTTTCATGCAATTCTTAGTCTTACTAACAAACATGAATTAGAAATTGCATTAAGGTCACAATGATCTTTATTTTTAATTTTAGGAATTATTTAAATATTATAATCTTATACCTATCACAATAGTTCTTTTAATTAAATAATAGAATCTTTAGCCATTTAGATTAGTAGGACTATGATTTCATTCTCCCTCATTAAATGTGATTAAACACTTAATTCTTACTACACCTAAAGCTTCCCTTTAACATTTCATGAATTTATAAATTCTCTAAGATTTATGAAAAAGACAAGGGTAATTAATTTGACATCAGGTAGAGACTACAATATCAGAATTTTGGATCACAGGGTACATAACTTTAAACTTCTTCTCCAAACCATTCGTATACTTCTTGAGTTGATATTTTTTTCTCCTTATTTTTATTTTCTTTATAATTCTAACTCTAAGATAATCAAATTCTTACCCATCCCTTATCATGGTTCCTAGTTCCTAGATAAATTCAATCAGGTTAAGTTTCATCCTTTACTGAAATAAAATATTAAGGCTTGAACAATTTTAATGAGAAGTCCTTAATCTCATAAATTCTTCTTTCTAAATTTCCAAAGATTTCTGTGTTTAGGTAGAAGCAAATGATTTTACGCATATAATTACTAATATTCATTTCCATCCTAACTTTAAATAAATCTCACCTTTCCTTAAAATAATTTTTACTTTCCCAAAATTAATAGACCATGATATATGAAATTATGCAAAAAAATAATCCGAGTCAGATAACGAATTACCTGTAGTCAGCAAATAAGATGGTGACTTCTCCCCCATACTTGTTCCACACCCTACTACTACATATGAGAGATGCACAATAGAATATACAAAAATACAGAATCTGAATCATAGCTCAAGCTATAACATGGTAAAAAAAAATAGAAACATGCTATGAAAGTGCTAAAAATAAAGTTGCAGGTAAATAGACACTACATGTACTATGAAAATATAAGATAGAAAAACTAATTACAGTCTCATAAAAACATCAAATCAACATATCACATCACAGGGACTAAATCCAAATTCAATCCAATACATCAATCAAGTACACGAACAAAAACAATTAGTTGAACAAAACATAACAACACACACATCATAGTATCCATACTCACCTCGTTTGCTCTCGTTCATGCTGTCTCGATTGTAGGTGTCACGAGTCAGGCTCTAAATGATGAATAGTGGTGGTGGAAACCATTTGAATTAATGTGCAATGCGAGCGATTATGTTATTGGAGTGGTTTTAGGGTAAAGACACGAGAAAATGTTTAAAGTTATATACTACTCTATTAAAACTCTTACTGATACTCAAATTAATTACACTAATACATAAAGAGAGTTGTTAGCTATCGTTTATGCCTTTGAAAAATTTAGATCTTACTTAATTGAAGCCTATTGTATAGTGTATTTTGATGATTCTACTATTAAATATTTAATGCAAAAGAAGGATGTTAAACCAAGATTGATTTGATAAATACTTTTAATGCAAGAATTTAATTTTGAGATCATTAATAGAAAAGGGGTCGATAATCAAAAAGCTAATCATTTATCTAGACTTGAACAACCTAAATTGGTTGATTTTGAAAAGGAAATAATTGAAACTATCCCTGATGAGCAGCTATATAATATTACAGAAGGAAATATACTGTGGTATGCTGATATTATAAACAACATCGTTAGTAACATTTTACCACCAGAATTAACAATGCAACAATGCAACATATTATAACAGATATGTGAGTTTTTCGATCACACAGCTAAATCCTACATCGCACTTAAATTATTTTATATGTGCAAAATTACTCCAAACTACAAAAATCAACAAAATAACCAAGAAATGTGCTAGTATGAACTATTGGATTCAAATGGGAATGCCTATTGATGTTGGTTCTATAATTGTGAAATCTATTGTGGGATTAATCATACACAGATCAAAGTATGGGCTTGGACATCCTTCCACCATATTTCTCCGCTACAGTCAATCGCAAGTGCCATATGAAAATTGGAAAATAATACTTCTACCTTGGAAGCCTGTAGATCTGACGAACGAACATAGTAACCAGACAGTTGGTGATATGAATGACATGAGTAACATTGAAAATCAACCATCTCAGAGTTCAACACCGATTCCTCCTTACTTTGCTGAAAGTTCACAGATCATTTTGAAGAAAATTAAGAAATTGGAGAAAGAAATGCAACACATGATGAATGCAATCAACAGTATATCTGACTTCTTTGATCACCTGGATTGGAGAATGAAGGAACACTTTGATCATTTTGAGTACCTTGAAGGAAGTTTGACACATTTGATGAAAATAAAAGGTTGGATTGAGGAGGATTCAAGTGAGAAAATTTCTATTTCGTCCATTCTGCAATCTGTTCATTCACGTTCAATCAATTGGAGATATAAGAGTTGATGATGAGGAAGAATAAAGACTTAATTATTGTGTTTATATGTTTATGTGTTTGAACTGATTACTTACTTTGCTTTGCTTGAATGTTATATTTGAACTTGCTTTCTCGTTCAGTTTTTAGTGTTGGTGTGTTGTGGTTGTGAGCGACGCTGAATTTTAGTATTTTATGGCTTGATGATGTGTAGAGTCTAGTGTTACTTATGTGTGTTTGTAATTTGGATTTTATATATCAAAGTGATGTTTTATGTTGTTTGTGTTAATAAATATTAATTTCCATGGCTTTAGTACATTATTCAATGCTTAAATGGACTAATTAGACTTCAGTGCGGGCTTAAAAAGATCGAAATTATAAATGAAAGTTGGAAGCCCAGTTTTTGAACTGGAGCTGAACGGCGCAGCTACCAGCACCGGACCGTGCCAAAACATAGAGAGTTTGTCTTATTGAAACAAAACTTGCACCGAACGACACTGTCACCAGCGCTGGACCGCGCCCGACAAACAAAAAGGCCTTAAACCCTTAAATTTCACGATTTAACACTTGGACCCACCATTTTAGCCCAAACCATTGTCTTCTACCTCTAGCCAAGGCAGATTTTCGCACCCAGGACTCACTTGCATTTCAATTTAAAGTGATTTTGTGGTCGAAAAAGTTTGGATTTCAAATTCACTTGGTAAGAACTTCACTTTAAACTATTTTTTTATTTTGACCGTGAAAATCTGTTACATTAGGAAGATTTGAATTTTAAGGTTTTTAGAGAAACTTTGGAGATTTTCCATGGTGTTGGAGTTCTTGTTTATTTAAATTTACTTTGGAGTCTATTACATTGCAATTTTGAAATTGATTTGAATAAATTTGATATTTTTAGAAAAATGGCTCCAAGAATACCAAAAAGGAAGAGAAAATTTGATTATGATGAGAGTAAATTTGTGAATATCAAGGCTTATTACTGCTTTAGTACATTTCTTAGTAATAAGAATCTTATTTAAGAGAAAGCCTTTGAAAATCATGGAGGTGTGATCGAAGAATTAATTGTGAATCATCAATGAGAAATTTTCTGCTATTTTACTGCTGAAGCGATGCTGGGGATTGTAAGAGAATTTTATGCTAATTTATACTATTCTGAGAGTGAATATATCCTTGTTAGAGGACAAATGGTAGATTTTACCCCGCACGCATCAATGCATTTTACTAGTTGAGAGAACCTCTCTTGTGTGAATATGAAAATTTTCCTATTATGAATAAGCATTAGATATGGTTATGAATTATCTGACTGATAGAAAAGGGGAATGGAAGATTAAACAGAGGCAAAAAGTTAACTTCCCCCTTTGTAAATTGAATCCTGTATCGAAAGCCTGACATTATTTCGTTTCTGCTAGACTTGTGCCCACCAACCATCATAGCAAAGTTACTGTAGATAGAGCTGTTCTAAATTATTGTGATCCGAACATGAAGAATATCAATATTGGGGCTATCATTCATAAAATTATTTTGACAAATTCAAAAGGAGAGACTACAGGTGGACTATGACACCATTGCCTGATTCATGCCTTGTGTATTCAGTCAGGTGTAGCAACTGAAGATAACAATGAGCTAGTCCATGCATGAAGCCAATAAGTAAATTAAACCTAAAAACTTATGAAGCCCATGTAAGATGGAAATGAAGTAAGAAAGTTGTTGCACCTTCTTCTAAATAGGAAAGACCATCTACTTCTAGAAAAGTTGAATACCATAGTAGAAGGACTAGAAGCAAGGAATAAGATAAATTATGATTATCAAGTGCGGCGGCAAGAATATGTTATAGCTTATCATGAAGCACAAACGAGATTCCTCAGGGGAGACACTAGTGTTGTATTCCCTACATACCTGAGCACACTCCATACCAACCTGATGAACCTGAAGATCGTGGAGCTCCTGCAGATGATGATTGGTATTTTAGTATTTTATTTTCATTGCATTTAGTATTCTCAGATGTATTTGTGATGTACTTGAGACTGTGTTAGTATTTGTGATGTAATGTGTATTTGGATGTATTTGTTGTGAACTTTATGTTGAATTGTGATAGATGTGATGTGATTGTATTTAGTTTATTAGTTTAATCTGTTATTGTAACAGTTGGATGTTAATGTATTGTGTTTAGTTGATGTTTTTTGTTTTAAGATCTCAAACTTCTTTACCTAGCAAATTTCTAACATATATTTGTGTGTAGAAATGCTCTTAATTATTTCAGGCCTACTATTCTAATTTATAAAGAAGACCTGCCTAAACTCAAAGGTATGAAAGCCCAACATATTGAGGTATGAGTTACATATATGTTTAGATCTTTTCTTTCTACCTATGCTAATCTTATTGATATTAAAAAATTTATGTTTGGGAGAGAGAAAGAATTAATTATTAGTTGTTCTCATTTAAAAGCATTTTCAAAATTATTAAAATGATTTCCTGTGATAGAGCTTAATTTCTGATAACTGTATTTTAATTTTATTCGAGTACTTTAGTGGACTTGAATGGAAGTTTTTGGTAATGAAAAGTAATTTTGTAGGCTAAGATATTTGGAATAAGAGAATGGGACTATAGTCAACTATTCAAAGTAAGAAAAATTGTATGTTTGAAATATTAAGAATCTTAAAACTTTATGTGAAAGGAAAGCATTGGGACTCTATGATGAATCAATAATAAGCTAAAGAAATGTCTATAAGGTAAATGATTGTAGTAAGTTTCAAATATAGGGTGAGAAGGGTGAAGTTCAAAATTATTAAAGGCTATCTAGATATATTAATCCTAACTTGAAAAAAAGCAAAAAAAAAGTAAATAAAAAAAAGAAGAGAAAAGAGAAAAAGAAGAAAAAGAAAAGAAAAAATGAGGAGAAGCTTGAGGAGACGCCTAATCAAAAATTGGCTTCACTTGAACCTACCTAAAGGGAAGAACTTAATTACTTTCCTAAACTTATATGTATGGATTAGCATATTTACTAGTAGTGTTTTCATGAACTTCTTTTCATTAACCCTTTGAAGTGCCTTAATAGGACAATTTAGAGTCATTTTCTTGAAATGAGTAGAAGGCTAGGACTCTTAGACTTAATGAATAGATAACCTTATACCTGCATAATTTACTTGAATTATTCAAAGAACTTCCTAAAAATTTTACTACTGTATTTATCTATGTCAAAATTAAGGTATTCTAGAAAGAAGGTTCATTGCAGTGGATCATTATTTTATATATTAACTAAATTATCTGAGGATAAGTAATAGTTATGTTTGGAGATCTTGATCCACTGAAAATTTGATAGCTTTTTAATGTCTATTTCATACCTATTTTTGATGATATTGCACTTTAAAGAAAGGTTTTTTTCATGATTTCATGCAGGTACAATGATTTTAGGCCTTTAGAGCAAAATGAAGCAAAAAGGAGAAAATATGGAGCAAAATGAGGCAAAATGCAGTTTTTTGAACCGGAGCGCTGGACGACATTATCACCAGCGCCAGACTGTGCAATTTATAGAGAGTTTTGACCTAGAGGCGGAAAATAGAGTCGGACGGCGCCCTATCCTGCGCTGGGCCACGCGCTATTCTGATTTAAAACAAGATTCAATGTATTTGGCCGAATTTTGGAGGGATGCTTGAGGAAACTCTTGGGAAATCAGTTATAATAGAATTCAAACTATTTTGGAGTTAAATATGGAGAGGGAGAGAAAGTCTTTTGAGTGTGTGTGTGAAGAGTGAGAGTGTCTTTTCATTGTTTTAGTGTAGAGAGTCAATCTAGGGTTTAGGTGTTCTCTCTTCTAAGGAGTGCAGAAGGAGAGGAAAAGTGAAAGATTTCTTCTTCCTTACTTATCTAAAAAGAGAATTGTGTGTTATTGTGAAAAAAGTAGAAGTGTCAAAGGAATTCCTTGAGATTCGCTTGGGGAAGATTTTGAGATAAGTTGTCTTTTCTTTACTCTATTTGTATGACATTGCTTTTATATATAAATCCATATTTTATCATCTTTTCCTCATGAGTCTTAGTAGATTTCTTTGTCTTCCTCATTTTCATTTGATGTGTTGATGTTGTGATACGAAAATGATGTGCTGATTTATTATGGAGAATTTATGATGACTTTTTCACTTTGTACTTCATTTACTTTTTGATCTGGCCAATGAAATTGTTAAAACTTGTTAGGAAACATATGTTCCAAAAGGATTATGAATTTTAAAACAAAATTAAAAGTCACATTCAATGTCCATGAATGAGTGACGTAGTTCATGGGGGTTGGGTGCAAACAAAATAAGGAAATATTGTTTGATGGGCGAAGAATTGGAGATTTTAGAGTGACAGGCTAAAATCCCCAATTTGGTCTTAGGGTTTGGAAACCAAAGCGAGAGTTAGCCTTCAGGCGAAGGGAAGTGGGAGCCCTAGAGTGAGAGCCAGTATCCTCCCAGCCTAACCACGGATTTGGGGACTAAACTTAGGATTAGCCAATGTTCAAAGAATATGAATGCTCCTCTTTGGCACAATACATTTGCATTACTAATCTATGTCATTAAATCAACACATTATTATTGGAGAGGAGGAGGACACTTTCTTACAATTGAACTTTTGTTATAAATTTAGTCTTGTGTTAGTTAACTTTGCTAGAAAGTTAGAACGTAATTTGGTAGAATTATTAACTGCAACTATTTATTCCTCTTTTATTATTAGTAATTACATACAATTGTGTTGTGATTCATGATGTGATTTTTGTGCTATATTATCAAATTAATTGCCTCCTCATGGGATCAATAACTAGGACTCCATTAGGGCCTTGTATCACTTTGGCGATATGTATACTTGTGTTTAATTGTGTGACTCAATAAAAAACTAAATTGATATATATATATATATATATATATATATATATATATATATATATATATGAGTTCATAAATTTTGAAATTTTTAAAAAGTCACACCACTGGCTAGACCAGAGGAGGGTGGCCAGAAGTCAGGTGCTCCAGTGATCAGTCCATCAAGGTATTAAATTGGTTTGGAGCTGGGTTTTTGCAAAGATCCATATTATTTAGGTATTTAAGGAAGGAGATCCACTAATTTAGGGGACCCTTGGTCCATGGGTCCACTAGGATGGGATAGGTAAATCTAGACCAGTCCCTAAGGTTCACTTAATGCTTGTGGTGGGCTTGGCTTGGTCACATTGGGCTAGGTTTGGTCACATTGAGCTAGGTTTGGTCACATTGGGTCCTGGGTTCATATTTGGGTTAATGTTAGGCTATGTTCAATTTGAGCTTGGTTTAGGTCAAATTGATTGTTCAATGTGGTGTGTATGTTAGACATGAAGGATTTGGAAAAGGTTTTGGAGTGATTTTGAATTGATTTGGGGGGTCAATTTGGTGGATTTGCTCATATGGTTAATTTTGGGTATGTTGGGTTAGACTTGGGTTGGCTAGGGTTCAATTGATTTTCCAATTTGATGTGAGTGATTTTCATGAAGTATTTGGATAGAAATTGGGTGAAAATTTTGGGATTAGGGGATTTAATTTGGTGAATTTGGGCATGTGGCACATTTGGGGCAAATTAGGAGATTTTGACTAGGGTTAGATGTGGTTGATGTTTGGGCTCAGATGTGGTTCAATTGATGGATCCATTTGGTGTGTAGGAATGTCATGAAGATTTTGGAATTCAAATTTAAGGAAATCAACTTGGCTAAGGGGTTCAATTTGGGGGATTTGGGTCATATGGTCAAAATTGGGTACTTTGATTTGGATTGAAATTAGGCTTGAAATTGGGTCAAATTAGGTTGTAGTTGGTTTGAATTGAGATTAGGCATGGTAAATTTGAGTTTATAATTGGAAGGGGATGATTGGGGTCAAATTGGTTGACATTAAAGGTGGTTCAGGCATTCTAGACTTAAAGGGGCAATTTGGGGCTTTTGGTCAAAATGGGTCAATTTGCTCAAATTGAGTCTAGTGAAGTAGTTCAAATTGATTTTGGGACATTTGGGATGATTCTGGAATTTTTCGAGAATTTTTGGAATTTTTTAATTTGGAGGGGTATTTTGGTCATTTTGGGTATTTTGGGATATTTTGGGAATTTTGGTAAATTTGAGGTGTTTTAGGTATTTTGAGTGGTAGGGAGTGCTTCGGGATGATTTTTTTAGAAAGTTGTCTAATTTGGGCATTTTTGGGATTTGGTCAAATATCAGGGTTTAGGGGTAATTTGGTAATTTGGCAGAGTTTAGGGGTAAAAGGGTCAAAGGTTGGATTTTTTTGGTAAAATTGGGGTTAAATGAGAATTTCAACCTATTTGAGCCATGGACCAGGAGAAATCCCACTCTGGATCCACCATGTGTTGGTTGTAACCAAACCTTAGCTTAGGGCCAAGAACTTAAAGAACCACCCACATGAGTTTCCAACATAGTAGGGGATCAAGTTTCATATGTTTGGTTTAGGGTTTGATCTAGTGAGTGTAAGTATAGAGTAGGTATGAGTGTGTGTATGAGACTAACTCAGATAAAACTTCCCAGGGTGAATCCTAAGGCTTGATCATCCTATAGGGGACTCTTCTTGAGCTTCCTTATGCTTGGTCTCATCCTCCGAAGTACTTAGAGTATAGACTTTAAACATTTGAAACTCCAAGTGAAGCAAATAAGTATTTTGAATTTCTAAGTAGGAAGGGTCCCATCACTAGTCTTCTAGGATAGTCACCAAGAGATTCATATGGCTAGACCCTAAGCAGTTTAGAGAAAGACTAGACCTCAACAAAAGTGAGGTTAACACCACCCAAGTCACTTCATGGGAGGGTTAAACCAGATCATTGCCGAGCTCAACCGCCACACTAAAAGCTCCTCTAGTCCCCTCACACCTTGAACATACCACTTCCTCACCATTGGATCCTCCATGGTCAAAACATCAAAAATGGAGAAAGCTACCATTTCTCTACCAAAAAACTATGGTTTCCTCTGCACATTCACTGTCAAACCACCAGAGCTTCCCCAAGCCAGCCATGGCCTCTCCCATGGCCTCCTATGACTATATATAGTCCTACCCCAAGAAGCACCTCACCATATTGAATTCCTTAACTAACCACCTAAACCCTTAAATTTCAACAAGAATGACACTCCCACAGATCAGAGTGGCCCATCACCCTAAATTTCAGGCCGTCTCCAGAACCACATATCACTAATTTCATCATTGATGTCCGATGGTTTTTATAACCCTGATATCAACTCTACCAAAAATCCAAACTAATTTTATGACTGGTGCTGCTACAAGTGTAAATTTTCAAAAGGTAGTTTCAATTCAGTTTTACAGTAAGATCAATTTAATAATTAAGCAGCTACTCGTATACGCAAGTATACGTATCGTTCAAGTAATACAGGGCTCTAGTGGAGTCCTGGTTATCGATCCCACGAGGAAGTTTGGAAAATTCAAAGTGTAGTTTAGCAATTAAATCCCATACTTAATTCACAATGCAAGTTCAGGCAATATTTAAGTTGTTAATGTAATGATTGTTAAAAGCTAGGTTAACTAAAATTACTTTCTAAATTAACTAACACAAACTAACTTTTGTATTAAAAGGTTTAAATATGGAAAATCATCTTTCCCTTTACAATGATATTATGATGAGTGAATGATATAGATTGATAAAGTTTTGTATTGTGCCAAATAGGAGCATTTATATTCTTTACCCCCTTCAGAGTACACTCTCTTAAGAGTTATTTAAAGGACATTGGCAAATCATAGGCTTAGTCCATAAATCCATGGTTAGGCTAGGAGGATACTGGCTCTCACTTTAACACTCCCAATTCCCTTGACCTGAAGGCTAACCCTAGCTTTAGTTACCAAACACTAGGACCAAATTGGTGATTTCAGTCTGTCACACTACAATCTCCAATTTGACGCCCATCAAAACATATTTCCCTATTTATTTGCACTCAAACCCGATGAACTATGTAACTCATTCATGTACATTCAATGAATTCTCCACTTTTGTTGAAGAACACTTAGTCCTTTCGAATTGAATATTTCACAACAATTTTTAACAATGTAATTGTCGAGATCGAAAAGTAAATGTAGTACAAAGTGAAAAATCATCACAATTTCTTAACATTTAAATGGCACATCAAATCTACATCACCACTTCACCACATCACATTGCAAGGAGAAAGACAAAGAAAACTACTAAAATTCATGTGGAAGATACAATAAAACATGGATTTTATATATATAAGCAAAGTCATACAAACCACAAGAAGTAAATACAACTTATCTCAATTTCTTCCCCAAGCAAGTCCCATGAAGTTCTTGGAATCATTTTCTATCTTCACAACAACACTCAATTCCCTCTTTAGAATTGTAAGGAAGAAGTAAAATCTCACTTTCCTCATTCTCCTATACTCTCTAGAGAAGAATCCATCACAAAACAAGACTTCCACACACTATAATCAATTCTACACTAACTCTCCAAAACCCTAACACACTTTACTCTCTACCAAAATACACTTTTTTGCCTCTCTCCTCTTCAAAAGGGTGTCCATAACTGTCTAAAATAAGTTAGAAATGAATTCCCTAAGATTTTCCTTAAGCAACTCTTCAAAAATTGTCCAAATGCACTGAATTTGATCTCCACAGACTTTGGGCATCGTCGGCGCTAGATAGGGCGCCGTTGGTTCCCTATTACCGAATTAATTACAATGCTCTCTGGATTTAGGTATCGGCGATGCCCATCTGGTGCTCTTAGAGTCAGTAGGCTGGATTATTCATTTTGCCTCTTTTTGCTCCAAATCGTTCTTTTTTGCTTTTTTTTGCTCCAAACACCTGAAATCATCATACCTGCAGTAAAACATGAAAAATACATTCATTTAAAGTGCAATATCACAAAAAATGGGTAAAATTTATATATATATAAACTAACATATTTTTGGTGCATCAGAATCCCCCAAATTTAACCATTACTTGTCCTCAAGTAATCCTTTTACTACATACAAATATAACTCATAGTAGTGAACGTTCACTTTAAGAATGCTAAATTTTTTTATTTAAATTAATATAATAGTAAGATTCTAAGAAAAATATTCAGTAACTTAGGTTAAAATTACAGGTATAAGAATATTTAGTAGTCAAGTCTAAGAGTTTAGTTTCCTATTCATTTTAACAATAACCCTAATTTGTTACATTAAGAGTGCTTTGAAGGAATATTTGAAGATGAAGTTCATGCAAACTCTATTAGAATGTAGGCTAATACTTTAAATACAAATTTAGAACTGTAACAAAGCTCTTCCTTTAATTTAATTCAAGTGAAGCCAGTTTTTGTTGAAGCATCTCCTCAAGCTTCTCCTCACATATATTTTCTCCTTTTTTTTCTTTTTTTTGTATTTCTTTTTGGGATTGTTTTTCAATCCTTTCCCTTTCTTTTTTACTCATTTTTTCTTTTCTTGTGAGGATTACTATATTTGGACAGCCTTTATTAATTTTAAACTTCACTCTCCTCTTTTTAAAGTTGGAACTTAACACACCTCTTTCTTTATAAATATATATTAGCTTTATAATTCATTATAGAGTCACAATCTTTTCTTCTCACATAAATCTCTAAGTCCCATAACATTTCAAAAATACATTTTCTCTTAGTCTAAATATTCAACTATAGTCCAATCCTCTTATACTAAATATCTTAACCTTATAAAGTTAACCTTCATCACTAAAAACTTTCATTCAAATCCACTATGATATTTAAATGAAATAAAAAATTTAGTTATCTAAAGTTAGGTTCAACTATTAAAAGTTATGCTAATAATTTTTTAAAATTATATTAAATGAGAACAAAAAAGATTTAATATTCTACTCCCCCCAAACTTAAGTTTTTCATTACATATAAATTTGCAAAGGTAAGAAGTAAAACATAAAGAAAACTAAACTTTTTGTGCTAGGATTCTGAAATCTTCTGATGCAATGCTGGTATTAATAAAAAAATTAAGCTAGCAAGCATGAAACAGTTAGAAGCAGTGCTATATATAATATTTGAAAAATTACAGGGTGAAGAAATATTAAAGACTTAAACTTTAAACATTCAACATAAGCATCACAATATCAACTCACAATCACTAAATAAATATCACAGAGTTCATTACATTTTTCTTACTAACATAAATACATTTACAAGTTACAGAGATGATAGAGAATCAAATAATAACACATCAAAGTTCCACAAAATATAAATGAAAACAAAAATGTCACAACTACCGATCATCATCAGCCTCATTTGCATAGTCAGGTCGATAAGGAAAATAGCTAGGGTAGATAGAAAATATCACTCCGGTGTCACTCTTCATGAATCGAACCTGAGCATCATTATAGGTTATATCATAATCAACTCTTTGGGCTTCTAATCCATCAACTCTGCTATGGAGTCTCTCAATACTAGCACTCAAACCCTTAACTGCTCCATAACATCAAACAAAGTAGGTGCCTTTGAGGTAGAAGCTATGTCCTGCCTAGCTAAAGGAATATCAATACTCCTGCTTCCTCCTCTCCATCCCACATGAGCTTCATAAGTATGAATATTAGCCTTGATAATAGGCTTCAATGGATGAACAAGCTCCTCAGTGTTATTAAACTCCATTCCAGACTGTACACATAATGCATGAATCAGGGCAGAATGTCCTAATCCACTAGTGGTTTTCCCTCTAGCAATAGTCTGGATACTCTTATAAATAATAACACCAATATCAATCTCTTTCATGCTCTATATGCAGAAGTTTAGAATAGCTCTGTCTCTGGTAACCTCGCTATGATGGTAAGAAGGTAGTAGTCATGCAGAGATGAAATAATGTCAGGCCTTAGATGCTACATTCAATGTGAAAGTAGGGAAGTTAATTCTTTTTCTTTGCTTTATCTTCCACTCCCCTTTTCCATAAGTAAAAAATGAAATCACTTCATTCAATCTAGTATTCATAGTACCAAAATTTTCATATTCACAAAATCTCTTTCTTCTTAACTGCTAAAAGTCATTAATATGATCAGGAGTAAACTCTATCATCTTACCTCTCACAAGCACATATTAGCTTTCAATCAACGACAAATTTACATAAAATTCTCGGACTATCCCCATGATCGCATTAGTAGTAAAATAAAAAAAAATATCTCCCATATTCTATCAAAAATTAATTGTTCTGTCATTCCGCCTGGATTTTCAAAAGCTCAATCTTGAATACTCTTCTTATTGTAAAGGTTTGAATTAAAACGAAATTGTGCTTTAGCATTTACAAATCTATCCTCATAAAAATCCATTTTCCTCTTCCCTTTACTTATCTTTGGAGCCATAACAATGTTTTCCAAAAATGTGCAAAATAAATCTAATAAATTCCAAAATCACAATGTAGAAGACCCCAGAACTTCATCAAAAATTCCAAATTTCAGATCTATATAATGTGTCGCAAGCCATATAGCATAAAGATTTAGTGTCGCAAACACACTACACTACTCTAACATTTAATACTAAACAAAGACACAACTTCCAAGCATAATAAGTCCAAACACAATTACATAATCAATCAAGCCAACTACTAAGCACACCCAAGCATAATAAAAGATAAACACTAAATACTAGATATAGTAGAGTCACTACTTATCATCAGTCTCAGAACTATCTTCTCCTCTGATATCTCCCATGGATTAACAATGCTTGAACAAATTTTAAAAGGAACGATATGGGAATTCATCAGTTGAATCCTCTGCAATCACAGCCTACTTCTTCATCAAATTTACCAAACTATCTTCAATTCGTCCAATATGATCAAACTGTTCTTTCATCCTCCAATCCAAGTGATCAAATAAATTAGAAATGTTATTAATAACATTCATCAAATTCTGTACCTCTTTCTCCAATTTCTTGATCTTCTTCAGAATCACCTGTGAAATTTCAAGAAAGAAGGTTGAATAGGTCGTGAACTCTGAGATGGTTTATCTGCAATGATGCTCATATCATTCTCATCTCCAATTGCCTAACAGTCGTATAGATTAGTTGGGTCTTTGGGCTTTCAGGGAAGAAGCACTTTTCCCAACTTTCATATGACATCTGTAACTGGCTGAAAAGAAGAAATATGGTGGAAGGATGTCCAAGCCTATATTTAGATCCATGAAAAATCAATTCCAATATAGATTTCACAATTATAGTACCAATATCGATAGGCCTTCCCGTTTGAATGCAATAATTCAAAATTTCACTTTCTTTTGTCACTTTACTAGTTTTTATAGTTAGGAGAAACTTTGCAGAAATAAAATAATGCCATTGTTTCGACATCAGATTTAAAAATGTAGTAAAAACCTTACAAATCCGTTGTCTCTTATCTCCCAATCATTACTTTCATCCGTCAAATATCGATAGATCTCTATCAAGTTGTCTCTCGTTGCATCAAAATTCGTATAACGGCAGATCGGTATGTTTTCAATCATAAATAATTCATTAATCTTTGAAGGAGTGAACGGTACAAACCTTCTTCGCGCATAGACGAATCATTGGTTGATTCCATGAAGATTTGTATAAAACACTTTCATAGCAGGAACGACTACAGCTATGTAGTGTAGCATAACACTTCCCAATGCCTCTACACAATAATCTCTTATACTCGAGTACTTGGAGTATCCATACCTCAATTTATAAAGCCTCTTTCTTTGATAATTCTCCTCTTCATCATCACTTAGTTGAACAATCGCTGCACCTCAAAACTGATGAACTTTCGTTGATTGAATACTCTAAATGTTGGAGTTTCTATGGAGTTGGAATCCATCAGATGCAAATTGGGAATGAATCCTTTCATTTTTCTGGAGTTTAGGGGTTCAAAAACGAGTTTGAGAAGTTTTAAAGATGAAAATCAGCGGAAAAATGACAAATTGCAATTTAAAATTCCAAAAATCATCTTCTATACTTCAGCGCCGTCAGCGCTCGGTAGGGGGCCTTTGGCACCCAATTCCAAAAATTTGGCCATCCTCTCTAAAATTGGGCTTCGACACTGTCCATTTTGGCACCATCAGTGCCACTATTCAAAAATGCAACAAACTTTGTTTTGGTCTGAAATATTCCAAATGTTCGATACGATCCATTAATTTTCGTTCTTTATGATGTTTATGAGTGAGTATGACTAAAATATGATAAACTAAAAGTAAAATTAACACAAACAAACTAATAAAATAAAAATAAGTATTGGTTGCCTCCCATAAAATGTTTGGTTTAACTTCGCTTGCCCGACATACATTAAGTTATTCAGGGTGACTTAATATTAAAACCTCTTTAAAATTTGGTCGATACCCATCATATTATGGTTTTAATCAATGCCAATTAACTTTATATATTCTTTTAGTTTTAGATTCCTCAACATCAACAGCTCCAAATGAATAAACTTTTATAACAATTAGAGTTCCTATCCACCTAGACTTCAGTTTTTCAGGAAATAGTTTTAATCTTGCATTATATAGCAAAACTTTTTGTCCAGGTTCAAATTTCTTTCTTATAATCTTCCGATCATGCCATATTTTCATTTTCTCCTCGTAAATCCTATCATCATCATAAGATTCATTTTTGATTCCTTCCAATTCATTTAATTGCACCAATCTCTTCTCACTTACATTCTTTAAATTGAAATTTAACTCTTTTATCACCTAATATACTTTATGCTCCATTTCTACAGGTAAGTGACAAGTCTTTCCAAATATTAGTCTATTAAGGAGACATTCCTATAGGGGTCTTGTAAGCAGCCATATATGCCCATATTGCAGTATCTAACCTAAAAGAACAATCTAGTTTATGAAGATTCACAGTTTTCTCCAAAAATCATTTAATTTGCCGATTAGACACTTCTACTAAACCACTAGTTTGGGGATGATAAGTAGTAGAGATTCTATGAATAATATTATATCTTTCCACCAATCTCTGAATTAGATTATTTCAAAAATGAGATTCACCATCAGTAATGATCACTCCCAGCATTCCATAACTTGTAAAAATGTTTCTCATTAAAAATTTTAAAACATTTTGAGCATCACATCAAGATAAAGCAATTGCTTCGATCCATTTTAGGGCATAATCAACAGTAACCAATATGTATAAATGTCTAAATGAAGGATTAAATAGTCCCATAAAATCCAATCCCCATACATCAAAGATCTCAACTTCTAATATAAAATTTAGAGGCATTTCATTTCTTCTAGAAATATTACCTACTCTCTGATATCGATCACATGATTTAATATATCTATAAACATCTCTTAAAATAGTAGGCCAATAAAATCCAGATTGTAGAATCTTATGTGCAGTTTTATCAGATCCAAAATGTCCTCTAATTTGGAATCATGACATCTTTGAATGATTTGTTCAATCTCTTCATATGGCACACATTTTCTAATAATAAGATCCGTACATTATTTAAATAAGTATGGATCATCCCAAAAGTAAAATATAACATCATATATAAATTTCTTTTGTTGTTGCAGTGTTAAATCGGGTGGCAAAATATCACTCATAAGATAATTCACAATGCCAGCATACCAAGGTAAATTCCTTTTCTTAATATTATAAAGTTTTTCATCAGGAAAAGATTTTGTAATTTCCTTTTCAAATTCAGATAGTTTATGTTGTTCCAGTCTAGACAAATGATCAACTATTTGATTATTACTCATTTTCTATCAACTATCATAAAATCAAATTCTTGCAGTAAAAGTATCCATCTGTTTAATCTTGGTTTGACATCCTTCTTTTACATCAAATATTTGTTAGTTGAATGGTCCGTATGCACTATACATTGAGTTCTAATCAAATGCGATCTAAATTTTTCAAAGACATACATAATAGCTAATAATTCTTTTTCTGTGGTGGTGTAATTAATTTGAGCTTCGTTAAGAGTTTTACTGGCATAGTAAATAACCTTAAATATTTTATAATACCTTTGTCCTAAAGCAACTCCAATCGCATAATCACTAGCATCACACATAAGTTCAAATGGTTTCTCCCAATCAGGTGGAACAATTATAGGGGCAGTGATTAGTTTTTCTTTTAATAGTTCAAAGACATTTAAACATTCTTTATTAAAATCAAATCTCTTATCTTTTTCTAAAAGTTGGCATAGAGGTTTAGTAATTTTTAAAAATTTTTTAATATAATGCCAGTAAAACCCAGCATGTCTTAAGAAACTTCTTACCCTTCTTACTGTAGTAGGAGGTGGTAATTTCTCAATAATCTGAATTTTTAAAGGGTCAACTTCCATACCATGTTCAGATATTTTATGCCCAAGTACAATTCCTCCTATAATAATAAATTGACACTTTTCCCAATTTAGAACTAATTTTGTTCTTTCGCAAAGCTCCAAAACTTTTTCTAAATTATTTAAACATATATGAAATGAATTTCCAAATATAGAAAAATCATTCATAAACACTTCTATTCGATCATCAATCAGATCACTAAAAATAGACATCATACATCCTTGAAAGGTTGCAAGTGCATTACATAATTCGAATGACATTCTTCAAAAAGTAAAAGTTCCATTTGGGCTAGTAAATGTATTCTTTTCTTGATCCTCGGGAGCAATAAGTATTTGGTGATAACCGATATATCCATCCAAAAAATAATATTACTTGTGCCCAGCTAGCATATCCAACATTTGATCCAAAAAGGGTAGAGAAAAGTGATCTTTCCTAGTGGCGGCATTTAATTTTCTTTAATCAATACAAATTCGCCAACTAGTGACTTGTCTTGTTTGTATAATTTCATCTCGTTCATTCACATCAACTGTTACTCCTCCTTTCTTAGGGACACAATGAATTGGACTTACCCAAGCACTGTCTGAAATAGGATAAATAATTCCAGCATCAAGCCATTTTAAAATTTCTTTTTTTACTACTTCTTTCATCATTGGATTTAATCTCCTTTATGGATCAACTCTAGGTTTATGTTATTCATCCAAAAAATTCTATGCATACAGATCGAAGGACTGATTCCTTTAATATCAGCTAATGTCCAACCAAAGCCTTCTTGTATCTTTCTGATGTTTCTAATAATTTTTGTTCTTGATACTCATTCAAATCTGAAGATACAATTCTGGTAGAGTAAATAATTCTCCTAAAAACATATATTTCAAATGATTCGGATGAATTTTAATTTCAAGTTTAAGAGTTTTTAAGATAGATGGAATTAAACTTTTATCATCTCTTTCTATAGTTTCCAACATTTCAAATCTTTCCCGAACATAGTCCAGGTTTTCATTCTTAATCTCATCAAAATTATCTTCTATTTCATTATTATCCTCACATTTCCAATCTTGATATTATATTTTCTTTCCAAACATCTCTTTTAAAATGATCATCTCTCAAATAATTACAGATTTCCATTTTAAAGCATTCATCATCCTTTTTTGTTGAGGGATATTTCATAGATTTCAAAATATTAAATGTCACATATTGACAATTGACCCGACCTGCAATTACACAATAAATTAACTTCCAAAAGATGGCAAAAAACTTGACCTGATTTATAAATAGCGGCTAGTGTGCAAAATCTTAAATGATATAAAAATTAGAAAATATTTTACACACTATGAGTACTATGCAAGTATACATATCATTTCAAGTATTATAGAGTTTTCTTTAAAAACCCCAGTATCGATCCCACGAGGAAGTGAAGTAAGATATCTTTAGTCAAATTATAGTCTACTACTAATAGTCCTTAGTTTGGAATGTCGATTAAAATTGTGTTTTATCTAGCAATTACTCCTAAATGCAAATGTTAAATGTAAAGATAGTAACTACAACTAAGTGCAAATAATAATTCTAAAGATAATCCTTTTTGGATGAATTGGTTTGGAGAATTTTGAGATACTAAAAACTACAATTCTTATGTAATCAAATGGATAATGTATAGGAATGAGATGCATTAAATATTGTATGTGATAAATAGGAGCAATCTTATTCTTTACCCTTTGGTCTAGGCATAAAGAATATTGACTAATCTTATGCTTGTTTACTGAATCAGCGGCTAGGCTGGGAGGATACCGACTCTCACCTCAGAGCTCTCACATTCCCCTCTCTTGAGGGCTCACAATCTACACTTCAGCACCCAAACGATAGGATCGAATGGTGGATTTTAGCCTATCACTCTAAAATCTCCAATTCTACGCCCGATTAATATTATTTCCCTATTTATTTGCACTCAACTCCCATGAACTTCACCATCCATGGAATTTGAATGTGGTTCCACTTTGTTGAGAATTACACCGCCCTTTCGGGTCAATGCAATTACAACAAATTTTAACACTACAACGAGCTCTTTTTGTAATGTAAATGAAGTACAAGTAAAAATTATCACATTTATAATTAAATTTACTACTATCATGCATCACAAAATCCTAAACATGATTTCTACTCATTACAAAATAAAAGTAAAATGAAAATAATTGCATAATCTTCTCATGTCACTATTTTCAAAGAAGAAGAAAGAGTAAGAGATGCGGCACAAAGCATGAAGAAAATACAACAGAAACTTCATTTAACCAAAGTAAATTCAATAGGTAATTGTTTATAAAATTATAAGATAATTAAGAAAAATACTTAGCTTTTTCCATTTGAAAGAAAGACGAAGATCTCTACCACAAAGTCTCCCATCGATCCATGCAATGCTAGTGCAATCCCTTACAAATTCTCTCAAAATCTCCTCTCCAATCTCTCCACAATGGTAGAAATCTACATTTCTACTCCTAATCTAAGAATCTTAAACATTCCTCTCATTTTTTCTCTACTTTCCTCTCTTGTTTCTCTTCCATTTTTTTTCTTTTTCTCTCCTTAATTCGCCATTTTAAAGAGTATGGATGAAGTTTGAAGAGTTGCCATAAGCACCCCTTCGAAAAAGCGTCCAAATACGTCAAATTTCGGCCTACAACAGCCAAAAGTCGGTCTAGAACCTCCCCGGGCGCTGTCGACGGGTTCGAGGTCGCTGTCGGCAAGCTTTTCGGGCATTTTTTGGCCTTTTCGGGAAAATCTCGCCGTCATGGAGATCGAGGCCGCCGTCGGCGAGCAGACTGCTGCGCAGATCCATCATTTCGCTCCGTTTGGCTCCGTTTCAGCTCCGTTTCACCCCATTTCAGTTGCGTTGTGTTCGTAACATATAACCCTACAAAATAAGCATAAAATAACCTTTTTTTAAACTATAATCTCATTCAAAAATATGCAAGAAGTGTAAAAGAGATTAAACATTGAAAGACTTATCGAAAGGTGTCAGGGCAGAATTTCATTTCTTGCTCGTTTTTGCTCCAAATTGCACCGTTTTTGCTTCCTTTTGCTCCAATCGCCATTTCTTGTACCTAAAACAAAAAAAATACAAAATACTTTCCTTTAAAGTGTAATATCATAAAAAAAATAAAATCATATAGCAAAAATCGTATATATTTTAGGCGTGTTAAAATCCCCCAAACTTAACTGTTATTTGTCCTCAAGTAACACTATAACTTTAAAAATATAATATGTTAACTTGTGGTTATTGGTTTCAATAGAATTTCCTATAATTTTATCTCAGAAATATTATAGTATAACATAGGAGATATTCTAGAAAATCAACTTAGGACTAGAGTGTAAGAATATCTCTTATTCAACTTAGAAATCCTGATTTTCTATTTACTTCAAAAGTTTATTTAAAATTTTCAAACTAAAGATTCATAGAAAGTATAAAAATAGAATTTAAGCACCTTATCTATACCAATTTAACTAATACCTTTTGAAATAAGAATAAGCTTAGGATTGTTTTTAAGTTTCTTCATTTAAAAAGATTCAAGTGAAACCAATTTTTGATTAGGCTTCTCCTTAAGTTTGTCCTCACTTATTTTCTTTTCTCTTTTTTTTTCTTTCGGGATCATTTTTAATCTTTTTTTTAACTTTTTTTTTCTTTCGGGATCATTTTTAATCCATTTTTTCACTTTTTTTAATGTGAGGATTATTATATCTGGATAAGCCTTTAATAATTTTGAATTTCACTATCCTCTCTCTAAAATCAAAAACTCAAAACTTTCCCTCACTTTTTATAAGTGTAAGTATTAGTTTGAAAAAGGTTTTCAATAAAGGCTCAATTCTTATTAAGTATAAATCTAAGAGATTTAGTTTTTCAAATATTCAACTCCTTTCTATCATAAATAACAAAATCATTTTTCTAATGTTTCCTACAAAATATCTTAACACTAGAACAGTTTCTTTACATAGGATTTCAACAAGATTATTTTTCTAATATTCCTAAAATTGGAATTATAGTAACCTAAAGGTAACATCACATACCACAAGTCATTTTAAAAATGATATCAAATTAAATACAGGCTACTGAGGACAAAGAAAGTTACATTTTAAAAATTTTTCTTCCCCCCAAACTTAAATTTTAAAATATTTTGCAATTAATTCTATAAAATATTGCAGGAAGAAAAAGTAAAGGTTGAATCTACTTACTACTACAACATCCTATCAAATTCATATATATGCATAATCAGGATAGAATGACTGTAGGAGAAAGTAAAGCTAACCTAAAACATGTTTGCAAATAAAATTACACTAAAAAGAAGTATTTTCACATTAAAATTTTATTTTCTTCCTACCCCCAAACTTAATTTTTAACATATATAGATTCAGTACAGAAAATATAAGCAGGAAGAAAACAATTTAGAAATTCTATCTATCACTAATGTCTATCAAAACCATTTATAAGTATTCATTAGGATAGAACAATATGCAGCAGAAAGTAAATCTAAACTAATCATGTCATAATGAAATTAATTAAACCAAAGTCTAACTAGCATATCATGTATAAGCATGGGAATATGAAAATGTTCTTCAAGTCTTAAATAAAGTTGTATCACAAACATAAACAAACATATGATAAATGAGGTTAATTTATCCTTTAACTCATCACATCACATTGATTTACTTTTAATTTCTAACGGAGTCACTACAACTATAAATTAGGTACTTTCAAATGATTTTATAAATTATAATCCCAAAGATAAGATTATCCCAGATAAATTTATTTCCGGACACCAATTTCAAGCATCATCTAAGCCCTATAACTAAGCACCTCTAACTGTTATAAAGATAGTGTAAGATCATCCACATGGTATTCATCAAATATGTTCGCGACTCTTACCTAATGAAAATAAAGTTGTAGAAAGGAAGTAACAAATTAAGATGGAACAATCAATGTTCAAAATTCATGATTTCTCTTGTAAAACTCAAGTCTGGGTGAGACCCAAGTCACAGTGGACTCATTAATCTAACTACTACAAGAGATCAAGTCTAGCCATAATAAGAAGTTAAGGAATCACTTCCCTCAAGACACACAAATATCAAATCAAACAACTACAAATCCAAACATCTACTAATTAACAATCGAACTAATCAATTTCTACTAAAATAAATACAATACAACACTAACAATCATGACTCTCAAGCACACTAAATCAAAGCACACTGATAATTATGGGTTGTCTCCCATAAAGCTCTTGGTTTAACGTCGTTAGCCTGACAAATGATTCCACCTGGATCAAAATTCCAGTTAAGTAATCCTCGATCAATCACCCAATCATTTTCGAATCCAGGGATTCCTACAAAATCCTCAAATTTAATTTTTCATTCAGCTCTTCATTTTCAGATGGATTTATATCATAATTTCTCATATTTCTTTCTAGATCCAATATTCTTTTATTGATTTTCCCAATCCGCATATTAATATCTTCCTTGAAATTTATAAGAATTGAATCTTTATAAGATACTTCAATATCTCCCAAATTTTGGATCAGATTCTCTTTAGATAATTCAGATTCATGATCAAATTCTTCTATGTCACTCTTATGATTTAAGTAATCTTCCAATTCTTCCCCTTTATAATTATTAAATGATAGATGATCTATCTCAGTTAAGGAAATATGTTTTTCTAATTCCATAAGAATTTCTTCCATTGGTCTTCCAACATCCATATCATCTTTTCTCAACTCAAAGTTCTTTAGAAATTTATCCTTAAATTCTCTTTCAAGTCTTAGTTCAATAATTCTATCTTGTTCATCATTCAATTCAGGTTTTTCTTGTGATTGAGTCGCATCTAAAGATATAAAGACTGGTTGTGTAGATGAATTCCCTAAATAGATAGGCTTTAAAAATATATGGGGTACATCTACCTTAAGTTCAAGAGATTTTTCAACAGATGGAATTAAAACTTTACTATTTTAGGTAGCATCCATCATTTCACAGCTCATTCGATATCTCAGTTTGACCCGCTAACCAACCCTCTTATTTTCAGTCTTTTCAGTCAGTTCTCAGCCATAGAAAAGAAGACTAAGAAAAAATTTCATTCATCGAGTTCTTTCTGCTTTCCTTTCGAGCGGGTTCAAGCTCAAATCATGATTCTAGAGGTCCAGGGCCTAAGCTAGAAAAGTTCCATCCCGACCAGTTCCTTCTTATTTTGAGTCCGAGTTCCCTTAATCTGCTACTTTCATCGAGCGAGGGGATTGGTTCACCGAAAATTTCCATTTGTCAGGCCGAACACCACATCATTCCCATAGGTGGCTTGAAGTTTTTCTAATCTCAACCAATCATATGATCTAATTCATTAGCATCTAACTTACCGTGAAAAGCGCTGACTCCTTTTGTGTGAAAAAAATCAATTTGGTCCATTTTCAGTCGAGCCTGAACCTGATGATATCTTAGTTCTCGGTACGATGGGTGCTCTTTTTATGATGAATCCGGGACAAGCTTCGTCTTTCCGGAATATTTTTCTTCTTCATATCGCCCCAAACTCAATCAATATGTATAAAGGTTGAAAAGCATACGCGAGGTGTTCTTTTCTTTCTCGCATAAGTTTCAAAGAATCTGTTTTGACTTTATGCCGACATCGTCTGGACATTCACTTTTCACCGATGATTCTCTCACTTCTTTCTTGTCCTCTTTCTTTTTGTTTTGTTCAGCTTTTTTTTTCCTGTTTTCTCAGTGTTACATATAGAGAGTTCAATGAAGGTTCTTTTGTTTAGAATGGATAGTTTTTTCTACCTATGAGCTACGCTACGGGAGTGTTCTAACTGGGTAGTAGCCTTCCAAGGCGAGGCCACCCTTCTTTGGAATGGAAGGCGAGTATGCAATTAGCGTTGAGGTTAGGTTCCTAGCTCATGGATAGGCATGCCTTCTCATCCAAAAGGCTAGAGTTTTCTTATTCAAGAACAAAAGGCGCTAGAAGAATCCGAGAGTCTCGGCTTCGTTTCTATCGAGTTTGAGTCATTTAAAAGCCTCCTACCCTAGACCTATAGTTTCACGTGGGAACTAGGATGACTTTCTAGTTGTTACTACAATGCACAAGCGGTCAGAGCAAACTGTCTTATTGCTTTCCTTTATTGCGACATACTCTAGACTCTCTCTATAGGCTTCTCGTCCCACTACCCTACACTTGAATTTTCCTTGCTCGGCATCGATTGACCGGCTTAGCTTCATCGTCAACATTCTCATTCCCAGGTGGGTCTCCTTGTTGTGCCCTTCCCTATCGTTCCCACTTTCTCTGTTTAAATATTAGCAAGTGTTCGGAGGAGTTATGCGAGTGGCGAAGGCTTATGCTACGATGATCAAAGCGGATTCCATTTCTCCGCCTTCCTTCACCACCAGCGGCAACAAAGGCTTCACCCAAAGATTGATCATCACCTATAGTAGTCTCGTCGCAGGGGCGGAGATAAAGACACCCCCGATGTCCCGCTCTGCTCCAGCTCGTACGTGCATCGCATGTACCTAAGTTTGAGTTTTGTCAATGAGAAAATTTCTCTTTTTTTTTCCGTTTCAATGAAGCGTTTCACTGGTGTAAGTGAAAGCGAGAGTGGAGTTGCTTCAAAAAATGCAGAGGTTGAAATGCTCATGAAGGCCATGCCACAAACAACTGTACCTCCTCCTCCGAATCCATCAAGCTTTCATCATGCACCATCTCCCATTGCTGATGCTGATCCGGGCCAAAACCAAGCCGACCAGGACGCAGACGTGCGTAGTTACACCCGATTTCAGGTCTCATTCTTTCTGTCAGGGGGAATCTTTGGGTCTGCCCCACAGCCTACTGTCTAGGACACCTGGGATAAAATAGAAGGGCCCACGACAACGGTTACCAAAGGAAAGAGCTGTTGCGCCTATCCAACACTCACCTGCCACGGTTACCAAAGGAAAGAGTCAAACTGTTGGAAGAAAGATTGAAAGATGAAGAGTTCTGTTCAGAGCAGATCAAATGAATCTTTCTTTATGTTGATTGTGATAGGCCTCTTGAATCTTACGTTGCAGTGAGCTAACGCCTTGCTTAAGGGGATTGACTCTCAGACATTACCTCCTAAATACTCACCCAGCCCATGAGGACATTGAAGTCATTTTAGGATGGTTCACAATTCAGTGAGATACTCAAAGAGAGAGTAATAACAAGAAGTGTTACTTCTTAATCTTCAGTACTACACCTAAATGAGCATTCATTGAAGAGTTCTAAAGGGTCTTTAGGGAAAGAGAAGAAACAGATTATGCAAAAGCATATAAACGAATGAGCAAAGACCGTCGATCCAAAAGAACTCAAAGTATTACGCACCTTCATCCTACGACTAAGCACTAAAGATGAAATTCACCTTAAGCAACTTAGACGAGGCGCTAGAGTCGTGACAACCCCTAACGGCCCGTCTAATCGACCTTTCTTAGACGAGGCGAGATGTGAGGGCGCGACCGTATGCTCTCAGGTAGGAACTAAGTAAAGAGAACCTGAAATGAGTTCAAATTAGAGACATTTCATTTTGACGTCAACTCAAACCACTCAAGTGGTTAACAATACTTTCGATCCACCATATTCACTAGGTAACTGATCAGGTCACCGAAGAATAGCATATTGGAAAACTCTTTCTGGTGCACACACATTACAACCAACTTTCGATCCTAACTAATAGAATGAAACGAAGTCAGAGAGATTTTCATGAACGGTACCTCAGGAGGTCTAACACCCCATGCTGAAGAAGTAGTTATTAACCGATTACTCGAGCAGGAGTGTAAGTAACAGTCTAGAGTAGAGGCACGGAGCGGCTCGACTGAAAGATAGAAAAAAAGGACTCCCTTACTCTATAAAGATTGAGATTGAGAAAAGAACCTAAATAGGTGATCGGTCGACTAGGACTCACTCAATACACAATCCCTTATGAACTGCGCCTCCTAATCTAATTCCAACCAAACTCACCGGAAAGTCGGATCGGCAAGGCAATGTTTGAAATACAATCGACCATATTGAGTACCTTAGAAGGTACTCCGCCATTCCGTGTATCGGCCGTTCGGTGAGCGATTTGACCCAACTCACCCGGACTCGGGGCTAGGGAGCCGCGAGCACCCGGGAAGGAAGGGAAGGTGCCTAAGCATGACTCGGGTAGTCATTCAAGAAAACCACAGTCCACCATTGTCGGTGGGCTAAGGTTACTCTTGACTCTTGATCGAGGTAAGGTTAGGCTGAATAAGAAATTTCTGCCCACTCAGCTCCCTCATGGTACGAACCTTTCATCAAAAGCCGAATGTACAGCTTTAGACTCAGATACGTGGGAAGGTGATGAGCCTTCAATGAGCGGGAATGATCCCTCTTGAATCTTCTCTTCCCTATTTTTTTCTTTTTTGTATGCAATTGTAATGTAGATTGACTTTTATTTGACTATTGATAGGAATTCTATCTTGGAACCTTTCTACCCCCCGGTATTCCCCTCCGGTCTTTCGTTCGTATCGCAAAGTGGGTCAATGCCAGCTATAGTGCACGTTCCTCATTCGAGCTTTCTTGACCTCTTCTATTCAATTTTTTCCGGATGATTCATATCGCGTGTTCATCTTCAAGTTCCATCATTTTGAACAGGTTCACAACTCCTGCGTATCAACATTCGGTTTCGCGCATAGGCGGCGGAGCTGTAGGAGACCTCGCGCCCCGGTCGATTGCCTAGGAGAAGAACAAAAGGTAGGCACCTAGGATCTTTCCTACTCGTATGAGTACTATAAGCTGAGTCAGCCTTCGCTCCTCAGCAAAGTGTTCACTTCTTTTTCGAAGAAATGAATAGATCACTGTAGGATTCGCTTGGAACGGAGCTCCATCGTCTCGTATTGAGTCAGGCTTATGTGAGCAAAGAGCGAAAGACCATCTCAGTTTCAAAACCCAATGGTAGAGAGCATCCCGAATGAACTGACGCATGCGTACGTGCCCAACTCTTCCTTCAAAACATTAGAAGAAAGCCGAGACAAATGAAAAAGTTCACCATCCCATAGCATCAAAGTTGTTGGGTCAACCACCCACCTAATCTCTTTCTTCTCCAATGGGGGGAGAGTGGAGGCCCGAAGAAGTTTCGGGTCTCACTTCGAGAAATGAAATCAAAGAACTCTACCTTCCTATGGCTTTGTTCAGTCAGATACAAATGAGACCAAGCCCCTTCTTTCAAACTTGGAGGGGTTGGGTGAAGGGAGTTTCAAGACAACCGGTTCAAAGTAGTTCATGATGGAATCTATTAGGCATTCTTATCATTTGGTAGATCCAAGTCCATGGCCTATTTCGGGTTCACTCGGAGCTTTGGCAACCATCGTAGGAGGTGTGATGTACATGCACCCATTTCGAGGGGGTGCAACACTTCTCGGTTGGGCCTAATCTTTCTCCTATATACCATGTTCGTATGGTGGCGCGATGTTCTACGTGAATCCACTTTGGAAGGACATCATACAAAAGTTGTACAATTAGGACCTCGATACGGTTCTATTCTGTTCATAGTCTCGGAGGTTATGTTCCTTTTTGCTTTTTTTTGGGTTTCTTCTCATTCTTCTTTGGCACCTACGGTAGATATCAGAGGTATTTGGCCCCCAAAAGGGATTGGGGTTTTAGATCCTCGGGAAATCTCTTTTCTTAATACTCCTATTCTCCCTTCATCCGGAGCTGCCGTAACTTGGGCTTATTATGTTATACTCACGGGGAAGGAAAAACAATCAGTTTACGCTTTAGTAGCTACCGTTTCATTGGCTCTAGTATTCACTTGCTTTCAAGGAATGGAATATTACCAAGCACCCTTCACTATTTCAGATAGTATTTATGGTTCTACCTTTTTCTTAGCAACTGGCTTTCATGGTTTTCATGTGATTATAGGTACTCTCTTCTTGATCATATGTTGTATTCGCTAATATCTTAGTCATCTGACCAAGGAGGATCACGTTGGCTTTGAAGCAGCTGCATGGTACTGGCATTTTGTAGACGTGGTTTAGTTATTCCCATTTGTCTCTATCTATTGGTGGGGAGGTCTATGAAAGAACAAAGAAGTGGATTGAGGAGAGGAGCCGTTAGGCCACTCGACTGAATGGAGAGGCGATACGTGGCTCGACCGACCCTTGACCCTAATGAAAGCTCGAAGATAAAGAGAACCGGGCTCCAAAGAATGACAACAGCTTTCCCTCCCCCTTTCTTCAAAAAAAGAAGTGGACTATTCTCCTACGGAATTTTTCAGTATTCGGCACAGTGATCGAAGATATTATGGCATATTATGTGAACCAAGAACCGAAAATGGATCTTGGTCTCTTTTTTTCTTGTTCATCGTAATTAAAGATGTTTTTTTATGAAATTTGGAATGAAGCAAGGCGCTAACTCAACATTTTTTTTCATCTTACTTTTCCCGGTTCCTAATCAAAAATGAAATGTATGCTAAGAAAAGGTACTACGATACAACGAACAAGTAACCAAATAACAGGGGATTCCAATGCCTTTGTTTCATTTGCTCCATATGACTTTTTTGTATACGGGTGACAACTCTCCATTGTCAATTCTATTGGGAAATTAGTTATTCAAAATGCATGTGCTGGCACAATAGTTCTTTCTGATGTCTGAGATTTTCCCAAAGTCCAAATCTCAAATCAATTGGGCAACTATGTGATGATAAGCAAGCAGTGTGAAGTCAAATTGACAGCAGATTCGTGTATGGTGAAAGACCTCCAGACCAAAGAAGTTCTTGGTATAGGCAGAAGGCATGGGAGACTAGTTTTCATTGGCGATGACATATACTTCGACTCAGATAGGTACTACCATACTCTAGTCTACTTTACTCTAAGTTACCGGATGAAAAATCTTTCTTATTTCTTATTGGCTGTTCCCAAAGAGAGAAGATTCTCCTTCAACTTTCAGTCATTAAAGAAATAAAGAATTTGAAAATGAATCTCTCTTCAATAAAAAAGGATTTCCTGTCGACTCGATTGACTGATTCCACTAAACCAAAGAATTGATCGATAAAAGTCAAAGACCGGATGAAAGATTTCCCTAAACTCAAACCAGTATTTCCAAATGAAAATTGAGATTCAATCATATTATCTCGTACAATTTGATTCAAATGAACAAACAATTACACAAAAAAAGTCAAAGGGTATAAAACTGTAAAGTACCAAACTTTTCAACAGGTTTGTAGGTTTTTCAAAGGGTTTCTCGCTAGACTGGAAGTCCGCCACCGATAGGTGGCCCCTTCCTATTCTGTACAGTCTGATGGCCCTTTTGTTGGGGCCTTCATTGGCCTAAGCAATGGTTCAATCCGCCTCAATTTTTTAGACTTTGACCGTAAATCTTCCCCATGTTAGTAAGAAGAGGTCGGTTTGTTTTATGGCGATCGGGTCAACCTTTGGGGTTTTCTTCCTCTTGCCCTCTCTTTGCCGTGTCCCACCATTTCAGGAAATCCAACAATCACTTCTACTTTCATTAATCTCAATCACAACAACTAGATTATCACGAAATTGGGGAACTTTCATTTCAAACTTGAAAAGCTGCAAACCAGAGTTCCAAAAGTAGGTAGGGGATAATTTGTGTTTTATCATCCGTTAGAATACTAAGAAAGCAACAAATCCTTAGAGTGAAGTGACCCATCGGCGCCTCTCGCTTCCCGTGCTTTTTCAACACGAGAGAAAGGTAGATTGCTTGAGTTGTGAACCCGCATCCAACTCCCGATAGCTTCGACTAGTTTTCCTTCTTTTCTTCTACGGGAATGCTTGACTCTAACATCGGGTTATGGCGAGTCCTATTCCTATCTCAATCTTTTCCTCACAAGGCCCATCTAAAATCTCTCTATCCTGGTCTCAGCTTTGGCTAAAGCGAATGCTGATCTTTCTAGAGTAGGGGTTTGAAACTTCTTCCCGTCGGAATCTCCACTCAGTCTAAAAAAAAAAGTGCTTGGTGACCTAACTGAAGTAGCAGTTTGATGAAACAAAATGGCTTTCAATCCGATTCACTCCTGGGCATGATTCCTCCCCTTCGCTTTCTCTTGAATAAGCTTCTTTGTCTGAAAAAAAAGGCGCTAGATTTTATGATTTGCTTGGTCTTGATCTGGAAGAAAGAGAAAAGAAAGGGAGTCCCATCTTTTTTTTTATCCTTTCCTTCTAGCTAGCAAGAGAGACGAGACGGTCTCCAATCAATGCCCACCTTACTCCTTAAGAAGTGATCTATCCAAGAGTTCCGTGATGTCTTTGCATTCTGCTATGCAGAGATGCCGGAGCTTCCGATGAAGATGCAAAGCCGATCCAAGAAGCACGGAGAAGGTTCCACCACTGTACATCTTTGCCTATTCCTAACGGAATTGACATTGCTTCTCTCTCCGGTTCAAAAATGCCAGGAAAAAGACAGTCTATGACGCAAATATGAAGAGAGATGTTGTAGAATGCTACATGGATGATTCAATTGAAGGGTGAGATTTGAGATCTTTCTATGAGGATCACATCACGCCACCAAATAAGTTTTCCTACAACGGGGTCTGAGACAAAGCTTAGGCTCCCGACGTTTGTTTTCACTCTAGAAAACTGAAAGTGGCAATGTACTTTTGTCTATCTCTTTCGTTTGTTTATGCGGGTTCTTCCCGGACACGACAAGAGAGAATCCATCTGGCAGATCGACCCAAGAGTCAGTGGTAATAAAAAAAGCTTTTAATGGAATTTCTCTTCGCTTGTCTTGCGCTGGCTCTCCTTGCATGTATCCCAAGTCGCGAGGAAGCTTTCTCAAAGAAAAAAAAAGGCACTAGTTTTTTTCTTTTTCAGAACAGAAAGAAAATGACATATCAACTATGGTGGCTTGCTCCCTCCGGTTCATTGATCTGTGGGCATATGGATCTTTTCCGGAACAAAAATTGCATCGAAACCGGCACTTTACACTTACAGGAGAGCCGTGTTATTGAAGTAGTTATATAAAAAATGAAGAGTCTATTTCGTCTTGACCTTGATGTGACAGGTCTTGCATCGTATTTGCCTAACGAGGCACGTAGTGTCAATTACATTTTTTCGGATTGTTCCAAAACATTGATCGAAGTATGCCCCGAACCACCCATCTCCCTTCCTACATGCAATATAAAACTGCTTCGCTCTGCGCCTCTAGTGCCTTCTCTAGAAAAACTCTCTACCCTTGCCCGCTTGAGAACGCACTATAGCCTTGCTTAAAGCCGGCTCTCCTTATATGAAACATTTTCTTTTTTCCTCTCTCCAGAATCCATAGAAAAAAGAATTCCTTTGCGGCTTACCACTTACCTATCTTTCTCCAAAACCTACTCCTAACAAGTTCGGCTTTCGGGGCTACCTACTTGACTTTAGGGCTTCTAGAATCTATATAGAAAGAAGAGCCCTCATTTGGCCTTTTGTTTCGAAGGTCTGCTTGCCTTTTAAATTGGGATAGCGGAGGTTCTTTCGGTAAACCAATGCATAAGTCGAGGCTCCCATGTACCGCCGACCCTCCTCTAGGTCGTAAAATGGCTCATAGGGAGTCGGAAGCAAGCGAGTCGTCAATACGAGTACGGACTTCAAAGATTCACACATGCTTAGGTACAGCTGATCATACCGCAACCATGGACACCACTACATGAGGACGGCACATCAACGGGTCGATTTCGGTTGTTCCGGTTCGTTCGGACTCAACTCATTATTACGCCAGTTACTGCGAAAATAGTGACAAAGCGAAGCTCCGCTCCGGCGCTAAAAAAGGAACTACTTATTCCTAAGAAATCTATATCCGTAGCTCTTTCCCTGCTTGAGACGGAAGTTGGAAAGAGCAAGAGATAACACTGATGCCATACTATACATTGATCTTACCGCTACCCTCCCCCTTGTCTTTGTTGCTCTGGCTCGGAATAATACATACAGTTTTCTTTAAATAACGTTTTCAACTCATCATGAAAATCCATTCCGACCTCATCTATTATCTTACTCTCAAAACTTTCTTGGAAATGGTCTTTACTTAGATAATCAATTTCATCCAAAAAGAATCATCATCTTTTCTCTCAGTTGGATATTTCATAGTCTTTAATACTTCCTGGTCATTAATATTCTTAATCAACTCTCCTTTTTGCACATCTATCATAGTTTGTCGAGTAACAAGGAATAGTTTTTCATTATCATTCTCTTTATGTTTGATCTCAGTGTTGCTAGGCAGTGTTTCTTTGGGTCTATTGCTAAGTGAATTAGCAATTTCTCCTAATTGATTCTCAATGTTTCTAGTCACAGCATTTTGACTTTGAACTGGTTTCCCATTTGCAATACTAATTCTTTGATAGACATCTTCTTATCCTCAAATTGTTGATCATTGTTAGAGTCCGGTGGATTTGAAGGTCTATAGTTTGTGTTCCCCTGATTATTCCAACTTCCATTAGGATTTGCATAATTATTTTCTCATTTTTGGTTTCCACCATTAGTAGTATGATTCCAATTAAAATTAGGATGGTTCTTCCAACCTGGGTTGTAAAATTTAGAGTGCGGGTTATTTATGGTATTTAAAGTCTCGTATGATAATTTAGAATCAATTATAGGCCCTAATGAACTTTCCTCACTTACAAGAGTAAATTGAGGTTGGTCCATTCCAAATTAGTCCAACTTCCTTGATATTGCAGCAATCTGAGATGCAAGAATTGTAATTGCATATGTATTATCAATACTAGCTACATTTTTATGATTTACCCTTGCAGAAGGCCATTGAAATTTATCTGTAGCCATTTTTTTAATTAATGCATACGCTTCATCAAATGTTTTTGACAATAATGAACCACTAGCAGCAGCATCAATAATAGACCTAAGGGATCCTACTAACTCATCATAAAAAGTTTGAATAATTAACCAATCGGGCAGAGCATGGTGTGGACACTTTCTTAGGAGTTCCTTAAAACTTTCCCAGGCTTCGTATATTGATTCACCTTCATACTGACAAAATGAGATAATATCATTTCTAATTTTAGTAGTCCTTGATGGTGGAAAATACTTAGCTAGGAATTTCTGAGTTAACTCCTCCCAATTTTTAATAGAACTAGGTGCTAATGAGTATAACCACATTTTAGCCTTATCCCTTAGTGAGAAAGGAAAAAGCATTAGTCTAACAGCATCGTCTGACGTACCTTTATAATGAAATATAACACAAAGTTCTAGAAAATTTGATAAGTGTAAATAGGGATCCTCCGAAAGAGTTCCCCCAAACAGTTTGTTCTGCACCAGTTGGATAATCTCAGGATTTATTTCAAATGAATCAGCTTCTACGATAGGGTTTTGTATACTTAAGTGAATTTCATCTGTCGTAGGATTTACGTAATCCCTCAATGAATTATGATAAATTTCTAAGTTATTATCTTGAAAGTTTTCCATTTCTATTTCTAGTTTTTCGAGTCTTTTCTGTATTTTTATTTTTTTCAAACTCGAGATCATAAGACACAAGTCTTGCAGATCCTTTGTTTTGCATACGCAACATAACAAATAATACATTAACAATTAAACAAATAACAAATGAAATATATTCAACACAACAAAACATTTTCACGAACACCTTATTTTTCACACAAACAATATTTTATCATTTTTCACAACACTCTTTCATATAAAAAAAAATTTCACACAAAAATAGTTTTTACGACACTACAGTTTTCCGAATCTAAGCCTAATTACTTCAACTAAAATTCTCCTAAAGTTCTTACCTTAGCTTCCTCGACAACGGCGCCAAAAACTTGACCTGACCCGCAATTACGCAGTAAATTAACTTCTAAAAGATGGCCAAAAACTTGACTTGATTTATAAATAGCGGCTAGTGTGCAAAATCTTAAATGATATAAATTTAGAAAATATTTTACACACTGCGGGTACTACGTAAGTATACATATCGTTTCAAGAAATATATAGTTTTCTTTAAAAAGCCCAATATCGATCCAACAAGGAAGTGAAGTAAGAGGTCTTTAGTCAAATTCTAGTCTACTACTAATATTCCTTAGTTGGAATGTCGATTAAAATTGTGTTTTATCTAGCAACTACTTCTAAATGCAAGTGTTAAATGTAAAGATAGTAACTACAACTAAGTGCAAATAATAATTCTAAAGATAACCCTTTTTGGATGAATTGATTTGGAAAATTTTGAGATACTAAAAATGATAATTCTTATGTAATGAAATGGATAATGTATATGAATGAGATGTATTAAATATTGTATGTGTCAAATAGGAGCATTCATATTCTTTACCCTTTGGAAGAACAAAGAAGTGGATTGAGGAGAGGAGCCGTTAGGCCACTCGACTGAATGGAGAGGCGATACGCGGCTCGACCGACCCTTGACCCTAATGAAAGCTCGAAGATAAAGAGAACCGGGCTCCAAAGAATGACAACAGCTTTCCCTCCCCCTTTCTTCAAAAAAAGAAGTGGACTATTCTCCTACAGAATTTTTCAGTATTCTGGCACAGTGATCGAAGATATTATGGCATATTATGTGAACCAAGAACCGAAAATGGATCTTGGTCTCTTTTTTCTTGTTCATCGTAATTAAAGATGTTTTTTTATGAAATTTGGAATGAAGCAAGGCGCTAACTCAACATTTTTTTTCATCTTACTTTTCCCGGTTCCTAATCAAAAATGAAATGTATGCTAAGAAAAGGTACTCTGATACAGCAACAAGTAACCAAATAACAGGGGATTCCAATGCCTTTGTTTCATTTGCTCCATATGACTTTTTTGTATACGGGTGACAACTCTCCATTGTCAATTCTATTGGGAAATTAGTTATTCAAAATGCATGTGCTGGCACAATAGTTCTTTCGATGTCCGAGATTTTCCCAAAGTCCAAATCTCAAATCAATTGGGCAACTATGTGATGATAAGCAAGCAGTGTGAAGTCAAATTGACAGCGAGATTCGTGTATGGTGAAAGACCTCCGGACCAAAGAAGTTCTTGGTATAGGCGAAGGCATGGGAGACTGGTTTTCATTGGCGATGACATATACTTCGACTCGGATAGGTACTACCATACTCTAGTCTACTTTACTCTAAGTTACCGGATAAAAAATCTTTCTTATTTCTTATTGGTCGTTCCCAAAGAGAGAAGATTCTCCTTCAACTTTCAGATCATTAAAGAAATAAAGAATTCGAAAATGAATCTCTCTTCAATAAAAAAGGATTTCCTGTCGACTCGATTGATCGATTCCACTAAACCAAAGAATTGATCGATAAAAGTCAAAGACCGGATGAAAGATTTCCCTAAACTCAAACCAGGTATTTCCAAATGAAAATTGAGATTCAATCATATTATCTCGTACAATTTGATTCAAATGAACAAACAATTACACAAAAAAGTCAAAGGGTATAAAACCGTAAAGTACCAAACTTTTCAACAGGTTTGTAGGTTTTTCAAAGGGTTTCTCGCTAGACTGGAAGTCCGCCACCGATAGGTGGCCCCTTCCTATTCTGTACAGTCTGATGGCCCTTTTATTGGGGCCTTCATTAGCCTAAGCAATGGTTCAATCCGCCTCAATTTTTTAGACTTTGACCGTAAATCTTCCCCATGTTAGTAAGAAGAGGTTGGTTTGTTTTATGGCGATCGGGTCAACCTTTGGGGTTTTCTTCCTCTTGCCCTCTCTTTGCCGTGTCCCACCATTTCAGGAAATCCAACAATCACTTCTACTTTCATTAATCTCAATCACAACAACTAGATTATCACGAAATTGGGGAACTTTCATTTCAAACTTGAAAAGCTGCAAACCAGAGTTCCAAAAGTAGGTAGGGGATAATTTGTGTTTTATCATCCGTTAGAATACTAAGAAAGCAGCAAATCCTTAGAGTGAAGTGACCCACTGGCGCCTCTGCTTCCCGTGCTTTTTCAACACAGAGAAAGGTAGATTGCTTGAGTTGTGAACCCGCATCCAACTCCCGATAGCCTTACTGGTTTTCCTTCTTTTCTTTCTGGGGAATGCTTGACTCTAACATCGGGTTATGGCGAGTCCTATTCCTATCTCAATCTTTTCCTCACAAGGCCCATCTAAAATCTCTCTATCCCGGTCTCGGCTTTGGCTAAAGCGAATGCTGATCTTTCTAGAGTAGGGGTTTGAAACTTCTTCCCGTCGGAATCTCCACTCGATCTCAAAAAAAAGTGCTTGGTGACCTAACTGAAGTAGCGAGTTTGATGAAACAAAATGGCTTTCAATCCGATTCACTCCCGGGCATGATTCCTCCCCTTCGCTTTCTCTTGAATAAGCTTCTTTGTCTGAAAAAAAAGGCGCTAGATTTTATGATTTGCTTGGTCTTGATCTGGAAGAAAGAGAAAAGAAAGGGAGTCCCATCTTTTTTTTTATCCTTGCCTTCTAGCTAGCAAGAGAGACAGACAGTCTCCAATCAATGCCCACCTTACTCCTTAAGAAGTGATCTATCCAAGAGTTCCGTGATGTCTTTGCATTCTGCTATGCAGAGATGCCGGAGCTTCCAATGAAGATGCAAAGCCGATCCAAGAAGCACAGAGAAGGTTCCACCCTGTACATCTTTGCCTATTCCTAACGGAATTGACATTGCTTCTCTCTCCGGTTCAAAAATGCCAGGAAAAAGACAGTCTATGACGCAAATATGAAGAGAGATGTTGTAGAATGCTACATGGATGATTCAATTGAAGGGTGAGATTTGAGATCTTTCTATGAGGATCACATCACGCCACCAAATAAGTTTTCCTACAACGGGGTCTGAGACAAAGCTTAGGCTCCCGACGTTTGTTTTCACTCTAGAAAACTGAAAGTGGCAATGTACTTTTGTCTATCTCTTTCGTTTGTTTATGCGGGTTCTTCCCGGACACGACAAGAGAGAATCCATCCGGCGGATCGACCCAAGAGTCGGTGGTAATAAAAAAGCTTTTAATGGAATTTCTCTTCGCTTGTCTTGCGCTGGCTCTCCTTGCATGTATCCCAAGTCGCGAGGAAGCTTTCTCAAAGAAAAAAAAAAGGCACTAGTTTTTTTCTTTTTCAGAACAGAAAGAAAATGACATATCAACTATGGTGGCTTGCTCCCTCCGGTTCATTGATCTGTGGGCATATGGATCTTTTCCGGAACAAAAATTGCATCGAAACCGGCACTTTACACTTACAGGAGAGCCGTGTTATTGAAGTAGTTATATAAAAAATGAAGAGTCTATTTCGTCTTGACCTTGATGTGACAGGTCTTGCATCGTATTTGCCTAACGAGGCACGTAGTGTCAATTACATTTTTTCGGATTGTTCCAAAACATTGATCGAAGTATGCCCCGAACCACCCATCTCCCTTCCTGCATGCAATATAAAACTGCTTCGCTCTGCGCCTCTAGTGCCTTCTCTAGAAAAACTCTCTACCCTTGCCCGCTTGAGAACGCACTATAGCCTTGCTTAAAGCCGGCTCTCCTTATATGAAACATTTTCTTTTTTCCTCTCTCCAGAATCCATAGAAAAAAGAATTCCTTTGCGGCTTACCACTTACCTATCTTTCTCCAAAACCTACTCCTAACAAGTTCGGCTTTCGGGGCTACCTACTTGACTTTAGGGCTTCTAGAATCTATATAGAAAGAAGAGCCCTCATTTGGCCTTTTTGTTTCAAGGCTGCTTGCCTTTTTAAATTGGGATAGCGGAGGTTCTTTCGGTAAACCAATGCATAAGCTGAGGCTCCCATGTACCGCTGACCCTCCTCTAGGTCGTAAAATGGCTCATAGGGAGTCAGAAGCAAGCAGAGTCGTCAATACAGTACAGACTTCAAAGATTCACACATGCTTAGGTACAGCTGATCATACCGCAACCACGGACACCACTACATGAGGACGGCACATCAACAGGTCTGATTTCGGTTGTTTCGGTTCGTTCGGACTCAACTCATTATTCCGCCAGTTACTCCGAAAATAGTGACAAAGCGAAGCTCGCTCCGGCGCTAAAAAAGGAACTACTTATTCCTAAGAAATCTATATCCGTAGCTCTTTCCCTGCTTGAGACGGAAGTTGGAAAGAGCAAGAGATAACTACCGATGCCATACTATACATTGATCTTACCGCTACCCTCCCCTTGTCTTTGTTGCTCCGGCTCGGAATAATACATACAGTTTTCTTTAAATAACGTTTTCAACTCATCATGAAAATCCATTCCGACCTCATCTATTATCTTACTCTCAAAACTTTCTTGGAAATGGTCTTTACTTAGATAATCAATTTCATCCAAAAAGAATCATCATCTTTTCTCTCGGTTGGATATTTCATAGTCTTTAATACTTCCCGGTCATTAATATTCTTAATCAACTCTCCTTTTTGCACATCTATCATAGTTTGTCCGAGTAACAAGGAATAGTTTTTCATTATCATTCTCTTTATGTTTGATCTCGGTGTTGCTGAGCGATGTTTCTTTGGGTCTATTGCTAAGTGAATTAGCGATTTCTCCTAATTGATTCTCAATGTTTCTAGTCACAACATTTTGACTTTGAACTGGTTTCCCATTTGCAATACTAATTCTTTGATAGACATCTTCTTATCCTCAAATTGTTGATCATTGTTAGAGTCCGGTGGATTTGAAGGTCTATAGTTTGTGTTCCCCCGATTATTCCAACTTCCATTAGGATTTGCATAATTATTTTCTCATTTTTGGTTTCCACCATCAGGTAGTATGATTCCAATTAAAATTAGGATGGTTCTTCCAACCTGGGTTGTAAAATTTAGAGTGCGGGTTATTTATGGTATTTAAAGTCTCGTTTGATAATTTAGAATCAATTATAGGCCCTAATGAACTTTCCTCACTTACAAGAGTAAATTGAGGTTGGTCCATTCCAAATTAGTCCAACTTCCTTGATATTGCGACAATCCGAGATGCAAGAATTGTAATTGCATATGTATTATCAATACTAGCTACATTTTTATGATTTACCCTTGTAGAAGGCCATTGAAATTTATCTGTAGCCATTTTTTTAATTAATGCATACGCTTCATCAAATGTTTTTGACAATAATGAACCACTAGCAGCAGCATCAATAATAGACCTAAGGGATCCTACTAACTCATCATAAAAAGTTTGAATGATTAACCAATCGGGCAGAGCATGGTGTGGACACTTTCTTAGGAGTTCCTTAAAACTTTCCCAGGCTTCGTATATTGATTCCCCTTCATACTGACAAAAAGATATAATATCATTTCTAATTTTAGTAGTCCTTGATGGTGGAAAATACTTAGCTAGGAATTTCTGAGTTAACTCCTCCCAATTTTTTATAGAACTAGGTGCTAATGAGTATAACCACATTTTAGCCTTATCCCTTAGTGAGAAAGGAAAAAGCATTAGTCTAACAGCATCGTCTGACGTACCTTTATAACGAAATATAACACAAAGTTCTAGAAAATTTGATAAGTGTAAATAGGGATCCTCCGAAAGAGTTCCCCCAAACAGTTTGTTCTGCACCAGTTGGATAATCTCAGGATTTATTTCAAATGAATCAGCTTCTACGATAGGGTTTTGTATACTTAAGTGAATTTCATCTGTCGTAGGATTTACGTAATCCCTCAATGAATTATGATAAATTTCTAAGTTATTATCTCGAAAGTTTTCCATTTCTATTTCTAGTTTTTCGAGTCTTTTCTGTATTTTTATTTTTTTCAAACTCGAGATCATAAGACACAAGTCTTGCAGATCCTTTGTTTTGCATACGCAACATAACAAATAATACATTAACAATTAAACAAATAACAAATGAAATATATTCAACACAACAAAACATTTTCACAAACACCTTATTTTTCACACAAACAATATTTTTTCATTTTTCACAACACTCTTTCATATAAAAAAAAATTTCACACAAAAATAGTTTTTACGACACTACAGTTTTCCGAATCTAAGCCTAATTACTTCAACTAAAATTCTCCTAAAGTTCTTACCTTAGCTTCCTCGACAACGGCGCCAAAAACTTGACCTGACCCGCAATTACGCAGTAAATTAACTTCTAAAAGATGGCCAAAAACTTGACTTGATTTATAAATAGCGGCTAGTGTGCAAAATCTTAAATGATATAAATTTAGAAAATATTTTACACACTGGGGGTACTACGTAAGTATACATATCGTTTCAAGAAATATATAGTTTTCTTTAAAAAGCCCAATATCGATCCAACGAGGAAGTGAAGTAAGAGGTCTTTAGTCAAATTCTAGTCTACTACTAATATTCCTTAGTTTGGAATGTCGATTAAAATTGTGTTTTATCTAGCAACTACTTCTAAATGCAAGTGTTAAATGTAAAGATAGTAACTACAACTAAGTGCAAATAATAATTCTAAAGATAACCCTTTTTGGATGAATTGATTTGGAAAATTTTGAGATACTAAAAATGATAATTCTTATGTAATGAAATGGATAATGTATAGGAATGAGATGCATTAAATATTGTATGTGTCAAATAGGAGCATTCATATTTTAACAATCTACACTTCAGCACCCAAATGATAGGACCGAATTGAGGATTTTAGTCTGTCACTCAAAAATCTCCAACTCTACGCCTGATTAATATTATTTCCCTATTTATTTGCACTCAACTCACATGAACTTCATCATCCATGGAATTTGAATGTGGTTACACTTTGTTGAGAATTACACCGCCCTTTTGGGTCAATGCAATTATAACAAATTTTAACACTACACCGAGCTCTTTTTGTAATGTAAATGAAGTGCAAGTAAAAACTATCACATTTATAATTAAATTTACTTCTATCATGCATCACAAAATCCTAAACATGATTTCTACTCATTACAAAAGAAAAGTAAAATGAAATAATGACATAATCTTCTCATGTCACCATTTTCAAACAAGAAGAAAGAGTAAGAGAGATTCGTCATAAAGCATGAAGAAAATACAACAGAAACTTCATTTAACCAAAGCAAATCCACTAGATAATTGTTTACAAAATTATAAGATAATTAAGAACAATACATAGCTTTTTCCCTTTGAAACAAAGACGAAGATCTCTCCCACAAAGTCTCCCGTCGATCCATGCAAAGCTAGTGCAATCCATTAAAAATTTTCTCTAAATATCCTATCCAATCTCTCCAAAAGGGTAGAAATCTACATTTCTACTTTTAATCTAAGAATCCTAAACATTCCTCTCTTTTTTTCTATACTTTCCTCTCTTATTTCTCATCAATTTTTTTTCTTTTTCTCTCCTTAATTCTCCATTTTAAAGAGTATGGACGAAGTTTGAAGAGTTGCCAAAAGCACCCCTTTGAAAAAGGGTCCAAATACGTCGAATTTTGGCCCATAACTGCTAAAAGTCGATCTAGAACCTTCCCGGGCGCTGTCGGCGGGTTCGAGGTCGCTGTCAGTGAGCTTTTCGAGCATTTTTTGGCCTTGTCGGGAAAATCTCGCCTTCGGTGAGATCGAGGCCACCGTCGGCGAGCAGAATGCTGCGCAGCTTCACCGTTTGGCTCCGTTTTGCCCCATTTCAGTTGCATTGCGTTCGTAACAGATAGCCCTACAAAAAAACATAAAAATAACATTTTTTTAAGTGAAATCTCATTTAAAAATATGTAAGAAGTGTAAAAGAGATTAAGCATCGAAAGACTTATTGAAAGGTGTCAGGGCAGAATTTCATTTCTTACTCGTTTTTGCTCCAAATTACACCGTTTTTGCTTCGTTTTGCTCCAATCACCATTTCTTGTACCTAAAACCAAAAAACATACAAAATTCCTTCCTTTAAAGTGTAATATCATTAAAAAAAAAAGTAAAATTATATAGCAAAAATTGTATATATTTTAGGCATGTCAATAATTAACTCTCATAGTTAATTCTCCTTTTTGAACATCAATCATAGCTCTTCCAATAGTAAGGAATGGTCTGCCCAAAATAATGAGAATTTCTTTATCTTCCTCCATATTTAAGACAGTAAAATCCATAGGAAAGATAAATTTGTCTACCTTAACTAATACATCTTCCAGAACTCCTTTAGGATAAGTTGTAGAACGATCAACTAACTGAAGATTTACAGAAGTAGGTGAAATATCTCCTATTTCTAATCTTTTTAAAGTTGATAAAGGCATTAAGTTAATACTAGCTCCTAAATCACATAAAGCTCATCCAAAAAATGTTTCACCTATAGCACAAGGAATAGTGAAACTACCAGGATCTTTAAGTTTTTCGGAAGCTTTTTTTGAATAATTGCACTACACTCTCCGCTAAATGCAACAATCTCGTGATCTATGAACTTTCTTTTCTTTTTAAGAATATCATTCATGAACTTTGCATAATCAAGCATCTATTCTAAGGCTTAAAAAAAGGAATATTTATGGTTAATTTATTAGGAATCCTTAAAAATTTTGTAAATTTGTTATACTTATTTTATTTTTTTAATCTTTGAGGAAATGGAGGTGGTGGTTTCTCTACAGTAATTTTCATTGGTTCAAGTGGATATTCTAAGTCTGGATAAATTTTGTTATTCCCTTTTTCGATTTCCACCTTCTCTTTCTTAGTTTCAATTTCTTTATGCACTCTTGTTTCTAATTCTTTTCCACTTCTTAATTGTATAGCCTTTATTTGCTCTTTATTTTGATCTTTTGGATTGATCTCAACATTACTAGGAAGAGTTCCTGAAGGTTTATTATTAAGCGCAGTGAAAATATGTCCTATTTAATTTTTAAATATTTTTAATTACAACTCCCTGAGGTTGTAATTGATTACCTTGAGTTTGTAATTGATTACCCATATATAAGATTAATTCTTCCACCAAAAATTTGTTTTCCTTAAATTGTGGGTTACTATTAAAACTTGTTGGATAAGAAGGTCGATACTTTTTGTTTCCCTGGCTATTTAAATTTCCTACTCAGTTCACTGGATTATTTCCCCTATTGAGGGTTAACAACAACATTGTTAATACTAGTCCAATTTAAGTTCGGGTGGTTTTTCCAATCGGGATTATAATAATTTAAATAAGGATTGTTGGGTCTATTATTTATAGCATTCAAGGTCTCATAGGATTTTTGAGATTCTGTTATCTATCCTAATAAATTTTCCTCTAACACTGGGGGTGTTTGAGAATAGTTCATTTCATATCGATCCATTTTCTTTGAAAGGACAGCAATTTGAGAGACTATCATAGTTATAGCATCAAAATCATAAATACTAGCTACTCTCTTAGGACTTACCCGTTCAGAGGGCCATTGAAAATTATTAGTAACCATCTCTTCTATTAAAGAGTATGCTTCATCTAAAGATTTTTGCATTAATGATCCACCAACAGCAGCATCAATAATTTATCTAAGCGATCCTACTAATCCATTATAGAGTGTTTTAATTATTAACCAATCTGGTAAAGTATGATGTGGACATTTTTTGAGGAGATATTTAAATCTTTCCCAAGCTTCATAAATAGATTCCCCTTCAAACTGACCAAAGGATGTAATATCATTTCTAAGCTTAGAAGTTTTCGATGGAGGAAAATATTTTGATAAACATTTTTGTGAAAGTTCTCCCCAAGTTCTAAAAGATCTAGGTGCTAACGAATTTAACCACGCCTTAGCTTTATCCCTTAATGAAAAAGGAAACAGTTTAAGTCTGACAGCATCATTTGACACTCCATCATTTGACACTCCATCATATTTAAATGTAGCACATAATTTCAAAAAACTAGCAAGATGCAAGTTAGGATCTTCATTAGGTGTTCCTCTAAATTGATTATTTAGTACCATTTAGATTATAACAGGTTTAATCTCAAATGAATTAGCAGTAATATCAAGATTTTGAATAATTAAGTGAATTTCATATGTTGTTGGGTTAGCATAATCTCTTAAAGGTCTTGGTATACATTCATTTTGATTATTTTCATTGTTCGCCATTTTGTGAGGATTTTCAGATATTTTTTATTGTTTTCAAATTTTTCTAACAGTAATCTCTAATTCTGAATCGTAAGACACTAAACCTATAGATTCTATACTACATATATAAAATCACGCTAAACACACTAAAAAGTAGGCAAGCACACACAATTACAAATTATAAAGTAAAGGTTTCCAAATACTACAAAATTGACAATTATTGTTTTATACTTCTCCGGCAACGGCACCTAAAAACATGACCGGTGCTGCTACAAGTTTAAATTTTCAAAAGATAGTTTCAATTCAATTTCACAGTAAGATCAATTTAATAATTAAGCATCCACTCGTATACATAAGTATACGTATCGTTCAAGTAATACAATGCTCTAATGGAGTACTGGTTATCGATCCCACGAGAAAGTTTGGAACAATTCAAAGTGTAGTTTAGCAATGAAATCCAATACTGAATTCACAATGCAAGTTCAGGTAGTGTTTAAGTTGCTAATGTAATGATTGTTAAAAGCTAAGTTAACTAAAATTACTTTCTGAATTAACTAACACAGACTAAGTTTTGTATTGAAAGGTTTAAATATGGAAAACCATCTTTCCCCTTACAATGATATTATGATGAGTGAATGATATAGATTGATAAAGTTTTGTATTGTGCCAAATAGGAGTAGTTATATTCTTTACCCTCTTCAGAGTACCCCCTCTTCAAAGTTATTTAAAGAACATTGGTTGACGATAGGCTTAGTCCCTAAATCCATGGCTTGGCTGGGAGTTTATTGGCTCTCACTTCAGCGCTCCCACTTCCCTTCACCTAAAGGCTAACCCTAGCTTTAATTAACCAACACTAGGACCAAATTGGGGATTTCAGTCTATCACCCTAAAATCTCCAATTTGACGCCCATCAAAATACATTTCCCTATTTATTTGCACTTAACCCCCATGAACTACGTAACTCATTCATGGATATTGAATGAATTATCCACTTTTATTGTAGAAAACTTATTCCTTTCGGATTGAATGTTCCACAAGAAGTTTTAACAATTCAATTGGCTAGATTGAAAGTAAATGAAATACAAAGTTAAAAAGCATCACAATTTCTTAACATTTAAATGGCACATCAAATCTACATCACCACTTCACTAAATCACATTGTAAGGAGAAAGACAAAGAAATCTACTCATAATTCATTAGAAAGATATAATGAAACATGGATTTTATATATAAAATCAAGTCATACAAACCACAAGAAGCAAATACAACTTATCTCAATTTCTTCCCCAAGCAGTCCCTTGAGGTTCCTTTGAATCCTTTTCTTTCTTCACAACAACACTCAATTCCTTTTTTAGAATAGTAGGAAGAAGCAAACTCTCACTTCCTTCCTTGTCCTACACTCTCTAGAAGAATCCCTCATAAAACAAGACTTCTACACACTATACTCACTTCTACACTAACTCTCCAAAACCAAACACACTTTTCTCTATCCCAAAAGACACTTCTTCCCCTCTCTCCTCTTCAAAAGGGCGTCCATAACTGATTAAAATAAGTTAGAAATAAATTCCCCAAGAGTTTCCTTAAGTAACTCTTCAAAAATTGTCCAAATGAATTGTATTTGATCTCCACCGACTTTGGGCGACGTCGGTGCTGGATAGGGTGTCATCGACGCTGGATAGGGCACCGTCGGCGCCCTTTTGCCGAATTAATTACAATGCTCTCTGGATTTGGGTGCTGGCGATGCCCATTCTGAAGCTGTCGATGCCAGTAGGGTGAATTCTTCATTTTGCCTCTTTTTGCTCCAAATTCTTTTCTATTTGCTATCTTCCGCTCCAAACACCTAAAATCATCATAGCTGCAACAAACATGAAAAATATCTTCCTTTAAAGTGTAATATCACAAAAAATGGGTACTATATATATATATATATATATATATATATATATATATATATATATAAAGTAAACTCAAAACTGGTTAACCCGACCTAACTAGCGTTAATCCAAACCAACTTAAATCGATCCTGGGAAAACCCAATCTAACTTAGGTTAATCCAAACCAACCTAAGATAAAATCAAGTTAACTCGAACTATCTCAAGCTAACCTTGATTGACTTAAAACAAACCCCAGGGCAACCTCGGGTAACCCAAGCCAACATACCCAAACCTGGGTTAGCCCGACCTAACTCGTGTTAAACCAAATCAAACCTCGACCTAGTTGAATTCAACTTAAACCAAAAAATTATTAAGGTTAAGGAGTGTTTGAATTATAATTAGAGGATAATTTAAGACATCTCAAAGAAAACATGGGTTGAAATATGAAATAAACATAAAAGAGATAAAGAAAAGTTCCTCTAAAAATCACTAAAACCTAAACTTCAACCAAAATATGAAACTTAGTTTGAGAAAGATTTTTCAGGGGAGACAACCCATGGGCATATAATGAAATACCTTCTGGTCACTTTTGACTAATCAAACCAGAATCCCAATGACCCTAGGAGGATGAAACCATGGGATCTTGACCAGGACATTTCAAAATCAAAATTAAAATAAAATTCTCTGAAAAATTTAATCAGCTAAGAACTCTTATGCAAATTAAAATATTTAAACCCAGTAAATATGGAAAAAAAACATTAAACTTAAATGAAACTTTAATGAACAAAGTTCACCAAACATAAATTTAACTCTGCCACCCAGGTCTATGAAAATCTCTTAGACGCAACCCATGGTTGTTGACATGAATCTTTTGATTAGAGCAGGCTTGAGTGCCACTCTGGACTAAGTAGATCGAGACACTGATAACCCTGGGATGACAAATAGCCATGAGAAACTTGACAGGGTTGTCCTATTAAAAAGTAAATAATAACCCATTTAATGTGTTATTACTAACTCTATTTTGCAGGACATTGCATGATAACGTAAAGTATGCCGCTCTAGATTTAATTTACATGTTATTTAGGGTGTCTTAACTCTATTTTGCAGGGATGACATTGTTGACCTCATTTTTGATGAGGTCTTCTCTACTTTTTTTTAGTACTTAGGATCTAGCCTTAGGCTTTTCCTTTGACTATCTTAGAAAACTAGAATTGGGATCCACCATCTAGAATTTCAAACCACTTCTTAACTCCCTGCAAACTCCACAAACTTGACTGTAGACCCCTAATCACCTAGAGGGTTGAAATCGAATGTGGAAGTTTAAAGGATGAGTTCCTATAGGACTCTTTGGCCTTAGGGCCCTTACTGGGTGGCACAGTGCAGTAAAGAGGCTGACTTACACACACACTACACTCATATACTACACTTTCACACACCTCCTAAAACCACACCCATACCTAAACTTGACCTACGACTCATGTAGGTGATTCACATGGATGGTCCATAACCCCTAAACCCTTGGCTAAGAGGGTTAGGAACAACATAGTGAATGCCTCGAATGAGTCCCTTCATGGCTCATGTGGGCTTGATGTGGCTTCATGGCTCAACCAAAATGATTTTATTCCACTTACATTTACCGATCTTCAATTTTCCAAATTTTTAATTTTTGACCCCAGGGACCACTACACTTCTAACTACCAAAACTGGCGAAATTACCCAAATTTTTCAAAAATTTCCAAATCATCCAAAATTCCCCAAAATCAATCCCAAACATTTCCACATCACTCAAATTGATCATCCATACCCAAAAATATCAAAAATTCCAAGAAAACCTCCCGATACCCTCCGAATACCCAAAATACCCCTCTTGACCCAAAAATCCAAAAATTCAGAAAATTCCCAGAAAATTCCAGAAAATCCCAAATATTCCCAATCTCATTTTGTTCAACTACACCATGGGCCAATTTTGTCAATTTACCCTACTTTTGTTAAAACCCCCAATTTGACCAATTTTTAACCCTAAGTGAACCCAATGTCAAACCAAACCTACCCAATTGACCCAAATTCTGGTCCAATTCAATTCTAAACTTCAATTCAACATTCCCAACACCAATCTAGACTAAATTCAAGTCCCATTTGATTGACATTTGGATCCAATTTCACTTTTGGCCTTAAAGCCCAATTTGGACCCATGACCCGAACCTAACCCGAACTCACCCAGATTCAACTCCAATTAACCCCAAATCTTTTCTAAATCTTCCTTAGCATCCCCATAGGCAAAAAACTAACATGATTTACCCAAAATTTAAACCCAAACCCCACTCAAATTCAACCCAAAGCTAAAAGGCCCAATTTTGACCTAAACCCAAACCTAACCCAAATGAGCCCAAACCCCAAAATCAAAACCCAACCAAAGTCAAAACCTCTTTGAAACACTCCTATAAACATTTCTCAACATTAATTTTACATCAATTTCAACCCTAGCCCAATATTGGCTCAACTTGGCCCACTTTGACCTATATTGGCCCATTCACCAAAAGAGCCCAAATTCAACCCAATTCAAACCCAAATCACCCCCAATTTGCTTCAAGTCACTCATGAAACATCCATGAGCTAAACCCAACCATTATTTGGCCCAACCTCTTTACAAAATTCCCATCCATAAATTCATTTTTAAACTTAAAGGCCCATTCCTTATACCATTTTAAAAGCCCATCTTTTACCACATCCAAAGGCCCAAAATTGGTCCCAAAGCCCATATGACATTTCCTCTCATCATACTTTCAATTAAACTCGATACCTAAGTCCTAAATTCATCATTAAATCATCCCAAATCAAGCCATATGCCAATTCCCATTAAAATACCAAAATATTTCTTAAATCCATTTCCATGAAATTGACTTAACTTTCCCCAAGACAAAGGTGAGCCATGAAGCCATGCATGAGCCACATGTGAGCCATGAGAGCCTTGGACACTCCACCATGCCATATTGGGTAAGAAGAGGGAGGGCTTTCCTTAATCCCTAAAGCTCATTAGCCTTAATCATGATTCACACTAAACTTAAATTTAATCCAAATATATTTGGATGGAGACTTCTCCATGCCAAACCAGCTGATCCCTTTGATCCCCCACAGCATCCAAAGCCACCTTGAAGGGTGCACCAAGCCCAAATGGGTGGATTGACCCATTTAGACTCAAAACTAGCCATGCCCCATTCTACTTTGGATCGAAAGCCTTTACACATGGCAGTTGCCGATTGCTTGCACCAAGTCCCGACCACGACCCACCTAACCTTGAGGGTGACCCATGCTGGCCGGCCGGCCACCGAGCCGCCAGAAAAACACCATGGCCGAGAGCTCGCATGTGAGCCAACTTTGGAATTCTCCTTGTTGAGCTGCCCCATCCCGGTGGCCATTGTAGGCATGTTCTTCTCTTGCTTGAGAGCGGTTGATCCCGAACCCTAACTCTCCACAGGAGGCCCTCCACCCTCTCCTATTTAAACACCACCCCTTCTCGGCCATGAGAGGTGTTGAAACAAATCTTAAGGAAACTACTGCCAAAATTGTTCCAGGCCTACTCCCCATACATAGAGCATTTGATTCCCGCTGAATTCCAGGCCCAATTCCCTCAGGTGAGTTCGATTTTGAGCTCGAAGCTTTAGCTCAAAAACCGGGACACTTCTTCACGGTGGATCGATCTTCGAATTGATTGGTCCTACACCTTCACTGAGACCAGAGGAGAAGTTTCCCGCTGAAAGCCCCATCTCGGGGCCACCCGGTTGCTCCGGCCTCCAAGCTTTGTGATCGGTCGTGGTCGAAATCCTACCTAGGCAATTCACCGGACCGGGAGACTTCATGCGGAGCTTCGTCGGGATCCGATCGAAGGTGAAACAACCCTCGGATCGAAGCCACACTTCTGCGAGCAAAGGTATGGCCTCACTCTTCTTCCCGAGCTTCGAACACTCTCCATTTTTATTGAGTAAATTTCATCCCACATAAGCCAGTATGGATGTGTTCGTCTTCTCGAGACGAATCCATAGAGCATAAGAACGTTAAATTTGGTCGAGTATCGAGTGAGATCTTGGGCACAGAAGATGGACGGTTCTCGGGTTAGGAGGCTTGGGGACGATGAACGGATGTCGTTCATTCGATACACGCGCGGACGGACGGCTCGGATGGCGTCGGACCGGGAGATGGTACGTGAACCGCGGGACCGGGGCTGGCGACTCGAGCGGCGGCGTCGAATGAGAGCGCGCGCGTGGCCGTTCGGAGATGCCGAGGATGACGCGGCGCCGACTCGGATAAATAGAAAATTAGGGATTTTTCATTTATTTAATTCCACGAACTTGGAAAATTCATAACTTTGTGTAGGAAAATCATAAAAATAAAATAAAAATACCCTCTTGCTCGGTGAACGAGAGGAGAATAATGTGGAAAAGAAATCATTTAATTTCATCGAAGTATTTTATTTTTAATAATTTATTTACTGTTTGCACTCTTTTAATTCTCCATGCATATAGGAAATTCACCATGGCATGAGACCATAGGGCTTTTGAAGCCTACGAATTTGAGAACATTCCCTGAATTTTCCAAAGTCGAGAGGCCATCCTATGAGAAGTTATTGATTTTTCAAATTCATGTTACTTGTTTTGAGTATTTTAATTCTAATAATTAGCATGTTGTGAAATAAATTCTAGGAAAATTTGGTGATGTCCCTTATGACCGAGAGGACCCTAGGAAAAATAGGTTTTGAGTTAGTTCATTTAAAATAACCCTAATTGGCTTAAACACCCAAAATAGATCCCTAATTAATTAGAGTTAACCATACATCAAATTGACTTGAAATAAATTCTCCACTGACATTTAGGATCAGAAGAACCCACCATAAAAATTTGAAGTCGATTGGACTTGGTTAGCCCTACTTAAATGGGTTGATTAAGCCATTTAGTCGATTTGAACTTTAAAAATTCATAACTTTCAAAATATCTTTCAAAAATTCACTAAATTGGTTTTGGAGCCTCTCTGATATCAGGGAATTTAAGAAAATTAAAATTTCAATTTTCTAAAAAAGTTGATTTTTAATATTATTTTAATATTTTTAATAATTAAAAAATAATAAAAATCACAAAAATAGTAAAATTCACCAAAATGTCATATTTTGAATTTTAATCACTTAGGAACAAACCCCATATTTTTCTTAGGTCTATTTAATGAGATATTAAATTTTAAAGCCCTAGGGTAATTTTAAAATTAAAAAAAAATGTATTTTCTAGCATTTTCACTAAAATAATTATAATAAATCATAGAAAAATCAGAAAATTGCAAAATTGATTCTCTGATTTCCTTGATATCAGAGAGATTTTTGAAAAATATAAAATTCATTTTTCAACCTTTATTTTATTTTTAAATTAATTAACACTCCAAAACTTAAAATAATTATAATAAAAATAATATAATTCAAAAAATCACCAAAATTGGTCCAAATGGTCCTCTGGTCATTAGGAATGTCCCTAATTTTCTTAAGGACAGAAACTTTCCCTTGGTCATGTTATTAAATTTTCCTTGGAAATCTCTATTTTCTACCAAAAAATAATTATATAAATAAATTAAATACGAGAAAAATCACATTTTCTCCTCTCGTATCTTTATTGACATATGAGTGAAGTCACATAAAAATTTCAAGTGCATTTAAGCTCAATTTAGTGAGTTATGAAATTATTAAGCTTAAAGGGCAAAGTGGTAATTAAAATTTTAACCCTTAATTAAAACTTTAGGTTTAATAAAATTAACAAGTAAAATATTTGATCTTAATCTGATTTGGATGATTGAAATTTAAATAATTAAAAGGTAGAAACCCATTAAACAATTTAAAATAATTGAAATAAACCTTAATTAAATAATTGATTAAATTTGGGAAGAATAGTAAGATTGGAACTATTAAAATAGGGATATTGTTAGGAAGAGATTTATTCTTTAATTTAAAAATCCCTAAATTAGTCATCTCATTAATATTTAATTCTTAATTAAAATGATAACTCAAATTTAAAATATTAAAGGACTTAATCATTAAACTAAAGTTGAATTATTAAACTCTTTTAAAATTTCGATTAAAGTTAAAAAATAAATTAAATTAAAATTAAATTAAATTAAATAAATCAAATTGAATTAAATTAAATTAAATCAAATTAAATTAAATTAAAGATTAATTAAGTTAAATTAAATGAAAAATTAAATTAAATTAAATTAAATAAATAAATTAAATTAAATTAAATTAGACTAAATTAAATTAAAACAAATTAAATTAAATTAAGTTAAATTAAATTAAAACATATTAAATTAAATTAAATTAAATTAAATTAAATTAAATTAAAATTAAAATCAAATTAAATTAAATTAAATTAAAATTAAATTGAATTGAATAACATTACATAAGACATAAAGAAATTAAATATGAAGCAACTTGAACAACTATTCAAATTTAAACCCTTTAGCTAAAGTTAAACTAAATCATAAACCATTTGAAACACCAATTTGCCCTCGAGAGCTTTGGTTATCATAACTCCTAAACGAACGTTAAATGAAATGTTACTTCACCTATAGGATATTCGAATGTCTAGTTAATTGACGAGATAACAACAAAACTTGAATTCTAGGGCGATTAATTCATTTGTATAATTAAATTCATTTGGACTTAAAACAATCCTAGAAATATTGAAAAGATGTTTAAGATTTGTCTTAAGCACTTCCTCGATATGATAGGATGTTCATAAGAACAATTGAACTTAATTGTTCCTTGATGAAGAAAATCGTCCTCGAACGAAACACGAGGAACATAGACGTCATAGGAAATGACTAAGCTATAGGATTAGGAACTTGGTAGAAAACCATAAACCTTCCCTTAGCTTTACCTAGGAACTTGCTTAAATGCTCTAATTGTGTCTTAAGTGCGGCTTGGGATGACGGGAAGACCCTCAGAGTACGCTTTTATTTTATTGCAATTTACATTATTGCAATTTCTTTAATTGCATCGCACTTACTTTTTCTTGCATGATAAACAACTGTTGCATGAAAACCCACACCTTTAGGATAGTCCACTAAAGCTGAAACCAAAACTAAATTAAAAGTCATCGCAAGATAAAATTCACCGCCACAAACATTCAAAATATAAAACAACTCAAAATTTAATCACAAACGAACACAAAACTACAATTACAACTAAATTAAAACGTCATGTTGGATGATCGGGAATACCTCGGATGATGTAACCTACGTGTTGCTAACGGGATTTCCACGGTCTAAATGAAAGTGTGGAACTCATTTAGTTGAGTTTAGCAAATTCATACGGACTAAGTGAATCAGATAAAAATAATGATGCGGAAGGATGGAGCAGTGGGATCTTAGCCGGTGTCGTTATAATCAACTTTAAGATTTGTTTTAATTAAAACACAAAAAAAACACTTGGAAATTGAGATTTTCTCTAAACCAGAAACACTTTTCTCATCCCCGATTTATGACTTCTAAAACTAAACCTCTGCGATAACAAGGAGCTCGGAGCATGGTGGGCGGCACGGCCATCGTCATCGACAAAACATGAGTCTACTTCGGTAAAACTTTCCTAGAATTAAATAACAAACCCATAGGACTTCGAGGTAGTTTGCACTAGTGCGACATAAATCCTCGACTCTTCGTTAGGCATTTGCATTGCAAATTAAGCCCTAACCGGTCTTAGGATTCCGAGGTAGTCGTACGATACGACATAAACCCTCACATCTTCGAGAGCTATTTGTATGATTCTATCATATAAATATAAGTCCTAATTAATTAAAATTGACAAAATCAAAACATTAAAAAGACATTAGGACTTTCCTAAATTCGAAGCGAAACAATAGGATAGTCGGGAAATTACCGAAGTTCGCTTCGAATGCGTGATTTCTCCTACCTTTCTTCCTTTAAATTCTCGAAAACAAAAATGTTCCAAACTTGATCCATTCCCTATTGAAATTACAAAATCCAATCCTTTGAAAACTTAAATTTTGAAATTCTTGAGAGCAGAATTATTGATTATTATCGAGAGTTTTCTTAGGTGATTCGCGTCACTTAAGATGTAATTAACTATAGGGGCTTGCCCTTATAGGGAATTCTAAAGAACCCGGAGTAATATAAACCCTGTTTAATGTTTTCATATTAGGCGAGGGAATTTGTCGGCACATAAAATTGGTTCGCGGACGAACGGATGTCATGAAATCTTCTAGTTTATTTAATCGAGCCCCATCGTCGAGCGAGTGTGCTTATCCTTCGGGATAGATACACGGTTTGTGGTGCGGTGCTCGTTTATGTAAACTATTTGGGATGTGAGATCGGTTTGATTTCATATCTTAAAATCTTGAATTTAAAATTATTTTCAAAAATTAAATACTACCTTTCAAATTATTTATTTAAATTAAATAAAAAATTCGCCGACAACTTACGATAGGCGACCCCTTTTTCAAAATACAAAACACCGACCTAAAAATATGCCGACAACTTACGGCGACTCCGTGGGGAAAATTCCTCTCTCCATTTTAATCGGACAATTACGCTTTCATAAATCGGTAGTGTATCCATGTCCCTTGTGGATCGAAGCTTCCTTTCTTTCAGTTGGAATACTATGTTCATTTCTACCTTGAACAAGTATAGCCGACACTCTCTCGGATTTAGGAGCCTTTGTTTAGACACCCCTAAACGGAGAGGTTCGAGATCCTTCTACCTCATTTACGAGGTGGGGTGGACCCCCGATAGGTGTTAGTTTAGGAGTGATCCTCCGAGTCGAGAAGTCTTGCATAAGACTTTCTTTTCCTTTCCAACTCGAATCGGGTTCATCACCTTCTCTACACCTTTGAACATTCCGTTCTAAACAAACAAACCCTCCAATGAATGACTCTTTTAACGAAACAACTCCTTCTTATAAATACATGAACAAGAATGTGTTCGGACTCTTTTCAATTCCTTTCTTTTCGTCCTAATGAGAAAGAAGCATAACTTGGGACCGACAACCAGAATCTACCTGCGCGAAATGGAATCCCCAAAGCTGATTTTCTCCTTCACCAATGGGTTGGACTTCATTGTTTACGAGGATGAGCTGCACGACGATGGGATCATCCGGTTTGGACAAGGACTCGAGAACACAAATGTCGAGATTACCGACGTTTCCCTTTTCGTCTGTGACGAACAAAGTATCCGAGCGAGAAGCCGTTGCTCGAGTTCAACCTTAGGTCGACTCGAGAGTTTCCTCCCCGACAAAGATCCGGTGAGAGAATCTTCTTGTCCACGGGAGGATCATTGTTGCTACCCCAGCTGAGTACTGGTTGTCTCTGCACCTACCGCAGCACGCAAATTAAAGGGAAGGAGATCCGGAAGCTATGGTGAACCTGCTGCGCGTGGAGGGTACGGACTTTCTGTGAGACCTTCCGTTTTTGAAATCGGGTCCGGCTCGAGAATTCCATCACTAACACGGACCCAAAGAAGGAACGAAGTAGGAAGATTGCCGGGAAGGCGGAGAGCTGCTGAAGTCGCTTTCTTAGAAGAAATCCACGAGTACACACCATTACTGAATACATACCATTGCACTGAAGATACACCCCTTTTGGAAGGAAGTAGATTCCATCCCCTTCCGCCGCAGGTGACGAGGAAAATGTCCGCGGGATTGTTTCTACATTACCTCGACCCGCATACTACGATGACAACGGAAAGAAAAGGGCTAGGATTACGCCATTTGCCGGACTACAGACTGTGATTGAGAAGTTAGCGAAGAAAGAGAAATGCCCGTATCGGAGATTCTACGAAGGATAGGGCGGGTGCCAGTCAAATCCCGTCTTGGGCCACGAGTAGAACCTGCCGTCATTACGGAAAAGCCAAATAAAAGGATGAAGGCTAGTCCGCCTGTCGTCGTTTCAGGATTACAGATTAGGGAGGATACCACCTTCCAACATTTGGCTGACAGACCATCGCGGTCCTGGACCTTCTGCTGCTAGAAGGATGGTATGGCGTCCCACTTCTTGGACGAGTTAAGATTGAGACAACGGCCGAGAAGGAGAGTCTCGTCGGGAGACTTGAATGCGAAGAAAGTGCTACTGCGATAAAGGGGACTCGCGAGAAGGGAACCCGGCAGCTATCACACGACAACTGTGAAGATGCACAGAAAAGACCGCTAGAGGACGCTATGGAAAAGTTAAGGACTGATATTCGATGACTAGCAAAAGAAAGGGAAGAGAAATTCATAGACGAGATTGATTCATCGGAATTCATGGACGATTAGTATGCAGAAATCAACATGGTCGAAACACGAGCTTCGTCAGCTTCACAAGGTGCTCCTGCAGCCGCAGAAGAGAAGAGCCGAAGTGATGAGAAGACGGCTTCAAGAGAAAGACGATACGATCGCCCGAATGGCGAAGAGGATGGAAGAGATGGCTATAGCCCTAGCCACTCTCCGGAGTCGAGTGCGACCCAAAGAGAAACACCCCCATAGGTCATTCACATTGCAGACGGAGGAAAGGAGATTACATCCGTCAACGGGGATGATCAGCTAAAGAAGGATACGACACAAAGCATGATTCCAGAAAAGGATATCAAAAGCTTGGTGGAATAGCAGGTGCGAGAAGCCTTAGCACAATCGAAGAGCGGGACATCCATTCGGACGGGTAGACCTTACCCGGAAGAATTCGACGGCATCCGATACCCGAAAGGCTTCGTACCACCTACTGTTCGAGACCTTTGATGGAACCGGGAACCCCAGACGGCATGTTGCACACTTTCGTGCCGGTTGTTGCAATGCGGCGGGAGCGATGCATTACTCTTCCGATAGTTCGTCGGCGGCACTGTCGGGGATCGCCTTTGATTGGTATGCGGAAGTGCCAAATGGTTCGGTGAAAACGTTCTCGGAACTAGAAAACCTCTTCATCGAGCGATTCGCCGGAGCTCGGCACCACATCACTATAGGTGATTTAGTGGTAGAGAAGCGAAGCCGAACGAAACTTTGGTGGATTACATACTTCGATGGAGGAACTTAAGCATGAAGTGTGAACCACAACTACAAGAACAACATGCGATCGACATCTTACTTAAAAGCATTCACGGCCCGATAGTACTTCTCCTCGAAGGATTCACTATTAAGACTTTCGAGAAGTTGTTAAGCGAGGCGGAAGCTTGCGAGAGGAGGCAAAGCAATTAAGTTTCGTCGATAAGACGGATGACAAAAGCACAGCGAAGACTTTTGAAAAGAAATCCGGGATCGTTGCGGCGGTCGACGAAGGCAAACAGCCGATACAAATATCGTCCAGAACGGCCACAGCAACCTCGACGGAATTATCGACAACACCGACCCGGCTATCGGTCATCTCCGCGGTATGAACAACCGCCTCATCCGCAACGTACATTAAGGGAGCTTCGAGCGGGGAATATTCATTCAAGAATGAAGCGATGCCGAAAATGTTCCGTAGTCGATGAAAACTCCAGATTTCCAGCTGCCAGAGCCTAAGAGACCAGAGGAAGTCAACAAGAAAAGTGATCCCAACTTTTTCCCTTATCACCAAATGCTTGGACACAAGATAGAGGACTGCATTACCTTCAAAAGTTGGCTCAATGACAACCTTCGGAATGAGAATATAACAATCCCGAAGGAGTACATGAAGGAACCCCAGAAAGGAGGTTCCGTCAATGTTGTCTCAACTGATCCCATCATTCCGATAGATCCCTACACGACTGACGATGGATGGACTACCACTTGGACAAGGTCTTCGAAAAAGATTTTAGACATCATCCAAACCGCTTCGGTGCGAGCTTCAATTCAAAGTTCGAAACCTGTCAAGTCGGCACTATCACTTGTGATAGAAGAACCACCTCAATAAGAGACGACTGAAGAAAAGAAGAAAATCGACGAAGAAGAGAAGACTGAGACTCCTAAGGCTAGGCTAGGGGCTGCTTATCCTAGGATAGTTGTTTCAGATTCGGGGGAGAAATCCCTCGAACCTCTGACTCTGTATGATTATCTGCTCACTTCGGTGGGATCTTATAATGATAAGGGTGATGGCGTTGGCTACGTTTTGACTTTTTCTAACGATTACGTAACTAGCAACAGTCCGGACATCGATTTCGATACCAATGACAATTCTCAAATCATACACAATCTCGACGATCACGACGACGAAGAAGGCATCCACCAAGGAGGCTACGAGAGTTCGATGAGCAATGAATCCATTTGCGAGTTTCGAGGAGCTCCGGTCACGATAGAGTTAGAGCCTTCGGACTGCGAATCTAATCAAGAGGAACTCGTCATCCCGATTCGGGAAGAAACACCGGCAAACTCGACACTAGATTCGGAAGAAATTACGAAGTTAACTTAAGAATTGGAAGAGTTTTACCTCCGAGAATGGGTCCGAAGGACAAAGGAAAGCGGTGGTTGCTCGAGAAGAACCAACCCCGACGGAAGAAATACCCATTCGAGAAGAAGCCGAGACACATGGAAATAAAGTGGATTACAACGTGCTTGCCCATCTTAGGAAACTACCGGCCAAGCCGAGCATCTACGACGCTCTCATCTTATCGAAAGGAGATGAGAGAAACTCGATCGGGCCCTTACTTGATCCGAAAATTTGCTTAGCTCGAATGGCGAGAGATTCCTTAGATGAGGTTTGCTCGTTAAAGGAACGACGAGGTGTTACCTTCACGAACAATGACCTACTACTTGGGACGACGAGATCACAACCGACCATTGTACATTTCGATTACAATTGGGAAGTTTACGCTCTCCGAGTATTGGTGGATCCGGGAGCATCGATCGATATAATGAGTCTTCGAACACTAGCATATTTGGAAATTGATGCTCGTGAGCTCGAAGTAGACAAGATGTTATTAAGAGGATTCAACCAGAAAGGAGAAAGAGCCCTCGGATCGATAACGCTGCTAATGAAGACCAGTGACTTAGCAAAGACAACCGCAAAATTTCACATAATTGATTCAGAAACGTCGTTCAACGCTCTCTTGGGCCGACCATGGATACATGAAAACGAGGATGGTACCATCATCTCTACATCGAGTGCATCAAGTACTACGATGGAGGGGAACGAGTGCATCAAAGGTGACTTACGACCATTCTCCGTACATGAAATTGGAATCCATGAAGACGCGGCTTATTATGCACCACGAAGAAAACAATCTTCTACGGAGATACCATAACAAATGAAGCAAAGAAAATTCGAGACAACGAAGAACACGAGGTTCTAGTCCAACGATCACTCACCACTCCCTTACGGCGAGATGGTGAAGGTTTCTCCACAACTCGCATCCGAGGTCGAGGCGGGGACGAGGTCGTGGTAGAGACGTTAGGACAGTTGGACGAGAGGAAACCGGCCATCAATGTTGAGTGGGAAGACGAGTTCGAAGAAGAAAAAGAAATCAAGCGAGAAGCGGCGACAATAAGTCGGAAGAAGCCGCAATTCGAGATCTCTCTTGAAGATGAGAAGAACGAAGACTACAAATCAATGTACGAGAAGATTAACCACTACGTACATATTATGACCTAACCCGATCCATTCTAATAAGATCGAGGGTATGGTGGTCAAAGAGGTACATAGCGGCGGTGCAAAGCCGATCAAATTCTACCGTGGTGCTTCTTCCTCCAAAACTGAAAATAATGTACAATTTGAAGTTGTCACTTCATCAGAATTAATGGAATTACCTTTTGAGTGGTACTCTCCCTGTGTTCAAAGTTTAATTCAACGTGGTTTCTTACCTCGACAATGGACAAAAGGTCAATCACAATATTTTTAAAAATTATGGAATAACTCCGGTCGTTCACCCAATTCAAAGCATGGACTCAGATTTGGCACAGTAGGATCAGTTGACGATACCGAATTTTGCTTGATTGTCACTTGCGAATCGAATGAAAACTGCATGGAAACTACAGACGAACTCGAAGATTTACAAATTGGAGACGCTCCACTAGAATTCAAAGAAGAGATTAAATCTACAATAGATGAGCTAACGGAAGTTAACTTAGGTACTAGCGAAGAGCCTAGATCTACCTTTGTTAGCTCCTTACTCGATAAAGAAGACTCCGAAGAAATAATCAAGTTATTAATGGAATTTAAAGACTATTTTGCTTGGAACTACGATGAGATGCCGGGATTAGCTCCGAGAGGTCGCGGTCCATAAGCTAGGAGTGGATCCTACTTCATCCCGGTCGGACAAGGTCCCGAGAAGAATGCGTCTAGAAATCGAACAACAAGTCATAGTTGAAGTTAAAAAGCTAATAGACGCTAAATTTGTCCGCGAAGAACAATACCCGACTTGGTTAGCCAATGTGGTGCCGGTCGAAAGAAGAATGGTCGGATCGGAATTTGTGTGGACTTCGGAGATTTAAACAAGGCATGTCCAAAGGACGAATTCCCTCTACCGATCCCAGAACTAATGATCGACATCGCTTCGACACATGAGATATTCTCATTCATGGATGGATCTTCAGGATACAACCAGATAAAAATGGCTCCAGAAGATGAAAAGCTTACAGCATTCAGAACGCCGATCGGAGTATATTCTATACACGGTGATGCCATTTGGACTGAAGAACGCGGGAGCAACATACCGAGAGCGATGAAAAGAATTTTTGATGATCTCATCCACAATCAAGTTGAATGCTACGTGGACGATGTGGTCATCAAAAGCAAAGTAAAGGAAAACCACCTGTATGATTTGAGAATTATTTTCGAACGATTAAGGCAATTTAACCTTAAGATGAATTCCTTAAAATGCGCCTTCGGTGTCACCTCGGGAAATTCTTAGGATTCGTTGTCCGACATCGTGGAATTGAAATCGACCGGAAAAGATTAAAGCTATCTTAGAAATGCCGCCTCCCGAAACCTTAAAGCAACTACGATCTTTTCGAGGAAGTTGGCATATCTTCGACGCTTTATCTCAAACTTGTCGAGTAGGTGTCGGTCTTTCTCGGCACTAGTTAAAAAGGATGCCAAATTTATTTGGGAAGAGAAATGCCGGAAGGCTTTCGAGGACATTAAACAATATTTAATGACACCTCCTGTCTTAGCGGCCCCGGTCTCGGGTAGACCGGCGATACTTTATACCGCGGCTTTAGACGACTCTCTCGGAGCCTCGTTAGCTCGGGTCGATGATGAGGGTAAAGAAAATGCTCTTTACTTACTTAAGCCGTCGTTTACTTCCGACGAAAATAAGGTATCCCGCAATTGAAAAGCATTGTTTGGCCACGATTTTCGCCGCTCAAAAGCTCGGGCACTACATGCTTTCTCATAAGGTCGACCTGATCTCGAAGTTTAATCGATTGCAATACTTGATGACTCGTCCAACACTTTCCGGCAGACTTGCCAGATGGTCAATGATATTATTGCAATTCGATATAACTTTCGTGCCTCTTCGTGCCGTAAAGGGACAAGTCTTAGCAAACTTTCTCGCAGCATACCCTTTGCCGGCAGAATCTCCTCTCAATGACGATTTGCCAGATGAACAAATAATGAGCCTAGAAGACCCTGATGATCGACGTTGGGAATTATATTTCGACGGAACATCTTCAGCACACAAAGACGAAGAATCGCAAGTGATAGTGCCCGGTAAGGCAGGAATCGGGCTAATCTTTATAATACCGGAGCGAGGGATGTTAAGATACTCCTACCACTTGACAGAACCGTGCACAAACAATGAAGAAGAATACGAAGCCCTCATAATGGGACTGGAATTAACTATTCAAATGGGGATAACAGACATCAACATCTACGGGGATTCGCAATTGATCATTCAACGAGATTCGTCGGACAGATGCGAATTTTAAAGCCGAGACTCGAGCATTATTTCCAAGTATGCCATACGAGTTGTTGGAACAAATTCCAAATGTGACGATCTACAAAATTCCCGGAAAAGAAAATGCTTTAGCAGATGCTTTAGCCGATCTCGCAAAAGAATTTGCCTGTTTGGAAGATGAATCGATGGAAGTGTCGATTCGCGGACGTCGGGTCCTATCACGGCTCGACATAGACACAATACACAAATCGGAAAAGGAAAAGAATCGATTGCAATGATGACAAAAAACACGGAAGATTGGCGACGACCATTGATGGACTACCCGCAAACGGAAAGCTACCGGACGATAGGTCGCTAGCCCATCGGATCAAGAAAAGAACTACGTCCTACGCATTAATAAACAACACGTTATACGGAAGGTCTTTCGATCGAATGTGGCTAAGGTGCCTAAGCGGGTCCGAGGCCCGTGAAATCGTTAAAGAGGTACATTCGGGACTCCGTGGCGCTCACCGGTCGGGTCCGAAGATGAAAATGAAAATTAAAAGACTAGGGTACTACGGCCCTCGATGATGATCGACCGCATGAAAATCGCCAAGAGCTGTCACTAATGCCAAGTGCACGGAGTGGTTCTACACCAACCTCCAAATGTGCTACATCCGACAATTGCGTCGTGGCCATTTGAATGTTGGGGCACGGATATAGTGGGTCCGATAGAACCACCATCTTCGAAAGGATATCGCTTCATTCTTGCGGCTACGGATTACTTTTCCAAGTGGGCGGAAGCGGTTCCACTCGGAGAAGTGAAAGCACACCACGTGCTACGGTTTTCAAGAACCAAGTTGTCTACCGTTTCGAAGTGCCGCGCGAGATTATCTCGGATAATGGGTCGGCATTCGAAGCACGCAAATCAACAATTTTGTCGGGAGACACGGAATCGACCGGCGATACTCGACAATTTACTACCCAAGAGCAAACGGCCTCGGCCGAGGCTTTTAATAAAACTCTCGTTCAAATCTTAAAGAAAACTTTGGACGATAAAAAGAGAAATTGGCACGGGAAGTTGTTAGAAGCCTTATGGGCCTACCGGACAACCTTCAGAACTCCTACTCAAGCTACACCTTACGCTCTGGTATATGGGTTCGAGGCAGTGTTACCTTTAAAGGTTCAGCTTCCTTCACTCAGAGTCGCAGTTGCAAATAAGATCACGACAGAAGAGAATGCCAAGTTACGACTAGATGAATTAGAAAGCCTGGAAGGGAAAAGACTTGCAGCGCAACAGAATTTAGAACTATACCAAGCTAAGATGGTTCAAGCCCATGACAAACTGGTCCGCCCAAGAACCTTCAAAGTTGGTGACTTAGTTCTCATTCTCAAGAGACCTATTCTTGCACACCGCAAGATAGGAGGAAAATTTGAACCCACTTGGGAAGGGCCGTTTGTGGTTGAAGCAGTATACTCAGGAGGTTCCTACCAGCTAGTGAATTGTCAGGGAGAACGACATATGTTTCCGATCAACGGACGATACTTGAAAAAGTATTACGCTACCTGATATTTCGAAGGAATGAATTCTTCATCCCTAAGAAACACGGGCGAAGTAATTACTTATGATTGGGTCCGAACCCAAAAAAATAATAAAATGTGCTAAGATAAATAAAATCATGATAATAAAGTTTTCCTTGTTTTCTTTTCCAAATCAAGATCTTTTCCTGATTTTTCCCATTTCATTCTTGTTAAATTTGAAAATACAAAAAATATATAAAAAAATGTGTCTTTAATAAACATTTTCTTAATGTTCTTGTCCTTAGTACAGCCCCTGATCCTTTTCCTTGTCTTTTCGCAGGGAAATGTCGAACGGGCGGTTGGTCCCGAACTTTAGAAATGGCGTAAGCCTTGCACTCGATGAAAAGAGGGTGAAAGATGGAGCGATAATCGAGATTGACTCGGATTTCGCACCGGCGAGCCTCACGATACGAGGAAAGTGACTGGGTCCCGGTTGATCGAGAAGAACTGCCGGGCGAGAAGTGATGAAAATGGGTGGCCCAAGCCACCAATCCAAGACGAAGAAAAGAAAGGCAAGCACTCGAAGAAGATAAGAAAATGAAGTCACGTAGTCGCTACAGCAGAGGGCAGGCTTGTCGATGCCGCGCCCACAGAGATTCAAGAAGTTCGAAGGGCTACTCTCACAGCAACGCAACGAAGAAATAAGAATCGTCGTATCCGTAAGATGTTAACAAAACTAGCTGCGGACCAGCGCGACGAGACAGTTGCTACTGCCAGTACGTACACTTCAAGGACACCGGTTCACCAGGAACCTGAAGAAAGGAGGCCAGCTCCTAGGATAACATAAAGGACCGTGGAAATCTCACAAAGACCGGAAGAAAGAAGGCTACCACGCCACCGGATAGAACCACCGGTAATGCATGACCTTGTTGCAGAAGCAACCCCGGGGATGTCCCGACGGACATCATCCCCGAGGTGCCGAGGTATGCGGGAGAGCGTGAAGGGATTGAACCGTATATCCCACAATATGTCACTGAGGCCTCGCCATCTGCGGATTATTCCGGAATACGAAGTCGGAGAGAATGCGAGAATGTCGAAAAGAAAACCTTTGAATACTTCGAGAGAATTCGAGGCAGAAGGATCAATATACTAGAGGGCCTCGAGCTACATACAGACGTATTCTCAGAGTAAGAACAACAGGAAATCGTGGATTGCATCCGGGATTTGAAAAGAATGGGCCGAGCGGGCCGCCTAAGGGAAAACACATACTCAGAACCCCGGAGATGGATGTCAGGGAAAGGAAGAATCACAATACAATGTGGATGCTGTTACAACTTTGCGGAAGACAGGAAGGGAAACCCTACGGAATACTCCGTCATGGCCGAGTGGATCCGATGCCACTAGTCATCAAGAGAATGGTAAAGAGATTGATAACATGGAGGGTACTTCCGGCGGATTGCATACCCAATAGCCGCATTATTAACATCTACAAGCGGGGTGATCGCATACCCTTACACATAGATCACCACGACTTTGTCGGACCTTTCGCACGAGTCTCTTTCCCGAACGAGTGCAACATCATGTTCGGATCCGACCTCCGGATAGCGAGGCCCGGGTGAGTTCCGAGGGCCGGTGAAGATACCATTACCGGTAGGTTCCGTCATGATAGCGAAGGGCAACGGAGCGGATATCGCTAAGCATTGCATACCGGGAGTACCGATGAAGCGGATCTCGGTTACTTTCGGAAGGATGGACGACGGGAAGACACCTTACCATTTCCAAATGGACCGGAGCTAAAGAGCCTCCGGCCTTACGAGCTGTGAGTTACATGGAAAATATCACACCTCCAATGTACATCCATACGGCATCCTTGCCAAGGATGGCTTGGAAGGTGATGTTATTGACCATGTACCCCACTATTCAGACATGGATCTTTGACAGACGCTTCTTTGGATGGATCGACGAAGATCATACATAGTCCGTTTTGAGTTTACATGGATTGTATGAAATATATTCCAGATCGAGTTGTATGATGTATTTTCGACATGATTGGAATGAAAGTGACCATGTCACATTTTTGGCCTTCACCTCTTTTGTGCAAATTGAATGGGAAACGCCATTAAAGTTAAATGAACTTCGAACAAAGAACAGAGAAGAAAAAAAAAGAGAATAAAAGAAAACTTTCCTAAAAAAAAAATATAAAAATGTCGAACACCAAATCCACATGAACACCAAATAAACAACAAAAAACGGGATAGTTAAAGGACAAACAAAACAAATTTAAAGCTCAAATTGAATTCCAGTTTAAATCCATCTTTTCAAATCCTCCAATCCTTCTTCAAATCAAGATCTATTCTAGACCTCCCTTGAAACCCTCTCTCGGGATGATTTCAGAATCACGAAGAATTTTCAATTTGATCCGGATGGCATGGGTTTGTACCCTTCGCCAAGCAATCAGACTTTGATTAATTCCCATGGGATATGAAACACTTTCATATCTCATTTCGATCTCCCGCTAAATCCAAATCTCCACAGTAAATTTCAATTCAAAATTTTCGAGACCGGTACCTAAATTCCGGTTCTCACTCCGAGATCGATACCTAAATTTCGATTCTCATCCGAATTGATACCTAAATTTCAATTCAAAATTTCCGAGACCGGTACCTAAATTCCAGTTCTCATTCCGAGATCGATACCTAAATTTTGATTCTCATCCGAATTGATACCTAAATTTCAATTCAAAATTTCCGAGATCGGTACCTAAATTACGAGTTCTCATTCCGAGATCGATACCTAAATTTCGATTCTCATCCGAATTGATACCTAAATTTCAATTCAAAATTTACGAGACCGGTACCTAAATTCCAGTTCTCATTCCGAGATCGATACCTAAATTTTGATTCTCATCGAATTGATACCTAAATTTCAATTCAAAATTTCCGAGACTCGGTACCTAAATTCCAGTTCTCATTCCGAGATCGATACCTAAATTTTGATTCTCATCCGAATTGATACCTAAATTTCAATTCAAAATTTCCGAGACTGGTACCTAAATTCCAGTTCTCATTCCAAGATCGATACCTAAGTTTCGATTCTCATTCGAATTGATACCTAAATTTCAATTCAAAATTTCCGAGACTGGTACCTAAATTCTAGTTCTCATTCCGAGATCGATACCTAAATTTCGATTCTCATCTGAATTGATACCTAAATTTCAATTCAAAATTTCCGAGACTAGTACCTAAATTCCAGTTCTCATTCTGAGATTGATGCCTAAATTTCGATTCTCATCCGAATTGATACCTAAATTTCAATTCAAAATTTCCGAGACTGGTACCTAAATTCCAGTTCTCACTCCGAGATCGATACCTAAATTTAAATTCAAAATTTCCGAGACTGGTACCTAAATCCCAGTTCTCATTCTGAGATCGATACCTAAATTTTGATTCTCATCCGAATTGATACCTAAATTTCAATTCAAAATTTTCGAGACTGGTACCTAAATTCCAGTTCTCATTCTGAAATCGATACCTAAATTTCGATTCTCATCCGAATTGATACCTAAATTTCAATTCAAAATTTCCAAGACTGGTACCTAAATCCCAGTTCTCATTCCGAGATCGATACCTAAATTTCGATTCTCATCCGAATTGATACCTAAATTTCAATTCAAAATTTCCGAGATCGGTACCTAAATTCCAGTTCTCATTCCGAGATCGATACCTAAATTTCGATTCTCATCCGAATTGATACCTAAATTTCAATTCAAAATTTCCGAGACTGGTACCTAAATTCCAGTTCTCATTCCGAGATCGATACCTAAATCTCGATTCTCATCCGAATTGATGCCTAAATTTCAATTCAAAATTTCCGAGACTGGTACCTAAATTCTAGTTCTCATTCCGAGATCAGTACTTAAATTCTGATTCTCATTCTTTTCGAGGTCGATACCTAAATTTTGACTCTCTTCCGAGATTGATACCTAAATTTCAACTCTCATTTTCGAGACTGGTACCTAAATTTCAGTTCTCATTCCGAGATCAGCATCTAAATTCCGATTCTCATCTTTTTCGAGGTCAATACCTAAATTTCGACTCTCTTTCGAGATTGATACTTAAATTTCAATTCTCATCCCTTTCGAGATCAGTACCTAAATTCTGATTCTCATCTTTTTCAATCGACACTTAAACTCCGATTCTCACTCCGAGACTGGTGCTCAGATTCCAGTTTTCTTTGCAATCCCGAGATTGGAACCTAGGTTTCAATTCTCGTTTCAAATCTAAATTTTCTCAAATTGATTTTAAATCAAACTTCAATCTAAATTAAAAATCAAAATCTAAAATTACACATCCAAACTTAAATTGAAACAAAATGAAATCTAAATTGAAATTCCCCCAGATCATGTGATTTGGAATTCACCTCCTTTTCCTTTCCCCAGCGAGAGTTCAGGAATCTCCAGTTTCAGAGATATACTTGACACTCCCCAGCGGAAACTCTTCTACTTCGTCCTAAGTTTGTCACTTGGACATCTGTGTTGGTTTTGCTGATTGCTTCGGTCAACACCAATACGCGCTGTGTGCTCTGTCAGCTCACCACACCTATTGGGGGTCCATTTGTTGACCTCATTTTCGATGAGGTCTTCTCTTCTTTTTTTTAGTACTTAGGATCTAGCCTTAGGCTTTTCCTTTCGACTATCTTAGAGAACTAGAATTGGGATCCACCATCTAGAATTTCAAACCACTTCTTAACTCGCCGCAAACTCCACAAACTCGACCGTAGACCCCTAATCACCTAGAGGGTCGAAATCAAATGTGGAAGTTTAAAGGATGAGTTCCTATAGGACTCTTTGGCCTTAGGACCGCTTACTGGGTGGCCCGGTCCGGTAAAGAGGCTGACTTACACACACACTACACTCATATACTACACTTTCACACACCTCCTAAAACCACACCCATACCTAAATTGACCTCCTGACTCATGTAGGTGATTCACATGGATGGTCCTTAACCCCTAAACCCTTGGCTAAGAGGGTTAGGAACAACATAGTGAATGCCTCAAGTGAGTCCCTTCATGGCTCATGTGGGCTTGATGTGGCTTCATGGCTCAACCAAAATGATTTTATTCCACTTACATTTACCCAATCTTCAATTTTCCAAATTTTTAATTTTTGACCCAGGACCCTACACCTGCCTAACCTACCCAAAGCCCTTGAAATTACCCAAATTTTTCAAAAATTTCCAAATCACCCAAAATTCCCCAAAATCAATCCCAAACATTTCCACATCACTCAAATTGATCATCCATACCCAAAAATATCAAAAATTCCAAGAAAACCTCCCAATACCCTCCAAATACCCAAAATACCCCTCTTGACCCAAAAATCCAAAAATTCAGAAAATTCCCAGAAAATTCCAGAAAATCCCAAATATTGGCAATCCCATTTTGTTCAACTACACCATGGGCCAATTTTGTCAATTTACCCTACTTTTGTTAAAACCCCCAATTTGACCCATTTTAACCCTAAGTGAACCCAATGTCAAACCAAACCTACCCAATTGACCCAAATTCTGGTCCAATTCAATTCTAAACTTCAATTCAACATTCCCAACACCAATCTAGACCAAATCCAAGTCCAATTTGATTGACATTTGGATACAATTTCACTTTTGGCCTTAAAGCCCAATTTGGACCCATGACCCAAACCTAACCCAAACTCACCCAATTCAACTCCAATTAACCCCAAATCTTTTCTAAATCTTCCTTAGCATCCCCACAAGCAAAACCCTAACATGATTTGCCCAAAATTTAAACCCAAACCCCACTCAAATTCAACCCAAAGCTAAAAGGCCCAATTTTGACCTAAACTCAAACCTAACCCAAATGAGCCCAAACCCCAAAATCAAAACCCAAGCAAAGTCAAAAACACTTTGAAACACTCCTATAAACATTTCTCAACATTAATTTTACATCAATTTCAACCCTAGCCCAACATTGGCTCAACTTGGCCCACTTTGACCTATATTGGCCCATTCACCAAAAGAGCCCAAATTCAACCCAATTCAAACCCAAATCACCCCCAATTTGCTTCAAGTCACTCATGACACATCCATGAGCTAAACCCAACCATTATTTGGCCCAACCTCTTTACAAAATTCCCATCCATAAATTCATTTTTAAACTTAAAGGCCCATTCCTTAAACCATTTTAAAAGCCCATCTTTTACCACATCCAAAGGCCCAAAATTGGTCCCAAAGCCCATATGACATTTCCTCTCATCATACTTTCAATTAAACTCAATACCTAAGTCCTAAATTCATCATCAAATCATCCCAAATCAAGCCATATGGCAATTCCCATTAAAATACCAAAATATTTCTTAAATCCATTTCCATGAAATTGACTTAACTTTCCCCAAGCCAAAGGTGAGCCATTAAGCCATGCATGAGCCACATGTGAGCCATGAGAGCCTTGGACACTCCACCATGCCATATTGGGTACGAAGAGCGAGGGCTTTCCTTAATCCCTAAAGCTCATTAGCATTAATCATGATTCACCTAAACTTAAATTTAATCCAAATATATTTGGATGGAGACTTCTCCATGCCAAACCAGCTGATCCCTTTGATCCCCCACAGCATCCAAAGCCACCTTGAAGGGTGCACCAAGCCCAAATGGGTGGATTGACCCATTTAGACTCAAAACTAGCCATGCCCCATTCTACTTTGGATCAAAGCCTTTACACATGGCAATTGCCAATTGCTTGCACCAAGTCCAGCCACGACCCACCCGACCTTGAGGGTGACCCATGCACGGCCGGCCGGCCACCGGGCCGCCGGAAAACACCATGGCCGAGAGCTCACATGTGAGCCAACTTTGGAATTCTCCCTCGTCGAGTCTGCCCCATCCCCAGTGGCCATTGTAGATGTTCTTCTCTTGCCAAGAGCAGGCGATCCCAAGCCCTAACTCTCCCGGGAGGCCCTCCACCCTCTCCTATTTAAACACCACCCCTTCTCGGCCATGAGAGGTGCTTGAAAAAAATCTTAAGGAAACTCTGCCAAAATTGTTCCAGATTACTCCCCATACATAGAGCATTTGATTCCCACTGAATTCCAGCCCCAATTCCCTCCAGCTGAGTTCAATTTTGAGCTCAAACTTTAGCCCAAAAACCAGGACACTTCTTCACAGTGGATCAATCTTCAAATTGATTGGTCCTACACCTTCACCAGACCAAGAGGAGAAGTTTCCCACTGAAAGCCCCATCTCCAGGCCACCCAGTTGCTCCAGCCTCCAAGCTTTGTGATTGGCTGTGGTCGAAATCCTACCTAGGCAATTCACCAGACCAGGAGACTTCATCTGGAGCTTCGTCGGGATCCAATCGAAGGTGAAACAACCCTCAGATCGAAGCCACACTTCTCTGAACAAAGGTATGGCCTCACTCTTCTTCCCGAGATTCTGAACACTCTCCATTTTTATTGAGTAAATTTCATCCCACATAAACTGTATGGATGTGTTCGTCTTCTCGAGACGAATCCATAGAGCATAAGAACATTAAATTTGGTCAAGTATCGAGTGAGATCTTAGGCCTAGAAGATGGACAGTTCTCGGGTTAGGAGGCTTGGGGACGATGAACGGATGTCGTTCATTCAATACACGCACGGACGGACGGCTCAGATGGCGTCGGACCAGGAGATGGTACGTGAACCGCGGGACCCGGGCTGCTGACTCAAGCGGCGGCGTGGAATGAGAGCGCGCCGCGTGGCCGTTCGGAGATGCCGAGGATGACGCGGCGCCGACTCGGATAAATAGAAAATTAGGGATTTTTCTATTTATTTAATTCCCTGAACTTGGAAAATTCATAACTTTGTGTAGGAAAATCATAAAAATAAAATAAAAATACACTCTTCCTCGAGTGAACGAGAGGAGAATAATGTGGAAAAGAAATCATTTAATTTCATCAAGTATTTTATTTTTAATAATTTATTTACTTGTTTGCACTCTTTTAATTCTCCATGCATATAGGAAATTCACCATGGCATGAGACCATAGGGCTTTTGAAGCCTCTGAATTTGAGGACATTTCCTGAATTTTCCAAAGTCAGAGGCCATCCCTATGAGAAGTTATTGATTTTTCAAATTCATGTTACTGTTTTGAGTATTTTAATTCTAATAATTAGCTTGTTGTGAAATAAATTCTAGGAAAATTTGGTGATGTCTCTTATGACCAGAGGACCCTAGGAAAAATAAGTTTTGAGTTAGTTCATTTAAAATAACCCTAATTGGCTTAAACACCCAAAATAGATCCCTAATTAATTAGAGTTAACCATACATCAAATTGACTTGAAATCAATTGTCCACTGACCTTTAGGATCAGAGGAACCCACCATAAAAATTTGAAGTCAATTGGACTTGGTTAGCCCTACTAAATGAGTTGATTAAGCCATTTAGTCAATTTGAACTTTAAAAATTCATAACTTTCAAAATATCTTTCAAAAATTCACTAAATTGGTTTTGGAGCCTCTCTGATATCAGGGGAATTTAAGAAAATTAAAATTTTAATTTTCTAAAAAAGTTGATTTTTAATATTATTTTAATATTTTTAATAATTAAAAAATAATAAAAATCACAAAAATAATAAAATTCACCAAAATGTCATATTTTGAATTTTAATCACTTAGGAATAAACCCCATATTTTTCTTAGGTCTATTTAATGAGATATTAAATTTTAAAGCCTTAGGGTAATTTTAAAATTAAAAAAAAATGTATTTTCTAGCATTTTCACTAAAATAATTATAATAAATTATAGAAAAATCAGAAAATGCAAAATTGATTCTCTGATGTCCTTGATATCAGAGAGATTTTTGAAAAATATAAAATTTATTTTTCAACCTTTATTTTATTTTTAAATTAATTAACACTCCAAAACTTAAAATAATTATAATAAAAATAATATAATTCAAAAAATCACCAAAATTGGTCCAAATGGTCCTCCGGTCATTAGGAATGTCCCCTAATTTTCTTAAGAACAGAAACTTTCCCTTGGTCATGTTATTAAATTTTCTTTGGAAATCTCTATTTTCTACCAAAAAATAATTATATAAATAAATTAAATACAGAAAAATCACATTTTCTCCTATCATGTCTTTATTGACATATGATTGAAGTCACATAAAAATTTCAAGTGCATTTAAGCTCAATTTAGTGAGTTATGAAATTATTAAGCTTAAAGAGGCAAAGTGGTAATTAAAATTTTAACCCTTAATTAAAACTTTAGGTTTAATAAAATTAACAAGTAAAATATTTGATCTTAATATGATTTGGATGATTGAAATTTAAATAATTAAAATGTAGAAACCCATTAAACAATTTAAAATAAATGAAATAAACCTTAATTAAATAATTGATTAAATTTGGGAAGAATAGTAAGATTGGAACTATTAAAATAGGGATATTGTTAGGAAGAGATTTATTCTTTAATTTAAAAATCCCTAAATTAGTCATCTCATTAATATTTAATTCTTAATTAAAATGATAACTCAAATTTAAAATATTAAAGGACTTAATCATTAAACTAAAGTTGAATTATTAAACTCTTTTAAAATTTCAATTAAAGTTAAAAAATAAAATAAATTAAAATTAAATTAAATTAAATAAATCAAATTGAATTAAATTAAATTAAATCAAATTAAGTTAAATTAAAGATTAATTAAGTTAAATTAAATGAAAAATTAAATTAAATTAAATTAAATTAATAAATTAAATTAAATTAAATTAGACTAAATTAAATTAAGACAAATTAAATTAAATTAAGTTAAATTAAATTAAAACATGTTAAATTAAATTAAATTAAATTAAATTAAAATTAAAATCAAATTAAATTAAATTAAATTAAAATTAAATTGAATTGAATAACATTACCTAAGAAATAAAGAAATTATATATGAAGCAACTTGAACACTATTCCAAATTTAAACCCTTTAACTAAAGTTAAACTAAATCATAAACCATTTGAAACACCAATTTGCCCTCGAGAGCTTTGGTTATCATAACTCCTAAACAGAACGTTAAATGAAATGTTACTTCACCTATAGGATATTCAAATGTCCTAGTTCACTGAGCAAGATAACAACAAAACTTGAATTCCCAGGCGATTAATTCATTTGGACTTAAAATAATCCTAGAAATATTGAAAAGATGTTTAAGATTTGTCTTAAGAACTTCCTCGATATGATAGGATGTTCATAAGAACAATTGAACTTAATTGTTCTTTGATGAAGAAAATCGTCCTCAAACCAAAACACAAGGAACATAGACGTCATAGGAAATGACTAGCTATAGGATTAGGAACTTGGTAGAAAACCATAAACCTTCCCTTAGCTTTACCTAGGAACTTGCTTAAATACTCTAATTGTGTCTTAAGTGCAGCTTGGGATGACGGGAAGACCCTCCAGGTACGCTTTTATTTTATTGAAATTTACATTATTGCAATTTCTTTAATTGCATCGCACTTACTTTTTCTTGCATGATAAACAACTATTGCATGAAAACCCACACCTTTAGGATAGTCCCTAAAACTGAAACCAAAACTAAATTAAAAGTCATCGCAAGATAAAATTCACCGCTACAACATTCCAAAATATAAAACAACTCAAAATTTAATCACAAACAGAACACAAAACTACAATTACAACTAAATTAAAACGTCCTGTTGGATGATCGGGAATACCTCGGATGATGTAACCTACGTGTTGCTAACGGGATTTCTCACGGTCTAAATGAAAGTGTGGAACTCATTTAGTTGAGTTTAGCAAATTCATCTGGACTAAGTGAATCCGATAAAAATAATGATGCCGGAAGGATGGAACCGTGGGATCTTAACCGGTGTCGTTATAATCAACTTTAAGATTTGTTTTAATTAAAACACAAAAAAAACACTTGGAAATTGAGATTTTCTCTAAACCAAAACACTTTTCTCATCCCCTGATTTATGACTTCTAAAACTAAACCTCTGCAACAACAAGGAGCTCGGAGCATGGTGGGCAGCACGGCCATCGTCATCAGCAAAACCTGAGTCTACTTCAGTAAAACTTTCCTATAATTAAATAACAAACCCATAGGACTTCGAGGTAGTTTGCCTAGTGCAACATAAATCCTCAACTCTTCGTTAGGCATTTGCATTGCAAATTAAGCCCTAACCGGTCTTAGGATTCCGAGGTAGTCGTCTGATACGACATAAACCCTCACATCTTCGAGGCTATTTGTATGATTCTATCATATAAATATAAGCCCTAATTAATTAAAATTGACAAAATCAAAACATTAAAAAGACATTAGGACTTTCCTAAATTCAAGCCAAACAATAGGATAGTCGGGAAATTGCCGAAGTTCGCTTCGAATCTGTGATTTCTCCTACCTTTCTTCCTTTGAATTCTCAAAACAAAAATGTTCCAAACTTGATCCATTCCCTATTGAAATTCCAAAATCCAATCCTTTGAAAACTTAAACTTTGAAATTCTTGAGAGCAGAATTATTGATTATTATCGAGAGTTTTCTTAGGTGATTCCCGTCACTTAAGATGTAATTAACTATAGGGGCTTGCCCTTATAGGGAATTCTAAAGAACCCAGGTAATATAAACCCTGTTTAATGTTTTCATATTAGGCAGGGGAATTTGTCGGCACATAAAATTGGTTCGCAGACCAAACGGATGTCACAAATCTTCTAGTTTATTTAATCGAGCCCTATCGTCAAGCAGTGTGCCTATCCTTCGGGATAGATACACGGATTGTGGTGCGGTGCTCGTTTATGTAAACTATTTGGGATGTGAGATCGGTTTGATTTCATATCTTAAAATCTTAAAATTTAAAATTATTTTCAAAAATTAAATACTACCTTTCAAATTATTTATTTAAATTAAATAAAAAATTCGCCGACAACTTCTGTTAGGTGACCCCTTTTTCAAAATACAAAACACCAACCTAAAAATATGCCGACAGACATATGAAATGAAGCCTTATATTTACTTTATATGTTATATGGGGTGTGTTAACTCTATTTCACAGGACTGACATAAATGTTGTAGTAAACTAGATTTGTTTCCTTTGATTCTTCTTTTCTTTTGTAGAGTCAGGAGGTTTTATGATCATATAGCTAAAAAAGGATGAAAAATAAAGTAAAGGATGTACTTCAACTAAACCATCAAAGATATTTAAAATGTTGTTGGTTGACAAGAGTGACATATGTAGGGTTGGCACCCACAAGTGTTTGTTGTCTTTATTCATTTGATAAGTCAGTCCCAAATCATAGGCCAATAGTACATTTTTGGCTTTCCAACCAGTTCATTGCTAGGCTTATGCATGATCTTATTACATGCAACATAAGTCCTAATAAAAATGAGGGTAAAATATTAAGACCCTTCTGTGAGCACAACAAGCTCACCTTTTCGAGGAAAAAATTGCAGCCTTAAGCGAGAGTTTTATTAAGCGGATTTGATTACTTAAGATGTAATTAACTAAAGGGGCTTGCCCTTATAGGAAGAAGAAGACCGCATAATAGAGACAAAACTCTGAATCTCTAATTGTGGACTGCTTTCGTAAAATTCTCTTCGCAAGCATGCTTCTAAGGTGTCCAATCCATCCTCCTTTTAGGCGTATGTTATGGTAGCCATCTACATGAAGTTAACTTCATAAAGTCCACATGCTTTTTCTCTTTTCACTTCATCACCATATACCCTTGCCTTCTGATTCCACTCTCTCCGCTAGGTTATATGATCCGGAAGAGAGTTCCATTAAAGAAGAGATTATACAACGATATATAAGCTGACAACTCCCCGTAAACAGACAAACCAAATTGACATAAGGAGAACATGGTGTCCACCAAAAGGGCGTCGATGGGCCATTCAAAAGCATCTTAGCGACAATAAAATAGTGCCAATCCTTAGAATTCCCAGTGAGGCGTGAGAGGGGAAAATTGATCAAAACTTCCCCATCATTTCTAGGGTGAGACCTCCACACATCTGTGGAGGCTGTGAGAAAACAGATTACCTCCTTGTATTTAAGAGAACTGAGACTAGAAAACCTACAATTGAGGATGCCGGTCACAATATAAATGCGGTTAATTGTGGTTGTGTCAAAGGGAATCATTATTCCCCAAACAATGAAGTTATCATCCATAAATTCTTTTGCATTGGCATTGAATTACGGAACGGTAGGTTCAGAGTAATAGGTAAAATTCTGCCACTCATGATTCACAATCTCAACCTCTATGTTCGTCCCTAGAAATTGAAAAGATCCCTTAGTGATGAGCCTCTTCTTTCCTACAAAGCTTAGAAATTTTTGTTGGCCAGCATAGCCAAAAATGTGTTTTCGGTCATAGGAGAAGGAAAAAAATCTATTTCACACTAATTGTGAGATCCATGGATAGACAAATAGGAAACAAGTAAGCTTAGAAAGAAAAGGAAAGGCTCAGTATAACAAGGTGATGAATGACATGAGATTGACCAAAAAACTTCCTTTGCAATAAAATCAAGTGCAAAAGAAAGAAGGACTTACCGAAAAAATGACACAAGAATCCTTCTTCTCCCAGCCCCTTCTACCTGTGTACTATGATTCCGGTGAGATTTTGACAAATAATCTGGTGACCTATGGCATTAAGGCTGAGAACCAGTGGTTGCAAGAGGAGCTTATGCGAAGAAGATGAAAGAACAAGTAAATGATCAGGTTGTCTTAATACCCATGATGACCTCATTCACAAGTTAATAGTAACCATCGTGGCCGTGCACGATTGACGGCATGGCCATGTTTTTTTAACAGTGTCGTGGTTACTTTTGGCATGACCACACCCTATGTGGCATGGTCATGCTGGAGAAAAAATGGTTTCTGGGTAAATAGATGACATGACCACGCCGCACCTGTGTCATAATTATGCCCACCTATTTTTTTGAGCGGTGCGGTCACACCGTATTCTAGCATGGCTATGCCATAAACTGCCCAAGTGAAGGCCACAATTTTCGCTCTTCAAACTCCATCTAATGATTTCTTTCCCTCATAACCTCACAAAAACATTATTAAGCATAGAATACAGTCAGAGAGGAACTCCAAAAGCACACAAACTTCAAAATTAAAATTCAAAGCATAATTTTAAAGGCAAATGAATATAACTAAATCTCCAAACAATGAATAGCACTTGGGTTGCCTCCCAATGGAGCCCTTGGTTTAACTTTGTTAGCTCGATGACGCCAGGTCTACAATCTGGGATGATTCCAACCTTATGATAACAACATGCCTTTTATTGTCTCTCCTAAGTAATGTTTCAGCCGTTACCTATTAACCTTTAAAGATGTTATCAGTTTTACTTTCCTGAATGTTTATAGCTCTAAATGGGTACACTTTTACAATTTTGAATTGATCCACTTTAAAATAACCATTTTTATGCCTTATTTATGATACAATTCTTAAGCATATTATGCTTTAATGAAAGATATTTTTTTATGTTTTTGGATGTAGGTGATAAAAAAAGAGTTAAAGAATGAAAAAGAAGCAAAAAGGAGTAAAAATAGAGCTAAAAAAGCAAAGTTGTCGAAATTGTAGGCCTGGCGCCTAGGCGCCAGAATCCGGCGCCTAAGCACCAGTTTGATACAAACGCAGACAAGATTTTTTGACAACTTTAGGCAGTTATTTTGACAGTGTTAAGCAGTTATTAGAGCTTTTAGAAGACTGGAAGTTACTCCTAATATATAGAAAATGTGATACAATGCATCTGGACACGGGGAAACTGATTTAATCGCGAAGAGGTGCGACCCAAAGTGAAGAGGTGCGAAGATCTGGTCAATGAGTCCGGCACCTAGGCGCCAGACTACGGTGCCTAGGCGCGACAGTTACCTTCAAGAAGATACATTATATTTGGACAAATTTTGAAGAGGTGCCTTAAGCAACCCTGGTCAAATTCAGAGCTCTATAAACAGGGGCCCATTCTACAGAGAAAATCGCACCCTATAGTCTCTTTCGCCCCTTCTAGCATCCTTTAGTCACCAAGCACTATATAGCCATCCAATCATTTTAGGGAGCCACCTTCTTTTTTATTTAGTGAGTATTTTGAGTGTTAAGTATGAGATTATTAGTGTTGTTGCTGTTGAACTCTTTCATCATTGCATCAGAGTCAGTAGGAGTCAGTGAATCACTTGAAGGAACATTCCAGATAAGTATTTGTAACTTGGTTCAAAGTTTTATAAATATGTATTGTTGTGTGAATTCAATGTATTCTGAGTAGTTAGTTTTATTTCTTCTTTCAACTATGAAAAGATAATAAAATAATTAAACTATGATGGAGAATTTAACTTAAAATATTTTTAAAAATTATGATGATATTAATACCTGATCTTAGTTTACCTTTTAAACTAGCCATTTAAATTATTAAAACCTATTGAAGAATTTTAAGACCTATCCGGAGATGAGTTCTTAACTAGTAGATATCACATGAATCCTTAGGTAATCACAGGCTATATGCGGGTTATTTAAGTTGAAGTGCAAATAAATAGGAAGATATGATTTATTGGGCTTAAAATTCATTAGTTTTTAGAGTGAAAAACTAAATTATAATAGTTTGATTTATAGAAAGGGAACGGGTCATTGGTAGGGCCAACCATAGCCATCCTTGGACATCTAGTAGTGTAAGCCTAGATTAACCCATTCTACTACTAAAACATCCAGAACCGATCTATAGATTAGTCAATGTTCTTTATGCATGGACCAAAGGATAAAGAATAGGAATGTTTCTATTTGGAACAATACCATAATCTAATTTTTTCACAAATGGTAATTATTCTAAAAATATTGAATTAGTTTAAACGGAGAAAGTTGTTTATTTATACCTTCATTAATATTTATTTTAGTGTTGCTTACTTACATTTAGTATAAATTTCATTAAATCTAAAATCAAAACTTTAAAAAGAAGTAAAAATAAAAATTATTTTTAATTTGAAAAATCTAAAAATATTACTTAATATTCTAAAAATCTTCCCTCTGGGATCGATAACGAGGACTCCACTAGACACCTGTATTACTTGGTACGATACGTATACTTGCGTTTGAAATTGTGACTTTTTCAAATTATAAAAATATAAATATAAATTCATAAACTCTTTCATAAGTAAAATCACATCAAGTGTTTGACGCTGCTGTCAGTGATTAAATCTTCTAACAGAGATATCAATTTTTTGCATTTGAAAGTATATATAAGCCCCTTTAGTCTAAGTAACACATCAAGTTTTTGGCATCGTTGCCGGGGAAGATAAGGAAAATAAGTAAGAAAGTTAAAAAGACATTTTTTTCAAATTAAATATAATTTATACACTTTTATTTCTTTAAAATAAAAAAATAATAAAAATAAAAATACCAAAAAGATTTTAATTTTATGTGTAGTTCTGGATCGAAAGGATTATTACCTTTTTGATTTTGAATTAGAAAGAACAGTTAAAAGAAAACCAGGTAAACAAATTTAAAAATAGCAAGAAATGGCTAACTTACATAACAATAATCAAAATCCAATAGAAATCAATGAACAAAATATTTATAAACCATTAAGGGATTATGCAAACCCTACAGCTGATGAACTTCATATTAGTATTCAAATGCCACCTGTGGATGCCAATTCTTTTGAGCTTAAACCTTCTATTATTCAAATGGTTCAAAATAATCAATTTAGAGGAACACCTAATGAGGATCCAAATTTACACCTTGCTAATTTTTTAGAACTTTGTGCTACCTTTAAATATAATAATGTTTCTGATGATGCTATTATACTTAGACTCTTTCCTTTTTCCTTAAAAGATAAAGCAAAGATGTGGCTTAATTCATTAGTAACTTGTTCTATTAAAACATGGGCAAATATGGCACAAAAATTCCTTGCTAAATATTTTCCTCCTTCTAAAACTGCTAAATTAAAGAATGATATAACTTCATTTACAAAATTTGATGGAGAAACAATTTATGAGGCTTCGGAAAGATTTAAAGAACTAATAAGAAAATGTCCTCATTATGCTTTACCAGATTGGTTAATTATTCAAATATTTATAATGAACTTATTAGATCACTTAGATCTATTATTGATGCTGCTGCTGGTGGTTCTTTAATGGCTAAGACATTTAAACAAGCTTATACTTTAATTGAAGAAATGGCTAATAATAATTTTTAATGGCCTTCTGAAAGGGTTCATCCTAAAAGAATGACAAGTATTCAAGATAATGAAGCCTTTTCTATTTTAGCTTCACAAGTGGCTGCGATATCTAATTATTATATTTTAGATAATTTTGCTATTAATATATCGCATGTAAGTAATGATAATTCTGCAAATACTGATGATTCTCAAATAATGGAAAATTTGCAAGCTATTTCTAGTAAAACTAATAACCCTTATTCTAATTATTATAATCCTGGTTGGAAAAATCATCCTAATTTTAATTGGAATAATGGACATCAACAATGGAGTAATAATCAAGTTAATCTAAATTGAAACAGTCAAGGAAATTCAAACTTTAGACCAACTTACCCTCCTGGTTTTAATAACCAGCAGAAAAAGTTATCTATAGAAGAATTGATCTTGCAACTAAGTAATCAGCTACAAAGTCAAATCACTGCTATTCGTAATATTGAGAATCAGATGGGTCAAATTGCTAATTTTATTAATTACAGACCTCAAGGAACACTACCTAGCAATGTTGAAATTAATCCTAAAGAAAATAGGAAAGAACATGAAAAAGCAAAACTTTACAACTTAGAAGTGGAAAAGAATTAAAAGAGAAAATTCAGAATGAAATTGAAAAAGAGAGAGAGGTAGAAGAAATTGAAAAACCTAAGATACTTTTTCTCCAAGTAAAGATCAGAATGTAATTCCTATTGAAGTGGAAGTTGAAAGGCCACCACTACCTTTTCCTCAAAGATTAAAACAGCACAAGCTTGACCATCAATTTTCTAAGTTCTTTGAGATTTTTAAGAAACTTACCATGAACATTCCTTTTGCTGAAGCGTTGGAACAAATGTCAAGCTATGCAAAATTTATGAAGGATATTTTAAGTAAGAAAAGAAAGTTTGAAGCTTATGAAACTGTTGCATTAAGTGAAGAATTTATTGCAATAATTTAGAAGAAACTTCCTCAGAAACTTAAATATCCTGGAAGTTTCACTAAACCATGTGCTATTGGAGAAAAATTTTGTGGAAAAGCCTTATGTGATTTAGGAGCTAGTATTAATCTCATGCCATTTTTAATCTTTCAAAGGTTAGATTTAGGAGAGATTTCTCCTACTACTGTAACCCTTCAGTTAGCTGATCGATCTATCACTTATCCTAAAGGAGTTATAGAGGATGTTCTTGTTAAGGTAGATAAATTTATCTTTCCTGTGGATTTCATTGTGCTAGATATGGAAGAAGATAAAGAAATACCTATTATTTTAGGGAGACCTTTTCTAGCTACCGAAAGTGCTATGATTGGCGTACAAAAAGGAGAATTAACAATGAGAGTTAATGATCAAGAGATAACATTTAATGTTCTAAAATCAATGAGGTATCCTGCTAAAGAAAAATGCTATCGAATGGATATTTTTTATTATATAATTGAAAAACATTATCAAGAAAAATGTAAGGTCATTTCTGAAGATAAAAATGATGAATTTGTGTTATATAATGAGTCATTAACTAAAGAAATTGAAAAAGTAAATGAAGAAAAATTATCTGAAGAATCTCATTATATTCATGAAAACTGGGAAATTTTAGACACAACTAAATATGATATATTTTTACCCTCAATTAAAAAAGCCCCTGAACTGGAATTAAAAATGTTACATGCATATTTAAAGTATGCATTTCTTAGAAATTCATTAACTTTACATGTAATTATATCTTTAGAACTAAGCAAAGATCAAGAAGAAAAATTAATACGAGTTTTAAAGAATTATAAGAAAGCTTTTGGTTGGACTATTGCAAATATAAAAAGAATAAGCCCTTCAATCCGTATGCATAGGATTTTAATGGAAAAAAATTGTAAACCCACTATTGAACCTCAAAGAAGGTTAAACCCAATTATGAAAGAGGTTGTAAAGAAAGAGATTTTGAAATGGTTAGATGCTAGAATTATTTATCTTATTTCGGATAGCCAATGGGTGAGTCCTATTCATTGTGTTCTGAAGAAAGGAGGAGTAACTGTCATTGTTAATGATAAAAATGAATTAATCCCAACAAGACAAGTTACGGGATGGTGAATTTGTATAGATTATCAACAATTAAATAACACCACTAGAAAGGATCATTTTCCTTTACCTTTCTTGGACCAGATGTTGGATAAATTAGCTTGACACTCATATTTCTGTTTTCTGGATGGATATTCCGGTTATCATCAATTGCCTGTTGCTCCTGAGGACCAAGAGAAAACAACATTTACAAGTCCTTATGGAACATTTGCCATTAGAAGAATGTCTTTCGGTTTATGCAATGCACCTGCAACTTTTCAAAGATGTATGATGTCAATATTTTGTGATCTAATCGATAAAGGAATTGAAGTATTTTTGGATGATATTTCAGTATTTGGAACTTCTTTTGAATCTTTCTTGGAAAATATAACGAAAGTTTTGAAGAGATGTGAAGAAACAAATTTAGTTCTAAACTAGGAAAAATTTCAATTTATGGTTACAGATGGAATCGTACTTGAACATAAAATTTCACAAATAGGAATGGAAGTTTATCAGGCAAAAGTGAAAATTATTGTTGAACTTCAACCACCTAATACAGTTACTGATGTGAGAAGTATTCTAGGTCATGCTGGATTTTATAGGAGATACATAAATGATTTTTCTAAAATTGCTAAACCTCTTTGCCATTTATTGGAAAAAGAAGCTAAATTTGAATTTAATGAAGATTGTCTGAATGCATTCAATATTTTAAAAAAAAATTAATTATTGCACCTGTCATTGTTGCACCTGATTGGAATAAACCTTTTGAATTAATGTGAGTTGCAAGTGATTATGCAATTGGAGCTGTATTGGGACAAAAATATGAGAAAATTTTAAAAGTTATATACTATGCTAGCAAAACTCTTAATGAAACTCAAATAAATTACACTACTACTAAAAAAGAGCTTTTAGCAATAATATATGCCTTTGAAAAATTTAGACCATATCTTCTTGGAACAAAATTTATCGTACATACTGATCATTCTACTATTAAGTATTTAATATCTAAGAAGGATGTTAAACCAAGATTGATCAGATGGGTTTTACTTTTACAAGAATTTGATTTTGAGATTGTGAACAAAAAAGGAACTGACAACCAAACTGATGATCATTTATCGAGAATCAAAAATAATAATGAGAAGATTTATGAAGAAAATATAAATGATAAATTCCCTGATGAACAGTTATATGTTATTCAAGGATTACAAATGCCTTGGTATGCAAATATAGTTAACTATTTGGTTAGCAATATTTTACCATATAGGTTGAATAGCAAATATATTAAGAAATTCAAGAATGATTGTAAATCATATATTTGGGAAGATCCTCATTTATTTAAAATAGGAAGAGATTATGTGATTCAAAGATGTGTACCTTATGAAGAAACTTTTGCAATTATTCGAAAATGTCACGATTTTGAATTTGGAGGACACTTTGGAGTGGAGAAAACTGCAATTAAAATTTTAAATTCTGGATTTTATTGGCCTACTTTATTCAAAGATGTTGGACATTATGTGAAAACTTATGATCGATGTCAAAGAATGGGGAATATATCCAGAAAAGATGAAATGCCTCTAAACTTTATATTAGAAATTAAAATTTTTGATGTAAGGGGTTTAGACTTTATGGGACCTTTCGTACCATCATCTGGAAAGATTTATATTTTATTAGCAGTTGATTATGTTTCAAAGTGGATCAAAGCTGTAGCTTTACTTAACTGGGATTCCAAAAGTGTTTCAAAATTTTTAAAGAAGATGATTTTTACAAGATTTGGAATGCCCAGGGTAATTATCATAGATGGAGGAAGTCATTTCAGAAATATAAGAATTCAATCATTATTAGAAAATTTTGGAATTAAAATAAAATTGCAACTGCTTATCACCCACAAACAAGTGGAATGGCTGAAGTATCAAACAGAGAAATTAAAAGAATATTAGAGAAAACTGTTAATCCTAAAAGAACTGACTGGGTTGATAGACTTAATTATGCATTATGGGCTTACAGAATAGCTTATAAGACACCTATCGGAATGTCACCTTATCAGTTAGTTTGTGGTAAACAATGTCACTTACCTGTTGAACTGGAACATAAAGCTTATTGGGCGATAAAGGAGTTCAATTACAATTTGAATGCTGCAGGAGAGAAACGATTATTACAACTGAATGAAATGGAAGAGATAAGAAATGAGTCCTATGAGAATGCAAAGATTTATAAGGAAAGAATGAAGATGTTTGAGCCTGGACAAGAAGTGTTATTATTTAATGCTCGTTTAGAACTTTTTCCTGGAAAATTAAGATCTAAAGGGATGGGACCATTTATAATTGAGAAAGTGTACCCTTATGAAGCTGTGGATATTAAAGATCCCAAAACTGGAAAAGTATTTAAAGTTAACAGATTAAGACAGAAGCCTTATATGGGAGAAATGAAACCAAATTACAAAGAGGCTTACGAACTGAGTCTACCCAATTAGTTTAATTATTTAGGTCGGGCTGACGACGTTAAACCAAGCTCTTTATGGGAGGCAACCCATTTTGTTATTATTGTGGTTGTTTGTGATTTTAATTTATCTTAATCGTGTTTGTATATGGATCACACCCTTTTACTAGACCTATTTTTAAGACTGAAACTTTGAAAATTTGATGATAGGAGAATCGAAGTCGATCGAGGTTCCGGCGCCAAAAGTTGGCACCTAGACTCCAGAATAACCTACGTGTATCGATGATCCGGCGCCTAGGAGCCAGATTTCGGTGCCTAAGCGCCAGGGTTACAGATTGTGTAAAAACTAAAATTCTTCAGTTTTTCACATGAAATCTCCCTATAAATTGACCTATCTTCTTCCCCAATCACATAGAAACCTTAATTTCGACCAGAGAAATCTTTTTTGGAGGAGTTAAGAGGAGTTTAGAAGCAATGGATAGAGGAAATCATGGAAATGAGGTAAGAGACAAATCTCCCAAAGATCCTCAACCTTATTTTAATGGTTTTATTACTGTTAGTATGGAGAAATTGTTTAGTCGTATGGAAAAGATTGAAGAGGAACTTCAAAGCATTGGGAATCAATTGCACGAGATGTATCATCAAATTGAGCATGTGGAATTGCAATCAAAACTTCAATTTGATCATATGGCGGCCTATCAAGACGCTCAAGTAGCAATGTACGAGAAGAACAAGTGGATCGATGAAAAGGCGGCTTTGGAATTTCCAAGGGCGTTGGTTTTCTATCCATTTGGTCCTAGTGAACTTCATTGCAAAAGAGATGTTAATTGAAGATCGGTGTTGAATAGATCTCTTATGTGTTCTAGGTGTGATTGAGTCATGTTCTAGTGTGTCGATTATCTAATTTGTGTGTGTTTGCTTTATTATTTAATGTGTGTTGTTGGATTTGGAATTTGCTTTGAATTTATATTGTTTGTTTTATTTATAAAATGATGAACCTTGTTATAGTCTTGTTCTGGAATTTATTAAGTTTGGAATGGAAATTATGAATTAAAGTTGAAGAGTTTAGTTAAATTTTGTGTTTGAAATGTGGATCTTAATTATCATTTTAAATTGAATTTGGAAATGTTTGGAGGATATAAATTGGATTAATACTCTTATAAGAGTAATTAGGAGTCAAATTTGACATGTTTTTGTGGAAAATATATAATTTAAATTGAATTTTTGGAAAGGCGAGTCTGGCGCCTAGGCGCCAGTTCGGCCTGAACCCGAAACTTCTTCTTCTTAAACACGCCCACCCCATTTCCTCTGGTTTTCGCGAAAAGAGACCCTTGAGATCCCATTTGAGGCTGGATTTTCAAGTTTTTGAGCTTGAAATCACTCGATTTATTCATCATAAGGTCAGATCTACATTCTAAACCAATTATTTTTTTATTTTCACCATGGATTTTGCTCACATTGAAGAAAACCGAAATTTTGAGAAAAATTTTGATTTTTAGAGTTAAATCCATGGATTTTTAAGCTCTTTCAAGTTGAGAAGCTCAAATTAGTATATTTTCTGTAATCCTATGAATTTATTTTGCGTTTTTATTTCACGTTTAGATGACACCCAAATCTAAGTGAGGAAAGGAACGAGAAAATTTTGATCGTAGCAAGTTTGTCACTGTCGCTGCACATTTTCGATACAATGACTTTGCTACGACTAGGAAGTTTATCTCGGAGCGAATTTTTACAATCTGGGAGGAAGAATTGAGGATATGATCGTTGCACTCAACTGACAACGATTCTGTTATTTTACTGTTATTGCTGTTATCCCTGTGGTTAGGGAATTTTATGCCAATTTCATGGATGCTTAAGAGTACGAGATTTTTGTTAGAGGAGTTGGAGTAGGATTCACTCCCGAGCGTATAAACATTTTTTACGACCTGCCACCGAACATAGAGTGTTATTACTCTGTATTATCTCCATCTGAGGGAGATTTAGATAAGATTATTTCTTACCTGACTGATGGTACTGGAGCTTGGAAGATTCAGAATGGAAAAAGGGTAAATTTTTCATCTTCTAAGCATAATGGTGTATCAAAGGCATGACACTACTTTCTTTCTGCTCGTCTCCTTCCATCCAATCATTTGAGTAAGGTTACCAAGGATAAAGCTATCCTCTACTATTGCATACAAGAGAGGAAGCCGATTGATGTAGGAAGTATCATTTATGATTCTGTAGAGACAACTGCTCACTCTAGCACTTTTGTTGGACTTGGATTTCCATCATTGATATGTTCTCTGTGTGAAATTGCTAGAGTAGTTGCTAAGCTTTCTGAGGAAAAGCTCAAGTCTACAAAGCCCATAGGAAGAGAAAGTGTCGGTATCTATGATCGACTTCGAGGTAAGAGTTCTATTGCACCTTCAAGTTCATTACCTGCTTCTTGTAGAGCTTCTACTTCTAGACCTTCTACTTCTACTGTTGAGCCACCATCTAGTTTCTGAGAGTCTATGCATGATCAGTTTATGGAGCAGCAGAATGAGTTATATCTAACTCATTGTAGAGTAGATATGATCGATAAGAAGATCAATCATCTTTCTGAGTATACCCAAAGAAAGAGTGATTATGATGTTGAGTATTCTTAGTCTTTAGTTAGATTCCTAAAGGGTGTGCATGATGTTCAGTTTTCTATCTGTCCTAGATTTTCACCATATGTTGATCCGAAGGATATGGAACTTTCTTTTGGAGATGACAATGACGAGGCTACAGACAGTAATTAGTAGCTAGATTTACCTCTTGAGATGTGTGATTCTGTTTTTAGTTTATTTATTGTTTGTTAGTACTGATTAGTGTGATTGCATTGTTGTTTGTTAGTGTCGATTTGCTTAAGTAACTTTGTGTAAACTTTTGATATTGAGATTGTTATAGAGCATCTGATGTGTTATGTGTTTAAGATTGAAATATGGATGAATTTTTATTTTCTACGATGAATGTTTATTTCCATTTCAGCCTACTGTTTAGTTAGTAATTTTGCATGTTCTAAATATAAAAAAAATTTAGAAATTAACTCCTGCTCTGCAAACTTTTCTATATATGCTTAATTATTCATATTATATTCCTATTAAAGCATGTGTAGGATTAGAAATGATTTTTTCCTTTCTACATTATAACTGTACCTAAATAAATTCCTGTTTATTTCTTTCTCTCATGCTTTAGAAAATTTTATGACTCAATTATATACTAAAGCTGAAGTTTGGGGGAAGGGAAAACATTTTTCAAATTTAAATATTATTTGTCCTTAATAAACAAATATTTTCTTTAAAAATATTATTATAACATAAGGAATGAAAAATCTAATTAAGATAACTTAATTTTTTGGAATTTATAAATAATTTAGTAGACTTAACTAAAATTTCAATAATTTTGATTGATTTTAAGAATATAATTATTTAACTTAAAGAATAATAAGATTAAGAATTTTTCTATTTATAGTAAAGAGAATTGTATTTTAGAAATACTAAGGAATCAAGATTATTACCTGAAAAAGAAAAGATTGAAATAATTTTTGAAAAATACTTATTAATAATGTCATATTTATTAAGTAAAAAAATGTATAAGTTTTTAAATATAAGTTAAGGAGAGTGAAGTTCAAAATCATTAACAGGCTATCCAAAAAATAGTAATCGTCACTTAAAAAAAAAAGTGAGGAAAAGCTTGAGGAAATGCCTAATAAAAAATTGGCTTCACTTGAATTATCTTATAGAAAAAAAACTAATTACATTTTTTAACTTAATTTATATGAACAAATATTTTTTATTAGAAAAATGTTTCATGAAAGTCTTTTTCTTGTACGTATTCTATGTTCCCTTAATATGATAAATTACAATTATTCTTGAAATAAATGAAAATTTTGAAGTCTTATTATTTCGTAGTTAAGTATTCTTTAAATTCTTAAAATTAACCTTAGTTAGTGAAATTTGGTTAATGATTTGCTAAAGCATTTAAAAAACCAAAAATTACAAAGAATCTTAAATATTTAAACTTCATTCTAAATGTTAGATATTTTATGTAATTAAAAGGGTTACTTGAGGACAAGTAACGTTTAAGTTTGAGGGAATTTGATCCACTTTAAAAGCACCCTTTTTTATGTCTTATTTATGATTAAATTCTTAAGGATATTATGCTTTAATGAAAGGTTTTTTTTATGTTTTGGATGTAGGTGATAAAAAAGAGTTAAAAAAGGAAAAATGAGCAAAAAGGAGCAAAAAATGAGCTAAAAGAGCAAAGTTTTGGAAATTGTAGGCTTGGCGTCTAGGTGCCAGAATCCGGCGCCTAAGCGCCAGTTCGATACAGACACAGAAAAGATTTTTGACGACTTTGGGCAGTTTTTTTTACTGTGTTAATCGATTATTAGGGCTTATAGAAGACTGGAAGTTACTCCTAATATATAGTACATGTGATACAATGCATCTGGACACAGGAAAATGGTTTTAATAGCGAAGAGGTGTGGCCCAAAGTGAAGAGGTGCGAAGACCTGGTCAATGAGTCCGTCGCCTAGGCGCCTAGGCACGACAGTTACCTTATAGAAGATACATATTATTTGGACAAATTTTGAAGAGGTTCCTTAAGCAACTCCTGGTCAAATTCAGAGCTTTATAAATAGGAGCCCATTCTACAGAGAAAATTGCACCCTATAGTCTCTTGCACCCCTTCTAGCATCCTTTAGTCCCCAAGCACTATATAGCCATCCAATCATTTTATGAAGCCACCTTCTTTATTATTTAGTTAGTTTATTTTGAGTGTTAAATGTGATATTATTAGTGTTGTTGCTGTTGAAGTCCTTCATGATTGCATCGGAGTCAGTAGGAGTCAGTGGAGCACTTGAAGGAACATTCTAGATAAGTATTTGTAACTTGGTGCAAAGTTTTATAAATTTTTTTGTTGTGTGAATTCAATGTGTTATGAGTAGTTAGTTTTTTTTGTCCTTTCAACTATGAAAAGATAATAAAATAATTAAACTTTGAAGGAGAATTCAACTTAAAATATTTATAAAAATTGTGATGATATTAATACCTGATCTTACTTTACTTTTCAAACCGGCCATTTAAATTGTTAAAACCTGTTGAAGAATTTTGAAACCTATCCGAAGATGAGTTCTTAACTAGTAGATATCACATGAATCCTTAGGTAATCGTACGCTGTATGCGGGTTATTTAAGGTGAAGTGCAAATAAATAGGAAGATATGATTTATTGAGTGCAGAATTCGTTAGTTTTTAGAGTGACAGACAAAATTCTAATAATTTGGTTTATAGAAAGGGAACGGGTCATTGGTAGGGCCGACCATAGCCACCTTTGGACATCTAGTGGTGTGAGCCTAGATTAACCTATTCTACTAATAAAACATCTTGAACCGATCTATAGATTAGTCAATGTTCTTTATGCCTGGACCAAAATGTAAAGAATAAGAATGCTTCTATTTGGCACAATACCATAATTTAAATTTTCCACAAATGGTAATTATTCTAAAAATCTTGGATTAGTTGAAAAGGAGAAAGTTGTTTATTTATATCTGCATTAATATTTATTTTAGTGTTGCTTACTTACATTTAGTATAAATTTCATTAAATCTAAAATCAAAACTTTAAAAAGAAATAAAAATAAAAAATTATTTTTAATTTAAAAAATCTAAAAATATTACTTAATATTCTAAAAATCCTCCCTGTGGTATCGATAACCAGGACTCTACTAGAGTCTTGTATTACTTGATACGATACGTATACTTGCGTTTGAATTTTTTTACTTTTGCAAATTATAAAAATCTAAATATAAATTCATAAACTTTTTCATAAGTAAAATCACATCAAGTGTTTGACGCCGCTATCAAGGATTAAATCTTCTAACATATGTATCAAATTCTTGCATTTGAAAGTTTATATAAGCCCTTTTAGGCTAAGTCACGCATCATCAATGGTACCTAAACTTTAATTTTCTAGGAAATAATTTCATTCTTGAATTATACTATAGAACATTTTATCTAGGGTGAAATTCCTACCTAATAAGCTTCAGATCATGCCACATTTTCATTTTTTCTTTATAAATCTTAGCACTCTCATTAACTTCTAATTTAAGTTCTTTTAATTCATTCAGTTATAATAATCTATTCTCTACCACTTCTTTCAAATTATAATTAAATTCCTTAATTTCTCAATAAGCCTTAAGTTCTAATTATACCGACAAGTGACATTTTTTTCCAAAAATGAATCTGTTGGGCAAAATCAATATGGGAGCTTTGAAAGCTATCTTATAAGCTCATAAAGCATCATCTTTACAATTTGAATTCATAGTTTCATTTCTAGGATTTTGTTGATCTCCCAATTAAAAACCTCAGCTAAACCACTACTTTGGGGATGCCCTATTAACCTAAGGGCTTGTGAAGGTGGTCTTGTTCTTGTCCTCAGGGGCTATGAAAGACTGGTTGTATCCTGAATATCAATCTAGGAAGCAATAGAAAAGATGCCATGTTAACCTATCCATCATCTGGTCCGGAGAAGACCATGAAAAATGGTTATTCCTAGTGGCAACATACAACTTCTTATAGTCAATACAGATCTTCTCATGTAACAGTCCTTGTATGATTCAACTAATTTTTCTCATTCTCCATAACTAAGACCCCCTTTCTCTGATATGTAGTGAATTAGACTGACCTCAGGCACTATCTGATATGCGTTAGATAATGTATGCATCAAGCTACTTTAGGATCTCCTTCTTTACTACCTCCTAAAGGATTGGTTTCAGTCTTCTATGTAGGTCAGCTCTAGGCACATGTTCCTCTTCAATCATAATTTATGCATACACAAGGATGGGCTTTTTCCTTTGAAGTCAACTATGGTCTAGCCAAATGCCCTCCTAATCTCTCAAAGAACCCTCATGAGCTTATCCTATATCTTCATACTCAATTCAACATATATGATAATAGGTATGTTCAAGGACCTCTTATGTCAACACACTTTAGGTGAGTGAGGAAAGCATTTAGTTCCAGATCCAGGGTTACCTCTGTGGATGGTGCTAGGGGCTTGGTGTGCAAGGTCGGGTCTAAGGGTACAAACCTCTTCCTAGTCCATTTAAAGTTGCACTTTACAAGTAGAGAAGATTCAACACTAAACTTCTCACTATCTTCCTCAAAAACCTCTTACTTTGCTAGGTCATCTTCCAAAGTTTCAAAAAAATTGGTTAGTCACCACCCCATTGACCCGACCGCAAATAACGCAATAATATTCGCTTCCAAAAGATAGAAAAAAACTTTGATTTAATTTATAAATAGCGGCTAGTGTATAAAATTAATATGATGTAAATTTATAAAATATTTTTACACACTAGGGGTACTACGCAAGATACGTATCGTTCCAAGTAATTTGGGGCTTTGAAACAAAGACATAGGTATCGACCCCAAAAGGAAGAATTATAGTGATAAATTTTCTAAATAAAAAATAATTTTTTTTATCTTTTTAATTTAATTATAAATTACTATTAATTTACTAGATGCAAATAAAGAAAACAATAATAAGAAAATGATTTATGAAAACTATATAAAATAAACAACTTTCTTTCCTTTAATTAATCTGACATTTTTAAGATAATTTAATATTCGTTGGAGAATTTGATTTACGGTATTATGCCAAATAGAAGCATTCCTATTCTTTACCCTTTGATCCAGGCGCAAAGAACATTGGCTAATTTACAGAATAGGTCCGGATGTATTGTTAGTAGAATGGGTTAATCTAGGCTCACACTTCTAGATGTCCAAGGTTGGCTATGGTTGGCCCTACTAGTGACCCTTTCCTAATCTATAAATCAAATTATAAGAATTTAGTTTGTCACTCTAAAAACTTATAAATTCTACGCTCTTTAAATCTTATCTTCCTATTTATTTGCACTTCACCTTAAATAGCCCGCACATGGCCTTCGACTACCCAAGGATTCATGTGACATTTACAAGTTAAGAGTTCTTCTCCTTCAAGGTCTCAAAACTCTTCAACAGGTTTTAACAATTTAAATGGCCAATCTAAAAAATAAAGTAAGATCAGGTATTAATGTCATCACAATGTTTTGAAAATATTTTGAATTTCAATTCTCCATCGAATCTTTATATTATCTTATCTATCTCTTCATAATTGAAGGAAAAAAGTAAACTAACTGTCGGCATATTTTTAGGTTAAGTGTTGTATTTTTGAAAAGAGGTCGCCTACAGAAATTGTCGGCGAATTTTTAATTTAATTTAAATAAATAATTTGAAAAGTAGTATTTGATTTTGAAAATAATTTTGAATTTGAAAATTTTAAGATACGAAATCAAACTGATCTCACATCTCAAATAGTTTATATAAATGAGCACCACATCACAAGCTGTGTATCTATCCCGAAGAATATACACACTACTTGATGATGGGGCTCGATTAGATAAACTAGAATATTTGTGACATCTGTTTGGTCTGCGAACCAATTTTATAAGCCGACAAGTTCCCCTGCTTAATACAAAGAAATTAAGCAGGGTTTATATTACCTGGGTTCTTAAAATTCCTTATAAGGGCAAGCTCCTATAGTTAATTACATCTTAAATGACGGGAATCACTTAAGAAAACTCTCGATAATAATCAATAATTCTGCTCTCAAGAATCTCAAAGTTTAAGTTTTCAAGGGATTGAATTTTAGAATTTCAATAGGGAATGGATCAAGTTTGGAACATTTTGTTTTTAGGAATTCAAAGGAAGAAAGGTAGGAGAAATTACAGATTCGAAGCGAACTTCGGTAATTTCTCGACTATCCTATTGTTTGGTTTGAATTTAGGAAAGTCCTAATGTTTATTTAATGTTTTGATCTTGCCGATTTTAATTAATTAAGACTTATATTCGTATGACATGATCATACAAATAGCCTCGAAGATATGAGGGTTTATGTCGTATCAAACGACTACCTCGGAGTCCTAAGACCGGTTAGGGCTTAATTTACAATGCAAATGCCTAACAAAAGGTTGAGGATTTATGTTGCACTAGGCAGACTACCTCGAGGTTCTATGGTTTGGTTATTTAATTCTAAGAAAGTTTTGCTGAAGTAGACTCAGGTTTTGCCGATGACGATGGCCGTGATGCCCACCATGCCCCGAGCTCCTTGTTGTTGCAGAGGTTTAGTTTTAGAAGTCATAAATCAGGAGATGAGAGAAGTGTTCTGGTTTAGAGAAGGTCTTAATTTCCAAGTGTTTTTTATGTTTTAATTAAAACAAATCTTAAAGTTGATTATAACAACACCGGTTAAGATCTCACAGTTCCATCCTTCCGGCATCGTTATTTTTATTGGATTCACTTAGTCCAGATGAATTTGCTAAACTCAACTAATGAGTTCCACACTTTCATTTAGATCGTGGGAAATCCCGTTAGCAACAAGTAGGTTACATCATCCGAGGTATTCTCGATCATCCAACAAGACGTTTTAATTTAGTTGTAATTATAGTTTTGTGTTACGTTTGTGATTAAATTTTGAGTTGTTTTATATTTTGAAATGTTGTGACGGTGAATTTTATCTTGTAATGACTTTTAATTTAGTTTTGGTTTCAGCTTTAGGGACTATCCTAAAGGTGTGGGTTTTCATGCAACGGTTGTTTATCATGTAAGAAAAGTAAAGTGCATTTGCAATAAAGTAAATTGCAAGGAGGTAAATTGCAATAAAACAAAAGCGTACCGGAGGGTCTTCCCGTCATCCCAAGCCGCACTTAAACACAATTTAGGATATTTAATCATTTAAAGCAAGTTCCTGAGTAAAGCTAAGGAAAGGGTTATGGTTTTCTACCAAGGTCCTACTCCTATAGCTAGTCATCTCCTATGACGTTTAGGTTCTTGTGTTTTGGTTTGAGGACGATTTTCTTCATCAAAGAACAATTAAGTTCAATTATTCTTATAAACATCCTATCATATTGAGGAAGTGCTTAAGACGAATCTTAAACATCTTTTCAATACCTCTAGGATTGTTTTAAGTTCAAAAGAATTTAATTATACAAAATGAATTAATCATCCAGGAGTTCAAGTTTTGTTATCTTGCTTAGTGAACTAGAACATTTGAATATCCTATGAGTGAAGTAATACTTCACTTAATACTCCGTTTAGGAGTTATGACAACATGAGCTTTTGAGGGCAAATTAATGTTCAAGTGATTTGTGATTTAATTTAATTTCAATTAATGGGTTTAAGTTTGAAATAGTGTTCAAGTTGTTTTAGATTTGTTTTGAATTCTTTATGTCTTTGGTGATGTTATATTTAATTCAATTTAATTTAATTTAATTTTAGTTTAATTTAATTTGGTTTAGTTTTACTTTCAATTTAATTTTATTTAATTTAATTTAGTTTTAATTTTATTTTAATTTGATTTTATTAATTTTTTTTATTTAATCTATTATGTTTTAATTTAATTTAATTTTATTTAATTTAATATGTTTTAATTTAGTTTAATTTAATTTAAATTAATATGTTTTAATTTAATTTAATTTAATTTAGTTTAATTTAGATTTAATTTAAATTTAATTTTAATTTTAAATTTTAATTTAATATTTTATATATATATTTTTTATATTTTAAAGGTGATTTAATTTAATTGTTAAAGTATTAATTTAATTGAAATTTTGGAAGGATTTAATTTAAATGTTTTAATCTTTAATTTAATTTAATGATTAAGTCTTTTAACATTTTAAATCTTGAATTTGGATTATCATTTTAATTAGGAATTAAATGTTATTGACGTGATTTATTTAGGGATTTTTAAATTAAAGAATAAATCTCTTTCTAATAATATCCCTATTTTAATAATTCCAATTTTTTTATTATTCTTCCAGGTTTAATCAATTATTTAATTAAGGTTTATTTTAATTATTTTCAAATTGTTAGGTAGGTTTCCACCCTTTAACTACCTAAGTTTCAAACATCCAAAATAAACTTAGTATCAAATATTTTACCCACCCTTTTAATTAAACCTAAAATTTTTAATTATAGGTTAAAATTTTAATTACCATTTTGCCCTTTAAACTTACTAATTTCATAACTCACTAAATTGAGCTTAAATGAATTTGAAATTTTTATGTGACTTCACTCATATATCAATCAAGACATTAGAGGAAAAAATGTGATTTTTCTATATTTAATTTATTTATGTAATTATTTTTGGTGAAAAATAGGGATTTTCAAGAAAAATTTAATAATATGACCAAGGGAAAGTTTCTGTCCTTAAGAAAATTATGGGACATTCCTAATGACCAGAGGACTACTTCAACCAATTTTGGTGATTTTTTGAATTATATTATTTTTATTATAATTATTTTGAGTTTTGGAGTATTAATTAATTTAAAAATAAAATAAAGGTTGAAAAATAAATTTTATATTTTTCAAAAATCTCTCTGATATCAAGGAAACCAGAGAACCAATTTTTAAAATTTTTTTTATTTTTCTTTGATTTATTAGAATTATTTTAGTGGAAATGCTAGAAAATACATTTTTTTTTATTTTAAAATTACCTTAGGACTTTAAAATTTGATATCTCAACATAGAGACTTAAGAAAAACATGGGGTTTGTCCCTAAATGATTAAAATTCAAAATGTGATATTTTGGTGAATTTTATTATTTTTGTGATTTTTATTATTTTTTAATTATTAAAATATTAAAATAATGCAAAAAATCAACTTTTTTTGAAAATTATAATTTTAATTTTCTTAAATTCCCCTGATATCAGAGAGGCTCCAAAACTAATTTGGTGAATTTTTGAAAAATATTTTGAAAGTTATGAATTTTTGAAGTTTAAGTTTGGTTAAATGGCTTAATCAATCCATTTGATAGAGCTAACCAAGTCTAATTGACTTCAAACTTTTATGGTGGGTTCCTCTAATCCTAAAGGTCAGTGGAGAATTGATTTCAAGTCGATTTGATCTATGATTAGCTCTAATTAATTAAAATTCTATTTTGGGTGTTTAAGCCAATTAGGGTTATTCCAAGTGAGTTAACTCAAAACCTATTTTTCCTAGGGTCCTATGGTCATAAGAAACCTCTCCAAATTTTTCTAGAATTTATTTCACAACATGCTAATTATTGGAATTAAAATACTCAGAATAATGACCTAGAATTGAAAAATCAATAACTCTTCATAGGGATGGCCTCCGACTTTGGAAAATTCGGGGAATGTCCCCAAATTCGGAGGCTTCAAAAGCCCTATGGTCTCATGCCATGGTGAATGGTATACATGCATGGAGAATTGAAAATGTGCAGAGAGTAAATAAATCATTAAAAATCAAATATTCAATGAAATTAAATGATTTCTTTTCCACATTATTCTCCTTTGTTCACTGAGCAAGAGTGTATTTTTATTTTATTTTTAGGATTTTCCTACACAAAGTTATGGATTTTTGAAGTTCTGGGTATTTAATAAATAAGAAAAATCCTATTTTCCTACTTAAGTGACGAGGCGCCAGCTCAACCTCGGCAGCTCCGAACGCACACGCGTCGTCTCCTGATTAGGCACCGCCATCCGACTCAGCGCTCCAGGGACCAGCGGTTCACGTACCATCGCACTGTCCGGCTCAATCCAGACCGTCTGCTCGATACACGCTCGATCCGACGGCTCCCAGTCATCGTCTACGACTGGTGTGCACCCGTGGTCGTCAACCTTCTAACCCTAATTTCTCACTCGATTCTCAACGGAATTTTGTGTTCTTATGCTCTATGGATTCGTCTTGAAGAGACGAACACATCCATATGGTAAACATGCATTGAAATTGATTCAAATTAAATGGAGAATCTCTGTAAGCTCGGGAAGAAGAGTGAGTCCATACCTTTGCTCAGAGAAGTGAAGCTTCGATCTGAGTGTTGTGTCACCTTCAATTGGGTCCAAGAAAGCTCCAGATGAAGTCCTCTGGCCCGGTGAATCGTCCGTGTATGATTTCGACCACGACTGATTACAAAGCTTGGATTCGGAACGGATGGGTGGTCTAGAGAAGGGGCTTTTGTTGGTAAACTTCTTCTCTTGGTCCGGTGAAGGTGTAGGACCAATCAATTTGGGGATTGGCTCACCTGTGGAGAAGTGTCCTGGTTTTGGGCTTGGATTTCAACTCGAAATCGAGCTCGCAGAGAGGAAATGACAGGGGGATTTCAGTGGGGATCAAGTTCTCTATGTGTGGGGAGTAGTCCGGAATGATTTTGGCGAGTTTCCTTAAGGTTGGTTCAAGCACCTCCTCCATGGTCGAGAGAGGTGGTGTTTAAATAGGAAAGGCCGGAGGGCCTCCTGTGGGAGTTAGGATCGGGATCAGCTGCTCTTGGCAAGGGAAGAACAGCTGCAATGGCCACTGGGCATGGGGCAACTCAGCAAGGGAGAATTTTAATGCTTGGCTCCTTCCAATGTCTCAGCCATGGTGTTTTCCGGTGACCCAGGCGGCTGGCCGGCAGCCATGAGTCACCATCTTGACCAGGGAGGTCAGGGCTTGGCAGTGGTGAAGTCAATTGGGTTTGGACATGTGTAAAGGAGTTGGATCAAAGTGGCATGGGGGGCATGGCTATTTTGGCTCTAAATGGGTCAACCCATCCTTTTGGGCTAGGTGCACCACCCAAGACTTGGTTTAGGTCGAAGAGAAAGTGATTTGGCTTAGCTTCGATTAGTGGGGTCAAGTCACAATCCAAGTACAATTAGGATTAAACATGGTTTAGGGGAGACATGGAAATGGTTAATCACATTAAGGGAATGTGGAAAGGATCTCCTCCTTTTGCCCAATGTGGTAAGGTCACATGTGAACAACTCACATGGCTTGCATGTGGCTTAAGAGTGGCTTCATGCCTTTTATATTGCTTGGGAAAAGTGGGCTTGGTTTCATGAAAGTGGGTTTAAAGAATTTTGGTGTTTTAGTGGACAAATTTCATGAAGCTTGATTTGGAACTATTTGGTTATTGATTTTGGAACTTAGGAAGTGTTTTAAATTATGGTTATGCTGAGAGAAATTTCATGTGGGCTTTTGGAATAAGTTTTGGGCTTTTAAATTTGTTTTGGGTGGGTTCTTTTAGAAAGGTTTAAGGAAGTGGGCCTTGGGTTTAAGAATGAATCCATGGATGTGAATTTTGTAGAAGTTTGGGCCAAATAATTATTGGGTTTGCTTTAGGGATGTGTCATGAGTAATTTGAAACAAATTTGAGGTGGTTTGGGTTTGAATTGAGTTGGATTTGGGTTCATTTGGTACATGGGCCAATGTAGGTCAAATTGCGCTAATTTGGGCCAATGTTGGGTTAGGGTTGAAATTGATGTAAAATTAATGTTGGGAAATGTTTATGGGAGTGTTTCAAAGAGGTTTCAACTTTTGTTGGGGTTGGATTTTGGGGTTTGGGCCTATTTAGGTTAAGTTTGGGTTTAGGTCAAAATTGGGCTTTTTGGTTTAGGGTTAAATTTAAGTGGGGTTTGGGTCCAAATTTTGGGAAAATTATGTTAGTGTTTTGTTTGTGGGGATGTTAGGGAAGGTTTAAAAAAGGTTTGGGGTTAATTGGAGTTGAATTGGGTTAGTTTGGGCTAAGTTTGGGTCAAATTAGGCCTTAAGGTCAAAAATGAAATAGGATTCAAATGTCAATCAAATTGGACTTGGATTTGGTCTAGATTGATATTGTGGATGTTAAATTGAAGTTTATAATTGAATTGGACTAAAATTGGGGTCAATTGGGTAGATTTGGTTTGACATTGGGTTCACTTTGGGTTAAAAATGGGCTAAATTGGGGGTTTTGGTAACAGTGGGGTAAATTGACAAAATTGGCCCATGGTGTAGTTGGACAAAATGAAATTGGGAATATTTGGGATTTTCTGAAATTTTCTGAGAATTTTCTAAATTTTTGGATTTTTTGGCTAAGAGGGGCATTTTGGGTATTTGGAGGGTATTGGGGGGTATTTTTGGTATTTTTGGCTATGGATGATCAATTTGAGTGGAGGGAAATGTTTAGGAATGATTTTGGGGAATTTTGGGTAATTTAGGTGATTTTGCAAATTTTGGGTAATTTCAAGGGCATTTGGTAGGTTTGGTGGGTCTGGGGTCCCGGGGGTCAAAAATTGAAAATTTAGAAAATTGAAGATTGGGTAAATGAAAGTGGAATGAAATAATTTTGGTTGAGCTATGAAGCCATATCAAACCCACATGAGCCATGAAGGGTCTCATTTGAGGCATTCACTATGTTGTTCCTAACCCTCTTAGCCAAGGGCTTAGGGGTTAAGGACCATCCATGTGAATCACCTTCATGAGTCAGGAGATCAAGTTGGGTATGGGTGTGGTTTTAGGAGGTGTGTGAAAGTCTAGTGTATAAGTGTAGTGTGTGTGTAAGTCCTAAGGCCAAAGAGTTCTATAGGAACTCATCATTTAAACTTCCACATTTGATTTCAACCCTCTTGGTGATTAGGGGTCTACAATCAAGTTTGTGGAGTTTGCAGGGAGTTAAGAGGTGTTTTGAAATTCTAAAAGGTGGGTTCCACTTCTAGTCCTCTAAGATAGTCAAAGGAAAAGCCTAAGGCTAGATCCTAAGTACTAAAGAGAGAAGAGAAGACCTCATCAAAAATGAGGTCAACACTAACTACTCAGAACACATTGAAAATAAATAGCAAAACATGATAAATAAACTTTGAATCAAAAATTAAATTACTTATCTCAAATATTTCTTCTACAGATCTTCTGATTCCTACTGACTCCACAGTGTAATGAACTCCAGATGCAATAACTTGAAAATAAACTCACTAAACTAAACAAAAGTGGCCCTAAATTTCACTATCTATTTCTCTCTCTAAGGATGAGAGATCCTAAAGTGGATAAGAGAAAGGGTTACAATGGGAGGGGCACATTTTCTGAAGAAATGGACCCCTATTTATAGGCTTCAAGGATTGCCTTGAGGCACATCTTCAAAACATGTCCACATTCAATGAATCTTCTAGAAGGTCGGTCTGGCGCCTAGGCGCCAGAATCTGGCTCCTAGGCGCCGGACACCGCGTCCAGTTCTTCACACCTCTTCACTTTGACTCGCACCTCTTCGCGATTAAAACAGTTTTGGAGCGTCCAAATGCAATGTATCACATGTCCTATTATCAAGGAACAAGTGCCAGTCTTCTAGAATGTCCAATAACCGCTTACTTCGTCAAAATAACTGATCAAACGTTTTCAAAAACTTGATAGTTTTTGTATCGAGTCTGGCGCTTAGGCGCCAGCTTCTGGCGCCTAGGCGCCAGACCATATTTTTTAATACTTTTTGTATTTTGCTCCATTTTTGCTCATTTTTTCTCCTTTTTCCTTTTTAGGCCTTTTTACATCACCTACATCCAAAAACACAAAAAATACCTTTCATTAAAGCATAATATCCTTAGAAATTAATAAGAATTAAGACATAAAGAAATAGGTTTTTTTATACATCAAAATCCCCCAAATTTAAATGTTACTTGTCCTCAAGTAACTCTTTCTACTATATAAAATATATAACCTTTAGAATAAAAGATAAATATTTAAGATTCCTTATAATTTTTTATTTTATAAATTTTTTTAGTAAATTATTAACCCAATTTCACTAACTAGGTTTAATTTTAAGAATTTAAAGAATATTTAACTACCAAATCATAAGATTTCAAACTTTCCATCCATTTTGAAAATAATAGAAGTCTATTATATTAAGCTTTCATAGATTATTTACAAGAAAAAGATCTTTTTGAAAAATCTATTCTAAATAAATATTTATGTATAAAAATTAAGTAAAGTATGTAACTAGTTTTCTTCCTATAAGATAATTCAAGTGAAGCCAATTTTTGATTAGGCATTTCTTCAAGCTTCTCCTCTCTTCTCTTTTTTTTTTCCTTTATATATATATAGGATTACTATATCTGGATAGCCTGTTAATGGTTTTGAACTTCACTATCCTTAACTTATATTTTCAAAACTTATACATTTCCACTTAATTATTTTAGCATAAATAAGAATTCAAAAAGATTTCCAATCTTTTCTTTTTCAAGTGATAATTTTTTATTACTTAATATTTCTAAAAATCTATTATTTCAATCATGAATAGAAAAAATTCTTTATCTTATTCTTCTTTAAGTTAAATAATTCTATTCTTAAAATCAATCAAAGTTGGTAAAATTTTAGTTAAATTTTTCACTAAATTGTTTATAATTTCAAAAATAAAAGTGATCTCAAATAAATTCTTCATTCCTTAAGTTATGTTAAAAAAATTTTTTATTTTTATGAAAATTTTAGCTCTTTAAGGACAAATAAAATTTAATTTTGAATGGTTTTTCCCTTCCCCCAAACTTAAGTTTTGGTATACTATGATAATTTGAAAGTATGAGAGAAAGAAAATCATAAGAATTTTTAATAAGTATGTAAAAACAATCTTAAAAAGAAAAATTAACTTCTATCATGCTTTTATGAATAATTAAGATAAAAATTAAGCATGTATAAAAAGTAAGCAGGCTAATTTTATGATGATACTAAATTTGAAACATAATTAAAATAGAGCAAAATTACTAAATACTAAACAGTAGACTAAAACAAAATATAAATTACTTCTAACTTCAGTCTCAACATAATATACTAAGAATATTTTAACAACAGAATCTTAACACTAATCGGTCAACATACATCAAACACAAAAATAAACAAACAAAACAAACAAAATAAACTAACAGAATAGCTCAACATAAAGATCTATAACTACTAGTCACTAGCTGTAGCCTCATCATCATCATCACCAAAGGAAAATTCTACGTCCTTAGGATCAACAAATGGTGTGAATCTAGGAAAAGTAGGAAAACTAACATCATGTTCACCCTTCGAAATCTGACTAGGGCTTCATCATACTCAGCATCATAAATACTCTTCCTCTGGGTATAATTAGATAAATGATCTAGTTTTCTATCAATAGTATCAATCCTGCAGTGAGTTTGAAATAACTCCTGTTGTTGCTCTAAAAACTGATCATGCATTGATTCCCAGAAATTTGATGTTGGCTCAGTAGAAGTAGAAGGTCTACCTTAAGTATGTGCAGAAGTAGTAGATACTAACACTCTCCTGCCCAATTGGCTTGGTAGACTTTAACTTCACCTCAGAAATATCAGCAGTGACTCCATTACTAACACACAGTGAATAGATCAGAGATGGAAATCCCAATCCAATAGAAGTGCTAGCCCTCGCAGTAGAATCCATAGAATCATAAATAATGCTCCCGACATCAATAGGCTTCCTCTCCTGAATGCAGTAGTTTAAGATCGCTCGATCTCTAGTCACTTCACTTAGGTGGTTGGAAGGTAACAATCTTTCAGAAATAAAACAGTGCCATGCTTTAGAAATACCATTTAATTTGGAGGATTTGAAGTTTACCCTTTTTCCGTTCCTCGATCTTCCAAGATCCGAGCACCGTCGATCGGATAAGCAATGATCATATCCAAATCTCCCTTAGATGGTGATAATCCAGAATAATAGCACTCAATAGTCGGTGGCAGGCCATAAAATATGTTGATTCTTTCTGAACTAAATCCTACTCCGATTCCTCTGACAAAGACTTCAAAATCCTCGGCATCCAGAAAATTTGCATAAAATTCTCGAACAATCGGGATAACAGCAACAACAATAAAATAACAAAATCGTTGCTAATTGTGTGCAACAATAGTGTTTTCGATCATTTCTCCATGATGATAGAAACATTGTTCAGAAATGAACTTTCTAGACGTCGCAAATTCATGGAAGCAAAAATGCGCAGCCGCAGAAGAAAATTTACTGCTATCAAAGTTATCTCGTGTCTTCCCGCATTTAGATTTTGGAGCCATCTAAACGTGAAAGAAAACAAGAACAAATTTAGGAATCAAAGATTTAAACTCTTTTTAAGTTTATAAAACTTAAAATAAGTTTATAAATCCAAAGAAATCACTAAAAATTGAATATTTTTTCAAAATTTTGGTTCTTAGCAAAACCTAGGGAAATCTATGGTGAAAATCTAAAATAAATGGTTTAAAGTGTAGATCTGACATTGAGACGAAGAAATCGAGTGGTTCTGCACTCAAATCCTTGATGTTATGACCTCAAAATGGATCTAGAGGATGTATTTTCACGAAAATGGGGAAGAAGATGAAGCTTAGGCGTCAAAAATGGCTTTTTGGGGTTATTTAAGTAAATTCTCGGGTACAGGCCGAACTGGCGCCTAGGCGCCAGACTCGCCTTTCACAAATTTTTTTTTTTAAATTTAATTTTCCACCAAAATTCATAAATTCAACTTCCAATTACTCATATCAGAGTAGGGCTTCAGTTTCTAACTTCCACAACATTTTTCAAAAATTTATAAAAAATTAAATATTAAATCCACCAATCAAACATAAGGTTTCAATCAAACTCACTAAATTCCATTTATAACCTTCAATATTAACTCAATACATTCCAGATAAGTACTATATTTGATTCAAGTTCCTAATACACACTCAAATATAACAATTTTTAAGCAAAAACAACACACATTGAACATGAAAGCAAATACACAAACAAACACAATCGATTCTCTAAATCGATACAACGACTCAACAAACCATAATAATTATCTCATTACCAGAATATTCTAATCTTCACAAGGGAAATTGTGTTTTCCACTTGGAAAGAACACTAACGCTCTCAGAAAATCCGTAGCCGTATTTTCGTCAATCCACTTGTTCTTCGCATACATTTCAACTTGAGCATCTTGATAAACCGCAAAATGATCAAATTGAAGTTTCATTTGCCATTCTAGATGTTCAACTTGATGAAACATCTCATGAAGGCGATCTCCAATGCTTTTAAATTCCGCTTCAAACTTATCCAAACGACTAGAAATTTTCTCTAAACTTACAGCGATGAAACCATGGAAGTAGGATTGAGGATCTTTTGAAACCTTGTCCCTAGCTTCTTCTCCATGATTTCTTCCTTCCATTTCTTCAAAAATTTCTCAAATCTCTCAAGAATGAAGTGCAAGGGACGTAATTTTGATTGTTTGATTGTTAGGGAAGAAGATAGGTTGATTTAAAGGGGAAAATCGTGTGAAAAACTGAAAATATTCAGTTTTTACACGACCCAGTAACTGTGGCGCTTAAGTGCAGAATCTGGCACCTAGGCGTCGGACCTATTGAGACATAGTAGATTATGGCGCTTAGGCGCCGAATTCTGGTGCCTAGGCGCCGGAACTATGTTCAACTCCGTTTCGCCTAATCATCAAATTTCAAAATTTCGTTCTCCAAGATAGGTAAATTATACTGGTAAGAGTAATTTAGACTCAATAACTCTCATTGTAAACTATCATAATGAAGGTTAACTTGATCTCCTTTTTACTCATATTCGAATAGAGTGATCCTATTTTTAAATCTTACATACTTCAAAATAATTTTTAGCCTAAGTCATCAAAGACTTATAAGCATCAAATTTTTCTAAAGTAATATAAAATTAATCAAGATCGAGGCATAACCTTACATCAAAACACAACAACACTCAAAACACAAGATAATTATGGGTTTCCTCCCACAAAGCGCTTGGTTTAACTTCGTCAGCCCGACTTAAGTAAATCTTTAATCAGGTTGACTCAATTCATAAGCCTCTTTATAAATCTTTTTAATATCTCCCAAAATAAGGCTTCAATCTTACTCCATTTACTTTAAAAATTTTTCCTGTTTTGGGATCATTAATATCCACAGCTCCATAATGGTATACTTTCTCAAATAGATAGGGTCCAATCCATTTAGATCTTAATTTTCCAGGAAAAAGTCTTAAACGAGAATTAAACAGTAATACTTTTTGTCCAGGTTCAAGAATTTTTCTTGAAATTTTCTTATCATGCAACAACTTCATTTTCTCTTTATAAATTCTCGCATTTTCATACGATTCATTTCTAATTTCTTCCATCTCATTTAGTTGCAATAATCATTTTTCTCCTGCTTTATTCAAATTAAAATTAAACTCCTTTATCGCCCAATAAGCTTTATGTTCAAGTTCTACAGGTAAGTGACAATGTTTACCATAAATTAACCGGTAAGGTGACATTCCGATTGGTATCTTATAAGCTGTTCTATAAGCCCATAATGCAGAATCAAGTCTATCAACTCAATCAGATCTTTTAGGATTAACGAGTCTTCTCTAAAATTCCTTTAATTTCTCTCGTTTGATACTTCGACCATTCCACTAGTTTGTGGGTGATAAGCGATTGCAATTCTATGTTTGATTCCAAATTTTTGTAGTAATGATTGAATTCTTATATTCCCGAAATGACTTCCACCATCGGTGATAATTACCTTAGGCATTCCAAATCTTGAAAATATCATTTTCTTTAAAAATTTAGAAACACTTTTGGAATCACAGCTTGGTAAAGCAATGACTTCAATCCACTTTGAAACATAATCAACTGCTAATAAAATATAAATTTTTCCAGATGATGGAACAAATGGTCCCATAAAGTCTAAACCCCATATATCAAAAATTTCAACTTCCAATATATAGTTTAAAGGCATTTCATCTTTTCTAGATATATTTCCCATCCTTTGACATCGATCACATGTTTTCACATATTGTCTCACATCTTTAAATAAGGTAGGCCAATAAAATCTAGAATTTAAAATTTTAAATGCAGTTTTATCTATGCCAAAGTGTCCTCCAAAATCAGAATCATGACATTTTTGAATAATAGCAAAAGTTTCCTCATAAGTTACACATCTTCGAATCATAGAATCTTTACCAATTTTATATAAATGAGGTTTTCCCAAATATAAGATTTAGCATCATATTTAAATTTCTTAATAAATTTGTTATCCAAGTCATAAGGCAAAATATTGCTAACTAAATAATTAACAATATCAGCATACCAAGGTGTTTTGCATCTTTGAATAACATATAAAGATTTATCAGGGAATTTCTCATTTATATTTTCTTTCGAAATAATATCATTTTTAATTCTAGACAAATGATCAGCAATTTAGTTTTCAGTTCCTTTTCTATCTACTATTTGAAAATCAAATTCTTGTAGAAGTAAAACCCATCTTATAAATCTAGGTTTTGAATCCTTCTTAGATAATAGATATTTAATAGCAGAATGATCAGTATGAACTATGCATTTAATACCAAGAAGATAAGGTCTAAATTTATCAAAGGCATATACTATAGCTAGAAGCTCTTTCTCAGTGGTAGTGTAATTTCTTTCTGTTTCAGTGAGAGTTTTACTAGCATAATATACAACTTTGAAAACTTTCACATATTTTTGTCCTAATACAGCTCCAAAAGATTAATTCAAAAGATTTATTCCAGTCAGTTGCAACAATGATAGGTGCAGTTATTAATTTTTCTTTTAGAATATTAAAAGCATTAATACATTCTTTATTAAATTCAAATTTTGCATCTTTTTCTAATAAATGACAAAGAGGTTTAGCAATTTTAGAAAAATCTTTTATGTATCTTCTATAAAATCCAGCATGACCTAGAAAACTTCTCACATCAATAACAGTAGTAGGTGGTTGCAATTCAACAATAATTTTCACTTTTGCTTGATCTACTTCCATCCCTTTTTGTGATACTTTGTGACCAAGTACAATGCCTTCAGTGACCATGAATTGACATTTTTCTCAGTTAAGAGCTAAATTTATTTCTTCACATCTTTTCAGAACTTTTGCTATGTTTTCCAAACAAGATTCAAAAGAAGTTCCAAAGACTGAAAAATCGTCCATGAATATTTCAATTCCTTTGTCAATCAAATCACAAAATATTGACATCATACATCTTTGAAAAGTTGCAGGTGCGTTACATAAACCAAAATGCATTCTTCTAAAAGCAAATGTTCCATAAGGACTTATAAATGTTGTCTTTTCTTAGTCCTTAGGAGCAATATGTAATTGATGATAACATCCAGAAAACAGAAATATGAGTGTCCAGCTAATTTATCGAGCATTTGATCCAAGAAAGGTAAAGGAAAATGATCCTTTCTAGTTGATTTATTTAATTTCTTATAGTGAATACAAATTCACCATCCAATAACTTGTCTTGTAGGAATAAGCTCATTTTTATCATTAACAATGACAGTTACACCTCCTTTCTTCGGAACACAACGAATATTACTTACCCATTGACTATCCGAAATAGGATAAATAATACCAGCATCCAATCATTTAATAATTTCTTTTTTAACAACCTCTTTCATGATAGGACTTAATCTTCTTTGCGATTCTATAGTAGGTTTAAAATTTTCTTCCATTAAGATTCTATGCATGCAAATGGAAGGGCTTATTCCTCTTATATCAGCAATAGTCCAACCAAAAGCTTTCTTATGATTCTTTAACACACCTAGTATTTTTTCTTCTTGATTTTTACTCAATTTAGAAGAAATAATAACAGGTAAAGTTAACGAATTCAAAGAAACGCATATTTTAAATGGTTATGTAACATTTTTAATTCCAGTTCAGGTGCTTTTTTAATTGAGGGTAAAAGTATATCATTTTGAGTTATGTCTAAAGTTTCCCAATTATCTTTAATAAAATGAGTCTCTTCGTGTTCTACTACTCCATCTTCATCAGTTAAAAATTCAAATTTTTCTTCAGAAATGACTTTACATTTTTCTTGATAATGTTTTTCAATTAAATAATCAATTATATCCATTTGATAATATTTCTCTTTATCAGGGTACTTCATTGATTTAAGAACATTGAATTTAATTCCTTGATCATTAACTCTCATGGTTAGTTCTCCTTTTTGCACATCAATCATAGCTCGTCCGGTAGCTAGAAAAGGTCTCCCTAAAATAATAGGTATCTCTTTATCTTCTTCCATATCAAGTACTATGAAATCTACAGGGAAGATAAATTTATCCACTTTAACAAGGACATCCTCTATAACTCCTTTAGGATAAGTGATAGATCTATCACTAATCGAAGGGTTACAGTGGTGGGAGTAATATCTCCTAAATCCAATCTTCGAAAGATAGAAAATAGCATGAGATTAATACTTGCTCCTAAATCACATAAAGCTTTTCCACAAAATTTTTCTCCAATAAGCACGAGGTATAGTGAAACTTCCAGGATCCTTAAGCTTTTCAGGTAATTTCTTTTGAATTATTGCACTGCATTCTTCACTTAATGCAATTGTTTCAAAAGCTTCAAATTTTTGTTTTTTGCTTAAAATATCCTTCATAAATTTTGCGTAAGTTGGCATTTGTTCCGAAGCTTCAGCAAAAGGTATATTAATAGTAAGTTTCTTAAAAATTTCAAAGAACTTAGAAAATTGATGATCTAATTTCTGCTGTTTAAGTCTTTGAGGAAAAGGTGGTGGTGGTTTTTCAACATTCACATTAACAGGTATAACAGTCTGATCTTGACTAGGAGAGAGAGTTTCTTTAGGTTTTTCAATCTCTTCAACCTCAATCTCTTTCTCAATTTCATTCTGCATTCTTTCTTTTAATTCCTTTTCACTTCTAAGTTGCACAGCTTTAACTTGTTCATGTTCTTTTCCAGTTTCCTTTGGATTAATTTCAACATTAATAGGAAGTGTTCCTACAGGTCTGTTATTAATTAAAGTAGCAATTTGCCCCATTTGATTTTCAATATTACGAATAGCAGTATTTTGATTTTGTAATTGATTATTCATTTGCATAATTAATTCTTCTATTGATAACTTTTTTGTTGATTATTAAATCCAGGAGGATTATAATTTGAATTAACTTGATTATTCCAATTTCTAGTAGAATGAGATTGATTATTATCCCATTGTTGTTGTGAATTATTCCAGTTAAAATTAAGATAATTTTTCCACCCAGGATTATAATAATTTGAATAAGGATTATTTTTACTTGCAATAGATTGTAAAGTTTCAATAGTTTGAGAATCTTCAATATTAGCAGAGTTATTATGCAAAATATTAATTGCAAAATTATCTAATTTCTGAGACATTGCCGCAACTTGTGAAGCTAAGATAGAAAAGGCTTCATTATCGTGAATATTGGCCATCTTTTTAGGATTAATCCTTTCGGAAGGCCATTGAAAATTGTTATTAGCCATTTCTTCAATTAAAGTGTAAGCTTCTTCAAATTATTTAGACATTAAAGAACCTCCAGCAGCAGCATCAATAATTGATTTTAAAGATCCAATTAATCTATTATAAAATGTTTGAATAATCAACCAATCAGGTAAAGCATGATGAGGACATTTTCTTAATAGTTCTTTAAATCTTTCTTAAGTTTCATAAATTGTCTCCCGTCAAATCGACTAAACGAAGTAATATCATTTCTTAATTTAGCAGTTTTAGAAGGAGGAAAATATTTAGCAAGGAATTTTTGTACCATTTCAGCCCATGTTTTAATAGAACTAGTCGCTAATGAGTTTAACCACATCTTTGCTTTATCTCAAAGAAAAAGGAAAGAGTCTAAGTCTAATAGCATCATCAGAAACATTGTTATATTTAAAAGCAACACAAAGTTCTAAAAAACTAACAAGATGTAAATTTGGATCCTCATTTGGTGATCCACCAAATTGATTGTTTTGCACCATTTGAATAATAGACGGTTTAAGTTCAAAAGAATTAGCATCTACATTAGGTATTTGAATATTACTATGAAGTTCATCAACTGTAGGGTTAGCATAATCCCTTTATGGTTTATAAACATTTTGATCATTAAGTTCAATTGGCCTTTGTAAAGTAGCCATTTCTTGAAATTTTTGAATTTGTTTTCCCTTTTTAATTTTTCTAATTGTTCTTTCTAAATCAGAATCTAAAGGTATTAATCCTTAAGAACCAAATCTTCACATAAAACAAGGAATAAAATATATATCTTTTTTTTATAATAATATTTATTATTTTTTTTAATTTTTTATAAGAAAATTTATACTATTCTATTTCTTTCTTCCCCGGCAACGGCGCCAAAAACTTGACTCGACCGCAAATAACGCAAGTAATATTCGCTTCCAAAAGATAGCCAAAAACTTTGACTTAAGTTATAAATAGTGGCTAGTGTATAAAATTAATATGATGTAAATTTAGAAAATATTTTTACACACTAGTAGTATCTACGCAAGTATGCATATCGTTTCAAGTAATATAGGCTTTGAAACAAAGACCTCGAGTATCGATCCCACAGGGAAGAACTATAGTGATAAATTTTCTAAATAAAAAAATAATTTTTTTTATATTTTTAATTTAATTATAAATTACTATTAATTTACTAGATGCAAATAAAGAAAACAATAATAAGAAAATGATTTATGAAAACTATATAAAATAAACAACTTTCTTTCTTTCAGTTAATCTAAGATTTTTAAGATAATTTAATATTCATTGGTGAATTTGATTTATGGTATTGTGCCAAATAGAAGCATTCCTATTCTTTACCCTTTGATCCAGGCGCAAAGAACATTGGCTAATTTACAGAATAGGTTCGGATGTATTGTTAGTAGAATGGGTTATCTAGGCTCACACTTCTAGATGTCCAAGGGTGGCTATGGTCGGCCCTACTAGTGACCCTTTCCTAATCTATATATCAAATTATAAGAATTTAGTCTCTCACTCTAAAAACTTATCAATTCTACGCCCTTTAAATCTTATCTTCCTATTTTTTTGTACTTCACCTTAAATAGCCCGCACATGGTCTTCGACTACCCAAGGATTCATGTGACATTTACAAGTTAAGAGTTCTTCTCCTTCAAGGTCTCAAAACTCTTCAACAGGTTTTAACAATTTGAATGGCCAATCTAAAAAGTAAAGTAAGATCGTGTATTAATGTCATCACAATGTTTTGAAAATATTTTGAATTTCAATTCTCCATCGAATCTTTATATTATCTTATCTATCTCTTCATAATTGAAGGAAGAAAGTAAACTAACTACTCGTAACACATTGAAAATAAATAGCAAAACATGATAAATAAACTTTGAATCAAATATAAAAATACTTATTTCAAATATTTCTTCTACAGATCTTCTGATTCCCACTGACTCCACAGTGTAATGAACTCCAGATGCAATAAATTGAAAATAAACTCACTAAACTAAACAAAAGTGGCCCTAAATTTCTCTCTCTATTTCTCTCTCTAAGGATGAGTGATCCTAAAGTGGATAAGAGAAAGGGTTACAATGGGAGGGGCACGTTTTCTGAAGAAATGGACCCCTATTTATAGGCTTCAAGGGTTGCCTTGAGGCACCTCTTCAAAACATGTCCACATTCAATAAATCTTCTAGAAGGTCGGTCTGGCACCTAGGCGTCGGAATCTGGCGCCTCGGCGCCAAACACCGTGTCCAGTTCTTCGTACCTCTTCACTTTGGCTCACACCTCTTCGCGATTAAAACCATTTTGGAGCGTCCAAATGCAATGTATCACATGTCCTATTATCAAGGAACAACTGCCAGTCTTCTAGAATGTCCAATAACCACTTACTCCGTCAAAATAACTGATTAAACGTTGTCAAAAACTTGACAGTTTTTGTATCGAGTCTGGCGCTTAGGCGCCAGCTTCTGGTGCCTGGCGCCTAGGCGCCAGGCCATATTTTTTTATACTTTTTGTATTTTTCTCCATTTTTGCTCCTTTTTGCTCCTTTTTCCTTTTTAGACCTTTTTACATCACCTACATCCAAAAACACAAAAAATACCTTTCATTAAAGCATAATATCCTTAGAAATTAATAAGAATTAAGACATAAAGAAATAGGTATTTTTTTATAGATCACCCATCCACTTAGTTAGCACTAAAGCAATGATCGTCACTTGGATCTTGGGAAATCTCATAGAATTCATGATATCAAAAGTTGGCTGCTCATTATTCACCCTCATGATAATTTTCCTTTTGGTACATTGACCATTTTTTTGCCAGTGGCTAAGAAGGGTCTTCCAAAAATTCGAGGTATCTCCTTGTCCTCGTAAATATCCAAGACTACAATGTCTGCAGGGAATGTGAGGCTTCATACCCTTACTAAAAAATTCTCAATGATATCCATTTAAATGGCTAAGGATCTGTCAGCTAACTGTATGATCAAAGTGGTGGCTTAGCCTCTTCGAATTCTAGTATTTTGAAAATTTATAGTGGCATCAAATTAATTCTATTTGCTAAATCATAAAGGGCCCTCCCAGCAAATATCTCTCCTATGACATATGAGATAGTGAAACTACCGGGGTCCTTCATCTTTTTAGGTAACCTCTTTTGTGAAATTGCACTACACTCTTTTGTTAGTGCCACTAAGTATCCATTCTCTAATATCTTCTTTCGGGTAAACACATTCTTCATGAATTTAGCATAACTAGGCATTTATTGCAGAGCTTTAGCTAAGGGAATGCTTATTGTTAACTTCTTTAAAGACCTCTAGAAACCTAAGAAATTGTTGATCCAATTTTTGTTATTGCAATATTTGAGGGAATGGGGGTGGAAGTCTCTTAGGTTATTTTTTCCTATAGGTTTCTAATTTTTTTTAGTTTCTTTTGCAGGTCTTTCCTTCTCATTTTTTCAAATCAAATTCCACATCTCTGAGGATATTGACAACCCTTGGGGTTTCATCTAACTCACTACAACTCTTTAATTTTACAACTTGAACCTGCTCCTTCTCTTTATCTTTGGGGTTTACTTTAGTGTTGCCAGGGAGTGCTCTTGGGGTCTTATGGTTGAAACAATTCACTTGTTTCCCCAATTGTCCCTCAACGTTCTTAATTGTCAGCCCATGACTTTGTGTTGTCAAATGTCTCGCCAACTCCTCCAAGTGGCTAGCTTTTCATTCTGATTTAGGTTAAATGCAGGAGGTTGAGCTGACCTTTGTCCTTGGGCAAATTGGTGTTGTGATCGCTCCTAAAATTGCTTGGTTATTTTTTTCCATTGTAGGTTTGGGTGTTATTTCCATCAAAGATTGTAGGTGTTTAAATATGGGTTGTTAACCTTGTTCTTGTTTCCTATGGTTTTCAAGGCTTCTATGACTAAGGTGGTAGGGTCCATCAAAGTCTCATCACAAAAATTCTCTAGCTGGAATGAGGCTTGTACTACATTCACAGTAATATTATCCAATTTCTTAGATATGTAGTTAGGTAAGATATTTAGGATATCAGATTAATGCACACTATCTACCTTTTTAGGATGCACCCTCTCGGTAGACCATTTAAAGCTATTGGTGTTCATCTCCTCAATCATATCATTCCAAATTTGGTGTGATAAAAAACATTTAAAATAAATGCTAAATTTAGTATATTCTGAAGAATGCAAAACCGAAGAAAACATAGATCAAAGTTCTTTGTTGTTTTTCTAAGATCAACAAAGATCATGCCTATGTGATTTAGGTGTGGCACTTGGCTTGATATTTATACAAATTCTTTTTTCATAGTTATTTTCAACCAGTGAAAATAATTTCTTCTTAAGCCTATGCTTATGTCTCAAGAAGATTTGGAATTCCATAAAGATAGCTTCACCCTATCTTTATGGCATCCCCAATACTTTCAAATGCTCTTTAATTGGTTACAAGATCTGGAATAAAATATTTAATTGTATTCAGATCCCGTGGTTAAATTAATTGTTCCACTACACTCCTGCTAAAGTCATATATCACAATGAATTTTAATGTCTAGCTGGTCGGTTTAGGAGTAAAGAAGGTCAGAAGGTTAACAAACAACTTTTATCAAAATAAAATGTAGAAAAGGATACAAGAAATTTTACTAAAATCAAACCAAGAAAACTATCCCATAAATAACAATGCCATTAAATGTAAATTAGCTACTCATTGCTTGAGAGAAAAATAGAGGAAATCCCATGGAAATCAACTCTGCAAGGATCATTTTTATTCAAATAAAAATAAACATACAACCCTTGGTGATTGGTACACCTAAAATATATAGTATTTTTATGCACATTTTTATACCTATTTTTGATGATATTGCACTATAATGGAAGGTATTTTGTGTTTTTCTTGCAGGTATAATGAAAATGAGTGATTGTAGTGAAAGGAGCAAAAATTAGATCAAATTTGGAGCAAGAAAAATAAAAAATGAAAAATTGGTCCTTAGCGGCTAAGCGTCACCTGGTCGGCGCTTAGCCGCCACAGTTAAAAATCAAAATTTCTTCATTTTTGGCGCCAATTTCAAGGAGTGCTTGAAGCAAATTTTGGTGGTGACTTCCTTAACTTCCCATAGGCGACAAATTTTAATGAAGGGATGCATCTTTTGATGGATAAGTTGAATCGGGACATGATTTGAAGAGACACCAAGACACCTACTGGATTATTATTAAAGTTATGTCATGAGTGTGTGTATTGTGTCTTTAGTGAGAGTTAGTCTTTTAGGTTAGTTTTTAAGAGTTTCTTCTAGTTTACAGTTTCATCTTCTAGTTTAAACAGATTTACTTTCAGTCTTTTATTGTTTAGAGTTAGTTAGTTTGGTGTGAAACTTTCTTTCTACCAATTTATTTTCATCCATTAATCTAGTTTTTATTGAAGTTTAAATTCAGAGTTGGAGTCAACAGATTTGGGTGCCAACCTTTGTAGTGTTGTCATGTGAAAAGTCAAGTTTGAAAGGAACTTCCGGAGTCTTGTGGAAAGGATTTTCAGATAAGTGTTTACTTCTGTTTTATATATTTAGTTTTTATTTTTGTGCTTTCTTTATGATTTCTATTTTCAAATCAATGTTTGCTTGTGTTTTCTTCATGAATTCTGAGTAGTTTTTTTTTATTTTTTTCTTTCTTAAATAAAGAAGTAATTAAATTATGTAGGATTGTTATGGAATGTATAAGTGTTTAAAGTTGGAATACGTTGTGAAGATTTAATTCCATAAACTTAATTTACTTCTAAATTTGGCCAGTTAAGATGTTAAATTTGTTGTGAGATTATGTAAGATCCAATATGGTATTGTATCAAACAACAAATGGTATAAATCACATCCAATTATATAGATGAGAATTGTAGTCCATATAATTGAATGCTTTGGAGATATGTTTTTAAAGGGGAGTAGAATTAGAGGTCATTAGAGTGACAGGCTAAAGCCCACTAATTTGTTTTGATATTTTAAATTTTGTTATGATAAGTTATCCCCCAAGTGGAGGGAATCGAGGGAACTCTAGAGTCAGAGCTAGTATCTTTCTTGCCTAACCATGTTCAAGATTTTAAAATTTCTAATTAATCAATGTTCTTTATAGAACCAAGTAAGGGTAAAGAATAAATTTTCTCATATTTATCACAACAAATTTAAATACTTCCACAACAATACTTTCATAATTATTACTGCTTTATAATAGAAAGAAAGAGATATTTTATTTCCTTGTATTTTATACCGTATTTTAAAGTTCTGATAATTTTCATTTACTGCTTAGCTTTAATTAAAAATACTAAAAACAATTTTCAAGTTTTTCAAATAAAAACATACTTTCAAAAGTCATTAAAAATGTAAAAGTATAATTTTCTTAATTTTTTAAAAATTTTTTACATTTCCCTGTGGGTTCGATATCTCGGGGCTTAATCAGAAAGTCCGATATTACTTGATAAACGATATGTATACTTTCATAGTATCCCATATTATAAAATCATAATTTTCATATCTAAATCATCAGCACATATATTCAGTGTGAAGTCAAGTTTTTGGTGCACATATATTTATCGGGGATCAGTGATCATCTCTTACAATATTAGCAACAAAAACTTTTCTCAAATCCTCTCTAAAAAAAACAGAACAAAGAAAATGTAAGAGGTGAAGAAGATCTCTATCTAACCCTAGCCTCCTTCCTGCCAAAACACTCTAATTATATTATATTTATACCATGAATTCAGAATATTTTCTTAAATCATCAAAATCTCATATTACAAATATTCCAAATCAGAATATACTCTATCATGACCGCGCCCGACTTACAATGTAATCACGACATGTGCTCTAGTTAGGCAGCGTGGCCACTCCATGGTTCGGCATGGCTATGACGAAGGGCTCCAATGTGTGGTCGGCTTGGCATTTGGATGTGACCATGCCTTATTTCACAGCATGAACACGCTGATCAGGTGGTGTAGTCATGCTATTGTGATCCCGAAATATTTATTCTTACATTTTATATATGAATTAATACTTCTCTTTAATGATACTAAAAAAATGAGATACTACGCAAGTATACATATCGTTATCAAATAGTATAAGACTTTCTAATTAAGCCCCGAGATATTGAATCCACAGGGAAAATGTTAAATAAGGAAAATAGAAAAATAACTTTTTACCTTTTAAGAAAGATCTTACCAAAACTAAAGATAATATTCTAGGAAAGAAAATTCAATTTTTTTTGTTAATTTTTATAATTTGAAATGAAAGTAAACAATTACTTTAACCAAATTTTTGTAAGATGAAAGCAATGCAAATAAAATATATTTTTCCTTATTATGAATCAGTAATAAGTCATGGAATTTTGTTGTGGAAGTATCTAAAATATGTTCTGTCAAATATTGATACTAACCCTTACTAAAGATACTATAAATAACATAGGTTAATCTATTGCTTTATAAATCTTGAAGACAGACTAGGCAGGAAAGATACTAGCTCTCACTCTAGAGTTTCCTCTTCTCCCTCCACTTGGGGCTAACATCTCGTATCAAAACATAAAACAATAAATTAAATTGGGGGATTTAGCATATCACTCTATGTCGGCTAATTTTTATTTTGAAAATAAAGTTTTAAATTTTAATTTAATGTAATAGGTAAAGTATTTTTTTTATTTTTGAAAATGATAATATATATTTTTTTTATTTTGAAAATAATGATACCAGATAGATCTCATATGTCAAATAGTTTAAATAGTTGAGCACAATACCACAAGTGACACATCATCTTGAAAGATGAGCGTACCACTTGTTAGTAGACTTAACTATCTAAACTTAAAGGTTTATGACTCTATTTTGGTCTGCGTATTTTATAGCCGACAAATTCCTCTGTCTAATGCACAGATTAGATAGGGTTTAGATTAATCTGGGTTCCTAATTCCCTATAGAGGCAAGCCCCTATAGTTAATTACATCTTAATCAACCGAAGTCACCTAAGAAAACTCTCTATAAAGATCATGGGTTTCGTCTTCAAGGATATCAACGTTTAGGTTTCCACGATTGCTTGTAGAAAATTCAAAAGGGAAAGGCTCAATGTGGAACAGTTATTTTCGGAATTCAACGGAATAAAGAGTAGGAGACGTCGAAGATACTGAAACAACTTCAGTGACATCTCAAACTAACCTATGATTGGGTTTCATATCTTTGAAAGTGAAGTTGTATTTGATATTTCAATCCTGTAAATTATTTAGATGATTTGGGATTTATATCTACATGTCATGTGTAAATAACCCAAAAATATGAGAGGATTTATGTCGTGCCAAACGACAACCTCGGAATCCTAAACAGTTTAGGACTTATATCATACGATATACAATCGTACTAAGTCCTAAAGGATAGTGTGAGGATTTATGTCGTACCAAACGACGACCTCGACGCCCTATAGGTGTTGTTTAAATCTACGAAAGTCCGATCGAAGACCCTTCATTCGTCCTCTACCGTCTTGTCTCGAGAAAGGATAAAGATAGGAGAGAAAAGAGAAGAACATGCCTCGAACGACCTATCCTAAGGGTATATGCAAGGGAATAATTAAAGTAAACATGTATAATAAAAAAAGGAAACAACCATGCCCTAAATGGCCTACCCTAGGGGTATGTACAGGTGTGCAAGAGAAGTAATAATTAAAATGGACATGTGTAATAAAAAGAAAATAGCCATGCCCTAAGTGGCCTACCTAGGGGTATGTAAATATGCGAGAGAAATAATAATTAGAAGTATGAATATGAGTAAATATGTACAATAATGAAAAGTAAAGGAATACACGATAATATATAGTAAATAAAGTAAAAGAGCTATGCAGTAAAAAAAAATATGTACCTGGCCAATTCTGTTGATGCCTCAAAAGCAAGCTAATAACTACAAGTATCTGTATAATCAAGTTTAGTTATAAACATATAAAAGATCAAAGTGGGGGAATAAGAATTCTATTTGAGGATAGGCTCGATCCATAGACTTCTTTTATATCACGATCCCACAGGCAACCCGAAGTATTGAAGTCTGTATCAATCTTAAATGAAGTCACCAGCAAATCACCTTAGAATAGGCAGTCCTAATCCCTACCACTTAATTAATGAGTGAACCAGTCTGTAGTATCTGAACTTTGAAAGTGTAGCATCTGTGATTGTAGTATCTGAATTCTTATGAGTGTAAAATCTGATATGTAGTATCTGGTGTGTGATGTGTGATGTGTAATGTGTAGTGTATAGTGTGTGTAGTGTGTATTGTGTTATTTAATATATGGTGTGTGATAATTAACATGTGATGTGTGTATAATAGGTTTGATAATTATATGTGTTGTGTTTGATACGATGTGTTTGATGTGTTGTACGTGTTTGATGTGTTATGTATTAATATAGTATCTGTTGTCATGCAGGTGCAGTGTTTGTTATTGTACAAGTGTGGTGTTTGTTGCTGTGTAATTGTGGTGTTTTTTGTTGTGCAAGTGTGGTGTAGTATCTGTTATCGTAGTACCCGTTACTGGATTAGTGTAATGCTGAGTGTTGTAGTATCTGTTGTTGGTTCCCGGATTTCTTAAAGGTAAGGATTAGAACTACCTAACTCATAAGGTAAAATGGGCATTTATCTCTTAGTATTGATTTTTATTTGTTTCAGCTATAAAAGCACGATTATTAAAGTCTGTGCATCATTGCCTGTACCCCGCATGTCCAACTTATACACCCACTTTGATATTTCATATGCATCATAAACAAATGGAGCTTTGTTATTCAGCTAAAAAAAATTAGGTTGAAACCCAGAATGAAGAAAGCTAACATATCCCTAAGGTGTCATTTTAACTAAATGAAGTAAAGAAAGTTTTTTTTTTTTTCTTCTCAAAATTCGGCCTCATGCAAGCCACTATAATAACAATTTTCAAATTTCCAAAGCTCTGCTTCAATGGATTAAGGCAAAAGAAAGGAAGCTCACAGGTTCTTTTTTTTTTTCTTTATATCTTTTGGTTTCAGCAAAGAAAGCCCAAAAGAAAACATATTCAAGCTTTAGATCAAGCTAGGTTTAAGGCTTTAATAAAGAAAATCCCAATAAAAGATCTTTCAATAAGAACGAATATAATAAATCTTTCTTTCTCTTAACACAAACCATACTTATATAGTTCCAAAGCAAATTTAAGTGCTGCTAGGGAACGAAAATTTACAAACATACCACCCAATTCTCACATATTTATATATATATGAGTAGAAAGGCAAATTTCTTGGGTGTTTGATATGTAAACACATAAATACTGAATGGAACTCTGCTAATCAAAGATCAGCTTATAAGTTAAAGCCATAGAATCATATCTGTATAAAAAAAAAGAGAATAATCCTGAATATAAATTTCAGTTTAAAGAGGATTAAGCAAACCAGCCATCCTCTTAATCAAACCATGTGAAAGAAAAATCATTTCATGAATATACATTTCACATAGCCGAAGCATACTTTCATGTAAATTTGAGCACAGCAATGATCTAATCACCCTAATTATTCGAAGGGACAATGCTCATATACTCCTCATTTCGAACCGTGAATTAATTCAAAACTATAACCAAATCAAATCACTGCTGCAGTAAACCTTTTAATTGAATACCCTCTCCCTTATACCAAGAATTCGATTGACTGAAATTTAAATGGCTAAAACCAGTACAGCTTCATAAACGAATCATTATAATCTCCAAATATATATATATATATATATATATATATATATATATATATATATATATATATATATATATATAATATATAAGGCTCCCTAAATATTCAGGAATCGAAAGAAATGTTGACATACCCCGCATCTCAAACAACAAATTAGTTTGAAATCAGAAGCTAACTGAAGAAGGAAGTATAGAACGAAGAAGAAGAAAGATGGCTTACTTGCAAAAGACCTAAAAAAATCTGAGATCAGCAAGGCAGGAATTCCTCAGGTTGCACACGAGAAAAAAAAAATCCTCACCAAATTCTTTCCATCGGGGCTATTTATAGCCGATCGAAGGAGAAGACTTACCGACGGTGAGAAACAAAGCGGTGGGGAGAATCCCATGGTAAGCAAGAAAACCGGCCAATATTCGTAAGAAAGAGGGTTACCCGACTCTTTTGGGCAGGAGAAACAGTTACAAGAGCAGGGTTACCGGCAGCAACCGGCGACGTAGGTCGGTAAGGAGGAAGATGACCGGAAGACCGGCAGGAAGCCTCTCGAAATCGGTCGTCACCGAAGAAGAGGACGGCAGGGACCGGTTAGGGCCCGGGAAAGGGGATCGAAGGCGCGTGCGTGAGATAAGAGATAGTGAACAGTAATTGTGCCCCGTGAACCATAGGATTAGGGTAAAAAAAAAATATCTTTATCATATATATATAAAAAATATTTATTTATATTATCATTTTATTTAAAATTGTCGATTTACGCGCGATTCGAGCCGACTCGAAACCCTATCAAATTATTTGTCCTTCCCGGCTAAAATTGACGTTCCGGACGCATCGGCGCAGTCCGTTTCGTCATCCAGGGCCGTTTGGACAAGTTCGCCGACGGTCGCATCAATTTAAATTAAATTTGCATAACGTAGCAAAAATGAATTTATTTGACCCGACCGGAGCCATTTATCGAGCAAATTAATGATCGGTCTTCGCCTAAGCGAAAACCATATTCAAACATATTGCTCGTGGCAAAAAGTCAAACATCGCACGCAGTGGGGTCAACCTATGGCTTTCAAATCCTTATAGGAACTTGACAAGAGTTTCAATACGTCGGCTTTTAATCGACTCAACTAGATGTCGAGGATTTAGAGCCGTCCATATGAAACTTCGAGGAGCGAGGAGATGGCTTGAATTTCTAAATATAGTGGGTCCCAGTCTAGTCCTCTAAGAGAGTCCAAAATAGAAAAATTCTAAGGCTAGATCCTAGGCTCTAATAAGAGGGAAAAGAAAGACCTCAAAAATGAGGTCAACACTCTAAAGTCCTCAAATTCTACACCCATCAAAGTATATCTCCCAACTTATTTGCACTCAATCATATGAATTACATCTTACCCATATAATCTCATGTGATTCTTTCCAATTATTGACTAAGACAATATCATACCGGTTCTCACATGTTCTCACAACATATATTAACATCTTAATTAGCCAAATCAAGAATAAATAAAGTGCAAGGTTTTGAATCATCACAACTTCTTCCAACATTGATTTCCTACACTTCACACAACATTCTTCCATGACTTTATTACTTCATCATTTTAAGAAAAATGATAAAGAAAACTACTCAGAATTAATGGAGAAAATACAATCACAACTTGGATTAAAAGTAAAAATCATAATGAAAACACAAGAAGTCTTAATTAAAGGTCAAATGTAATAACAAAGATAAAGACTTATCTGTAAATCCTCTCCACCAAACTCTTGAAGTTTCTTTGAAAACTTTATTTTTCCTTACAATGCTCCTTAAAGGTTGGCACCCAACTCTAAGGATTCTAAATCTCACTTCTAATCCTAATACAAACTATATTAAAGTGAGTAGAAATGGTGAATTGGAGTAGTGTGTTACTAAAATAACTCTCTTACACAATAAACATAAACCACACTCTCCAACCACAATCACTTTTCTGATCTTCAAGTCCTCTTTTTATAATTTTCCAATAAGAGCTTTCGTATCTCTTCAAATTATGTCTAGATTCAACGAATCCTTCAAGAGATGCATCCATTCAAGAGTAATTTATAGAAAGTTACTCACATTCTTACCAAGTGATGCCTCAAACACCTTTTCAAAATGGTGCCAAAAAAGAAATAACTCTTCTTTAGTAATTGCAAGCGTAAGCGCGAGATCGCAGTGCTTAGCCGCGAGTTTTCTGGTGTGTAAGCTCCAGATCTAGGCTATGGTTCTGGCGCTTAAGTGTGGGTCAAGGCGCTTAGCCGCCACAGATCAATTTTACATCTTTCTTCATTTTTGCTCCAAATTTGATCATTTTTCACTCCTTTTATAACAATCATCCATTTAATCATACATGCAAGAATAATACACAAAATATCTTTCATTAAAGTGCAATATCATCAAAAATAGGTATAAATATATGTATAAAAATATTATATATTTTGGGTGTATCACTACACCAAGTCTGATTTTCCCAAATTTCCTCGTTTTGCTCTGGTTTTCATGCTAGTCCTCCTGTAACCTGTAAAATGCAATGTCAACCTTCCAAAGACATATAATCATGTATTTAAAGAAGTAAAATGTTATAATTAAAGCATACAAATTATGAAACTTTGTGTCACTAGCTCACACTCTTTTATGAGCAACTCAGTGTCATCCTCCTCAGGCTTGCAAGTAAGTTGTCATGGAAAAGTTAAGTAAAACTATTACATGTAAGGTGAATTCTAGCATTATCACTAAATGAACTTATGAGCTAAGATTTTGTCCACGAAGAGGTAATCTAGGAAACTCTTCATGTGAAGGATGACATCTTTCAAAAGCTTGTACCTCATCTCCTTCTTTGAGGCCATTAAGATTTTACTCTTCTATAAAATGTACAAATGGGACTAAGTTTCAATTGGCTACCCTAAATGGAGAAAGAAAAGAATATATTTTGTTTTAACCATTTTTATCCTATTTTCAAGGCTAAACAACTTGACCCCTATCTTGGAGAATTATATAAACATGTCATTGTACATCTTTCTAGTGAAGAGAGCCAAAAATAAACTTCAAGATTTGAAAATCAGTCTTCCTTATAAACATATTAATCACAATAATCTTGGCAAAGAGTTCACACTACATATTCCAACATTGTTCCATTTGAAGAGGATGATCATCTCCGCATATGTAGGGCATCACGGCCCCAAACTAAACTCATTGTAGTATAACATGAGTTTATCGCGTAGTTTTTATGAGGGACCCCTTCTTTCTTCATACTTGCAGGCAGATAGAAAAAACAAATATAAACTTATTCTATGCTAGTTAATACTTATTTATCAAACAACCTTGAATTTCTTGATGACTCATACTCTATAAATGCTTTCAATCAGTGTAGAACCCGTTGAAGAGAAGGAAATGAGAAGTATGGGAGTGGGAAATTCTACAAAAAGAGAGTCTAGCCCACACATGAGCAAGTAAATTTAAAAAAATAATCGTGAATGCCTTCATATTGAATCGCCTCTTTTGATCTTTCTCTTCTTCCTTTTGGTGTTACTCTTCTTTTGGGTTTCACTTAGCAGATAGGATGTAGAACATCTCCGAAGAAAGTTAAACTTCCGACAACCAACCAACCCCACATATGAAGGCATTCACAAATTATAGGAGAATTATAGGAGAATTATAAAAAAAATCAATAATTCAATTAAGTAACATCATTGCATTATAATATAGCTATTATTATTATTATTATTATTATTATTATTATTATTATTATTATTATTATTATGACTAACTTATTCTTTTTGCAGCTCAGATATCAAAGACATTAGTAAAAAAATAATTAAATATTTATGGTTAAAACTCTTTAGACCAAGTTTATAGTGAATATAAGATGTGAAAGAAGACAACTAGCTGAGCTAGTAAGACAATTCTTCTAAGGGTGCGTTTGGGGTTGTTTGTGCTTATCCAGATAACCGCTTATTTGAAAACACGGATCGCGGGGTTCGACCCGCGTTCCACGCTTAGTGTAAAAAAGCCAATTGCATTTTTGGATAAGCTGCGCAAACGCAATTTCCAAACGATAAGGTGGCATTTTCAAAACGCCACCACAGCGGATAAACTACCCCAAACACACCCTAAATCAACTCAACTGATTGAATCAATTAGAAAGTCAAAACCAATGGTTCGACTATAGTAATTAATGCACAGATACTCAACCAGAGACCCAAGCCGCTAAATAAAGGTCTTTTTGGGGCAGATGCAACTTATTGAATAAGTTGATGATAAGGTGATTAAAATTAATCAGCTGATAAGCTAGATGTAGTGGCTATTATAAATTTTTATTTTTTTAGAAAAAGTCAGACCTCAGCCAAAAAGTTGCCACCACACCTAGATAAATGCGCTGTGAAAACGTTGTTTTCTGCTTTTTGAAAATGCATAAGCTGCTATATCGCAATTCACCCAAATATGTCTGGTATATTTTCAAAACGCCACCACACCAAATAAACTGCCCAAGAAGGGCACTAAAATTCTCCCAAAAAGCTCAATTCAGTCCACAATCCAGTTGATCCACCTCCCAAGAGACTAAATTTCCCCAAAAAAAAAATACTATTCTCATGATCGAAATGTCAACAAAAATTAAGCCTTGGAAAAAAATTTAATAAAAAAAATTATCCATATAATAATTATTAAAATAATATCAATTATAAGTAATGTCACTGTGTTTTATAAATGGAAAAAAGATCCCCAGATCTGAAAACCCTCCTTGTTGGTGTTGTGGATTTGCAATGCATGTAAACCATTACAGTATAGCACTATTAATCAGAAACAATTACAAGCTTTTGCCATACATAGACTCAGCCATGAAGGTCCCTCATCCAGCTCTTGACACTGCTATTATGCATCCACCTCTTTAGTCAGACAGCGGATTTCTGGATACACGAGAGCTTGAAATAACACCATTACTCCAAACTAAGCCTTAATTAAGCAAAACACAGCTGCACTGACTGTATGATCGCTAACATTTTCGAAAAAACTTGTTCTTTTCACTTCATAAGTATACAAAACCTCAAATATCCATAGAACCAAAAAAAGCAGAAAAGTAGATAAAGAGACAAGTCAACAAAACCGAAGCGACGCCGCAGGGTGCGGCGGCAGAGGTGGTGGAGGCTCATTAAGATCGAAGGGAAGACCCCCCTGAGGTTCCCCTAGAGGCGTATGTTCGCATTGCAGAAAGCCTCCGAGAAGCAGCGCGGTAGACGGCGGCGGCGGCGGCGGCGGCGGAGGTGGCAGAGAAGGAAGTGCATAGTGTGACCGGACGTGACAAGGCAGTTGGTTTAGATCAAGCTGAAGACGAATAGGCGGTGCTGGCGGCGGCGGAGTAGGAGAAAGGAAGTTAGTCTTCGCCTTCGGCCCGCGAAGCGCGCGCGCCGCCTGATCGTAAGCGGAGGCTGCTTCTTCCGGCGTGTCAAAAGTCCCCAACCATACACGCGTTCTCTTCCACGGGTCGCGTATCTCCGCCGCATAGCGTCCCCATGGCCGCTTTCTCACTCCTCGAAAGTGGACCTCGCCTACCCCTGAAGCCATTGAGAAGGGAAGGGAAAGAGAGCAGCTTGCGGGTCCTTGTTGATCTGATTCTCTGGTTTCTTATTATCTCTTCTGCTTATTTTCTTATCAGAGACGGGGGGAAGAATGGGGAGTCGCCGCCTGATTTGACGTGTCGCAGGAGGCTTAGTAAGCAGGTGATAACGTCAGCCCTACTCGGTCTCACCTTCACTGCTGTACGGACTGACGAGCGGCGCCTGCCATCATTAACCCCCCACCCGTTCTTCGACCCGCTCCCCGGAGCCGACTTAGCGCTTATTTTTACACTTTTCCCATCCCTTTCGGTTCTAAAATAGATGAATTAAAGACTACGAACGTGAAGTTAAAATGATATTTATTTACTTTTAATTATAAATCAATACAATTTCAAACGAGAAATATTTAAGTACGAAGTACTTATGTAGATTGTGTTCGTATAAAAGTTATTCAAAAGATATTGGGAATTTTATCAGTATTATAGGGGTTAGTGCTCGCAATAACCTCATAATAATCCCCAATAAATTACAAATAAGTTTCAGGGTTCTGTTTTTATATTATTTTGGTGTTATTCAATGGTTATTGTGTGGTTATTGGGCTATTTACCCCAATAATACAGATATTACCCCCCAACAATTTTGAATAATATTCGTGCGTACGTATATAGTTCTGTGTGTATACTCCGTACAAAAATATTTCTCGTTAAAAATAGTTAATTAAATAGTGTATAAATTTATTATGATTATTAGTAGAAAAATAATTGAATATTTATCTTGAAGATTATGTTGATGATTTTATTTTCTTAATTTATAATTTATTTATTTATTATTATTTTTTTTGGTAATAGATTAAAAAAAACTAATAAAATACCACAAGTAATAAGCTTCACAGTAAGAATAAAATTTAAAACACAATTTGTTTAAAAATATATGGAGAGCTACGTGTCTCGAGATGAATGGTAAAGGCAGTTGCCGCAGTCTGCTACTACCCAGGTCCCACGTGGCAAGCATCCGATCCGTGTCGTGAAGCGGGGGACAGCACGGGTGCGAGCAAGCGCCCAATTGATGAGCCCGCGTGGGCCCATGGCTTCTTGACGGCCCTGCCGGTCTTTGTGGGACCCGGTCTTCCTACTAGATTGGGTTCAAGGACGGCGAAATGCTGCATTATGTTGAGCAGATACAGCTGATCCTTAAAGAAGGAGAGATGAGAAAGTAGGGCCCAGCTCGGAGCTGCACACCCGGTGTCGCGCTTGTGCGGAGCTCCACATGTTTTGCGCGGGGGTTGGGAGTGGGGCCGGCCCACAACGCAGAGGTCAATGAGTCTATCTCGTCTGCGCCCCACACGTACCCGTGTCCGTGTCGGTGACTCGGCGTGGAAGAGAAATTTATGGATCCAGTTCACTCAATTTTCATTTATATGTCTACTTTTTTAAATTTCGTGTATACACACACACACACAACATCAATTTTTAATATAACATAAAAATGTTATTAAGACAAACATCTTATGAAATAAAAGTAACCCTTATATTCATTATGAATAATACAAAATATTATAAATACAAGTATTAAACATCAAGTATTAGATATTTAAATATAAATGAGTTGTGTGATAGGCACGTTCAAAGAGCAGAAGTAAATTGCACAGATAATATGAAGGTAACAAACCTGAGCAAATTAGTACAAGCAACCGAAAGACATTCATGGGTGAGTAGGAGTCATGATAAGCAAATGTTCAGGAACGAGCATTAAGCATTAAGGAGGAGAAATGTATTGCGGGAAGCTCAATCATGAACTGACATACCGAGCGTGGCTGATCTTAAGCTTAGCGAACATGAGGATGCACGATCACAACTAAAATTACAAAGAAAATATCTCGAGACACACGTGTCAGATCAACCGACATGGAGATCCCGAAGAAGTCTTCGGCTGAGAGCCTACACTTGGTGCTGAGTGGTTAACACCCAGAGTTCAATGAGTATGTGATTCGAAGCATATGACAACTTGAGCGCCCAAAAACACATTTTAGGCAATAATAGCGGGAAGCTCGGTGTTCTACGAAGATCACATCTTTTATGTGTCATGCCATTAGAAGCGAGAGTTTGAATTAAAATTGTGAGGTCCTATCCAAAACTTTTGGTAGGATTCTTACTGAAGTAAAAAACACATCCATTATATGAAATGTCAACTTATATAAATAGGGGAAATAGTGTAACTTGAAAGGGGACTCCCTCTCTCTCTTAATTTTTTTCCTTCTATTTAAAAGTCTCTGTAAGATTCCCGAGGCTTTTCTATTATTTATGCACTTTCTTAGCTTTGGGCATGATCTGAGGATAAATCTGAGTTCAACACCCAACCGTAGAAAAACAATCAGATGTTGTTAGATATGCACCACAAGACCGAGCTAGATGGAGGCTCACAAACACATGACGACGGTCCCTTGATAATGCTTTCTCTCGATAAATTTCTGAAGCTGAAGTGCTTGAATGGTTTAAGATCCTAACTCTTACATCATCCTAAAGGTAGACTGATTTATTTGATCGCATTAACTCCTTTCGGTCTAAAGTTCGCTTACAAAGGGTGAACGATGCACTAAATTGTTCACTCTTCTTTATGATACTGAAGGTTTTTGCACTTTGATGGCTCAATAGCCTACCACTTGGAGTATCACTGCATTCCCAAAGTTCAAAATGACTTTTATGAAATAATTTTCTAGTGCACAAAAGCCTTAAAGAAATTCTCAGACACTGTTACAGTTGCGTCAAGAGTAAGGAGAGACATTACGCTTGTTTATAACCCAATTCTTGAAAGAGATGTGTGAGGTACATGATTTAGAGCCCACAATCACACATGCAGCTCTCACCTAGGGCTCAAGGGAAGATTTTTTTTTTATGCACGTTAGAGTTATAGTGACTGAAGAAACTGAAAAAGCTACTGGAACTTACTAATTACTGCATTTCGAAAGAACAATACCACCTACCTATAGTTTTCTAGACATCCGAATAAAATCAACATTATCTTCTAAATAGAAGTTCTCAAGATGGTGATTGGAAATCCAGCTGCTCGTCACAATAATCAACACATCCTTGATATGAAGATGACCACTTCCAATCTTACTAAGAGGCGCACTCCCTGTAAAGGACAACATGAAAATATTAAGGGAAAACATTGTATCCAAGGCGATGAGTGAATCACAATCTAAAAAGACACCACCACCAACTCATCACATCCCTCAACTTACTCTATCGAGACTTTCAATGATGGAAATTATGGAAGCTAACCAGAATAAAGAATGCTATTTGAAAAACGTACTCCCACGAAGGTTAGTGGATAAACCCATGAGAAAGTATATGCCTACCATCAGGACAACGGGCAAGACACTGAGAAATGTTATCACATTTGCACCCAAATTGAAGAGTTAATTAAAGCCGATAAGTTGAAGGAGATCTTTGTACCCAAAGCAGCAGACTACGTTCCAACAAAAGCATTAGCAATATAAGAGTAAGGTGAACCTACCTAGGCTCATGAAATCCACATCGCCAGAGTCATCCTCGCCATTTTAGGAGGAGATGGGGCCGATATGTTCCAACGAGTGAGTCTAAATAGACTTTACTCAGGAAAGCCACATGTGATTGCCTTCTCCTAATGAAAAATTGTGTAGCACCCACCCATCATATTTATCGATGAAGGCCTACCTCATAAAAGAAACCCCTACAACGATTTGATCATCGTTACAACCCTAATCAGAAATTTCCAAATAGAGAGCATTTCCATCGATACATATATTTCAATAAACATCTTGTACAAATCTATATTATATAAAATGTGTCTCAAAATCGGGGCATCTGAAGGCTATGTTTGAAACCTTATATGATTTCTCCAGGGAGAAGAAGGAAACCATGGGATTTCTTGTACTACCAGGAACCTAGGGAGAGGGTGACAAAAAACTCAACGCCATGGCCAACTTCATCATAATTAATTCACCTGTGACCTACAATACTAGTATAAGTCACCATTTACTGAACATCATCAAAGCAGTCATCTCAATGTACCACGTTGCAGTAACTAGCAACGAAGAACTTATTGCAATAAGAGGAGACATGGAGCAGTCACACACTTGCTACTTACGTCTCATTAGCAACGTACATCAAGAAATACTGAAGTTGGATACATAGTGAAGGATTCGCCTAGAAACCAGTGAGACTATAGAAAAAATCTATGCCAAAATCGATGATAAATGCAAGTATTTTGACTATGAGTGAATTTTAATGCAGGGTATAAGGAGGATCTTGCTCAAACCCTCTGGCAGTATCATGAAATTTTTGCCTTGTCAACTGAATAAATTCTAGGAGTTTCCATTGACGTGGCTTACTACTACCTCAACACTAACCCTTCGGCCAACCAATAAATCATAAAATGAGGTCCAGGCATCTATCCTTTGCCAAGCTAATCAAGGAGGAAGTTTAGAAGCTATTGGAAGTAGGATACAACAAGGAAGTGCAGTAACTAGATTCAGTGTTGAATGTTGTGATGATTGTAAAGAGATTGGAAAATAATGGATGTGTGTCGATAATATGCATCAATTTTAAGTGATTTCACGTGCATATTTCCTACATTTCACATATTATTTTTAGTTATTTATCAAAGATTGACACTTGAGAAATTTTAACCTTGAAGTTGTGCAGGTTATAGCCATCAAGCAAGTAAAATGGGGCCAAAATATGCCATATAGTACTATCCGGCATTACCATACCTGATTTGGCTGTGATGAGCTCAGTTTTAGGCTTGACCACACCAAAATTTTCATGACCAAGCTTGGTTCTGGCATGATCACGCTGCTAAATCGATAGATCTCATTTTGGATTGCTTTTCTGATTTTTGTTGGATCTTTCAAAAGGAATTTAAGGCATGAATTAAAATATTATTGAATAGAGAGGAGATTTGGAGATTACTGGAGAAGAATGTTTTTGAGAGTTTTTCTTAGATTTCCCCTTCCTCTCACGGGAGTGAGGTCCTAACAGTTTCTTCTACCTATTTTCATGTACTTTTCTTAAATGCTTAGAGAGGTTGTTATACAAGAGAGGAGTTGGCTGTTGTGGAATGATGTTTGAATGAGTTAGTTAGTATTTTCTGATGATTTTATACATTTTTATGGATTAAATTGCACTTGAGAAAAGTATTTTTGTGTTAATTTTGCAAGTGCAACAAGTAACTAAAGTGGGGAAACCAGGAGAGGACTTGGAACATATAGGAGCAAAATATGGAACTAACACTTAGACGCAAGACCTTGGGCATTAGGCGCCATTCCCTACCTTTCTAATTTGGGCGGTTGACTCTTAGGCGCCAACCCATTGGGCGGCTAGGCGTTGCGACATTGGTGCCTAGGCACCAGACTATTGGGCTTAAGCGCCTATCTATTCTTCACAAAGCAGTGAGCATTGGTACTAGGAGCCAACCCTTGGGCACCTAGGTGCCGAAGGAGGGGAGTTGTGGATGTTATATATTATATCTTATAAATATGCATGTAATACAAGTCAATGGAGGATTGATGTTTGCTAGTTACGTAAGGGTTTTTCTTACTTTGGAAAGCCATAGTTATTCTTCTAAGTGCTGAGGGAGTGGCGTTCTTCCATGTAAGAGTTAGGGAGTCAGGAGAAGTGATTATTGGTGTCATCGTTGGTCATTCTGAAGGAGAAATAGTTAAGTATTTTTGTGTTCATGCTTGTGTATTTCTGTTGTAACTAATTATTTGTGGATTTCTTTTTTGTTCAATGTAATTGTTTAGTGATTTGAGCATGCTTATTGGGTAAACCTTTAACTCTTCCTTATGATGACTAAGTTGAATTATTGGAATGTGAATAGCTTGGTAATTTCTCTTATTTTAAATGGTGATGATTAACCATAAAATCTTAATTTACTTTTAATTCTGGCCAAGTGAATTGTTAAAACTAATTGTGAACCATAAGTTCTGGGAAAATCTACGGTCAATCAACTAGATTAATAACATGAACCTACGTGTGACACGCCATAAAATGTGTTATTTTAATATAAACATTTTATGCTCATTTTTAAGAATATTATATTTTAATGAAAGGTATTTTATGTGTTTTTTATTATAATTGCAAGAAATGGAGTTTAAAAGTAAAGGGAGACAAAGTAAAGCAAAATTGGGATCAAATAGAGAAAATGGAACAAATTAGCAAAAATTGACATGGCGCTTAGGTTCCAGTTAGGTAAACGAGCCTCCTAAAATATTGTCACTTAGGATCCACGGTTGGGAGGCTAGGCACCAAAGTTGGTTATGTATTTTATGCAATAAATTTTGATTGAATTTTGAAGGGGTGCTTGATGTGATTCTTGGAGACTTTAAAGCATCATTTAAAGAGTCCATTGGTTGGTTGAAAAGGGGATTCTAGAAGAGAGCCTTGGAGGGAGTCTTACCATGAGTCTTGGGAGAGTTAGTGCATGTGTGTGTGTGTGTGTGAGTGAGAGTCTTTCTAGTGTGTCTTTTGGTGTGTCTATTAGAGTAAAAGTCATCAAAGGAAATTCGAAGGATTCTCTTAGGGAGAAGTCTAAGATAAGTACTTGTATTTTTGTTTGAGTTTTGTTTTATTATGTAAACTTGGCTTTTAATATAAATCATGTTTTGTTGTGTTATCCCCATAAATTTTGAGTAGTTTTCTTTATCTTTCTCCTTACAATAAGAAATAATCATGTGTATGATTAGATTTGTTTAAGAATTCTCTTATTCCACACTTGCGATGATTCATTGCTTTGTTCTTCATTTACATCTTCAATCTGACCAATTTGAATGTTAAATCCTATTATAAATCCATAATGAACCGGAAGGGTTGTCTATTTCTCAACTAGTAAGAATCACTTTAATTTCATATGTGAGAAGATAATCCATGGGCTAATGCAAATTGATAGGGAGACAAGTTTTGATGGGCATAGAATTAGTGGTTTTAGTGTGACAGGCTAGAACCTTAACCAATTCAAACTAGAGTCTGGAACCTAAGGCCTGGTTAGTTATATAGAGAGGGCACATTGAGTAATCTAAAAGTGACAGGCTAGAACCTACCCAACATAACCATAACTTAACTTTAGATTAGCTAATGTTGTTTTTGCACTTGGAAGAGGGTAAAGAATATGTATGCTCCTATCACGAAAATACATTTAAACCTTTAAACATTTGATTCCTACACTGGTTATGATCTCTTGTAAGGGGCAAGAACTTTAAGATAACTTGAACTTTTCTACATAAAACTAGTTCAGAAACACTGTATTTACTTTTTGACTTTAAAATAGAATTGGTATATATTAGTTTTTAACCTTGTAAAAACTCTTCGTCATTATTTTCCTAAATATTTTGTTTGATGTTTTTCTAAGTTGGTATAGATAGTTTCTCCTTCCCCGTGGGATCGATACTGAGGTTTTTAAAGAAAGCTCTATATTACTTAAAATAATACATATACTTGCATTATACCCTTAGAGTATAAACTATTAATCAAAATTCTAAAGTTTATAATATATCAATTTTACACACAAGCCGCTAAATATAAATTGGGTTAAGTTTTTTTACCATCATTTAAAAAGTAAATATATGTGTAATTGCGGGTCAGGTTAAGCTTTTGGCGCCGTTACTGGAGACACGACGAAACTTTTGATTTAGAAATTTTATTTGAATTGAAAAACTTATTTTAGGAAATTCATAGTGTTGTTTAAATATATAAGTGTTTTTTTTGTTTTCAAAAATTTTTTAAAAAATTAAATAAAAATTAAATTAAAAAGTAATTAGATTAAAAAAATCAAAAAATTACAAAATGTTAAAATTTTGATTTTAAGAATTATTTTAAGTTTAAAACTTTTAATTTTTCATGCATAGTTCAGGATCTGAAGATTTAGAGTCTTATGATTCTGAAATAAAACGAACTATAAGAAAATTTGAAATAGATAAGAACTTTACAATTTACAAGAAATGACGAACACTTCACAAAATAATTTTGATAATCAAATTGTTGAACATCAACATCAAAACATACAAAGACCTTTAAAGGACTACACAACCCTACAAAAAATGAAATTTACTTAGCATATAAACCCCTGATGTAACGTCTAACTCATTTGAACTTAAACTTATTATTACACAGATAGCACAAAACTATCAGTTTTGGGGGAACACCATCTGAAGATTTAAATCTACATCTTGCTTGTTTCTTAGAACTATTTGCTACATTTAAGTATGATGGTGTATCAAATGAAGGTGAGAGACTTAGATTTTTTCCTTTTTTCTTAAGGGATAAAGCTAATATGTGGTTAAATTCATTAGCACATAGATCTATCAGAACTTGGAGAGAGCTAGCACAAAAATTTTTATCCACCTTCAAAAACTGTTAAGCTTAGAAATGATATTACCTCACTTACTCCTTATGAAGTTGAGTCAATATACGAAGCTTAGGAACAATTTAAAGAACTCCTTAGGTAGTGTCTATCTCATGCTTTACCAGACTGGTTAATTATTCAAATATTTTATAATGGGTCAGTAGGATCCCTTAGATCTATTATTGATGTTAATGCTGGAGGTCCATTAATGTTAAAAGCATTTGATGAAGCTTTGAATTTATAGAAGAGATTAATGCTAACAAATTTCAATGACCCTCTTTAAGGGTACATCCTAAGAAAGTTGCCAGTGTTCATGATAATAATGCAATTTCAATTTTAGCATCTCAAGCTGTTGTGATATCTTGAAAGTTAGACCAATTTGGAATGAACTTTTCTCAAACACCTCATGTTATTTAAGGAAGATTCATTGGGACAAGTAACTGATTCCCAACCATCATTTGAGACTTTAAATGTAATTAACAGTAGAACCATTAACCCATATTCTAACTATTATAATCCAAGATGGAACAACCACCCTAACTTTAACTGGAATTATAATTATGCTGGTGAAAGTCAGCAATAAGGGAACAATCAACTGAACCTATTGGGAAACTGGAACAACTAGGGTAATAATAACAATAAATATACATATCCTCTTAACTTTAATAATAAAAAACAAATGAAGGAGAAGAAGTTGTCTTTAGAAGAAGTGGTGATAAAAATGGGAAATCATTTTCAAAGTCATAGTGTTGCAATAAGAAATATTGAGAATCAATTGGGACAAATTGCTAACTCAATTAATAATAAGACTTAGGGAACAATTCCTAGTAACACTGAAATTAATCCTAAAGATAAAAATAAAGAGCAGGAGTAAGTTAAAGCTATAAAGTTGAGAAGTGGTAGAGAATTGGAAACTCAAAAACAAAAAGAGATTGAAGTTGAGAGTGAAACTAAAGAAACTGAAAAACCTGAAGAAGATATTTATAATAACTTAAAAAAATCTATCTTTCTAAATAAGATCGATTTAAAGAGACTTCAACCTCCATTTCCTCGGAGACTTAGACAACAGAAGCTTGATCAATAATTTTCTAAGTTTATGAAGATATTTAAGAAGTTAACAATTAACATTCCATTTGCTGAAGTGTTGAAGCAAATGCCTAGTTATGCTAAGTTTGTTAAAGAAATCTTAAACAAGTAGAGGAAGTTTAGAGAACACCAGACTTTGCAGTAAGTGAAGAATATTGTGCAATAATTCAGAAAATGCTCCCTAAAAAACATAATGATCCAGGTAGCTTCACTATTTCATGAATGATTGGAGAAAGATTTTATGGAAAAGATTTTTGTGATTTATAAACCTCATGCCATTATCAGTATTCAGAAGGTTAGGCTTAGGAGTGATTTATCCTACTACTGTAACCCTTCAGTAGTTGATCGATGTATTACTTATCCGTAAGGGGTTAAAGAATATATACTAGTGAATGTAGATAAATTTATCTTTCTTGTGGATTTCATAGTGTTATATATGAAGGAAGATAAAGAAATACCAATCATTTTAGAGAGCCCTTTCCTAGCTATTGGTCGAGATATGATAGATTTACAAAAAGGAGAGTTAACCGCGAGAGTTAATGCCTAAGAAGTTACTTTAAATGTGTTAAAATCTATGAAGTATCCAGCAAAAGGAAGATATGATGAGTGATAGAATGGAGATTATCAATGATTTAATTAGTGACCATTTCAAAGAAAGTTATGAAGTTAAAGCAGGACTGAAAGAACTGGAGTATGAATGTGATGTTGATTTTTAAGAAGAACATAAGATAAGGAATGAGGATTCAAATTATGTTCAGGAAATTTTTGAAATTTTGAATACGACTAAAAATGGTAAACCTTCTATTCCTTCAATTGAAAAAGCTCCTGGACTTGAGATGAAAGTTATCCCTACACATTTAAAGTACGCTTTTTTAGGGAACTCTTTAACATTACCCGTTATAATATCCTTGGACTTAACTGAAGCATGTGAAGAAAAATTAATGGAGACTTTAAGAAATTATAAAAAAGCCTTTGGATGGACATTAGTAGGCATTAAAGCTTTCATCCCTTCAAGTTGTATGCATAGAATTTTAATGGAGGATAATCATAAGCCTAGACGAGATCCTCAAAGGAGATTCAACCATATAATGAAAGATATCTTAAAGAAGGAAATTTTAAAATGTTTGGATGCTAAAATTATTTATCATATTTTTGACAATGCTTGGGTTAGTCTGATTCACTGCTTTCCTAAGAAAGGGAGAATGACTGTAGTTGTAAATGAATGGAATGCATTAATTCCAAAAGGACAAGTTACAAGGAAAGATCACTTTCCTCTACCTTTTATCGACCAAATGTTGGATAGGCTAGTTGGGCACTAGTAATTCTACTTTATGGATGGATATTCTGGATACCACTAAATACCCATACCTCCTGAGGATCAAGAAGAGACAAAATTCACAAGTCCTTATAGAACATTTTCTTTTTGAAGGATGTCTTTTGGTTTATGTAATACACCTGCAATTTTTCAATGATGTACATTTTTTGCAATCAAATTAACAAAGGAATCGAAGTTTTTGTGGATGACTTCTCAGTTTTTAGAACATCATTTGATTCATGGTTAGATCATTTAACGAGAGTTCTAAAGCACTGCAAAGAAACAAATTTAGTTTTCAATTGGGAAAAAATGTCAATTTATGGTCGCAGAAAGAATTGTATTAGGACAAATTTCCTAAAAATGGCATGGAAGTAGATAAAAAAATACAATTTTTTGTTGAACTGCCTCCTCCTTCATCAGTGAGAGGAGTTAGGAGTTTTCTAGTACATGTTGGATTTTTCAGGTGTTATATTAAAACAGTTTCTAAAATAGCTAAGCCACTATTTCATCTTCTAGAAAAAGACACAATAATTGATTTTAACGAGGAATGCCTACATTCTTTCAATTTATTAAAGAAAAAATTAATCACTGCATTTATTATTGTTTTACCTTATTGGGAAAAACCATTTGAATTAGTGTGTGATGTGAGTTATTATGCTATTGGGCCAGTATTAGGACAAAAATATGATAATATTTTTAAAGTTATATACTACACTGGTCTCTTAATGAAGCTTAAATAAATTATACTACTACAGAGAAGAAATTATTGGTAATCGTATATGCACTTGATAAATTTCAATATTTTCTAATTAAAACTAAATGTATTGTGCATACTGATCATTTTTCTATTAAATATTTGATGCTGAAGAAGAATGCAAAAAAAAGATTAATTAGATGGGTCCTGATGTAGATTTTGAAGTAATAGATAGGAAGGGTGCTGATAATCAAATTTTTAATCATTTATCAAGGCTGGAACAGGAAAATTATGGTGATAATGATATTGAAATAAATGAAAATTTTCTTCATGAACAATTATATGTGATTACTGGGTGGCATGATTCATGGTATGTTCTAATAGTTAACTATATATATAGTAATATTTTACCATACTGATTAACATGATAACAAAATAAGAATTCATTCATGATGTAAACTTTTTCTTTTGGGATGATCCTTATTTATATTAAAAATGTAAGGATCTTATTATCTGAAGATGTGTATCATTTGAAGAAACCCAAGGAATTATTCAAAAATTTCATGAATCTAATTTAAGGGGTCATTTTAGAGTGGATAAAACTGCATTTAAAATTTTAGAATCCGAATTTAATTAGCATGCTTAATTTATAGATTTTAATACTTATGTATAAACTTGTGATGGCTGTCAGAGAGCAGACATTATTTCTAGAAGAAATGAAATACCCCTAAATTTTACTTTAAAAGTTAAAATTTTTTATGTTTGATTTTTTGATTTTATGGGAAGATTTATAAAATCTTTTGGAAAGATATCTATTTTAATAGCTGTGGATTATGTTTCAAAATGGATTGAGGCTGTTGATTTATAAAACTGTGATGCTCAAAGTGTTGCAAAATTTTTATAGAAAAAATATTTTTATCAAATTTGGAATGCGAAGAGTGGTCATTACAGATAGGAGAAGTCATTTTAAGAATTTAAGGATTGAAACATTAACTAGGAAATATGGAATTAAACATCGAATTGCCACAGCACATCATCCTTAGACCATTGTTCTGGCAGAAGTATCCAATTGTGAAATTAAAAGAATATTAGAAAAGACTATAAATCCTAACAGGAATGATTGGTCTGCAAGATTTGATTATGCATTATGGGCCTATAGGACTGCTTATATAACTCTTATATGAAGGTCACAATATAAAATGATATTATGAAAATTTTGTCACTTGTTAGTTGAATTGGGGCACAAAGTTTATTGGGCTGTAAAGGAATTTAATTTTAATTCGAAAGTTGATGGTGAGAATGATTATTTCAACTAAATGAGCTTGAGGATATTAGAAATGAATCTTATAAGAATGCAAAAATTTATAAAGAAAAAAATGAAAATTTGGCATGATCGGAAGATTATAAGAAAAGATTTTGAGCCTGTACAAGAAGTTTTACTTTATAATACAAGATTGGAATTATTTTCCATAAAACTTAAGTCCGCGTGGTCGGGGCCATTTGTTGTAATAAAATTCTATCCTTATGGTGTTGTGGATATTAAAGATTCAAAAACGGAAAGAATAATTAAAGTAAATGGATAAAGATTGAAACCATAAATTTGTGGAAACAAGGCTTTATATGAGGAAGTGCTGTTGTAGGGACAACTAGAGTAAAACATTAGATACGCGGGTTGACAACGTTAACCAAGAGCTTTGTGAGAGGTAACCCATGGTTATTTGTGTGGGTTTATTTAATTTTTTTTGTTAAATAGATCATTTGATGTATTACGGAGACCTACAAGATGTAAGAAGGCACAAAACACTAATTTAATGATTAAGTTGAGGTTAGGACGCGAAAAATTGGACGTAAGGCGAAATAGTGCTTATTTAGGTACTGGCGCCTAGGCGCCAAAACCTAGCACTTAAGTGCCAGTTTGCATTTGGCCCGGTGCCTAAGTGCCGGAATCTGGCGCCTAGGTGCCACAGTTCAGAAATCGTGGGTAAACCATTCCTTGGAAGTTTAAACCCACTTCTTTCCTTTATACTACTATAAACTCGCCTAAGGGACCTGGAAATTCATATTCTATGTGTGAGAAAGCATTTTTGGAGAAGCAAGTGAGTTCTTGATCTATTTTTCTTGTTCCAATGGAGAGCAAAAGCAATGGTAGGGCTGATAGAAGGAAGTTCATGCAAAAGGACACCCAAACATATTTCAACGGGTTTCTTACGCTTAGCCCTGAAGGAATTACATAGAAAATAAAAAAAATTGAAGAGGAGATTACGAATATACATACCAAAATCGAGCGACATCTATTATCAATTTAAGCATTTAGATTGGCAGTTGAAGCTTCAGTTCAATCATTTGGCATGTTTTCAGGAGGCTCAGGTAAGGATATATTAAAATATCAATTGGATTGGAGTGAAATATGTTGAAGAATTTCCTCACGCTCCATTTTATAACTTGTTCATGCACCAAACTCTGATGAATGAGAAGGTGGATGACCATGAAGGGACTTCTCAGACAGCCTTGTTTTTATTCTTATTGTTTTTGATCCCTTCCGACAAGATGAATTTGTCATGAGTGTTTCTTTTATAAATTTTAAACACTCCATATTAAATATAGCTTAACACTAAACCTTTTATAAAATGTAAAGGTTTTATATGAAAGTTTATAAGATAGAGCTCATCACTCTATGTTTTTATCACAAATCATTGATGAATGCTTTGGGGTTTCTCTTCTTCTAAAACTAGATGATATTAATAATAAATCTTTAATATATTACCTCAAGGTTCTTCACTCTAAATGGCATAAAAATGGAAGACAATGATAAAACTGTTCTTCTTCTCATCCTTAAAATGCTTTAATATTTAGGATTAGTATAAAATAACATCAAGGAAATTGAGATTATAGATTTTGATAACAAAATAAATAAAGACATCGATGTTTGATAGTGTGTAGTTGAGTTTTCCTTATTTATCCTTTCATAAGTCCACACACATCCTATAACTCTTACTTTCTTATTGGATTCCCATTTTGGATATTGAATAAGCACAAATGAAACTTAGTTGGATATTGACTTTAATCTCTTTCGTTTTCTTTATGTTAATTTATGATAAATTTAGTTGTTGTTTGGGTGATGGATCATAAGTTAAGGTCTACCCAAGAAATTTCATGGGGTATTTAACAAAAAAACATAATAACTATTGTGTAAGGATGGAGAAAGCCATATAAAAGTATAATTAATGTTGATGTGGAATCTATTCCCTCGTGAGATATTAACTAAAACTAATGAGGATCATGATTATATCTTTTTTCTTCTATTCTTTCTTCTTAGAAGAATTTTTTCCATAAATGACTTTATCCCCTTATTCTACAAGGTAACACTTTGTTACTAGACAAAGTTATCATGGAAACTAAAAAGTACAATAAAAAATAGTAACTTAGTGGCCAAGTTATATATATATATATATATATATATATATATATATAGCAACCCAAAAATCCCATTATAAGTGAAAGGAACTTTGATAACTAAAAATGTATTTTCAAGATTCTTATAACATGCAATTATTATTTTGTAAGATAACTTTAAGGTTGTGAATGATACACCTAAAAATTATCTACTTTTTTATATATATTTCATGCTTATTTTTTATCATTTTTAATGATATTACACTTTAAAGGAAGGTATTTTGCATGTTTTTGACTTCATGTACAAGAAATGAACTTTTGGAGGAAATGAAACAAAAATTATGCAATTTGGAGCTAAATCGAGCAGGGAAGAAAATTTGATTAGGCACGTTTTGATATTCTTTTTGTGCTTAATTTTCTTTATATTTATCACATGTTTTTTAATGAAATTTCACTTTAAAGAAAGGTTATTTTTGTGCTTATTGTAGAGGTATAATGCTTGGAGCGAATCCGAGCTGAAATGGGGTGAAACAGAGCTAAAACAGAGCAAAACAGGTGTGTTGCCTGCAGGGTGGTGCTGTAGCACCCAAACTGGCACTATAGTGCCATTCACAATGAGAAATAGGTGCTCTAGCATATATTCTACACCGTGGCACCCGAAATAGTTTTTGGATGGCTTTTAAGTGATTCCGAGCCATCTCGAGATGTTCTGGAAGATTCCAAGCAACTTGCATGTCCCAAGGAGTGATTCTATGAATCTTGACAGTTGGAAAGGCTTTTGGATGAAGAGATATGTCTCTTGGAGTGAAGAGATGTGTCTCTTGGAGTGAAAATGTGTGTCTCTTGGAATGAAAAGATGTTTTGTCTCTTTAAAAAGAGGGGCTTGGTGCCTCTCATGAGAAGTAACTAGGAGGATAATTTAGAAGGATTTTAGAGAGAGTTTGGCATGATCTTATAGAGATGTAGATTTTTCCATTGTCTAGAGAGATTGGTGAGGGATTTTGAGAGATGTGCGTAAGGAAGATGAGCATCGAATGGATTGGCAAGAGACTTTGTTGAGAGATTTTTCATCATTCATTTAGAAGGAAAAAAGCTAAGTATTGTATTCTTCATTATCTTGTAATTACTTTTGAACACTTTCTAGTGGATTTTCTTTGATTCAAACGAAGTTTTCTGTTATGTTTTATCCATGCTTCGTAAGTAGTTTTCTTTAATCTTTTCATTTGATATGAAGTAGTGGCATGTGTAGGAAAATTTACTTTATAATAAAATTATTTTTATTTTCATGTGATGAGTAATATCTCTTTTGCTTAATTGACATAAGTTAAGTGGAAGTAATTATTTTCAAGTTTTTTGTAAGTGAAACTAAGACTTGGGAGAGCAGTGATCTTGCAACTTGAGTGCACTCAGATTGATCAGTTGGCTAGTAAAATAGTTTAGGCGGCAATAAAAAGTTTACAAAAATAAAATTTAATGAACTGTTTCTATTAGATGCTTTTAGTTGACCGATAGTTACTTAATATTAATAGAATACTAAGATTACCTATACACTTAGAAGAGGGTAGGTAGACATATGTTCCTCGTTGGCACATAATTATTACATAATTCTAAATTCTTCTACTGCTTATGTAATTTTCTTCATTTTACTTTTCTTTTTGCAATGAAATGGATGCATGTTTAGGAATTTAGATTTGCTTAGAAATTTTCTTATTTTATTAATTTAATGATATTTTCACCGGCTCTTAATTTATTTTGTAAATTGGACATTTATAATATTAAAATCTGTTGTGAAATATAATGATCTTGGAGGGCTGTGATTTCACCAACTAGTGAGTATCACACTTCACTTTGGAGGACGAGGATGGCAAAATCCAAAGGGGGTGCAAATAGATAGGGAGATAAGTTTTGATGGTCGTAGAATTGATGTTTCTAGGGTGACAGGTTAGATTCTTTATTAATTTGATTTTGAGTTGGATCTAAGGGTCCCTAGTAGGTCCTACAAAAAGGGCACAATGAGGGTAATCTGGAAGTGAGAGGCCAAGATCTATCCATCACTACTACATAAGCTGGTACTAACTTTAGATTAACCAATGTTCTTTACTAGTGCCGAGAGGTGGTAAAGAATAAATATGCTCCTATTTGTCACTGAAAACATTATATTTAAACCATTTCATTCCTTCATATTATTTAGGTTATTGCACGAGAAAGGTAGTCTTTAATATCTCAAAATTCTCCCAATTTATCCAAATAATTTATCTTTATATTTAAAAGTTTGATTTAGAAATAATTATTAGAAAATCCACTTTAATCGACATTCCAGACTAAGCCTGATAGTAGTAGACTAGAATTAACCTAAGAGCTTTCTTACTTCTCTTCTCTGTGGGATCAATAGTCTGTGTCTTAAAAGAAAACCCTATATTATTTGAAACAATATATATAGTTTCATAGTACCCCTGATGTGTAACCTATTTTCTAAATTTTATAGCATTTCTAGTTTCCACAATAGCTGCTAAATATAAATTGAGTCAAGTTTATTGCAATCTTGGAAGCTAAATTACTGTGTAATTGCGGGTCGGGTCAAGTTTTTGATGCTGTTGTCGGGGAAGCTATTGTAAGAACTTTAAGAATTTTTGTTAAACCTGTAAGACTTAGATTTGTAAATTGTATTGTTATTAACTAGTCTGTTTAAATATTCTGTGTTTATTTTTTAAAAAAATCAAAAATACCTAAGCTATTTTAAAGATCTATCATATTAATTATGTCTTTAGATTTGTATGTGTAGTTCAGGAGCTGTAGACCTTGAATTTTACGACTTAGATTTGGAGAGAAGTTTTAAGAGGATTATGAATTAGAAATGACTCCATGGACTTGTGGTAGAAATGGTGGATCATCAAAATAATGAATATTTAGATTTGGATTATAATACTAGTCAAGTAACCCCAATTATTGTGGAAAATTCATTTGGGCAATTGATTGAAACTAGTTATCAGATATATAATCCTTATTCTAATTTTTACAACCCTGGTTGGGAAAATCATTTGAACTTTAGCTGGAATAATTATTTTGTTTGAGAAAACCAATTATGGGATGATAACTAATTTTATCAGATATATAATTGGAATAATTAGAACTACTTTAATGATGGACTTTCCTTTCCTTATAGATTTAACTTCAACCTACAGAATAAAGAGAAGGATTCATTTTTAGAAGAGGTTGTGATTCAAATGGTAAGTTAGTTGGAAAGTCAAGGGACTGCAATAAGGAATATAGAAAACCAACTGAGACAGATTATTAATTTAATTAATAGTTACCCTTTAGAGATTTTATCTAGTGACCCTAAGATAAACCGTAAGGAGAAGAATATTGAGCAAGATAAAGCTATCTAACTAAGAAGTGGAAGAGAATTGGGGATATGGTTCAAAATAACATTGAGTTAAGAAGTGAGGAAAATGAGATTGAAAGGCAATGGAAGAAATTCCTAAGAAATTAGAAAAACCTATTTCATCAATCAAGATAAATATAGAAAGACCTCCTTCACCATTTCCTCAGCCTTAAGGGGAAGAATTAGAAGATAGTTTGAGATAGAAGAGTAACCAATTAGAATTTGACCTTGAATCTCAATCATCTAGAGAGAGTCTGAACCAAAATTTAGGAGATCTTGAAATATAATATAGAGATCCATTTCTTATGAATTTTAAGGATGATACTAATATGAAAATTGAGAAAATCATTAAAAGAATATTAGATCTAGAAAGAAAAATAAGGAAAAATTATATGAATCAATATAAAAAGGAAAAGCTGACAGAAAAATTTAAATTTAAGGATTTTGTATGAATCCCTGAATTTGAAAAAGATTAGGTTGTTGATCAAGGATTACTTAAATGAAATTTTGTTTTAGGAGGAATCAGTTGTCGGGCTGACGACGTTAAACCAAGCGTCTTTTCGGAGGCAACCCATAATTATCAGTGTGATTTGATTTAATATGTTTTAGAGTCACGATTGTTAGTGTTGTATTGTGTTTGTTTTAGTGTGGATTAATCAACTTGATTGATGATTGGTGGAGGTTTGGATTTTTAGTTGATTGATTTAATCTTTATATTTCATTCTGGATAGATCAGTTTGATTGATGTTGGTGGATGTTTGGATTGTTTGTGGATTGATTTGATCATTGTGTGTGTCATGAGGGAGGTGATTCCTTAACTTCTTATTTTGGCTAGACTTGTATATGTTCTCTTATAATATTTGAATTAACAATTCCATGATGACTTAAGTCTCAACTGGACTTGAGTTTTACAGTAGTAATCTTGAGTTTGAACAGTGATAGTTTCATCTCAATCTTGTTACTTCCTTTTGCTGAATTTGTTTTCATTTGGTAGGAGCCATGAATCTATTTGATGACCAATTTGTCGATGATCTTAAACTACATTTTTAATTATTATAGGAACTTACTTAAAGAGATAAGGTGATTCCTGAAGTTGGTGTGCACGAGCCAATATATTGGGGATGCAATGAGTTAAAGGAAGAATTAACCCTTGTGTATTTATGTTTGTGTTATAACAATATAAAAGATTTAGGGAACACTTAAATATATATTCATACGATGATTCTTATTATACTTGTTAGACATTTTTTAGTTTAGTTTCATTTTGGCATGTTTAGTTAGATTTACTGTATTGCACACTGTTTGTCCTAAATATATTTGTAAATGTTTATGATAGACATTTGTGATAGATTGAAATTTTAAGCTATTTTTCTTCTTCTTGCTTATATTTTCTGTATTGAATGTTATGCATGTTAAAAATTAATTTTAGGGAAAGGAAGAAAATATAAATTTCAAAGTTAAAATTCTTTCTTTTTAGTTTAATATTATTGCAAGCAAGTTTTAGGCGATATTTACTTTCATATGCAGTCATTCTATCCTAATTATGCATGTATATGTTGACCTCATTTTTGATGAGGTCTTCTCTTTCCTCTTTAGTACTTAGGATCTAGCCTTAGGCTTTTCCTTTGACTATCTTAGAGGACTAGAAGTAGAACCCACCACTTAGAAATTCAAACCACTTCTAAACTCCCTGCAAACTCCACAAACTTGATTGTAAACCCCTAATCACCTAGAAGGTTGAAATCAAGTGTGGAAGTTTAAAGTATGAGTTCCTATAGGACTCTTTGGCCTTAGGACTGCCCTGGGTGGCCTGGTCTGGTGAAGGGCTGACTTACACACACACTACACTCATACACTATACTTTCATACACCTCCTAAAACCACACCTATACCCAACTTGACTCCTTGACTCATGTAAGTGATTCACATGGATGGTCCTTAACCCTTAAGCCCTTGGCTAAGAGGGTTAGGAACAACATAGTGAATGCCTCAAATGAGTCCTCTCATGGCTCATATAGGCTTAACATGGCTTCATGGCTCAACCAAAATGATTTCATTCCACTTACATTTACCCAATCTTCAATTTTCTAAATTTTCAATTTTTGACCTCCGGGACCCTACACCCGCCTAGCCTACCAAATACCTCTGAAACTACCCAAAATTTGCAAAATCACCTAAATTACCCAAAATTCCCCAAAATCATTCCTAAACATTTCCCTCCACTCAAATTGATCATCCATAGCCTAAATACCAAAAATTCCAAAAATACCTCCCAATACCCTCCAAATACCCAAAATGCCCCTCTTGACCCAAAAATCCAAAAATTCAGAAAATTCCCAGAAACTTCCAGAAAATCCCAAATATTCTCAATTTCATTTTGTCCAACTACACCATGGGCCAATTTTGTCAATCTACCCCACTTTTGTCAAAATCTCCAATTTGACCCATTTTAACCCAAAATGAACCCAATGTCAAACCAAACCTACCCAATTGACCCAAATTCTGGTCCAATTCAATTCTAAACTTCAATTCAACATCCCCAACACCAATCTAGACCAAAACCAAGCCCAATTTGATTGGCATTTGAATCCAATTTCACTTTTGACCTTAAAGCCCAATTTGGACCCATGACCCAAACTTAGCCCAAACTAACCCAATTCAACTCAAATTAACCCCAAACCTTTTCTAAAACTTCCCTAACATCCCCACAAACAAAAAAATAACATAATTTGCCAAAACTTTGGACCCAAACCCCACTCAAATTCAACCTAAAACCAAAAAGCCCAATTTTGACCTAAACCCAAACCTAACCCAAATAAGCCCAAACCCCAAAATCAAAACCCAACCAAAGTCAAAACCTCTTTGAAACACTCCCATAAACATTTCCCAACATTAATTTTACATCATTTTCAACCCTAGCCCAACATTGGCCCAAGTTAGCCCAATTTGACCTACATTGGCCCATTTACCAAAGGAGGCCCAAATCCAACCCAATTCAAACCCAAATCACTCCAAACTCATTTCAAATCACTCATGACATATCCCTAAACCAAACCCAACAATTATTTGGCCCAAAATTCTACAAAATTCCCATCCATGAATTCATTCTTAAACCTAAAGGCCCATCCCCTTTAGCCTTCCTAAAAGCCCATCAAAAATGACTTCAAAAGGCCCAAAATTCATCCAAAGCCCACATGACACTTCCCCTCATCATCCATTTAATCAAAATCACCCCTAAGTTTCAAGATCATCATTAAACCATTCCAAATCAAGCTTCATGAAAATTCTCCACCAAAGTACCAAAATTTCTAAATCCTACTTCCATGAAATCAAGCCAAGCCATCCTAAGCCATAGTGCAAGCCATGAAGCCATGCATGAGCCACATGGAAGCCATGAGAGCCTCTTTACATGTCACCATGACATTTTGGGCAAAAGGAGGAGACTCTTTCCTTAATCTCCTAAAGTCATTAGCCTTAACCATGATTCCCCTTAACCCAAATTTAATCTAAATATTCTTAGAAAGAGACCTCACCACCTTTGACCAGCTGACCTAACTTATTCTCTCAATCTAAAACCAGGTCATGGGGAGGTGAACCCAACCCAAACACGTGGGTTGACCCAAACCAAGCCAAAATGGCCTCTTCCCCATTCCATTCCAAGCCACCCCCTTTACACATGGCAAGGCCCGACTGATCGCACAAACCTCCGCCCTCGCCTCACCCGGACTCGAGGGTGACCCATGCCTGCCGGCCAGCCCGCCCGGATCGCCGGAAAACACCACACCCGAGAGCTCACATGTGAGCCAACATTGAAATTCTCCCTTGCCGAGTTGCCCCATGCCCAGCGGCCATTGCGTACTGTTCTTCCCTTGCCAAGAGCAGCTGATCCCGTCCCTAACTCCCCCGGGAGGCCCTCCAGCCTCTCCTATTTAAATACCACCTCTCTCGGCCATGGAAAAGGTGCTTGAACCAACCTTAAGGAAACTCGCCAAAATCATTCCGTACTACTCCCCACACATAGAGAACTTGATCCCCACCGAAATCCCCCTTCCATTTCCTCTCTGTGAGCTCAATTTCAGAGTTGAAATCCAAGCCCAAAACTAGGACACTTCTCCACAGTGAGCCAATCCCCAAATTTATTGGTCCTACACCTTCACCAGACCAAGAGAGGAAGTTTACTAGCAAAAGCCCCTTCTCCAGGCCACCCATCTATTCCAGACTCCAAGCTTTGTAATCGGCTGTGGTCGAAATCATACCTGGACAATTCACCAGGCCAAGGGACTTCATCTGAAGCTCGCTTGGACCCAATCGAAGGTGACACAACTCTCAGATCGAAGCTTCACTTCTCTGAGCAAAGGTATGGATCCACTCTTCTTCCCGAGCTTACAGAGATTCTCTATTTAATTTGAGTCAATTTCAATACATTTTTACCATATGGATGTGTTCGTCTCCTCAAGACGAATCCATAGAGCATAAGAATACGAAAATTCGTTGAGAATCGAGTGAGAAATTAGGGTTAGAAGGTTGACGGTCACGGGTGCACACCAGTCGTAGACGATGACTGAGAGCCATCGGATCGAGCGTGTATCGATCGGATGGTCTGGATTGAGCTGGACAGAGCGATGGTATGTGAACCGCGGGGCCCTGGAGCGCTGAGTCGGATGGCGGAGCCGAATCAAGAGACGACGCGTGTGCGTTCGGAGCTGTCGAGGTTGAGCTGGCGCCGCGTCACTTAAGTAGAAAAATAGGGATTTTCTTATTTATTTAATTCCCTAAACTTCAAAAATGCATAACTTTGTGTAGGAAAATCAAAAAAATAAAACAAAAATACTCTCTTGCTCAGTGAACAGAGGAGAATAATGTGGAAAAGAAATCATGTAATTTCATCAAGTATTTTATTTTTAATTATTTATTTACTCTCTGCACTATTTCAATTCTCCATGCATATATACAATTCACCATGGCATGAGACCATAGGGCTTTTGAAGCCTCTGAATTTGGGAACATTCCCTGAATTTTCCTAAGTCAGAGGCCACCCCTATGAAGAGTTATTGATTTTTCAATTCTAGGTCACTATTGTAAGTATTTTAATTCTAATAATTAGCATGTTGTGAAATAAATTCTATGAAAATTTGGTGATGTTTCTTATGACCAGAGGACCCTAGGGAAAATGGTTTTTGAGTTAATTCACTTGTAATGACCCTAATTGGCTTAAACACCCAAAATGGAACCTTAATTAATTAGAGCTAATCATACATCAAATTGACTTGAAATCAATTCTCAATTGACTTTTAGGATCAGAGGAACCCACCATAAAAGTTTGAAGTCAATTGGACTTGGTTAGCCCTATCAAATGGGTTGATTAAACCATTTAGCCAAACTTAAACTTTGAAAATTCATAAATTTTAAAATACTTTTCAAAAATTCACCAAATTAGTTTTGGAGCCTCTCTAATATCAAGGAAATTTAAGAAATTTAAAATTTCAATTTTCCAAAAAAGTTGATTTTTTGCATTATTTTAATATTTTTAATAATTAAAAAATAACAAAAATCACAAAAATAATAAAATTCACCAAAATGTCACATTTTGAATTTTAATCACTTAGGAACAAACCCCATATTTTTCTTAAGTCTCTATGATGAGATATTAAATTTTAAAGCCCTAAGGTAATTTTAAAATTAAAAAATGTATTTTCTAGCATTTCCACTAAAATAATTCTAATAAATCAAAGAAAAATCACAAAATTATAAAAATTGGTTCTTTGGTTTCCTTGATATTAGAGAGATTTTTGAAAAATATAAAATTCATTTTTAAACCTTTATTTTATTTTTAAATTAATTAATACTCCAAAACTCAAAATAATTATAATAAAAATAATATAATTCAAAAAATCAGCAAAATTGGTCCAAGTGGTCCTCTGGTCATTAGAAATGACCCATAATTTTCTTAAGAACAGAAACTTTCCCTTGGTCATGTTATTAAATTTTCCTTGAAAATTCTTATTTTCCACCAAAAATAATTATATAAATAAATTAAATACAGAAAAAAACACATTTTTTCCTCTAATGTCTTGATTGACATATGAGTGAAGTCACATAAAAATTTCAAATTCATTTAAGCTCAATTTAGTGAGTTATGAAATTAGTAAGCTTAAAGGGCAAAATAGTAATTAAAATTTTAACCTATAATTAAAAATTTTAGGTTTAATTAAAAGGGTGGGCAAAATATTTGATATTAAGTTGATTTTGAATGTTTGAAACTTAGGTAATTAAAGGGTAGAAACCTACCAAATAATTTGAAAGTAATTAAAATAAACCTTAATTAAATAATTATTTAGACTTGGAAGAATAATAAAAAATTTGGAATTATTAAAATAGGGATATTATTAGGAAGAAATTTATTCTTTAATCTAAGAATTCCTAAATCAATCACCTCAATAATATTTAATTCCTAATTAAAATGATAATCCAAATTCAAAATTTAAAGTGCTAAAAGACTTAATCATTAAATTAAATTAAAAATTAAAACATTTAAATTAAATCCTTTTAAAATTTCAATTAAATTAATACTTTAACAATTCAAATTAAATCACCCTTAAAGCATAAATAAAAAATAAAATATTAAATTAAAATTAAATTAAAAAAATAATAATAAAATTAAATTAAAATTAAAATTTAAAATAAAACCAAATTAAGATTTAAATTAAAATTAAAATTAAATTAAATTAAATTAAAAATTAAATTAAATTAAATTAAATCACATTAAATTAAATCAAAACATATTAAATTAAATTAAATAAAAAAAATATATATAATAAAATCAAGTTAAAATAAAATTAAAATTAAATTAAATAAATAAAATTAAATTAAAATTAAAACTAAACCAAATTAAATTAAATTAAAATTAAATTGAATTAAATTGAATTAAATATAACATCACTTAAGACATAAAGAATTCAAAAGTGAATCCAAACAACTTGAACACTATTCCAAATTTAAACCCATTAATTAAAATTAAGTCGAATCACAAATCACTTGAATATCGATTTGCCCTCAAAGGCTCTTATTGTCATAACTCCTAAATGGAGTATTAAGTGAAGTATTATTTTACTCATAGGATATTCAAATGTCCTACTTCACTGAGCAAGATAATAAAACTTGAACTCCTGGATGATTGATTCATTGTAGAATTAAATTCTCTTGGACTTAAAATAATCCTAGAAGTATTGAAAAGATGTTTAAGATTCGTCTCAAGCACTTCCCCAATACGATAGGATGTTTATAAGAATAATTGAACTTAATTGTTCTTTGATGAAGAAAATCGTCCTCAAACCAAAACACAAGAACCTAGACGTCATAGGAAATGACTAGCTATAGGATTAGGAACTTGGAAGAAAACCATAACCCTTCCCTTAGCTTTACCTAGGAACTTGCTTTAAATGCTTAAATATTCTAAATCGTGTTTAAGTGCAGCACTGGATGACGGGAAGACCCTCCAGTGTACACTTTTATTTTATTGCAATTTACCTTCTTGTAATTTACCTTATCGCAAATGCACTTACTTTTCTTGCATGATAAACAACTGTTGCATTAAAACCCACACCTTTAGGATAGTCCCTAAAACTGAAACCAAAACTAAATTAAAAGTCATTACAAGATAAAATTCACCGCCACAACATTTCAAAATATAAAACAACTCAAAATTTAATCACAAACAAAATACAAAACTACAATTACAACTAAATTAAAACGTCTTGTTGGATGATCGGGAATACCTCGGATGATGTAACCTACGTGTTGCTAACGGGATTTCCCACGGTCTAAATGAAAGTGTGGAACTCATTTAGTTGAGTTTAGCAAATTCATCCGGACTAAGTGAATCCGATAAAAATAACGATGCCGGAAGGATGGAACTGAGGGATCTTAACCGGTGTTGTTATAATCAACTTTAAGATTTGTTTTAATTAAAACATAAAAAATACTTGGACTTTAAGATTTCTAAAACCAAACTCCTCTCTTCTCTTTTGATTACAATTTTATAAAACTAAACCCTCTGCAACAACAAGGAGCTCGGAGCATGGTGGGCAGCACGGCCATCGTCATCAGCAAAACTTGAGTCTACTTCGGCAAAATTTTCTCAGAATTAAATAACCAAGCCATAGGATTTCGAGGTAGTTTGTCTGGTGCAACATAAATCCTCAATCTTTTTGTTAGGCATTTGCATTGCAAATTAAGCCCTAACCGGTCTTAGGACTCCGAGGAAGTCGTTCGATATGACATAAACCCTCACGTCTTCGAGGCTATTTGTATGATCATGTCATACGGACATAAGTCCTAATTAATTAAAATTGGCAAGATCAAAACATTAAACAAACATTAGGACTTTCCTAAATTCAAGCCAAACAATAGGATAGTCGGGAAATTACCGAAGTTCGCTTCGAATCTGTAACTTCTCCTACCTTTCTTTCTTTGAATTCCCAAAACAAAATGTTCCAAATTTGATCCATTCCCTATTGAAATTCTAAAATTCAATCCCGTGAAAACTTAAACTTTGAGATTCTTGAGAGCAGAACTACTGATTATTATCGAGAGTTTTCTTAAAGTGATTCCCGTCACTTAAGATGTAATTAACTATAGGGGCTTGCCCTTATAGGGAATTTTAAGAACCCAGGTAATATAAACCCTGCTTAATTCATTTATATTAAGTAGGGGAATTTGTCGGCTTATAAAATTGGTTCGCAGACAAAACGGATGTCACAAATCTCCTAGTTTATTTAATCGAGCCCCATCACCAAACAGTGTGTCTATTCTTAGGGATAGATACACGGTTTGTGATGCGGTGCTCGTTTATATAAACTATCTGGGATGTGAGATCGGTTTGATTTCATATCTTAAAATTATTTTCAAAATCAAATACTACTTTCTAAATCATATATATATATTTAAATTAAAATTAAAATCTAAAATATGCCGACAACTTCTGGCGACTCCGCTGGGGAAAATTCCTCTCTCCATTTTAATCAGATAGTTCTGCTTTCAAAAATCGGTAGCGTATCCATGTCCCTAGTGGATCAAACTACCCTTCTTTCCGTTGGAATACTATGTTCATTTCTACCTCGAACAAGTATAGCCAACATTCTCTCGGATTTAGGAGCCATCTGTTTAGACACCCCTAAACAGAGAGGTTTCGAGATCCTTTTACCTCATTTCTGAGGTGGGGTGGGCCCCCAATAGGTATTAGTTTAGGAGCGGTCTTGCGGGTCGAGAAGTTTCTACAAAACTTTCTTTTCCAGTTCCTAATCAATTCCTTTTACCATTTCTACAACTCTCCTTCTTTTAATAATTCTCCTTCCTAACGAACAAATCTTTTCGAAAAAACAATTATCTAAATAAATTTTCTTTTAATACCACAAATACACTAAGATAAACGGAAATGTGTTTGGACTCTTTCTTTTGCGTCATAAGTTTTACGACAAGAAGAAGCACGATTCTGGGACTAACACTTGGAATGCGCCCGCAGAAATGGAAGCCCCAAACCGATCTTCTCCTTCATCAACGGATCTGGACTTCGGCTGTGTTCAAGGACGAACCGCTCGATAATGGAATCATTCGATTCGGACAAGGATTCGGGGACACCGACATCAAAATCCCCGATGTCACTCTCTTTTCACTCACAAGCAAAGTACCAGAAACTGAGAAGTCGTTGATTGAGTTTAACCTCAAGTCAACTCATGAATTCCCTCCTCTGCAAAAGATTCCAACTGAGAGGAGTACTGTTGTTTGCAGAAGGACTGTTGTTGCTACCCCCACTGGTCTAGTTGTCTCTGCACCTACCCCGGCTTCTGCCAGACTAAAGGGGAAGGAAATTCAGAACTGTGATGAACTTGTTGCCATGGAGGGTACAGATCTTCCTGTAAAACCTTCCATTTTAGAAATCGGGTCCAGCTCAAGAATTCCATCACTGACACGGACTCAAAGAAGGAACAGAAGTAGAAGGATTGCTAGAGAAGCCAGAGCTGCTGAAGTTGCTTTCCTGGAGGAAATCCCAGAACTGCCCGAGTATACACCGCTGCCTGAATACATACCACTTTTGGGAGGAAGTAGGTTCCATCCCCTCTCCGTCGCAGAGGACTAGGAAAATGTCCGCAAGATTGCTTCTGCATTGCCTCAGCCCGCATATTACAACGATGGCCGTAAGAAAAGGGCTAGAATTACGCCATTTGCTCGACTGCAAACCCTGATAGAAAAGTTAGCAAAGAAAGAAAAATGCCTTGTATCGGAAATTTTAAGAAGGATAAGGAGGGTGCCAGCCAAGTCCCGTCTTGGGCTGCGAGTAGAACCTGCTATCGCTGCAGAAAAGCCGAGTAAGAGAATAAAAGCTAGTCCACCTGTCGTTGTTTTAGGACTACAAATTAGGAAGGATACCACCTTCCAGCATTTGGCTGACAGACCATCCAGTCCTAGACCTTCGCCGCTAGAAGGATGGTATGGCGTCCCACTACCGGACAATTAAGATTAAAACAACGGCTCGAGAAGGAAAGTCTCGTCAGGAGACTTGAGTCCGAAGAAAGTGCTACCGCAGTGAAGGGGACTCATGAGGAGGACACCCGACAGTTATCGCACGACAACTGCAAGGATGTACAGAAAAGACCACTAGAAGATGCTATGGAGAAGCTAAGAACTGATATTCGGCGATTAGCAAGAGAAAGAGAAGAAAAATTCGGAGATGAAGTCGACTCGTCAGAATTCATGGAGGATGAATATGCAGAAATTAACATGGTTGAAACACGAGCTTCGTCAGCTTCACAAGGTGCTCCTGCAGCCGCAGAAAGAGAGGAGCCGGAAGTAATGAGGATGCAGCTTCAGGAGAAATCTGATACGATCGCCCAAATGGCAAAAAGGATGGAAGAGATGGCTGCAGCCCTAGCCACTCTCCGGAGTCGGGTTCAACCCCAAAGAGAAACACCCCCGAAGTTATTCACATTGTAGACGGAGGAAAGGAGATTACATCCGTCAACGGGGATGATCAATTAAAAAAGGATGCAACACAAAGCATGATTCCGGAAAAGGATATCAAGAGCATGGTGGAACAACGAAGTGCAGAAGCCTTGGCACAATCAAAGAGCTGGACATCCATTCGGACGGGTAGACCTTACCCCGAAGAATTCGACGCTGTCTAATATCCGAAAGGCTTCGTACCACCTCTGTTCAAGACCTTTGATGGAACCGGAAACCCCTGACAGCATGTTGCACATTTGCGTGCCAGTTGTTGCAATGCCGGCGGAAGTGATGCTTTACTCTTCCGACAATTTGTCAGCGGCCTGTCAAGGATTGCCTTTGATTGGTATGCGGAATTACCAAACGGTTCGGTGAAGACATTTTCAGAGTTAGAGAACCTCTTCATCAAGCGATTTGCCAGAGCTCAACACCACGTCACTATAGGTGATTTAGTGGTAGAGAAGAAGAAGCTGAACGTAACTTTGGTGGACTACATACTTCGATGGAGGAATCTAAGTATGAAGTGTGAGCCACAGCTACAGGAACAGCATGCGATCGGCATTTTATCGAAGTGCATCCATGGCCCGATAGCACTTCTCCTCAAGGATTTACTATTAAGACTTTCGAGAAGTTGTTAAGCAAGGCCGGAAGCTTGCAAGAGGAGGCGAAGCAATTAAGTTTCACCGACAAAACAGACAAACGAAGCCCGTGAAAACTTTTGAAAAGAAGTCCGGTATCGTCGCGAGCAGTCGATAAAGGCACGACCAATACAAATACCGCCGAACGACCGCGATGAAATTCAACGGAATTACCAGCGAACCCCGACCCAGACTATCGGTCATCTCAACAAGTATAAACAACCGCCTCGTCCACAACGTACGTTAAGGGAGCTTCTGAGCAGAGAGTATCCGTTCAAGAATGAGGCAGTGCCAAAAATATTCCGCAGTCTGATGAAGACCCAAGATTTTCAACTGTCAGAGCCTAAGAAACCAGAAGAAGTCGACAAGAAAGGTGATCCCAACTTTTGCCCTTAACACCGGATGCTTGGACACAAGATAGAAGATTGCATTACCTTCAAAAGTTGGCTCAACAACAATCTCCGAAAAGGGAACATAACGATCCCGAAGGAATACATGAAGGAACCCCAAAAAGGAGGTTCCGTCAATGTTATCTCGACGGATCTCATTGTTCCGATAGATCCCTATGCGACTGATGATGGATGGACTAGCACTTGGACAAAGTCTTCGAAGAAGATTTTGGATCGCATCCAAACCACTTCAGTGCGAGCCTCAATTCAGAGTTTGAAACCTGTCAAGTCGGCATTATCACTTGCGATAGAAGAACCACCTCAACAACAGGTGATTAAAGAAAAGAAGAAAATTGATGAAGAAGAGAAGACCGAGGCTCCTGAGGCTAGACTAGGGGCTGCCTATCCTAGGATAGTTGTTTCCGATTCGGGGGAGAAATCCCTCGAACCTCTGACTCTGTATGACTATATGCTCACTCCGGTGGGATCTTATAATGATAAGGGTTATGGTGTTGGCTACGTTTTGACTGTTTCTAACGATTACGTAACTAGCGACAACCAAGCTAATCCGGACATCGATTCCGATACAAGTAACAATTCTCAAATCATACACAATCTCGATGATCACAATGATAAAGAAGACATCCACCAAGGAGGCTACGAGAGTTCAACAAGCAATGAATCTATTTGCGAGTTTCGAGGAGCTCCGGTCACAATAGAGTTAGAGCCTTCAGACTCCGAAGCTAATCCAGAAGAACCTGTCATTCCGATTCAGAAGAAGACACCAGCAAACTCAATACCAGATTCAGAAGAAATTATAAAAGTCAACTTAAGAAGTGGAAGAGTTCTACCTCCGAGAATGGGTCCAAAGGACAAAGGAAAGCAGGCGGTTGTTCAGGAAGAACCAACCCCGGCAGAAGAAATACTCATTCGAGAAGAAATCGAGACACATGGAAATAAAGTGGATTACAACGTGCTAGCCCATCTTGGGAAACTACCGACCAAACTGAGCATCTACGACGCTCTCATCTTATCAAAGGAGATGAGAGAAGCTCTGATTAAGGCCTTACTTGATCCAGAAATTTACTTAGCTCAAATGACCGGAGATTCCTTAGATGAGGTTTGCTCATTAAAGGAACAGCAAGGTGTTACCTTCACGGACAGTGATCTACTACTTGGGACAGTCGATCACAACCGACCGTTGTACATTTCAGTCATAATCGGAATGTTTACGCTCTCCAGAGTATTGGTGGATCCAAAAGCATCGATCAATATAATGAATCTTCGAACGCTAGCATACTTGGAAATTGATGCTCGCGAGCTCGAAGCGGACAAAATGTTATTAAGAGGATTCAACCAGAAAGGCGAAAGAGCCCTCGGATCGATAACACTGCTAATGAAGACCGGTGACTTAGCAAAGACAATCGCTAAATTTCACATAATCGATTCAGAAACGTCATTCAACGCTCTCTTGGGCCGACCATGGATACATGAGAACCGGATGGTACCATCATCCCTACATCGGTGCATCAAATACTACGATGGAGGGGAACGAGTGCATCAAAGGTGACTTACAGACCATTCTCCGTACATGAAATTGGAATCCATGAAGATGCAGCTTATTACGCACCTTCAAAGAAAACAATCTTCTCCAGAGATACCATAACGAATGAAGCAAAGCAAGTTCGGGACGACGAAGAACCTGAAGTTCTAGTCCAACAGTCACTCACCACTCCCTTACGGCAAGATGGTGAAGGTTTCTCCACAACTCGCATCCGAGGTCGAGGCCAGGGACGAGGTCGTGGCGGAGACGTTAAGACAGGTTGGACGAGAGAAACCGACCATCAATGTTGATTGGGAAGATAGTTCTGAAGAAGAAAAAAAGACTAGGATATTATTGGCCCTCGATGATGACCGACTGCATGAAAATCCCCAAGAGCTGTCACCAATGCCAAGTGCACGGAGTGGTTCTACACCAACCTCCAAATGTGCTACATCCGACAATTGCGTCATGGCCATTTGAATATTGAGGCACAGATATAGTGGGTCCAATAGAACCACCATCTTCGAAAGGACATCGTTTCATTCTTGCGGCTACGGATTACTTTTCCAAGTGGGCGGAGGCGGTTCCGCTCGGAGAAGTGAAAGCACACCACGTGCTTACGGTTTTCGAGAACCAAGTTGCCTACCATTTCGGAGTGCCGCACGGGATCATCTCGGATAATGGATCGGCATTCGAAGCACGCAAATCAACAATTTTGTCGGGAGACACGGAATCGGCCGGCGGTATTCAACAATTTATTATCCAAGAGCGAGACGGCTCAGTTGAGGCTTTTAATAAAACTCTCGTTCAAATTTTAAAGAAAACTTTGGACGATAATAAGAGAAATTAGCACGAGAAGTTATTAGAAGCCCTATGGGCCTACCGGACAACCTTCGAACTCCTACTCGAAGCTACACCTTACGCTCTAGTGTATGGGTCCGAGGCGAGTGTTACCCTTAGAGGTCCGGCTTCCTTCACTCGAATTGCGATTTGCAAACAAAATCATGACGGAAGAGAATGCCAAATTATGACTAGAGGAATTGGAAAGCTCGGAAGGGAAAAGACTTGTAGCACAACGGAATTTAGAACTATACCAAGCTAAGATGGTTCGAAGCCCATGACGAGTGGTCCGCCCAAGAACCTTCAAAGTTGGTGACTTAGTTCTCGTTCTCAAGAGACTTATCCTTGTACACCGCAAGATAGGAGGAAAATTTGAACCCACTTGGGAAGGACCGTTTGTGGTTGAGGCAGTATACTCAGGAGGCTCTTACCAGCTAGTGAATTGCCAAGAAGAATGACATATGCTTCCGATCAACGGACGATACTTGAAGAAGTATTACGCTACCTGATGTTTCGAATGAATGAATTCTTCATCTCTAGAAGCACGGGCGAAGTAATTACTTATGACTGGGTCCGAACCCAAAAATAATAAAAAATATGCTAAAATAAATAAAATCATGATAATAAAGTTTTCCTTGTTCTCTCTTCCAAATCAAAACCTTTTCCCCGATCTTTTCCCTCTTCATTCCTGTTGAATTTTTGAAAAAAAATATATACAAAAGAAAACTCTGTCTCTAATAAACTTTTTCTAAATGTTCTTGTTCTTAGTACAGACCCTGATCCTTTTCCTTGTCTTTTCGCAGGGAAATGTCGAACGGGCGGTTGGTCCTGAACTTTAGAAATGGCGTAAGCCTTGCGCTCGACGAAAAGAGGGTGAAAGATAGAGCGATAATAGAGATTGACTCAGACTTCGCACCAGCAGGCCTACAATACAAGGAAGGTGACTGGGTTCCAGTTGACCGAGAGGCTACTCGATCCGAGACGAGTAATGAAAGTGGGTGGCCCAAGCCACCGACCACAGCGACGAAAAGGAAAACAAACACCGAGGAGGACAAGAGAATCAAGTACGTAGTCGCTACGAGAAGAGGGCGAGGCTTGTCGGTGCCGCGCCCACGAAAGTCGGGAAGTACGAAGAGCTACTCTCACGACGAACTAAGCGAAGAAATAAAAATCACCGTATCCGCGAGATGTTAACTAAACTAGCGGCGGACCGGCGCGACGAGGCGATCGCTACTACCAATGCATATACTTCGAGAATGCCGGTTCACCGAGGAACCTAAAGAAAGGAGGCCGACTCGAGGATAACGAAGAGACCGGGGAAATCTCAAGAAGGTCGGAAGAAGGAAGGCTACCACGCCACCGGATAAAGCCACCGATAGTGCATAACCTTGTTGCGAAGCAACCCCGAAGGATGTCCCGACGGAGACCATCCCTGAGGAGCCGAGGTATACAGGAGAACGCGAAGGGATTGAGCCATATATCCCACAGTACGTCACCAGGTCTCGCCATTTGCCGATTATTCCAGAATACGAGCTAGAAATAATGCATAATGTCGAGAAGCAAACTTTTGAATACTTCAAGAGAATTAGAGGCAGGAGGATCAATATACTAGAAGGCCTCGAGCTACATACAAACGTGTTCTCAGAATACGAACAACAACAAATCGTAGACTGCATCTGGGATTTGAAAAGAATGGCTCGAGCAGGCCGCTTAAGAGAAAACACTTACTCGAAACCCCGGAGATGGATGCCAGGGAAAGGGAGAATTACAATACAATGTGGATGCTTTGCTACGACTTCGCGAGAAGACGGGAAGGAAACCCACGGGAATACTTCATCATGGCGAGGTAGATCCGATGCCATTGGTCATCCAAAGGATGGTAAAGAGAATGATAACATGGAGGGTACGCCGGCAGATTGCATACCCGACGGTTGCATCATTAACATTCTGACAAGGGTGATTGCATACCCCCGCACATAGATCACCACGACTTTGTCGGACCTTTACGCACGGTTCTTTTACGAATGAATGTAATATCATGTTCGGATCTGACCTCCGGATAGCAGGCCCAGGTGAGTTCCGAGGGCTAGTAAAGATACCATTACCGGTAGGTTCCGTCATGATACTAAAGGAGAACGGAGCAGATGTCGCTAAACATTGCATACCAGGAGTACCAATGAAGCGGATCTCAGTTATTTTCAGAAGGATGGATGACGGGAAAGCACCTTACCACTTCCGGCCAGGACCCGGAGCTAGAGATCCTCCGGCCTTACGAGTACGTGAGTTGCATGGAAAATATCACACCTCCAACGTACATCCATACGACATCCTTGCCAATGATGGCTTGGAAGGTGATGTTATTGACCATGTACCTCACTATTCAGACATGGATTTCTAACAGATGCCTTTTTGGATGGATCGACAAAGATCTTACATAGTCCGTTTTGAGTCTACATGGATTGTATGAGATGTATTCCAGATCGAGTTATATGATGTATCTTCGAGATGATTGGAATGAAAGTGACCATGTCACATTTTGGCCTTCACCTCTTTTGTGCAAATTGACTGGGAAACGCCATTAAAGTTAAATGAACTTCGAACAAAGAACAGAAAAGAAACAAAAAGAATAAAAGAAAACTTTCCTTAAAAATCTAAAAAAAATATGATAAACACCAAATCCACATGAACATTAAATGAACGATAAGGCAAATTTGAATTGTTAAAGGACAAACAAAATGAACACAAATTTTAAATCAAATCTCAATCAAATTCAAATTCAACATTCCAGATCTCAAATCAAATCTCAATCAAATTCAAATTCAACATTCCAGATCTCGAATCAAATCTCGATAAAATTCGAACTCGACCTTCCAAATCGAAATCCAATCCGTTCTACTCTCTCCCTTGTCTGGGATGGAAGCGGTTGATTCCGTTGACACGGAGCCATGAGGTTTTCGATTCGAATCTGATGGCGAGGAATTGTATCCAATCCAAACCAGCAACTTTCGATCAACTCTTTTGAATGGGATATGTAACATCTACATATTCCCTCCTAATCAGTTTCTTTCCACAAAAATCTTTTACAACTTTCATGAAATTCTCGAAACACCAAAATTCCACACTTTTCAAATCAACATTACAAATCTTTGAAAAATCAATTACCATCAAAATTCAAACTTTTGGGGTTAAGGATTTTACATCCGAGACTGCATTGCTTTAGGATTCCTTCCCTATCGCAATGAAATACATCAAAATCAAACTTTTGGGGTTGAGGATTTTACATCCGAGACTGCATTGCTTTAGGATTCTTTCCATATCGCAATGAAATACATCAAAATTCAAACTTTTGGGGTTGAGGATTTTACATCCGAGACTGCATTGTTTTAGGATTCTTTCCTTATCGCAGTGAAATACATCAAAATCAAACTTTTGGGGTTGAGGATTTTACATCCGAGACTGCATTGCTTTAGGATTCTTTCCCTATCGCAATGAAATACATCAAAATCAAACTTTTGGGGTGGAGGATTTTACATCCGAGATCGCATTGCTTTAGGATTCTTTCCCTATCGTAATGAAATACATCAAAATCAAACTTTTGGGGTTGAGGATTTTACATCCGAGACTGCATTGCTTTAGGATTCTTTCCCTATCGCAATGAAATACACCAAATTCAAACTTTTGGGGTTGAGGATTTTACATCCGACACTGCATTCCTTTAGGATTCTTTCCCTATCGCAATGAAATACATCAAATTCAAACTTTTGTGGTTGAGGATTTTACATTCGAGACTGCATTGCTTTAGGATTCTTTCCATATCGCAATGAAATACATCAAAATCAAACTTTTGGGGTTGAGGATTTTATATCCGAGACTGCATTGCTTTAGGATTATTTCCCTATCGCAATGAAATACATCAAATTCAAACTTTTGGGGTTGAGGATTTTACATCAGAGACTGCATTGCTTTAGGATTCTTTCCCTATCGCGATGAAATACATCAAAATCAAACTTTTGGGGTTGAGGATTTTACATCCGAGATCGCATTGCTTTAGGATTCTTTCCTATCGTGATGAAATACATCAAAATCAAACTTTTGGGGTTAAGGATTTTACATCCAATACCACATTGCTCTGAGATCTCTCCTCATCGTAAAGATTCAATCCAATCAATTCAATTTTCTTTTGAGGTTGAAGATTTCACATCTAAAACCACAAAATTCCAATTTTTCATTTCAAGTTCAAATCCCTTCAAATTAATTATAACAAAACTTGATCTAAATTGAAACTCGAACTAAAATGCGAGCTCACACATCAAAACTTAAAGCGAAACAAAATGAAACCTAAATCGAAATTCCCCGGATCATATGATTTGGAATTCACCTCCTTTCCCTTTCCCCAGCGAGAGTTCAGGAATCTCCAGTCTCAGAGATATACTTGACACTCCCCAGCGGAAATTCTTTAATTTCGTCTTGAGTTTGTCACTTGGACATCTGTGTTGGTTTCGTTGATCTTTTCGGTCAATGCCAATACGCGCAGTGTGCTTGGTTAGCACACCACACCTATTGGGGGTCCATTTGTTGACCTCATTTTTGATGAGGTCTTCTCTTTCCTCTTTAGTACTTAGGATCTAGCCTTAGGCTTGTCCTTTGACTATCTTAGAGGACTAGAAGTGAAACCCACCACTTAGAAATTCAAACCACTTCTAAACTCCCTGCAAACTCTACAAACTTGATTGTAAACCCCTAATCACCTAGAGGGTTGAAATCAAGTGTGGAAGTTTAAAGGATGAGTTCCTATAGGACTCTTTGGCCTTAGGAGCGCTCACAGGTGGCACTGGTCGCAGTGAAGGGCCGACTTACACACACACTACACTATACTTTCATACACCTCCTAAAACCACACCTATACCCAACTTGACTCCTTGACTCATGTAAGTGATTCACATGGATGGTCCTTAACCCTTAAGCCCTTGGCTAAGAGGGTTAGGAACAACATAGTGAATGCCTCAAATGAGTCCTCTCATGGCTCATATAGCCTTTACATGGCTTCATGGCTCAACCAAAATGATTTCATTCCACTTACATTTACCCAATCTTCAATTTTCTAAATTTTCGATTTTTGACCTCGGGACCCTACACACTGCCTAGCCTACCAAATACCTCACGAAACTACCCAAAATTTGCAAAATCACCTAAATTACCCAAAATTCCCCAAAATCATTCCTAAACATTTCCCTCCACTCAAATTGATCATCCATAGCCTAAATACCAAAAATTCCAAAAATACCTCCCAATACCCTCCAAATACCCAAAATGCCCCTCTTGACCCAAAAATCCAAAAATTCAGAAAATTCCCAGAAACTTCCAGAAAATCCCAAATATTCTCAATTTCATTTTGTCCGACTACACCATGGGCCAATTTTGTCAATCTACCCCACTTTTGTCAAAATCCACGATTTGACCCATTTTAACCCAAAATGAACCCAATGTCAAACCAAACCTACCCAATTGACCCAAATTCTGGTCCAATTCAATTCTAAACTTCAATTCAACATCCCCAACACCAATCTAGACCAAATCCAAGCCCAATTTGATTGGAATTTGAATCCAATTTCACTTTTGACTTTAAAGCCCAATTTGGACCCATGACCCAAACTTAGCCCAAACTAACCCAATTCAACTCCAATTAACCCCAAACCTTTTCTAAACCTTCCCTAACATCCCCACAAACAAAATACTAACATAATTTGCCCAAAATTTGGACCCAAGCCCCACTCAAATTCAACCCAAAACCAAAAAGCCCAATTTTGACCTAAACCCAAACCTAACCCAAATAAGCCCAAACCCCAAAATCAAAACCCAACCAAAGTCAAACCCTCTTTGAAACACTCCCATAAACATTTCCCAACATTAATTTTACATCAATTTCAACCCTAGCCCAACATTGGCCCAAGTTAGCCCAATTTGACCTACATTGGCCCATTTACCAAAGAGGCCCAAATCAACCCAATTCAAACCCAAATCACTCCAAACTCATTTCAAATCACTCATGAAATATCCCTAAACCAAACCCAACAATTATTTGGCCAAAACTTCTACAAAATTCCCATCCATGAATTCATTCTTAAACACGAAGGCCCATCCACTTTAGCCTTCCTAACGTCTCCATCAAAAATGACTTCAAAAGGCCCAAAATTCATCCAAAGCCCACATGACACTTCCCCTCATCATCCATTTAATCAAAATCACCCCTAAGTTTCAAGATCATCATTAAACCATTCCAAATCAAGCTTCATGAAAATTCTCCACCAAAGTACCAAAATTTCTAAATCCTACTTCCATGAAATCAAGCCAAGCCATCCTAAGCCATAGGTAAGCCATGAAGCCATGCATGAGCCACATGGAAGTCATGAGAGCCTCTTTACATGTCACCATGACATTTTGGGCAAAAGGAGGAGACTCTTTCCTTAATCTCCTAAAGTCATTAGCCTTAACCATGATTCCCCTTAACCCAATTTAATCTAAATATTCTTAGAAAGAGACCTCACCACCTTTGACCAGCTGACCTAACTTATTCTCTCAGCCTAAAACCAGGTCATGGGGAGGTGAACCCAACCCAAACACATGGGTTGACCCAAACCAAGCCAAAATGGCCTCTTCCCCATTCCATTCCAAGCAACCCCTATTACACATGGCAAGGCCCAATTGACTGCACAAACCTCCAGCCCTGACTCACCTGGACCTGAGGGTGACCCATGCCTGCCGGCCAGCCGCCTGGATCGTCGGAAAACACCACACCTGAGAGCTTACATGTGAGCCGACATTGAAATTCTCCCTTCGCTGAGTTGCCCCATGCCCAGTGGCCATTGCAGCTGTTCTTCCCTCGCCAAGAGCAGTCGATCCCGATCCCTAACTCCCCGGGAGGCCCTCTAGCCTCTCCTATTTAAACACCACCTCTCTCGGCCATGGAAAATGTGCTTGAACAAACCTTAAGGAAACTCGCCAAAATCATTCCGGACTACTCCCCACACATAGAGAACTTGATCCCACCGAAATCCCCCGTCATTTCCTCTCGCGAACTCAATTTCAAAGTTGAAATCCAAGAACAAAACTAGGACACTTCTCCACAGTGAGCCAATCCCCAAATTGATTGGTCCTACACCTTCACCAGACCAAGAGAAGAAGTTTACCAGCAAAAGCCCCTTCTCCAGGCCACCCATCTGTTCTAGACTCCAAGCTTTGTAATCGGCTGTGGTCAAAATCATACTTGGACAATTCACCAGGACAAGGGACTTCATTTGGAGCTCGCTTGGACCCAATCAAAGGTGACACTACTCTCAAATCGAAGCTTCACTTCTCTGAGCAAAGGTATGGATTCACTCTTCTTCCCGAGCTTACAGAGATTCTCTATTTAATTTGAGTCAATTTCAATACATGTTTACCATATGGATGTGTTCGTCTCCTCAAGACGAATCCATAGAGCATAAGAGCACGAAAATCCGTTGAGAATCGAGTGAGAAATTAGGGTTAGAAGGTTGACGGTCACGGGTGCACACCATTCATACACGATGACTGGGAGCCGTAGGATCAAGCGTGTATCGAGCAGACGGTTTGGATTGAGCCGGACAGCACGATGGTACGTGAACCGCGGGGCCCTGGAGCACTGAGTCGGATGGCGGCGCCGAATCAAGAGACGACGCGTGTGCTTTCGGAGCTGCCGAGGTTGAGCTGGCGCCGCGTCACTTAAGTAGGAAAATAGGGATTTTCTTATTTATTTAATTCCCTAAACTTCAAAAATGCATAACTTTGTGTAGGAAAATCAGAAAAATAAAACAAAAATACCCTCTTGCTCAGTGAACAAAGGAGAATAATGTGGAAAAGAAATCATGTAATTTCATCAAGTATTTTATTTTTAATTATTTATTTACTCTCTGCACTATTTCAATTCTCCATGCATATATACAATTCACCATGGCATGAGACCATAGGGCTTTTGAAGCCTCCGAATTTGGGAACATTCCCTGAATTTTCCAAAGTCAGAGGCCACCCCTATGAAGAGTTATTGATTTTTCAATTCTAGGTCACTATTCTGAGTATTTTAATTCTAATAATTAGCATGTTGTGAAATAAATTCTAGGAAAATTTGGTGATGTTTTTTATGACTAGAGGACCCTAGGGAAAATGGTTTTTGAGTTAATTCACTTGTAATGACCCTAATTGGCTTAAACACCCAAAATGGAACCTTAATTAATTAGAGCTAATCATACATCAATTTGACTTGAAATCAATTCTCAATTAACTTTTAGGATTAGAGGAACCCACCATAAAAGTTTGAAGTCAATTGGACTTGGTTAGCCCTATCAAATGGGTTGATTAAGCCATTTAGCCAAACTTAAACTTTGAAAATTCATAAATTTTAAAATACTTTTAAAAAATTCACTAAATTGGTTTTGGAGTCTCTCTGATATCATGGGAATTTAAGAAAATTAAAATTTCAATTTTCCAAAAAAGTTGATTTTTTGCATTATTTTAATATTTTTAATAATTAAAAAATAACAAAAATCACAAAAATAATAAAATTCACCAAAATGTCACATTTTAAATTTTAATCACTTAGGAACAAACCCCATATTTTTCTTAAGTCTCTATGATGATATATTAAATTTTAAAGCCCTAATGTAATTTTAAAATTAAAAAAATGTATTTTCTAGCATTTCCACTAAAATAATTCTAATAAATCAAAGAAAAATCAGAAAATTATAAAAATTTGTTCTCTGGTTTCCTTGATATTAGAGAGATTTTTGAAAAATATAAAATTCATTTTTAAACCTTTATTTTATTTTTAAATTAATTAATACTCCAAAACTCAAAATAATTATAATAAAAATAATATAATTCAAAAAATCACCAAAATTGGTCCAAGTGGTCCTCTAGTTATTAGAAATGTCACATAATTTTCTTAAGGATAGAAACTTTCCCTTGGTCATGTTATTAAATTTTCCTTTAAAATTCTTATTTTCCACCAAAAATAATTATATAAAAAAATTAAATACAGAAAAAATCACATTTTTTCCTCTAATGTCTTGATTGACATATGAGTGAAGTCACATAAAAATTTTAAATTCATTTAAGCTCAATTTAGTGAGTTATGAAATTAGTAAGCTTAAAGGGCAAAATAGTAATTAAAATTTTAACCTATAATTAAAAATTTTAGGTTTAATTAAAAGGGTGGGCAAAATATTTGATATTAAGTTGATTTTGGATGTTTGAAACTTAGGTAATTAAAGGGTAGAAACCTACCAAATAATTTGAAAGTAATCAAAATAAACCTTAATTAAATAATTATTTAGACTTGGAAGAATAATAAAAAATTTGGAATTATTAAAATAGGGATATTATTAGGAAGAAATTTATTCTTTAATCTAAGAATCCCTAAATCAATCACCTCAATAATATTTAATTCCTAATTAAAATGATAATCCAAATTCAAAATTTAAAGTGCTAAAAGACTTAATCATTAAATTAAATTAAAATTAAAACATTTAAATTAAATCCCTTTAAAATTGCAATTAAATTAATACTTTAACAATTAAAATTAAATCATCCTTAAAGCATAAAAAATAAAATATTAAATTAAAATTAAAAAAATGATAATAAAATTAAATTTAAATTTAAATTTAAATTTAAATTAAAAATAAAACAAAATTAAAATTTAAATTAAATTAAAATAAAATTAAATTAAATTAAAATAAAATAAAATTCAATTAAATTAAATTAAAATAAAATAAAATTAAATTAAAATTTAAATTAAAATTTAAATTAAATTAAATTAAATTAAATCACATTAAATTAAATTAAATTAAAACATATTAAATTAAATTAAAATAAAAAAAAGAATAAATAAAATCAAGTTATAATAAAATTAAAATTAAATTAAATTAATAAAATTAAATTAAAATTAAAACTAAATCAAATCAAATTAAATTAAATTAAATTAAATTAAATTGAATTAAATATAACATCACTTAAGACATAAAGAATTCAAAAATAAATCTAAAACAACTTGAACACTATTCCAAACTTAAACCCATTAATTAAAATTAAGTCGAATCACAAATCACTTGAACATCGATTTGCCCTCAAGAGCTCTTATTGTCATAACTCCTAAATGGAGTGTTAAGTGAAGTATTACTTCACTCATAGGATATTCAAATGTCCTAGTTCACTGAGCAAGATAACAAAACTTGAACTCCATGGGTAATTGATTCATTATATAATTAAATTCTCTTAGACTTAAAATAATCCTAAAAGTATTGAAAAGATGTTTAAGATCTGTCTTAAGCACTTCCTCAGTATGATAGGATGTTTATAAGAACGATTGAACTTAATTGTTCTTTGATGAATAAAATCGTCCTCAAACCAAAACACAAGAACCTAGACGTCATAGGAGATGACTAGCTATAGGAGTAGGACCTTGGTAGAAAACCATAACCCTTCCCTTAGCTTTACCTAGGAACTTGCTTTAAATGATTAAATATCCTAAATTGTGTTTAAGTGCAGCTTGGGATGATGGGAAGACCCTCCGGGTATGCTTTTGTTTTATTGCGATTTACCTCCTTGCAATTTACTTTATTGCGAAATGCACTTTACTTTTCTTGCATGATAAACAATCGTTGCATGAAAACCCACACTTTTAGGATAGTCCCTAAAACTAAAACTAAAACTAAATTAAAAGTCGTTGCAAGATAAAATTCACCGCCACAACATTTCAAAATATAAAATAACTCGAAATTTAATCACGAAATGTAATACAAAACTACAATTATAACTAAATTAAAACGTCTTGTTGGATGATCGGGAATACCTCGGATGATGTAACCTACGTGTTGCTAACGGGATTTCCCACGGTCTAAATGAAAGTGTGGAACTCATTTAGTTGAGTTTAGCAAATTTATACGGACTAAGTGAATCCGATAAAAATAACGATGACGGAAGGATGGAACCGTGGGATCTTAACCGGTGTTGTTATAATCAACTTTAAGATTTGTTTTAATTAAAACATAAAAAAACACTTGGACTTTAAGATTTCTAAAACCAAACTCCTCTCTTCTCTTTTGGTTACAATCTTCTGCAACAACAAGGTGCTCGGAGCATGGTGGGCAGCATGGCCATCGTCATCAGCAAAACCTGAGTCTACTTCAGCAAAACTTTCTTAGAATTAAATAACTAAGCCATAGGGCTTCGAGGTAGTTTGCCTAGTGCAACATAAATCCTCAACCTTTTGTTAGGCATTTGCATTGCAAATTTAGCCCTAACCGGTCTTAGGACTCGAGGTAGCCGTTCGATACGACATAAACCCTCACATCTTCAAGGCTATTTGTATGATCATGTCATACGAATATAAGTCCTAATTAATTAAAATTGGCAAGATCAAAACATTAAATAAACATCAGGACTTTCCTAAATTCAAGCCAAACAATAGGATAGTCGAGAAATTATCGAAGTCCGCTTCGAATCTGTAATTTCTCCTACCTTTCTTCCTTTGAATTCCCACAACAAAATGTTCCAAACTTGATCCATTCCCTATTGAAATTCAAAATTTAATCCCTTGAAAACTTAAACTTTGAGATTCTTGAGAGCAGAACTACTGATTATTATCGAGAGTTTTCTTAAGTGATTCCCGTCATTTAAGATGTAATTAACTATAGGGGCTTGCCCTTATAGGAATTTTAAGAACCTGAGTAATATAAACCCCGCTTAATTTCTTTGTATTAAGCGAGGGAACTTGTCGGCTTATAAAATTGGTTCGTAGACCAAACGGATGTCACAAATCTTCTAGTTTATCTAGCAGAGCCCCATCATCAAGCAGTGTGTCTACTCTCCGGGATAGATATACAGTTTGTGGTGCGGTGCTCGTTTATATAAACTATTCGGAATGTGAGATCAGTTTGATTTCATATCTTAAAATTTTCAAATTTAAAATTATTTTCAAAATAAAATACTACTTTTTCAAATTATTTATTTAAATTAAATCTAAAATTCGCCGACAATTTCTGTAGGCAACCCTCTTTCAAAAATACAACACACTAACCTAAAAATATGCCGATAATTCCATCGACAATATCTCTGATATGTTTGATCACATTGACTGGAAGATGAAACAACACTTTGATCATACTGGACATCTGGATGCCAGTTTTATTCATTTACTGAGAAAGAAAGGATGGATTGATGAAGAATCTACTGCAGAATTCCCTTCCAGGCCTTTCTACAATTTATTTGTGCACCTGTGTTGCATCTGGAATATCAGAGAGGATGATAGTTCAGACACTGAGAAGTAGAAAAGATTTCTATTTTATGTCATATATTTGTGTATATATGTGTTGATTTGGATTTAGGTTTTATTATGATTTGATTTTAATTTGATCATATCATATTTGAAGAGATTATTTGTAATTGTTATGTCTCAGCATTTAAAGTGTTGTGGTGTGGATTGCGATGCTGAGTATTAAGGATTTGAACATTTAAGTTAAGTATGTTGTTAAGTTGTTAGTGTGAAGTTTGTAAGTCTCATGAATTTCATATATAAAGTTATATTGTTTGTGTTGTGTGAACTTTTTGTGAGTAGAAGTATCTAATCTTCATACTATTATTAAATTAAGTGATCGGAAGATTGATTAAGGGTAAATCGAGGTTGAAAATGATTGACGAATTTCAAAAATTTAAAAATTTTGGGATCTCGCCGACGGCAAGAATTATCTCGCCGACAACGAGAAAACCCGCTGACAGCGAGAACGAGCTCGTCGAAGGCGGATTTTTCCCGAAACTTTTGCCTTATAAAATTAATTAGCTCGCCGACGGCGAGAAAAATTCGACCGACGGCGAGATCGCTAAAAGACCCATATTTCGACCGATCAACCGACACTATTCATCATCCCCTTCCTCAAAACTTTTAAAAAACCGACCTAGGGCTTGAGAGATCTTGGATTTGAGGCGATTTCAACACTTTTTGACACCAGATTTCATCTTCCCTTGGTAAGAGCTTCACTCCTATGCAAAAATTTTTGATTTTCACCATGGATTTCTTCTACATTAGGAAATTTTGAAAAAAATTCGAAATGTAGAGAAAATACTTGGAAGAATTTCATGGAAATTGATTTAAATGGATTTTAGTTGTTGTAGGAAGCCTTCTTAGTAATATTTTGGAGTTTAGTTAAAATTTTTACAAATTTCACAGATCGAAAAATGGCTCCACGACAAAAATGACGATTGGATTACGATGAAACTCGTTTTGTGAATGCAAGGGCACAGTCAAGATATTTACACAATATCCAATCAAGAAAATGCATTCAAGATCGAGTTTTCAAGAATCCAGGAGGAGAAGTTGAGCTAATCATTAGGGAGCGAGGATGGGAAAATTTACGTTTCGTGACCAATAGAGGCACTTGTAGAAGTGGTAAAGGAATTTTATGCAAATTTAACACAGGCTGAAGATGCATCGGTTAAGGTTAGAGGATTTTTTGTGGAATTCAACGCTGCTAGAATAAACGCTTATTATGAAGTATGAGACACCTACAACAGCGAGTATAAAACTTTTGGAACTATGGAAGGACCACTGGAAGAGGTGATCGGCTTTCTCACTGATGGGAAAGGAGTCTGGAAGATAAAGCAGTGAGAACGGGTAAACTTCCCTCTTTCTATGTTAAATGCAACATCTAAAGCCTGACACTATTTTATTTGTTCTACTTTGTTACCTACCTACCACCATAGTGAGGTAACAAGAGATAAAGCGAGTTCGAATTTCGTATTTAGAACCAAAAGAGTATTAATGTGGGAAGTGTCATTTATAAGAATATATTAGCCACCTCTAGAAATAAAAGTGGAGGAGGACTAGGACATCCCGGTCTTATCTATGCACTCGCCAATTATGCGGGGTAGAGGCAAGAGGTAATGAGGAATGGGTTGAACCTATGAAACCCCTTACTCAGGCTAATATAAAGAAATATGAATCCCACGAAGGATGGATATCTGGGACAAGGGATTATGTACCTTCATCAAGTAGAGATATACCCTCTACTAGTTATGATCCACCTCAGTACGCCACTCTTACCCTTCAAGATCTGATGAATGAGCGGACTCTGAGTAGAAAGAGTTTTGAGTAATTTGGAGAAAATATGGAAAGAAGATTTGAGCATATAGAACAAAGGATTAGAGGCTTGGAAAGAAGACACGATTATGATAGAGAATATCTCCAGCGACATTCAGAATACGAAATTGCATACTATGAGGCTGGACGTCGATATAGGAGTGGTGATTTAGATGTTGTCTTTCCTGAGTGCCCCCGCTATACACAGTACCAGCCTGCTCAGCCTTCTCAGCCTGGAGATCAGGGAGATGATATAGTTTGGGATTTTGATGCAGAAAATTAGAGCCTTTGTTTAGTTTGTTTAGATTTGTTGTTATTTTGGAAACTTTATTATTCTGTGTGTAATTATTCTGTACTTTACGTAGACTATGGATGTTGGTATGTTTGCTTATCTTCGTGATATTAGACTTTTTATGTGTGTTAAATTAGTTTGTATTTTTTTTAGATAGGATGTTAGTCTTTCTTTAATGTGTTGTTTAAGTTTTTTTTTTATAAGTTATGAACTTTTAATATAGTTTAGATTGTTTTAATATGTTTTAAAGTAGGTCAATTGATTGTATGTGTAGTAATAGATTAAGTTTTCATTTGTTATGTTTTATACTTATTTCAAAATTTCATCCATGCACTTTCTTTTAAATACTATATGTGGAAGAATACTAACAGTACAGGTTCCGTAAGTAATGAAAAGCCTGCAAAAATTTCAAAGAAAATAAATACCTAAAGCTCAAAAGGTATGATGAATTTTACTATATACTTTCCCTTTTCACTATTTAGTATAGATAGAAAAATTTAAGTTTGGGGGAAGATAAAAATACGAATTTAATTATTAAATTATTCTCAATTTCTATTTTAAAAAATTATTATCAAATGATTTTCTATAGTAGTTTTTCAATTCAATAAACATGAATTACTTTATTTAATTATTATAGAAAGTTAAATAAAATATTTTTAGTAATTCAATTAATTAATAGAATAAGATATTGGGTTAAAAGGAATAAGAATATAGTAAACTTTTTAAAGTAAGGGAAAATTATATTCTAAAATTGAAATTCTTAAGTATTTAGATGAAAAAGAAGAGATTGAAACTTAATGAAGTAAAGGCTATGAAATACATATAAGCAAAGAAAAATTTTAAGTTTCAAATTTAGGAAGAAAAAGTTAGTTCAAAAATATTAACAGGCTATCCAGATACAGTAATCCTCACTTGAAAAAGAAAAAAAAAAGAGATGGATTGAAAATCAATCCAAAAAGAAAAAAAGAAAGAAAAAAAGAAAAATATAAGTGAGGAGAAGCTTGAGGAGATGCCTTATCAAAAATTGGCTTCAATGGATTCAACCTAAAAGGTAGAACTTAATTATATTTCTAAACTTATATATATGGATTAGTATTTTACTAAATAGTATTTTCTTGAACTTCCTATCATCTAAATATCTTAAGTAATTTACTATTTTAAATATAGTCATTCCTGAAATAAATAGAATGCTAAAAATCTTAAACCTGATAACTAGATAATCTTATATCTATAAAGTTAATTTAATTACTTAGAAATATTTCTATTCAACTTCACTATAATATTATTTAAATTTAATTCATAGTATATCTGAATTGAAAAATTCTATCACAGAAATCATTATTTTTATTTAGTATTAAAATTACTTGAGGACAAGTAATAATTAAGTTTGAAGGATTTCGATCACAGAAAAATATATTAAGAAATTCATATCTATTTTTGATGAAATTGCACTTTAAAAAAATGTATTTTCTTTATTTTACTGCAGGAGCGAAGATTTATAAGTGATGGAAGCAAAAAGCATGAAATGAGGCGAATTTGGATCAAAAAGGAAGAAATTCATGCAAAATGAACTAAGTCGCCGACGACGAGATCGAGGCCGCTGACGGCGAGAACATGAGGAGAACTTCTGAAGGAATTACAACTACCTCGCCGACAGCGAGCCCGAGCCCGCCGACAGCGAGATTGCGAGGTTTGAAGACCTTCTAGAAGCCCCGCTGATGGCGAAGTCGTTTCTCGCCGACGGCGAGGCAGTTCAAAATGCAAAATACATTGAACCTGGACGCTTTTTGAAGAAGTGCTTAAGTACCCCTTGGACCTTTGTCTACCTCTATAAATAGAGGTCGAATTCTAATGTCTATTATGTGTCATTAGTGAGTCTCTTGAGTCTTCAGTGTGTCTATTTAGAGAGTCTATTTGTGTTTGAGTGCTAATTTAAAATTTTTTAGAGTATAATTAGTGAGTTAGAAGTGTGTTGTACTAGAAGGAAAAGTCGAAAGAACTTGAGAGTACGCAGGGAGAAAATTAAGATAAGTATCATTGTTTATTGTTGTTAACTTTAAATGAAATCCATGCTTTGTTTTATTCCCATGCATTACGAGTAGTTTTCTTAGTCTTTCTCCTTGTTTATGAAAATTATGCGAAATGATGAAATTAAATAGAAATACCTAATATATTAAAATAAGTTGTGATAATTTTTACTTAAAACTTAATTTACTTTCAATCCGACGATTGATTTGTTAAAATATGTTGAATTATCAACTGCAGTAAAAATTACATCCAATATTCAGGGAAGTCAAAAGCCTTGGAAGGAGGGTGCAAATAAATAGGGAAATATTATTTATCGGACGTAAAATTGGACATTTTAGTGTTACAGACTAAAATATTCAATTTGGTCCTATTGTTTGAAGTCGAAGTGTAGATGTTAGCCCTCGAAGTGAGGGGAACGTGGGAGCTACGAAGTGGCAGCCGTATCCTCCTGTACTAGCCGCAGATTCGATAATCAAACATAGGATTAGTCAATGTTCTATGCACCTGGACCAAAGGGTAAATAAAGAATAGGAATGCTCCTATTTGTCACAATACAATTCAAAAATTCTAATTAGATTCATCATTCACTTAATTTTCTAAAAACAAGGAGAAGGATACTTTTTCTGAATTATTTAAATCAACTTTATTTTAAGCATTAGTTTACTTTAGTTGCTTTAGCTACTTTAAATTTTCGATTACTATATTAGTAAGTAATTCCTTTAAATTTTAGCTGATACAAATCTGTTAAAAACTTCCCTGTGGGATCAATAACCAGGACTCCACTAGAGCTCTATATTACTTGATATGATACGTATACTTGCGTAGAATCCACATTAAACATTCCATCATAAAATCAAATATATATATTAAAGCGGGATCAATTTTTTGGTGTCGTTGCTATTAACATAATTTGCAAACATATAAAAAGTGGGTCACTCTGTCTCTGAAGCTTTGCTTTCTTCGCCTGATAGGAATTAATTTCCTCCACTTAGGAGAATTAAAAATTCACTCTCCTCCGCCTAAGAGGGATTAAGGAAGCTGAGAAACGATTAATTTCTTCCTCCTTAAGTAACAACTGGAATTCTGTGAGGAAATAAAGATTACCTTATCCTCCTCAACAACTCTCTTCTCCTTTTCCTCTGTCGTGCGACAACTGCTCCAGTGCCTTTGCCAACTGTCGCAGAAACCGTCGATCGCTCGAATTGTCGCCTGCCATCACGTCTTCTGCAAACAGACTGCTCGAACCGCTTCGGGAACTGAACCGAGCTGCCCGTCGCACGTGTCTCGCGTGAACTCTTGCGGCTGCACGACCTCCACCAAACCGAACTGCCCGTCGATCTAGGACTCTGCCTGCACCGCCGCCCCTGCTCCCCGCTGGACTGGCTGCCTGGAGGAACTGCGCCGAACTGTTTCCTGCGAATCGCTATGACGATTGGCGAATCCAACTGCAGAGGCCAACTCCACGATCTGCGAACTGCTGTTCGCGACTCCTCCGCGATCTTCACGAGCCGCCCTGTAACCTCCTTGCCTGCTCGTAAGCCTTTCGTGACCTCCTTTGTTGCCGAAAGTTGCGCCCCGTGTTCTCCGAGAGGAAATGTAGGAAGAATATTCCTCTTAATACCTTATTTCTTCCCTTGTTCACTGCAGAACAAATTTCTTGGAAGATCCCTTCTTCTGTTGTGAAGAAGAAGCAGTTCGGCTTTGCGCCTCTAAGCAAACACCTCGCTGTCGCACGTGCGTCCTTCGAACTGCACTACCACAGCCCTCCTCCGCTCCTCATTTCCGCGAGCCAGTCTGGGAGAACTCCACCTGCGGAAAGAACCGCTCGATCACCTGCCACGGCGGAACTCCTCTGTTATGATGAAAACCGCTGAAAACATTTTTCTTCTTTGTTTCTCTGTGTCCATCTCCTCCTGTGCCCTCAAACGAGGCTCTGATACCAGTTGTTATGAAAATCGGAATGAAAAACATTAATAAACACAAACTAGAAGAAGAACACAAAGAGATTTAACAATGTTCGACAAAGAATTGCATACGTCCTCGGGAGCGAGCGAGCTGTTTCACTATTTCAGAGGAGTTCCATACACATTGGTTTACGCATATATTTACAGAAAAAACCCACGAATAAATTACAAACACGCCCTCGCTCCCCCCAACCCACTAATCCACGAGACACACCTCTCCATTCAAGAGACTCCAACTTCCTGTATATGAGCCATACCTAACATAACAAGCATCATTCCTAAAAAATGAGTACATTATCCTCACCTTCTTGGCCATCTAGTCTTATTTTATTTAAAAAATGATTAAATTTATCACCAGCTTGTCTGACTATTAACATCCCCAGTTGACTATTGACTATCTTTGTCGCCAAACAATAGCCAACATTTATCATCTATCGAGCCATGCGACCTAGCACATATTATTAGTTAGTTTATTTTTTCTCTTGTTAGGAAAATGACCAAGAAAATACCAGCCATTGGGTGACATATGATTTTCCCCAATGATTATCACTTAAGACCCTCCAAAGATTTACATATGATTGTTATAGAACCAACTAATTAGACATCTTGCCTCCTCTTCTATAAAGGATTATAATAAAAATCGATCACTTATCATCACTCAACAACTTCTCAAGAACGTTACTAATATGGTACAAACAAATTTCCATCATCCAGTGCGAATCTTAAGGCATGATACGGATCTCGAGATAATATTTTTAGCAAAAAACATTCAGATCTTGATAAAAAATCATCCAGAGCTCTGAGTTCAACAAACTTATAGTCAAACTGACCGGCTCGATGAGACGAACTTAATAATATAAAAACTAGTTCAATCCGAGTCAAATCAAGTTTAGATCAAGTCATTAAACCACATTTGAAACATTTCTGGATAAATTTGAAAGGTCAAACAGATGACGACACTAGCAAGTTTGTACTCGGATCGAGCGTTTCGACAAGAAGAATCCAACGAACCCAAGATCAGTCAATTTTGATATCGTTAATACCATCAAATGCCTCTTAAACGCTGTCTGATCAAGGGAAGCCCTCTGAACCGTCCGATCAAAATGACTGCATTAATTGCACCCAAAACACTATAAATAGACCTCAAACTCTCACATGAGGGGGGAGGAGGCCTAGAGAGAGCCCAAGGACTTAAGAAGAAGCTGCAACTTAGCACCACCGCCGACCGCTGTCAATCACCGCCGCTGCCGTCGACCACAGTTGACCTCCGTCGACCACCGCCGACTTTCGTCGACCTCCGTGATCGTCGACTTCCGTCTCCTTCGACCTTCGTCTTCGTCGACCTCTGTCATCGTTAACTTTCATCGATTTCTGTCTCTGTCAACCTCCGTCACCGTCGACCTTCGTTTCCATCGACCTTCGTCACCGTCGACCTCCGTCAACATTGACCTCTGTTGACCTCCGTCACCGTGAACATCTGTCAATCATCATCAATCACCACCAACCAGACACTGTCAGTCGACATTGTAGTCTGAAACATTTAATTACTCTCTCCTGTCAGTGGGACGAGATTTTTGTAAACATCAATCAATAGTGGATTCTCGCAACTGGGCCAGACCCCGTGGTTTTTCCCTTTACGGGTTTTCCACGTAAAAACTTCTGGAGTCGTCACCGCTTATTTCTTTTTCATCTGTGTGTGTGTTGGATTCTCGTACAATGCTAAGACGATAATCAGTTACTCTACTACTGCGAATTTTCTAGCACGCATCAGTTACAATAAAATCATTGGAAATATTTTCACGATTCATGTCATTATATTATATTGAAATAGTAATTAATTAAACGAATACCAATTTTATAGTAATAAGTTGGGTTAGTCAATCTTTAAACCAAGCTACATCAACTTAATATTCTCTTATTGAGTTCACTATATTAACCCACCTTTTACCATCACAAAACCCCTAGTACACAATATCAATAACATAAGCATTTTATATTTTATTACATAATTATCCACATTTCATACTATCAAATTCTTAGTTATTAATATATATTTATTTGGGGCTAAAGACAGAAAATGCAACACATTTTTATTAATATATACTCTTTGGAAATGATGACATATTTTAATACTAGTTAAAACATCTAGCGTACGACATCAAATCACTGCTCCACATCTCCGCCCCGCCAAACGCGCCGATTCCCCGCCCACCTCTTTCCCCACCCTCCCCCCTTGCGTGCGTGCGGGCACTTCCCTCCACAGCAAGCCCCTCTCAAATAAATAAATAAATTGCTTTTTATAAATCGCAAGATACGTGGCGGAGCTGAAGCGGCACGCCCTCCGATGGCCCCACGAACGTCGCCGACGCCCACCGCGCCGCGCACCCCCTCACACGGGACCCACACATCGGCGCCAGTCACGCATCCGTACCACGCGGGCCCCACACTACTCCCACCGCCCGCCCGCCATTTCTCGGTCTTCCATTTAAAAATATTACTCTCCTCTAAAAAAAACCCAAAAAACCCACATATCTTCTCCGCAGATTCCGTGGTGGGCCCCGCCTCCCCCTTCCCTCCCTTCCCGGCCGGCAAATACTACTACTTTAAAAATAACTAAAACAGTAATCCTTAATTATTTTAATTTCGAAAAAAAGCAGCCGTCGCTTTTGGACCGGGACGGCAGCCGCAGACTGTTCCACGTGTCCATCTCTCCGCAGCGGATCTCCGCGAGGCGTCGTCAACACGCTTGTCCCTCCACGCCCGTCAGCCTCGTGATCCGCGCTCGTACTCACCGCTCCTCATTTATTACCTTATCGCGATATGTCACCGACTCGCGAGAACTATCCAATATAGCGCCGGCGACGGACTCGCCGCTCGCCACGGCCTCGCCGCCGGCGATCACAAATAGATAACACGAAACATAGTATTAAAAACTTTTTTCTCTTCTTCCTCATTAAATTTGAAAAACGATTACATCACTGAGATGGAGATCCATTCCATGGGATCTCAGCGAAAAAAAAAAATTAGAATACCTAAAACTATTTACAACTACGGCCGATTAGTTTGGCTTTCACTAATTTTCGAGGAAAGCAGGGGAATATAAAAACCATACACGATAATGAAAGAAATTGGAGCAGAGGAGGAGAGGATCTGTTCTCTGTTCTGATTTCGATTAAAAAAGTAGAGCTAGCCGCGGTTGGAAATCCATCGATCAGAAGTACTCCGCCGAAGGAGGAAGGTTAAGGTCAATATTTAAGGATTTGTGTCGAACCGGGGGTGGTGAATGTTGTAGATCGACCACAGAGGATGACTCTGAGTCGCTACTGCCGCCGGAGTTTACTGGCGCGTTAAACTCAGAGAGAATGATTGGCTGCTTCAGCGCAAGTAAATGGTTACCGTTATGGCCTGCAATAGTTACAGTTGCAGCCATCGCTCCGGCTTTCTCCGATCTGACGAAGGGATCGAAGAAAAATACAGGATGCGCAACCGCCATGGTGGCCGGCTGAAAGTGTTGGAAAGGGAAGCGCGACGCACTGGGATGAAGAAGATTGAGCTCGAGCGGAGGGATGGGAGTTGCAAGGGGAGGCACAATAGATACAGCTTCACGAACAGAGGACTCGACCGTGCTGCCCTGGCTGCTAGGACTACCGGCGGCTCCTCCACTGTTAACGATCTGGCTAGGACTCTTGTAGTTCTCCGCGCAAGGAAAATTGGTCTTCGCCTTAGATCCTCTGAACTCCCTTGCAGCAGCATCATAAGCCCTGGCCGCCTCCTCAGCCGTATCAAATGTACCAAGCCAGACCCGGCTCTTTTTCCCTGGATCCCTGATCTCGGCCGCGTATCTTCCCCATGGCCTCTTCCTTACACCGCGAAAGTGCATCTCCTTCCCGCCTCCCTCACAGGAGGCTGAGATCCCGTTGCCGCCAGATCTTCCTGCTCCTGTTCCCTTCTCCCTGGGTGCCATCTAAGAAGCTGGGGAGCGTAATCGAAAGCAAAAGAAATATAGAAATTAGGCAGAAAATTGTCTGCGGTGAGAGGCGTGAAGACGAGGAAGGTGCGTTATGAGGGGGAAGGAAGATGTGATTTATTTATAGAGAAGTGGCGTCTCAGATGAACGGTCGGATGTTGCGCTCCCACGGGTTAAGAGGGAGCGGTAGAGCGGTAAAATTGAAACTATTCGGCGCAGTCAATGATCATTTCGACTGCACGTAGCCGCAGCCTTCCTCCGCAATCCCGTACGTTTATAATAAAACACGCACCCAAACCGCCACCCGTCAGAGAAGGTGCGAGAGAGGTGGTGATTTGTGGGTAGAAAAGTTTAAGAGCTTAGCGTGTTAGCCGGATCCACGCAGACTGGAGGCTCTAACGGCCGTAAGTGGGGACGGCTGCGGGCCTCCACACGCGCCATCCATCAGCGTCAACCGCTCTCGCCGTGCAACTCGGATCGCGCGGCTAGCGCCGGCCTGCGCAGCTTGAACCGCTCTGTTGGATCGAGTCTGCGAAGGTAAGTAGGCTGGCCTGTTGAGAAACCGGCACGTGTCGGGCAAGCAGTTTGCCTCAGCATCAGATAGCGGTTCGCGCATGTGTTCCCGGTGTAGGGGATACGTAATTATTGGAGATGGTTTAAAACAGTGGGGGCATCACGATCACTGATTGAGAATGGACGGCCATGATGGAGCCTGGGCCAAATCGCTAGTCTTCTTCTATAGCCATCGTTTGTGATTTATACGTATGATTCGACTGATGGATTTAATGAGAGCTTCAATTTCATCTCCTTAAGATAAAATTTTTTATTATTTTATATAGTTCTTAAATCGCTTATATGTATTAGGATCACACTCTAATTTGTCAAATTATAATATTTGGCATAATATATACATTTTAAAATAATTAAAGTACATAAAACCAATTGCATGCTTTATCTCTAAACTTAATTTAGAAGCTTAATAAGTTCAAAATCAGCAAAAAATAAAAATATCTAAATAAAATATATTCACAAAAAGAATTAATGATTACTCTTTACCAAATTAAAAATGTAAGACAAAACAAAGTGAATCAACTAGACATCAATCAAATGTATCTAGCATTGCTATAGCACTCACCAACTTCGCAAATGATAGTGGCTTTCTTTGTAGAAAGATATCGTAGTTCACCAGTATGCGCATAATGACTAATAGAAAAAAATATTGCGTGTGGATAACTGCATGTTTGAAAGACGGTCCCGATTCGGTGGCCCATCCGGACCGTCATCTGAACATGCTGTCTCTACAAAAGATTATTTTTTCACTATTAGAGTGCCACTAGATTGCATTAGGTAATGCTTTTACTAAAAAATAAAGATGATCACATTCCACCTTCCAAATAATAAAATTTTCAAGCTCTTCAAGATAAGTAAAATATTACCCATATCAAATGCTTTTTAAAATATTATAAATCCAAGTTCCTTTGGGACAATACTATAAACCCAATTAGATCTTATGTCTTCTTTTGAGATAAAATCAACACAAATATTATCTCACATATGAAACCCTCTTTGCATCTCACATTCTTATTACCTTATTTCAAACCATAAAATACCAAAAAAAAGGAAAAATAATAAAACTAAAATAAAAAAAAGAAAAAAACTTCTATCATGGTTGACATCGTAATAGCAATTAATCAAATTGTTATTGGACATCTCACACATTTTATATTTTTATATTATGCCTATCATAATAATCCTTTATTTGACTACCAGCATATTCCCTCCCTCTACATTTTTTACTTATGTCAAATCAATGACCACCCACTTTCCCTAACTCTCAAAGGGATATATTCTTTTATCTTAGTGCTAAATTCCCAACCTCGACCACCATCAAATCCTGACTCTAAATTTATCATATCTTAACTACAACTAATACTTGAAGCACCCTCCAAGTCTTATAAGCATATATGAGTTCATGTTAATTTTCATAAATATTAGTTACCATCATGGATTTATCAAACTAAACTTACAAAGTGGCAAGGCTTCATTATTTTGAATATCAACTTAAGAACTTCCCGCCATCATGGTGAAGGTAGGTCTATTTAGAGCTTTCAATATATCAATGCACCAATCTACATGACTCCACCAATTGACAAGTTCTTCTAATGGTTTCAATGTATTAGATAGCTTGGATTCAACCTAGGAACATGTAGTTGACAAGTGAATTCATAAAGGCCCCTTTTTTATTTGAATATATATATATATATATATATATATATATATATATACATATTGTCGGCATATTTTTAGGTTGTGTGTTTTATTTTAAAAAAAGGGGATCGCCTAACAGAAGTTGTCGGCGAATTTTAATTTAATTTAAATAAATAATTTTGAAAAGTAGTATTTGACTTTGAAAATAATTTTAAATTTGAGGTTTTAAGATATAAGATTAAACTGATCTCACATCCTAAATAGTTTATATAAACGAGCACCGCATCACTGAACCGTGTATCTATCCCTAAGGATAGACACACCGCTCGATGGTGGGGCTCGATTAAATAAACTAGAAGATTTGTGACATCCGTTTGGTCCGCGAACCAATTTTATAAGCCGACAAATTCCCTCGCTTAATATGAAAGAATTAAACAGGGTTTATATTACTCAGGTTCTTTAAAATTCCCTATAAGGGCAAGCCCCTATAGTTAATTACATCTTAAGTGACGGAATCACCTAAGAAAACTCTCGATAATAATCAATAATTCGCTCTCGAGAATTTCAAAGTTTAAGTTTTCAAAGGATTGAATTTTAGAATTTCAATAGGGAATGGATCAAGTTTAGAACATTTTGTTTTGAGAATTCAAAGGAAGAAAGGTAGGAGAAATCATAGATTCGAAGTGAACTTCGATAATTTCCCGACTATCCTATTGTTTGGCTTGGATTTAGGAAAGTCCTAATGTTTATTTAATGTTTTGATCTTGCCAGTTTTAGTTAATTAGGACTTATATTTATATGACAGAATCATACAAATAACCTCGAAGATATGAGGGTTTATGTCATATCAGACGACTACCTCGGAATCCTAAGACCGGTTAGGGCTTAATTTGCTATGCAAATGCCTAACGAAGGGTTGAGGATTTATGTTGCACTAGGCAAACTACCTCGAAGTCCTATGGCTTTGTTATTTAATTCCGGGAAAGTTTTCTTGAAGTAGACTCGAGTTTTTCGATGACGATGGCCGTGCTTTGCCCACCATGCTCCGAGCTCCTTGTTGTTGCAGAGGTTCAATTTTAGAAGTCATAAATCAGGGGATGAGAGAAGTGTTTTGGTTTAGAGAAAATCTGAATTTCCAAGTGTTTTCAATATTTTAATTAAAACAAATCTTAAAGTTGATTATAACGACACCGGTTAAGATCCCACGGTTCCATCCTTCGGCATCATTATTTTTATCGGATTCACTTAGTCCGGATGAATTTGCTAAACTCAACTGAATGAGTTCCACACTTTCATTTAGACCGTGGGAAATCCCGTTAGCAACACGTAGGTTACATCATCCGAGGTATTCCCGATCATCCAACAGGACGTTTTAATTTAATTGTAATTGTAGTTTTGTGTTCCGTTTGTGATTAAATTTTGAGTTGTTTTATATTTTGAAATGTTGTGGCGGTGAATTTTATCTTGCAATGACTTTTAACTTAGTTTTGGTTTCGGTTTTAGGGACTATCCTAAAGGTGTGGGTTTTCATGCAATGAGTTGTTTATCATACAAGAAAAGTAAGTGTGATGCGATTAATGAAATTGCAATAATGTAAATTGCAAGAAAGTAAATTGCAATAAAATAAAATAAAAGCGTACCTGGAGGGTCTTCCCGTCATTCTAAGCTGCACTTAAAACACAATTAGAATATTTAAGCAAGTTCCTAGGTAAAGCTAAGGGAAGGGTTATGGTTTTCTACCAAATTCCTAATCCTATAGCTAGTCATTTCCTATGACGTCTAGGTTTTTGTGTTTTAGTTTGAGGATGATTTTCTTCATCAAAGAACAATTAAATTCAATTGTTCTTATAAACATCCTATCATATTGAGAAAGTGTTTAAGAAGAATCTTAAACATCTTTTCAATATTTCTAGAATTGTTTTAAGTCCAAATGGATTCAATTACACAAATGAATTAATCGTCCAAGAATCTCAAGTTTTGTTATCTTGCTCAGTGAACTAGGACATTTGAATATCTTATAGGTGAAGTAACATTTCATTTAATATTCTGTTTAGGAGTTATAATAACTAAAGCTTTCGAGGGTAAATTGATGTTTAAATGGTTTGTGATTTAGTTTAACTTCAATTAAAGGGTTTAAATTTGGAATAGTGTTCAAGTTATTTTTAGATTTATTTTGAATTCTTTATGTCTTTGGTGATGCTATATTTAATTCAATTTAATGTAATTTAATTTAATTTAATTGAGTTTTAATTTAATTTAATTCAATTTAATTCAACTTAGTTTGATTTGATGTTACATTAAATTAATTTGATTTGATTTAATTTTAATTTAATTTTATTTAATTTAATTTAATTTAATTTAATTTAATTTTAATTCATTTAATTTAATTTTTAATTTGGTTTAACTTAATTTAATTTGGTTTTATTTATTTAATTTAATTTAATTTAATTCATTTAATTTAATTTAATTTGTTTATTTAATTTAATTTAATTTAATTTAATTTAATTTAATTTAATTTAATTTAATCCAATTTAATTTACTTAATTTAATTTAATTTTTAATTTAATTTTATTTTTAATTTTAATTGAAATTTTAAAAGAGTTTAATAATTTAATTTTAGTTTAATGATTAAGTCTTTTAATATTTTGAATTTGAGTTATCATTTTAATTAAGAATTGAATATTAATGAGATAATTAATTTAGGGATTTTTAAATTAAAGAATAAATCTCTTCCTAATAATATCCCTATTTTAATAATTCCAATTTTATTATTCTTCCAAATTTAATCAATTATTTAATTAAGGTTTAATCATTTTAAATTGCTTAATGGGTTTCTACCCTTTAATTATTTAAATTTCAATCATCCAAATCAGATTAGGATCAAATATTTTACTTGTTAATTTTTTATTAAACCTAAAGTTTTAATTAAGGATTAAAAATTTTAATTACCACTTTACCCTTTAAGCTTAATAATTTCATAACTCACTAAATTGAACTCAAATGAACTTGAAATTTTTATGTGAATTCACTCATATGTCAATAAAGACATGAGAGGAGAAAATGTGATTTTTCTGTATTTAATTTATTTATATAATTATTTTTGATAGAAAATAGAGATTTCCAAGGAAAATTTAATAACATGACCAAGGGAAAGTTTCTGTCCTTAAGAAAATTAGGGGACATTCCTAATGACCAGAGGACCACTTGGACCAATTTTGGTGATTTTTTGAATTATATTATTTTTATTATAATTATTTTAAGTTTTGGAGTGTTAATTAATTTAAAAATAAAATAGATGTTGAAAAATAAATTTTATATTTTTCAAAAATCTCTCTGATATCAAGGAAATCAGAGAATCAAATTTTGCAATTTTCTGATTTTTCTATGATTTATTATAATTATTTTAGTGAAAATGCTAGAAAATACATTTTTTTAATTTTAAAATTACCCTAGAGCTTTAAAATTTAATACCTCACTAAATAGTCCTAATAAAAATATAGGGTTTGTTCCTAAATGATTAAAATTTAAAATGTGACATTTTGGTGAATTTTATTATTTTTGTGATTTTATTATTTTTTAATTATTAAAATATTAAAATAATACAAAAAATTAACTTTTTTAGAAAATTGAAATTTTAATTTTCTTAAATTCCCCTGATATCAGAGAGGCTCCAAAACTAATTTGGTGAATTTTTGAAAGGTATTTTGAGAGTTATGAATTTTTAAAATTTAAAATGGCTAAATGGCTTAATCAACCCAATTAGTAGGGCTAACCAAACCCAATTGACTCCAAATTTTTATGGTGGGTTCCTCTGATCCTAAAGGTCAGTGGAGAATTGATTTCAAGTCAATTTGATGTATGGTTAACTCTAATTAATTAGAGATCCATTTTGGGTGTTTAAGCCAATTAGGGTTGTTTTAAATGAACTAACTCAAAACCTATTTTTCCAAGGGTCCTACTGGTCATAAGGAACATCACCAAATTTTCCTAGAATTTATTTCACAACATGCTATTTATTGGAATTAAAATACTCAAAACGAGTAACATGAATTTGAAAAATCAATAACTTTTCATAGGGATGGCCTCGACTTTGGAAAATTCAGGGAATGTTCCCAAATTCGAGACTTCAAAAGCCCTATGGTCTCATGCCATGGTGAATTGTATACATGCATGGAGAATTAAAAATATGCAGAGAGTAAATAAATTATTAAAAATAAAATACTTGATGAAATTAAATAATTTCTTTTCCACATTATTCTCCTCTGTTCACTAAGCAAGAGGGTATTTTTATTTTATTTTTCTGATTTTTCTACACAAAGTTATGAATTTTTGAAGTTTAGGGAATTAAATAAATAGAAAATACCCCTAATTTTCTATTTATCCACGCGGCGCCACGTCAATCTCGACAGCTCCGAAAATCCGCGTGGCACGCTCCCATTCGACGCCGCCATCTGAGTCAGCAGCCCGGGCCCCGCGGTTCTCGTACCGTCTCCTGATCCGACGCCATCTGAGCCGTCCGTCCGCGCGTGTATTGAATGGACGACATCCGTTCATCGTCTCCGAGCGTCCTCACCCGAGAGCCGTCCACACTAAATCCCTAAGATCTCACTCGATACTCAATGGATTTTCATGTTCTTATGCTTCTATGGATTCGTCTCGAGAAGACGAACACATCTATACGGTTTATGTGGGATGAAATTTACGCAATAAAAATGGAGAATGTTCGAAGCTCGGGAAGAAGAGTGAGGCCATACCTTTGCTCGGAGAAGTGTGGCTTCGATCCGAGAGTTGTTGCACCTTCGATTGGATCCCAGCAAGCTCCGGATGAAGTCTCCTGGTCCGGTGAATCGCTCAGGTCGGATTTCGACCACGCTCGATCACAAAGCTTGGAGGCCGGAGCAATCGGGTGGCCCGGAGATGGGGCTTTTGCTCGGTGGACACCTTCCCTTGGTCCGGTGAAGGTGTAGAACCAATCAATTTGGGGATTGGCTCACCGTGGAGAAGTGTCCTGGTTTTGGGCCTAGATTTCAACTACGAAATTGAGCTCGCAGAGAAGAAATGGCGTGGGGATCTCGGTGGGGATCAAGTGCTCGTGTATGGGGAGGAGTCCGGAACAATTTTGGCGGAGTTTCCTTAAGGTTTGTTTCGGCAGCTCTCATGGCCGAGAGGGGTGGTGTTTAAATAGGAGAGGGTGGAGGGCCTCCGGGGAGAGTTAGGGCTTGGGATCGAGCTGCTCTTGGCAAGAGAAGAACGACTCCAATGGCCACCTGGGGATGGGGCAGCTCAACGAAGGGAGAATTCCTAGGTTGGCTCACATGCGAGCTCTCGGCCATGGTGTTTTCCGGCGGCACGGTGGCTTGCTGGCCAGGCATGGGTCACCCTCAAGGTCGAGTGGGTCGGGGGTTGAATTTGGTGAAGTCAATTGGAGTTTGACATGTGTAAAAAGCTTGATTAAAATGGAATGGGGGAGAGTGTATTTTGGGCTTATTTTGGTCAACTCATGCAAATGGGTTTGGTTCACCCTTCCATGACCTGGTGTGGGCTGAGGGAAAGTCATTTGGTTCAGCTTGATTGGAGTGGTGAAGTCTCCATCCATGGTGAGGTGGCTAAGCATGGTTTAGAGTGTGACATGAATATGGTTAAAAGGGCTTAATGAAGGATTAGGAAAGAATCCCCTCTTCTTGCCGTTAATGGCTTGGTGAGGTGGAAAGTGGTCTCCATGGCTTCCATGTGGCTTGTACATGGCTCAATGGCTCACATTTGGCTTGGAAAAAGTTTTGTCAATTTCATAAAAATGGGTTTTAAGAATTTTGGATATTTTGGTGAAAATTTGGATGAAGCTTCATTTAGAATTATTTGATCATTGGTTTATGACTTAGGGATGATTTTAATTGAATGGATGATGTAGAGAAATATCATGTGGGCTTTGGGACCAATTTTGGGCCTTTTGAAATGGTTTTAGATGGGTTTTTAAGATGGTTTAGGAAAGTAGGCTTTTTGAATTTTAAAATGGATTTTGGGATGAAATTTTGTAAAGAGGTTGGGCCAAATAATTGTTAGATTTAGCTCATGGATGTATCATGAGTGACTTGAAGCAAATTGGGAGTGATTTGGGTTTGAATTGGGTTGAATTTGGGTTCTTTTGGTGAATGGGCCAATATAGGTCCAAGTGGGCCAAGTTGGGCCAATGTTGGGCTAGGGTTAAAATTGATGTAAAATTATTGTTGAGAAATGTTTATGGGAGTGTTTCAAGGAGGTTTTGACTTTGGTTGGGCTTTGATTTTGGGGTTTGGGCTCATTTGGGTTAGGTTTGGGTTTAGGTCAAAAATGGGCCTTTTAGCTTTGGGTTGAATTTGAGTGGGGTTTGGGTCTAAATTTTGGGCAAATCATGTTAGTTTTTTGCTTGTGGGGATGCTAAGGAAGATTTAGAAAAGATTTGGGGTTAATTGGAGTTGAATTAGGTGAGTTTGGGTTAGGTTTGGGTCATGGGTCCAAATTGGGCTTTAAGGCCAAAAGTGAAATTGGATCCAAATTTCAATCAAATTGGACTTGGATTTGATCTAGATTGGTGTTGGGAATGTTGAATTGAAGTTTAGAATTGAATTGGACCAGAATTTGGGTCAATTGGATAGGTTTGGTTTGACATTGGGTTCACTTTGGGTTAAAATGGGTCAAATTGGGGGTTTTGACAAAAGTAGGGTAAATTGACAAAATTGGCCCATGATGTAGTTGAATAAAATGAAATTGGGAATATTTGGGATTTTCTGGGATTTTCTGGGAATTTTCTGAATTTTTGGATTTTTGGGTCAAGAGGGGTATTTTGGGTATTTGGAGGGTATTGGGAGGTTTTTTTTTGGAATTTTTGGTATTTTTTGGTATGGATGGTCAATTTGAGTGGAGAGAAATGTTTGGGATTGATTTTGAGGAATTTTGGGTAATTTAGGTGATTTTGGAGGATTTCAAGGGTTTTGGGTAGGTTAGGCGGGTGTAGGGTCCCGGGGGTCAAAAATTAAAAATTTGGAAAATTGAAGATTGGGTGAATATAAGTGGAATTAAATCATATTGGTTGAGCCATGAAGCCACATCAAGCCCACATGAACCATGAAGGGACTCATTTGAGGCATTCACTATGTTGTTCCTAACCCTCTTAGCCAAGGGCTTAGGGGTTAAGGACCATCCATGTGAATCACCTACATGAATCAGGAGGTCGAGTTAGGTATGGGTGTGGTTTTAGGAGGTGTGTGAAAGTGTAGTGTATGAGTGTAGTGTGTGTGTAAATCAGCCCCTTCACTCGGACCAGGCCACCTGGAGCGGTCCCAAGGCCAAAGAGTCCCATAGGAATTCATCCTTTAAACTTCCACATTTGATTTCAACCCTATAGGTGATTAGGGGTCTACGATCAAGTTTGTGGAGTTTGCGGGGAGTTAAGAAGTGGTTTGAATTTCTAAAAGGTGGGTCCCAATTCTAGTCCTCTAAGATAGTCAAAGGAAAAGCTCAAGGCTAGATCCTAAGTACTAAAAAGAAGAAGAGAAGACCTCATCAAAAATGAGGTCAACAAATGGACCCCCAATAGGTGTGGTGAGCTGACGGAGCACACCGCGCGTATTGGCGTTGACCGAAGCGATCAACAAAACCAACACAGATGTCCAAGTGACAAACTTAGGACGAAATAAAAGAGTTTCCGTTGGGGAGTGTCAAGCATATCTCTGAAACCGTAGATTCCTGAACTCTCGCTGGGGAAAGGAAAAGGAGGTGAATTCCAAATCACATGATCTGGAGGAAATTCAATTTAGATTTTATTTTGTTTCAATTTAAATTTCGATGTGTGAGTTTAGATTTCAATTTGGAGTTTCAATTTAGATTGAAGTTTTGTTAAGATTAATTTGAAGGGATTTGATTTGAAATGAAAATTGGAATTTCGTGGTTTTAAATGTAACATCTTCAACCCCAAAAGAAAATTGAATTGATTGGATTGAATCATTACAATGAGGAGAGATCTCAGAGCAATGTGGTTTTGGTTGTAAAATCCTTAACCTCAAGAGTTTGATTTTGATGTATTTCATTGCAATAGGGAAAGAATCCTAAAGCAATGCAGTCTCGAATGTAAAATCCTCAACCCCAAAAGTTTGATTTGGATGTATTTCATCGCAATAGGGAAAGAATCCTAAAGCAATGCAGTCTCGGATGTAAAATCCTCGACTCCAAAAAAAAATTGAATTTTGATGTATTTCATTGCAATAGGGAAAGAATCCTAAAGCAATGCGATCTCGGATGTAAAATCCTTAACCCCAAAAGATTTGAATTTTGATGTATTTCATTACGATAGGGAAAAGATCCTAAAGCAATGCAGTCTCGGATGTAAAATCCTCAACTCCAAAAATTTGAATTTGATGTATTTCATTGCAATAGGGAAAGAATCCTAAAGCGATGCGGTCTCGGATGTAAAATCCTCAACCCAAAAGTTTGATTTTGATGTACTTCATTGCGATAGGGAAAGAATCCTAAAGCAATGCGATCTTGGATGTAAAATCCTCGACCCAAAAGTTTGAATTTGATGTACTTCATTGCGATAGGGAAAGGATCCTAAAGCAATGCGATCTTGGATGTAAAATCCTCGACCCAAAAGTTTGAATTTGATGTACTTCATTGCGATAGGGAAAGGATCCTAAAGCAATGCAGTATTGGATGTAAAATCCTTGACCCAAAAGTTTGAATTTGATGTACTTCATTGCGATAGGGAAAGGATCCTAAGCAATGCGATCTTGGATGTAAAATCCTCGACCCAAAAGATTGAATTTGATGTACTTCATTGCGATAGGGAAATGATCCTAAAGCGATGCGATCTTGGATATAAAATCCTCGACCCAAAAGTTTGAATATGATGTACTGCATTGCGATAGGGAAAGGATCCTAAAGCAATGCAGTCTTGGATGTAAAATCCTCGACCCAAAATATTGAATTTGATTGAGATTTGATTTGAGATCTGGAAGATCGAATTCGAAATTTGATTGAGATTTGAAATCTGGAAAGATTGAATTCGAAATTTGATTGAGATTTGAAAGCTGGAAAGATTGAATTCGAAATTTGGTTGAGATTTGAAATCTGGAAAAATTGAATTCGAAATTTGGTTGAGATTTGAAATCTGGAAAGATTGAATTTGAGATTTGATTTAGATTTGATTTGATTTGAAATTTATGTTCATTTCGTTTGTCTTTTAATGATTCAAATTTTATTTTATCGTTTGTTTAATGTTCATGTGAATTTGGTGTTCGTCATTTTTAGATTTTTAAGGAAAGTTTTCTTTTATTCTTTTTTTTTGTTTTTCTGTTCTTTGTTCGAAGTTCATTTAACTTTAATGGCGTTTCCCAGTCAATTTGCACAAAAGAGGTGAAGGCCAAAAATGTGACATGGTCACTTTCATTCCAATCATGTCGAAGATACATCATACAACTTGATCCGGAATATATTTCATACAATCCATGTAGACTCAAAACGGACTATGTATGATCTTCGTCGATCCATCAAAAGAAGCATCCGTCGAAAATCCATGTCCGAATAGTGGGGTACATGGTCAATAACAACACCTTCCAAGCCATCCTTGGCAAGGATGCCGTATAGATGTACATTGGAGGTGTGGTATTTTCCATGTAACTCACGAGCTCGTAAGGCCGGAGGCTCTCTAGCTCCGGGTCGCGTCGGAAATGGTAAGGTGTCTTCCCGTCGTCCATCCTTCGAAAGTAACCGAGATCCGCTTCACCGGTACTCCGGTATGCAATGCTTAGCGATATCCGCTCCGTTGCCCTTCGGTATCATGATGGAACCTACCGTAAAGGTATCTTCACCGGCCCTCGGAACTCACCCGGGCCTACTACCCGGAGGTCGGATCCGAACATGATGTTACACTCGTTCGGGAAAGAAACGTGCGAGAAGGTCCGACAAAGTCGTGGTGATCTATGTGTGGGGGTATGCGATCACCCCGCTTGTAGATGTTAATAATGCAGCTATTGGGTATGCAATCTGCGGCGGTACCCTCCATGTTATCAATCTCTTTACCATTCTCTTGATGACTAATGGCATCGGATCCACTTGCCCATGACGGAGTATTCCCGTGGGTTTCCCTTCCGTCCTCCGCAAAGTTGTAATGACATCCACATTGTATTGTGATTCTTCCCTTCCCCGGCATCCATCTCCGGGGTTCCGAGTATGTGTTTTCCCTCAGGCGGCCTGCTCGGCCCATTCTTTTCAAATCCCGGATGCAATCCACGATCTGCTGTTGTTCATACTCTGAGAATACGTCTGTATGCAGCTCGAGGCCCTCTAGTATATTGATTCTTCTGCCCTTAATTCTCTAGAAGTATTCAAAGGTTTTCTTTTCAACATTTTGCATTCTCTCCAGCTTGTATTCCGGAATGATCTGCAGATGGCGAGGCCTGGTGACATATTGTGGGATATACGGTTCAATCCCTTCACGTTCTCCCGCATACCTCGGTTCCTCGGGGATGATGACCGTCGGGACATCCCCGGGGTTGCTTCGCAACATGGTCATGCATTACCGGTGGTTCTATCCGGTGGCGTGGCAGCCTTCTTTCTTCTGGTCTTTGTGAGATTTCCCTAGTCCTTTCTGTTATCCTAGGAGCTGGCCTCCTTTCTTCAGGTTCCTGGTGAACCGGTGTCTTTGAAGTGTATGTACTGGCATTAGCAACTGTCTCGTCGTCGTTGGTCCGCGACTAGTTTTGTTAACATCTTACGGATACGGCGATTCTTATTTCTTCGTTGCGTTGCTGCGAGAGTAGCTCTTCGAACTTCTTGAATCTCCGTAGGCGCGGCGCTGACAAGCTCGCCCTCCGCCGTAGCGACTACGGACTTCATTTTCTTATCTTCTTCGGTGTTTGCTTTTTCTTTCTTCGTCGTTGGATTGGTGGCTTGGGCCACCCACTTTCATCACCTGTCCGCTCGGCGAGTTCTTCTCGGTCAGCCGGGACCCGGTCACTTTCCTCGTATCGTAGGCTCGCGGTGCGAAATCCGAGTCAATCTCGATTATCGCTCCATCTTTCACCCTCTTTTCATCGAGTGCAAGGCTTACGCCATTCTTAAAGTTCGGGACCAACCGCCCGTTCGACATTTCCTCGCGAAAAGACAAGGAAAAGGATCGGGGTCGTACTAAGAACAAGAACATTAAGAAAATGTTTATTAAAGACATTTTTTTCTTTTTTTTATATTTTTAAATTTAACGGGAATGAAGTAGGATAAGATCAGGGAAGAGATTTTGATTTGGAAAAGAAAACAAGGAAAATTTTATTATCATGATTTTATTTATTTTAGCACATTTTATTATTTTTGGGTTCGGACCCAATCATAAGTAATTACTTCGCCCGTGTTTCTTAGGGATGAAGAATTCATTCCTTCGAAACATCAGGTAGCGTAATACTTTTTCAAGTATCGTCCGTTGATCGGAAGCATATGTCGTTCTCCCTGGCAATTCACTAGCTGGTAGGAACCTCCCGAGTATACTGCTTCAACCACAAACGGTCCTTCCCAAGTGGGTTCAAATTTTCCTCCTATCTTGCGGTGTGTAAGAATAGGTCTCTTGAGAATGAGAACTGAGTCACCAACTTTGAAGGTTCTTGGGCGGACCAGTTTGTCGTAGGCTTGAACCATCTTAGCTTGGTATAGTTTTAAATTTTGTTGCGCTCGCAAGTCTTTTCCCTTCCGGGCTTTCTAATTCTTCGAGTCGTAATTTGGCGTTCTCTTACGTCGTGATCTTATTTGCAATCGCAATTCGAGTGAAGGAAGCCGAACCTCTAAAGGTAACACTCGCCTCGGACCCATACACCGGAGCGTAAGGTGTAGCTTCGAGTAGGAGTTCGAAGGTTGTCCGGTAGGCCCATAAGGCTTCTAACAACTTCTCGTGCCAATTTCTCTTATTATCATCCAAAGTTTTCTTTAGGATTTGAACGAGAGTTTTATTAAAAGCCTCAGCGAGGCCGTTTGCTCTTGGGTAGTAAATTGTTGAGTATCGCCGGTCGATTCCGTGTCTCCCGACAAAATTGTTGATTTGCGTGCTTCGAATGTCGACCCATTATCCGAGATGATCTGCGCGGCACTCCGAAACGGTAGACAACTTGGTTCTTGAAAACGCGCAGCACGTGGTGTGCTTTCACTTCTCTAAGTGGAGCCGCCTCGCCCACTTGGAAAAGTAATCCGTAGCCGCAAGAATGAAGCGATGTCCTTTTGAAGATGGTGGTTCTATCGGACCCACTATATCTGTGCCCCAACATTCAAATGGCCACGACGCAATTGTCGGATGTAGCACATTTGGAGGTTGGTGTAGAATCACTCCGTGCACTTGGCATTGGTGACAGCTCTTGGCGATTTTCATGCAATCGGTCATCATCGAGGGCCAATAATATCCTAGTCTTTTAATTTTCATTTTCATCTTCGGACCCGATCGGTGAGCGCCACGGAGTCCCGAATGCACCTCTTTAACAATTTCACGGGCCTCGGACCCGCTTAGGCACGTTAGCCACATTCGATCAAAAGACCTTCACGTACAATGTGTTGTTTATTAATGCGTAAGACGAGTTCTTTTCTTGATCCGATGGGCCAACGACCTATCGTCCGGTAGCTTTCCTGTTTGCGGGTAGTCTACTAATGGTCGTCGCCGATCTTCGTGTTTTACATCATCATTGCAACCGATTCTTTTTCTTTTCCGATTTGTGTATTGTGTCTATGTCGAGTCGTGATAGGACCCGACGTCCGTGAACCGACACTTACATCGATTCATCTTGCAAACGAGCAAATTCTTTTGCGAGACGGGCTAAAGCATCTGCTAAAGCATTTTCTTTTCGAGAATTTTGTAGATTGTCACATTTGGAATCTGTTCCAATAGTTGTATGGCATACCTGGAAGTATTGCTCGAGTCTTGGCTTTAAAATTACATCTTGTCCGGCGATCCGTTGAATGATTAACTGCGAATCACCGTAGATGTTGATGTCTGTTATCCCCATTTGAATAGTTAATTCCAGTCCTGTTATGAGGGCTTCGTATTCTGATTCATTGTTTGTACATGGTTCTGTCAAGTGGTAGGAGTATCTTAACATCCCCCGCTCCGGTATTATAAAGATTAGCCCGATTCCTGCCTTACCGGGCACTATCACTTACGATTCTTCGTCTTTGTGTGCTGAAGATGCTCTGTCGAAATATAATTCCCAACGTCGATCATCGGGGTCTTCTAGATTCATTATTTGTTCATCCGGCAAATCGTCATCGAGGGGAGATTCGCCGCGAAAGGGTGTCTTGCGAGAAAGTCCGCTAAGACTTGTCCCTTTACGGCACGCGGAGGCACGAAAGTTATATCGAATTGCAATAATATCATCGACCATCCGGCAAGTCCGTCGGAAAGTGTCGGACGAGTCATCAAGTATTGCAATGGATTAAATTTAGAGATCGAGTTGACCTTATGAGAAAGCATGTAGTGCCCGAGCTTTCGAGAGGCGAAGATCGTGGCCAAACAATGCTTTTCAATTGCGGGATACCTTATTTCCGTCGGAAGTAAACGTCGGCTTAAATAGTAAAGAGCATTCTCTTTACCCTCATCATCGACACCAGCTAACGGGGCTACGAGAGAGTCGTCTAAAGCCGCGGTGTAAAGTATCGCCGGTCTACTCCGAGACCGGGGTCGCTAAAACGAGAGGTGTCATTAAATATTTTTTAATGTCCTCGAAGGCCTTCGGCATCTCTCTTCCCAAATAAATTTGGCGTCCTTTTTAACTAGTGCCGAGAAAGGCCGACACCTACCCGACAAGTTTGAGATAAAGCGTCGAAGATATGCCAGCTTCCCTTGAAAGGATCGTAGTTGTTTTAAGGTTTTGGGAGGCGGCATTTCTAAGATAGCTTTAATCTTTTTCGGGTCGATTTCAATTCCACGATGTAGGACAACGAATCCTAAGAATTTCCCGAGGTGACGCCGAAGGCGCATTTAAGGGATTCATCTTAAGGTTAAATTGTCTTAATCGTTCGAAAACAATTCTCAAATCATACGAGTGGTTTTCCTTTACTTTGCTTTTGATGACCACATCGTCAACGTAGCATTCGACTTGATTGTGGATGAGATCATCAAAAATTCTTGTCATTGCTCTCGGTAGGTTGCTCCTGCGTTCTTCGATCCGAATGGCATCACCGTGTAGCAAAATACTCCGATCGGCGTTCCGAATGCTCGTAAGCTTTTCATCTTCTGGAGCCATTTTTATCCGGTTGTATCCCGAAGATCCATCCATGAATGAAAATATTTCATGTGTCGAAGCAATGTCGATCATTAATTCGGGATCGGTAGAGGGAATTCATCTTTTGGACATGCCTTGTTTAAATCTCCGAAGTCCACACAAATTCCGATCCGACCATTCTTCTTTCGACTGGCACCACATTGGCTAACCAAGTCGGGTATTGTTCTTCGAGGACAAATTTGGCGTCTATTAGCTTTTTAACTTCGGCTATGACTTGTTGTTCGATTTCTAGACGCATTCTTCGGGACCTTGTCCGGACGGGACGAAGTAGGATCCACTCCTAGCTTATGGATCGCGACCTCCGGAGCTAATCCCGGCATTTCATCGTAGCTCCAAGCAAAACGAGTCTTTAAATTCCATTAATAACTTGATTATTTCTTCGGAGTCTTCTTTATCGAGTAAGGAGCTAACAAAGGTAGGTCTAGGTTCTTCGTTAGTACCTAAGTTAACTTCCGTTAACTCATCTATCAGAGATTTAATCTCTTCTTCGAATTCGGTGGAGCGTCTCCAATTTGTAAATCTTCAAATTCTTCGTAGTCTCCATGCGGTTTTCATTAGACTCGCAAGTGACAACCAAGCAAAATTCGGTATCGTCAACCGATCCTACTCGTGCCGAATCCGAGACCATGCTTTGAATTGGGCGGACGACCGAATTATTCCATAATTTTTCAAAATGTTGTGATTGACCTTTTGTCCATTGTCGAGGTAAGAAACCACGTTGAATTAAATTTTGAACACGAGAGAGTACCACTCAAAAGGTAATTCCATTAATTCCGATGAAGTGACATCTTCGAATTGTACATTATTTTCGGCTTTGGAGGAAGAAGCACCACGGTAGAATTTGATTGGCTTTGTACCGTCGCTACGTACCTCTTTGACCACCATACCCTCGATCTTGCTAGATCGGATCGGGGTTAGGGTCATAGTATGTACGTAGTGGTTAATCTTTTCGTACATTGATTTGTATTCTTCGTTCTTCTCATCTTCGAGAGAGATCTTGAATTGCGGCTTCTTCGACTTATTGTCGTCGCTTCTTGTTTGATTTCTTTTTCTTCTTCGTAACTATCTTCTCAATCAACATTGATGGCTGGTTTCCTCTGTCCAACTGTCCTAACGTCTCTGCCACGACCTCGTCCCCGGCCTCGACCTCGGATGCGAGTTGTGGAGAAACCTTCACCATCTCGCCGGAAGGGAGTGGTGAGTGACTGTTGGACTAGAACTTCGGGTTCTTCGTTGTCCCGAACTTTCTTTGCTTCATTCATTATGGTATCTCCGGAGAAAATTGTTTTCTTCGGAGGTGCATAATAAGTCGCATCTTCATGGATTCCGATCTCATGTACGGAGAATGGTTGTAAGTCACCTTTGATGCACTCGTTCCCCTCCATCGTAGTATTTGATGCGCCGATGTAGAGATGATGGTACCATCCTCGTTTCCATGTATCCATGGTCGGCCCGATAGAGCGTTGAACGACGTTTCTGAATCAATTATGTGAAATTTTGCGGTTGTCTTTGCTAAGTCACCGGTCTTCATTAGTAGTGTTATTGATCCGAGGGCTCTTTCTCCTTTCTGGTTGAATCCTCTTAATAACATTTTATCGGCCTCGAGCTCACGAGCATCAATTTCTAAGTATGCTAGTGTTCGAAGACTCATTATATTGATTGATGCTCCTGGATCCACCAATATTCTGGAGAGCGTAAATTTCCCAATTAGTAATCGAAATGTACAACGGTCGGTTGTGATCTCGTCGTCCCAAGTAGTAGGTCATTGTCCTTGAAGGTAACACCTCGTCGTTCCTTTAACAAACAAACCTCATCTAAGGAATCTCCGACCATTTGAGCTAGCAAATTTCGGATCAAGTAAGGCCTCGATCGAGCTTCTCTCATCTCCTTTGATAAGATGAGAGCGTCGTAAATGCTCGGCTTGGCCGGTAGTTTCCTAAGATGGGCTAGCACGTTGTAGTCCACTTTATTTTCATGCGTCTCGGCTTCTTCTCGAATGGGTATTTCTTCTGCCTGGGTTGGTTCTTCTTGAACAACCACCGCTTTCCTTTGTCTTTTGGACCCATTCTCGGAGGTAGAACTCTTCCACTTCTTAAGTTGACTTCGTAATTTCTTCGAATCTAGTGTTGAGCTTGTCGGTGTCTCCTCCTGAATCGGAATGACAGGCTCTTTCGGATTATCTTCAAAATCTGAAGGCTCTAACTCTATCGTGACTGGAGCTCCTCGAAACTCGCAGATAGATTCGTTGCTTGTTGAACTCTCATAGCCTCCTTGATGGATGTCTTCTTCGTTATTTTGCTCGTCGAGATCGTGTATGATTTGAGAATTGTCGTTGATGTCGAAATCGATATCCGGATTGTCGCTAGTTACGTAATCGTTAGAAACGATCAAAATGTAGCCAACGCCATCACCCTTATCATTATATGATCCCACCGAAGTGAGCGGATAATCATACAAAATCGGAGGTTCGAGGGATTTCTCCCCGAATCGAAACAACTATCCTAGGATAAGCGGCCCCTGAGCCTAGCCTTAGGAGTCTCGGTCCTCTCTTCTTCGTCGTTTTTCTTCTTCTCTTCAATCGTCTCCTGTTGAGGTGGTTCTTCTATCGCAAGTGATAGTGCCGACTTAACAGTTTTCGAACTCTGAATTGAAGCTCGCACCGAAGCGGTTTGGATGCTGTCTAAAATCTTTTTCGAAGACCTTGTCCAAGCGGTAGTCCATCCATAATCAGTTGTATAGGGATCTATCGGAATGATGGGATCAGTTGAGATAACATTGACGGAACCTACTTTCTGGGGTTCCTTCATGTACTCCTTCGGGATCGTTATATTCCCTTTCTGAAGGTTGTCATCGAGCCAACTTTTGAAGGTAATGCAATCTTCTATCTTGTGCCCAAGCATCCGGTGGTAGGGGCAAAAGTTGGGATCACCTTTCTTGTTGACTTCCTCTGGTCTTTTAGGCTCTGGCAGCTTGAAATCTGGAGTCTTCATCAGACTATGGAACATTTTTGGCACTGCTTCATTCTTGAACGGATATTCTCTGCTCAGAAGCTCCCTTAATGTACGTTGCGGACGAGGCGGTTGTTCATACTGTGGAGATAACTGATAGCTGGGTCGGGGTTGCTTGGTAATTCTGTTGTGGTTGCCGCGGCCGTTCGGTGGTATTTGCATCGGTTGCTTGCCTTTGTCAACTCGCCGCAACGATCCCGGATTTCTTTTCAAAAGTCTTCACGGGCTTTTGCTTGTCCGTCTTGTCGGCGAAACTTAATTGCTTCGCCTCTTCTTGCAAGCTTCCGGCCTTGCTTAACAACTTCTCGAAAGTCTTAATAGTGAATCCTTTGAGGAGAAGTGCTATCGGGCCGTGAATGCTTTTAAGTAAGATGCCGACTACATGTTGTTCTTGTAGTTGTGGTTCACACTTCATGCTTAAGTTCCTCCATCAAAGTATGTAATCCACCAAAGTTTCGTTCGGCCTTTGTTTCTCTACCACTAAATCACCTATAGTGATGTGGTGCTGAGCTCCGGTGAATCGCTTGATGAAGAGGTTCTCTAGTTCCGAGAACGTCTTCACCGAACCATTTGGCACTCGCATACCGGTCGAAGGCGATTCCCGACAGTGCCGCCGACGAACCGTTGGAAGAGTAATGCATCGCTCCCGCCGCATTGCAACAACCGGCACGAAAGTGTGCAACATGCCTGTCTGGGGTTCCCGGCTCCATCAAATGTCTTGAACAGAGGTGGTACGAAGCCTTTTGGGTATTGGACGGCGTCGAATTCTTCCGAGTAGGTCTACCCGTCCGAATGGATGTCCCGCTCTTCGATTGTGTTAAGGCTTCTCGCACTCGCTCGTTCCACCAAGTTCTTGATATCCTTTTCGGGGATCATACTTTGTGTTGTATCCTTTTCGCGTTGATCATCCCCGTTGAAGGATGTAATCTCCTTTCCTCCGTCTACAATGTGAATGACCTCTGGGGGTATCTCTCTTTGTGGTTGCATTTGACTCTGGAGAGTGGCTAGAGCTACAGCCATCTCTTCCATCCTTTTCGCCATTTGAGCGATCGTGTCGTCTTTCTCCCGAAGCCGCCTTCTCATCGGCTCCGGCTCCTCTCTTTCGCGGCCGCAGGAGCACCTTGCGAAGCCGATGAAGCTCGTGTTTCGACCATGTTGATTTCTGCATATTCGTCGTCCATGAATTCGATGAATCAATCTCGTCTCCGAACTTTTCTTCTCTTTCTTTTGCTAATCGTCGGATATCGGTTCTCAACTTTTCCATGGCATCTTCTAGCGGGGATTTCGTGTGTCCTCGCGGTTGTCATGCGATAGCCGCCGGGTCCCCTTTTCACGAGTCCCCTTTATCGCAAGTAGCACTTTCTTCGCATTCAAGTCTCCGGCGAGACTTTCTTTCTTGGGTCTGTTGTTTCAATATCAATCGCTCAGTAGTGGGACGCCATACCATCCTTCTAGCGACGGAAGGTCTAGGACCGGATGGTCGGTCGGCCAAATGCTTCGGAAGGTGGTATCCTCCCTAATCCGTAATCCCGAGACGACGACGGGCGTACTAGCCTTCATTCTTTTACTTGGCTTTTCCGTCATGACGGCGGGTTCTACTCGGGGCCCAAGACGGGATTTGATCGGCACCCGCCCTATCCTTCGTAGAATCTCCGATACGGGGCACTTTTCCTTCTTTGCTAACTTTTCTACCAAAGTTTGCGGTCGAGCAAACGACGTAGTTCTAGTCCTTTTCTTGCGGCTATCGTTGTAATATGCGGGCCGAGGCAATGCGGCGACGAATCTTGCGAACATTTTCCTCGTCCTCTCGTGGCGGAGAGGGATTGAACCTACTTCCTCCCAAAAGTGGTATGTATTCAGCGACGGTGTATATTCGCGGCGGTGTATATTCGAGCGATTCGGGATTTCCTCCAGAAAGCAATTTCAGCAGCTTTGGCTTCTCTAGCGATCCTTCTACTTCGTTTCTTCTTCGGGTCCTCGTCGCTGATGGAATCTTTGAACCGGACCCGATTTCGAAAACGAAGGTCTTACGAGAAGATCCGTACCCTCCACGCGTAACGAGTTCATCATAATCTGGATTTCTTTCCCTTTAATTCGGCGAAGTCGGGGTAGGTGCAGAAACAACTAGACCAAGTGGGGGTAGTAAGAATGCTCCTCCTGCGGACAGCAGTACTCCTCTCAGTCGGGATCCTTTGCAGGGGAGGAAACTCTTGAGTCGACCTAAGGTTGAATTCAATCAGCGGCTTCTTAGCTTCAGATACCTTGTTCGTCAGTGCAAAGAGGGAAACATCGGTGATCTTGACATTCGTGTTTTCAAATCCTTGTCCAAATCAGATGATCTCATTGTCGGGCAGCTCATCCTTATAGACAGCGAAGTCCAGTTCCATCGGTGAAGGAGAAAATCGGCTTTGGGGCTTCCATCTCCGCGAGGTAGATTCTGGTTGTCGATCCTAAGTTATGCTTCTTTTCTTTAGGACGAAAAGAAAGGAATTGAAAAGATTCCGAACTCATTCTTGTTCATGTATTTATAAGAAGGAATCATTTATTAAAAGAATCATTTATAAAAGGGTTTGTTTATTTAGAACGGAATGTTCAAAGGTGTAGAGAAGGTAAGGAATCCGATTCGGAGTTGGAAAGGAAAAGAAAGTCTTATGCAAGACTTCTCGACTCGAAGGATCACTCCTGAACTAACACCTATCGGGGTCCACCCCACCTCAGAAATGAGGTAAAAGGATCTCGGAACCTCTCCGTTTAGGGGTGTCTAAACAGTGGCTCCTAAATCCGAGAGAACATTGGCTATACTTGTCCAAGGTAGAAATAAACATAGTATTCCAATGGAAAGAAGGGTAGTTTGACCCATTAAGGACATGGATACACTACCGATTTTTGAAAGCAGAATTATTTGATTATAATGGAGAGAGGAATTGTCCCCAGCGGAGTCGCCAGAAGTTGTCGGCATATTTTTAGGTTGTGTGTTTTATTTTAAAAAAAGGGGATCGCCTAACAGAAGTTGTCGGCGAATTTTAATTTAATTTAAATAAATAATTTTGAAAAGTAGTATTTGACTTTGAAAATAATTTTTAAATTTGAAGGTTTTAAGATATAAGATTAAACCGATCTCACATCCTAAATAGTTTATATAAACGAGCACCGCACCACAAACCGTGTATCTATCCCTAAGGATAGACACACTGCTTGATGGTGGGGCTCGATTAAATAAACTAGAAGATTTGTGACATCCGTTTGGTCCGCGAACCAATTTTATAAGCCGACAAATTCCCTCGCTTAATATGAAAGCATTAAACGAGGTTTATATTACTCGGGTTCTTTAAAATTCCCATAAGGGCAAGCCCCTATAGTTAATTACATCTTAAGTGACGGAAATCACCTAAGAAAACTCTCGATAATAATCAATAATTCTCGCTCTCAAGAATTTCAAAGTTTAAGTTTTCAAAGGATTGAATTTTGGAATTTCAATAGGGAATCGATCAAGTTTAGAACATTTTGTTTCGAGAATTCAAAGGAAGAAAGGTAGGAGAAATCACGAGATTCGAAGTGAACTTCGGTAATTTCCCGACTATCCTATTGTTTGGCTTGGATTTAGGAAAGTCCTAATGTTTATTTAATGTTTTGATCTCGCCAGCTTTAGTTAATTAGGACTTATATTTATATGACGTAATCATACAAATAGCCTCGAAGATATGAGGGTTTATGTCGTATCGACGACTACCTCGGAATCCTAAGACCGGTTAGGGCTTAATTTGCTATGCAAGTGCCTAACGAAGGGTTGAGGATTTATGTTGCACTAGTGCAAACTACCTCGAAGTCCTATGGCTTTGTTATTTAATTCTAGGAAAGTTTTGTCGAAGTAGACTCGTGTTTTGTCGATGACGATGGCCGTGCTGCCCACCATGCTCCGAGCTCCTTGTTGTTGCAGAGGTTCAATTTTAGAAGTCATAAATCAGGGGATGAGAGAAGTGTTTTGGTTTAGAGAAGAGAAAATCTTAATTTCCAAGTGTTTTCAATATTTTAATTAAAACAAATCTTAAAGTTGATTATAACGACACCGATTAAGATCCCACGGTTCCATCCTTCCGGCATCATTATTTTTATCGGATTCACTTAGTCCGGATGAATTTGCTAAACTCAACCGAATGAGTTCCACACTTTCATTTAGACCGTGGGAAATCCCGTTAGCAACACGTAGGTTATTTCATCCGAGGTATTCCCGATCATCCAACAGGACGTTTTAATTTAATTGTAATTGTAGTTTTGTGTTCTGTTTGTGATTAAATTTTGTGTTGTTTTATATTTTGAAATGTTGTGGCGGTGAATTTTATCTTGCAATGACTTTTAACTTAGTTTTGGTTTCAGTTTTAGGGACTATCCTAAAGGTGTGGGTTTTCATGTAACAGTTGTTTATCATGCAAGAAAAGTAAGTGCGATGCGATTAATGAAATTGCAATAAAATAAAATAAAAGCGTACCTGGAGGGTCTTCCCGTCATTCCAAGCTGCACTTAAAACACAATTAGAATATTTAAGCAAGTTCTTAGGTAAAGCTAAGGGAAGGGTTATGGTTTTCTACCAAATTCCTAATCCTATAGCTAGTCATTTCCTATGACGTCTAGGTTTTTGTGTTTTGGTTTGAGGACGATTTTCTTCATCAAAGAACAATTAAATTCAATTGTTCTTATAAACATCCTATCATATTGAGAAAGTGTTTAAGAAGAATCTTAAACATCTTTTCAATATTTCTAGAATTGTTTTAAGTCCAAATGGATTCAATTACAAAAATGAATTAATCGTCCAAGAATCTCAAGTTTTGTTATCTTGCTCAGTTGAACTAGGACATTTGAATATCCTATAGGTGAAGTAACATTTCATTTAATATTCGTTTAGGAGTTATAATAACTAAAGCTTTCGAGGGTAAATCGATGTTTAAATGGTTTGTGATTTAGTTTAACTTCAATTAAAGGGTTTAAATTTGGAATAGTGTTCAAGTTATTTTTAGATTTATTTTGAATTCTTTATGTCTTTGGTGATGCTATATTTAATTCAATTTAATTTAATTTAATTTAATTGAGTTTTAATTTAATTTAATTCAATTTAATTCAACTTAGTTTGATTTGATGTTACATTAAATTAATTTGATTTGATTTAATTTTAATTTAATTTGATTTAATTTAATTTAATTTAATTTAATTTAATTTTAATTCATTTAATTTAATTTTTAATTTGGTTTAACTTAATTTAATTTGGTTTTATTTATTTAATTTAATTTAATTTAATTCATTTAATTTAATTTAATTCATTTAATTTAATTTAATTTGTTTATTTAATTTAATTTAATTTAATTTAATTTAATTCAACTTTTAATTTTAATTTAATTTAATCCAATTTAATTTACTTAATTTAATTTTATTTTTAATTTTATTTGAAATTTTAAAAGAGTTTAATAATTTAATTTTAGTTTAATGATTAAGTCTTTTAATATTTTGAATTTGAGTTATCATTTTAATTAAGAATTGAATATTAATGAAATAATTAATTTAGGGATTTTTAAATTAAAGAATAAATCTCTTCCTAATAATATCCCTATTTTAATAATTCCAATTTTATTATTCTTCCAAATTTAATCAATTACTTAATTAAGGTTTAATCATTTTAAATTGCTTAATGGGTTTCTACCCTTTAATTATTTAAATTTCAATCATCCAAATCAGATTAGGATCAAATATTTTACTTGCTAATTTTTTATTAAACCTAAAGTTTTAATTAAGGATTAAAAATTTTAATTACCACTTTACCCTTTAAGCTTAATAATTTCATAACTCACTAAATTGAACTCAAATGAACTTGAAATTTTTATGTGAATTCACTCATATGTCAATAAAGACATGAGAGGAGAAAATGTGATTTTTCTGTATTTAATTTATTTATATAATTATTTTTGATAGAAAATAGAGATTTCAAGGAAAATTTAATAACATGACCAAGGGAAAGTTTCTGTCCTTACGAAAATTAGGGGACATTCCTAATGACCAGAGGACCACTTGGACCAATTTTGGTGATTTTTTGAATTATATTATTTTTATTATAATTATTTTAAGTTTTGGAGTGTTAATTAATTTAAAAATAAAATAGATGTTGAAAAATGAATTTTATATTTTTCAAAAATCTCTCGATATTAAGGAAATCAGAGAATGAAATTTTGCAATTTTCTGATTTTTCTATGATTTATTATAATTATTTTAGTGAAAATGCTAGAAAATACATTTTTTTAATTTTAAAATTACCCTAGAGCTTTAAAATTTAATACCTCACTAAATAGTCCTAAGAAAAATATGGGGTTTGTTCCTAAATGATTAAAATTTAAAATGTGACATTTTGGTGAATTTTATTATTTTTGTGATTTTATTATTTTTTAATTATTAAAATATTAAAATAATACAAAAAATCAACTTTTTTAGAAAATTGAAATTTTAATTTTCTTAAATTTCCCTGATATCAGAGAGGCTCGAAAACCAATTTGGTGAATTTTTGAATGGTATTTTGAAAGTTATGAATTTTTAAAGTTTAAAATGGCTAAATGGCTTAATCAACCCAATTAGTAGGGCTAACCAAGTCCAATTGACTCCAAATTTTTATGGTGGGTTCCTCTGATCCTAAAGGTCAGTGGAGAATTGATTTTAAGTCAATTTGATGTATGGTTAGCTCTAATTAATTAGAGATCCATTTTGGGTGTTTAAGCCAATTAGGGTTGTTTTAAATGAACTAACTCAAAACCTATTTTTCCTAGGGTCCTCTGGTCATAAGGAACATAACCAAATTTTTCTAGAATTTATTTCACAACATGCTATTTATTGGAATTAAAATACTCAAAATAGTAACATGAATTTGAAAAATCAATAACTTTTCATAGGGATGGCCTCTGACTTTGGAAAAATCAGGAAATGTTCCCAAATTCAGAGGCTTCAAAAGCCCTATGGTCTCATGCCATGGTGAATTATATACATGCATGGAGAATTAAAAATATGCAGAGAGTAAATAAATTATTAAAAATAAAATACTTGATGAAATTAAATAATTTCTTTTCCACATTATTCTCCTCTGTTCACTGAGCAAGAGGGTATTTTTATTTTATTTTTCTGATTTTTCTACACAAAGTTATGAATTTTTGAAGTTTAGGGAATTAAATAAATAGAAAATACCCCTAATTTTCTATTTATCCACGCGGCGCCGCGTGAACCTCGGCAGCTCCGAAAAGCCGCGTGGCGCGCTCCCATTCGACGCCTCCATCTGAGTCAGCAGCCCGGGCCCCGCGGTTCTCGTACCGTCTCCTGATCCGACGCCATCTGAAATGGTTTTATTTGATCATTGGTTTATGACTTAGGGATGATTTTAATTGAATGGATGATGTAGAGAAATATCATGTGGGCTTTGGGACCAATTTTGGGCCTTTTGAAATGGTTTTAGATGGGCTTTTAAGATGGTTTAGGAAAGTGGGCTTTTTGAATTTTAAAATGGATTTTGGGATGAAATTTTGTAAAGAGGTTGGGCCAAATAATTGTTGGGTTTAGCTCATGGATGTATCATGAGTGACTTGAAGCAAATTGGGAGTGATTTGGGTTTGAATTGGGTTGAATTTGGGTTCTTTTGGTGAATGGGCCAATATAGGTCCAAGTGGGCCAAGTTGGGCCAATGTTGGGCTAGGGTTGAAATTGATGTAAAATTATTGTTGAGAAATGTTTATGGGAGTGTTTCAAGGAGATTTTGACTTTGGTTGGGCTTTGATTTTGGGGTTTGGGCTCATTTGGGTTAGGTTTGGGTTTAGGTCAAAAATGGGCCTTTTAGCTTTGGGTTGAATTTGAGTGGGGTTTGGGTCTAAATTTTGGGCAAATCATGTTAGTGTTTTGCTTGTGGGGATGCTAAGGAAGATTTAGAAAAGATTTGGGGTTAATTGGAGTTGAATTAGGTGAGTTTGCGTTAGGTTTGGGTCATGGGTCCAAATTGGGCTTTAAGGCCAAAAGTGAAATTGGATCCAAATGTCAATCAAATTGGACTTGGATTTGATCTAGATTGGTGTTGGGAATGTTGAATTGAAGTTTAGAATTGAATTGGACTAAAATTTGGGTCAATTGGATAGGTTTGGTTTGGCATTTGTACTTTGGGTTAAAATGGGTCAAATTGGGGGTTTTGACAAAAGTAGGGTAAATTGACAAAATTGGCCCATGATGTAGTTGAACAAAATGAAATTGGGAATATTTGGGATTTTCTGGGATTTTCTGGGAATTTTCTGAATTTTTGGATTTTTGGGTCAAGAGGGGTATTTTGGGTATTTGGAGGGTATTGGGAGGTTTTTTTGGAATTTTTGGTATTTTTTGGTATGGATGGTCAATTTGAGTGGAGAGAAATGTTTGGGATTGATTTTTAGGAATTTTGGGTAATTTAGGTGATTTTGGAGGATTTCAAGGGTTTTGGGTAGGTTAGGCGGGTGTAGGGTCCCGGGGGTCAAAAATTAAAAATTTGGAAAATTGAAGATTGGGTGAATATAAGTGGAATGAAATCATCTTGGTTGAGCCATGAAGCCACATCAAGCCCACATGAACCATGAAGGGACTCATTTGAGCCATTCACTATGTTGTTCCTAACCCTCTTAGCAAGGGCTTAGGGGTTAAGGACCATCCATGTGAATCACCTACATGAATCGGGAGGTCAAGTTAGGTATGGGTGTGGTTTTAGGAGGTGTGTGAAAGTGTAGTGTATGAGTGTAGTGTGTGTGTAAATCAGCCCCTTCACCGGACCAGTGCCACCTGGCAGGGCCCCAAGGCCAAAGAGTCCTATAGGAATTCATCCTTTAAACTTCCACATTTGATTTCAACCCTCTAGTGTGATTAGGGGTCTACGATCAAGTTTGTAGTTTGCAGGGAGTTAAGAAGTGGTTTGAATTTCTAAAAGGTGGGTCTCAATTCTAGTCCTCTAAGATAGTCAAAGGAAAAGCCTAAGGCTAGATCCTAAGATACTAAAAAGAAGAAGAGAAGACCTCATCAAAAATGAGGTCAACATATATATATATATATATATATATATATATATATATATATATATATATATAAGGTAACTATTTTATAAGGCTCTGTATTGACCCAAACATATAGATTGAAGCTAGAAGGAAAGCTTAGCCATAGCTAATTACCTTTAGTTATATACTTTTTTAATATTAAATGTCACAGAGCTTCTCTCTTACCAATCTCTCTCTCTCTCTCTCTCTCTCTATCTCTTTCTCTCCTCATCGTATCATTTATAGATGAATATTGTTAGTAGGATTAAGGAATTATCCATAGATTTTTGAACTCATTTCTCTTTAATATGTAGTAAGGAAAAAATAAGAGACTTGGTTGTGAAGATGCTGGCTCCAATAAAATTTATTTTTATTAATATTTAGAGGTAAATTAGTCCAATGTTTTTAATTAAATCATTACTATCAATGCATGATCCCATAATGCTTTAAGTGGCTCTATGTCTTTCCACAAATGCAATTCATGATCCCGGTGGGTGAATAAATGGAAGAGATGCTCAATATTATTGAACACATTGATGTTTGCAATATGAAAAACTATGTTCTATTGTTCCTTAAATCTTAGGTATAGAGTTTGTAGTTCAAATTGTAGCCATCCATTTCAAATTTTGTATAGTTCTCTAGTAGATATATGAGTTTGAGCTCATAAATGACATAGCCTACAACTTGAACCTTTTGTAGTGGCTCATAGCAAGAACAAATTGCAACATAAGTAAAATGATATTACGATTTTTAACTTCATTTTCTTGAGAGAGAGAGAGAGAGAGATGCAAAAGATGAAAAACTTATTTTTACATTTTTTATCAAATAAGTTAAAAGTTAATTTTAAGTTGAGGTTGGCTAGCTCCAGGCAAGAAAACTAAATGTGTGCTTAACTATTTAAGGAACCAGTAGATTAACTTTAGCATAAGATCAAAATGCTTTCAACTTCAAGCCAAGTATGATAACTGTGAGAAAAGAGAGCTATGATTACAAAGTGAACCATCAATATATACTTTATACCTAGCACAAAATAAGAGCTTCATTAAAAGAAAAATAAATGATTATGATGAAATTGAGCATATAATTTGATATATTTTTCAAATGATCCTTCATATCTATTATAAATTATAACTTTCATAAGGTGGCTTACGAATAATATTTTACTTTAGGATTATAATTAAAAGTCACTTGAAATCCCAAGTTTATTCCTATGAGAAAATCAACCATTGTTTCAAGTCTATTATGTTAAACTTCAAGTTAAGCATTAAAAATCAAATACACACTTTTTGTATTGAAAAGAGAGCAATTTTTTATAAGTGAAGAACCCTAGAACTTGGAATGTTCATTTTCTTATGAAATCTATATTGAGTAGATAGAGTGATGTTTTCTAATTGGTTAATTTAATAATTACCATCACAATGATGAAAGATTTGGTGAAAAGTAAAGTTTATCCTAGGAATTGAATAAGTTAACGAATATATATGATGCATTATGCTAATTAATATTGGATGTATTTTCTTAGTGAAAAGTATGTATTTCCACTTATTTTATTATCAATATATTTCTACTTAGCAAATCATAGAGTTATGTGCACTCAATGTTTTACAATGTTATTTTTAGTCGATCAATTCTTTTTGTTCTCTCTAAATTAATCATAATTTAATTAATTCTTAACTTATCACTAGTATTCCTATGATTTTTCTTATCATTAATTATGTTTCCTCAATTTAATAAGTTAGATCAATAACATGAGAATCAAATTCAACTCAATAACAAGTGAAAAATAGTTGTTTGATTATTTTTGTGTGAGTACATCAATGCTTTTTTATAAGATTAGTTAATCTAAGGAACTAAACAAAATTTAAAAAATATAAAATAAAGATAAAGATGGCTCATGAAGCCAACACATTACTATCCTCATTATCTCTTGAGCTAATAATCATGGACTTGTCATTATGTATAAATTTTATAGGTTTTTCAAGTCAAACTCAAATAATCAAACTTTATGAGCATATTTAAGTAAAATATGGCACCCTTCTTACTCTCAATAGTGAGAAGGCCGTGACAAATGTTTGGCTCTAGGTTAAAACGACCAAGGTCTCCTGATGTGAAACCAAGTGAGCCTTTACAAATTAAATATTATTCTCCACCAAAACAAATGTATCATGATTGAGTTGTTCATATCTTTAATGGAAACACTCCAATTAATTTCTTATTAATTTCTTAGTTGGCTCACTATCCCAAAGGTTGCTTCTAGCTAAGAGCGGTCACCTTCTTCTTATGAGGATTTCAACATTCCTTCTTGTCCTCTAAGGTGTTGATTAGATTAATTGTCTATTTATTGCTATAAAAAGGCAAGTCTAACTTATAAAAAAATTTGGAGATTTTACATCTCAAAAAATTTCATTTGCATTAAGTTGGTATGTCAACTTATGGAATTTGTCATTACTACCATGAGGTTAGTGTCGATCGCTAAATTAGAATTTGCCTGTTGCTTTGAAAATATATTTAATTTAATATATATGTAATTTTTTTATTTTGAAAATTACTTTTTAATGTTGAAAAACACGAGACCTAACTGATCTCATATAGTTAATGGTTTAAACAATCAAGCACAACAATAGAAGTGATACACTATTCCGAGAGATAGGCATACTACTTGACAGTGGGCTCGATCATATAAACTAAAGAACTTATGACATCCATTCTAGTCTGTGAACATTTTATGTTGACCGATAAGATTTCCTATCTAATATAAATATAAGATATTGTTTATTTTACATGTGTTCCTAGATTTCTATAAAAGTAAGCTCATATGTTAATTACATCTTAAATGATCGAAGTCACTTAAGAAAACTCTCGATGATGGTTAGAGGAATTTTTCTTTAAGAATTATACATTTAGGGTTTCAAGGTTAGATGTGGAAAATTTAATTGAGAAAAGACCAAATAAGAACAATTATTTTTAGAATAAAAGGAGTGAGAGGTAGGGGATGTCAAAGATCCTAAGGCAAGCCTTAGTGACTTCCCAAACTATCATATTATTTCTCTTCAACTTTGAAGATGATATTGTTTAATGTTTCAATCCTGTTAATTTTATTTTTTAGGACTTACATTTACATGATACTGATATGCAAATAACCTAGAAAAATAGGAGAGTTTACATCATACCAAACAACAATCTTAGAGCATAAAAAGAGTTAAGACTTATGTTACACATCATGATTGTGCATAAGCCTAAAGATAAATTGAGAATTTATGACGTGCTAGATGAACTACCTCAAAATCCTATAACTTGTTGTTTAATTCTAAGAAATGGTTTAGCTAAATAAGGTCTTCTTGCTGCTTAATTTAAGCTCATTGCCCTGCTGCCCACAAAGTTTGCTACGAGCACCTTGTTGATGGTTGCTCCAAATTTAGGTTTCTATATCTTATGTTTTAATTTTTATTATTGCTAAACACATTAATTTTAATACTAAAATTAGGATGGGTTTGGTCCATCGACCCACGCTAAATATATGCGTACTAAAAATTTAATCTCCGGCAACTGTGCCTAAAACATGACCCGTAATCCGTTGATGACAAATATAATAATTAATGCTTTCAAATATATGTAATAGATAATAATAGCGTCTAGTGTATATAAATATAATTTTATCAAAAATATTTCAGACACTAGGGTTACTACGCAGGTATACGTATCGTATCAAGTAATATAGGGCTTTGAAACAGAGACCCTAGTATCGATCCCACGAGGAGTGAGTTATGGATTTTTAAATATTTTAATTTTATTTTTAAATATTTCTTTTATAGTTATAAATTTAATATTTTTAATTTCCTAGATGCAATTATAAAGCAGTAATGAAATGATTGATGTAAATAGCAATAAAAAAGCAACTTTATTCCTTTCAATTAATCCAAGATTTTCTAAGATAATGATAATATTCGTGGAGAATATAAATTTATGGTATTGTGCCAAATAGAAGCATTCATATTCTTTACCCTTTGATCCAGGTGTAAAGAACATTGGCTAGCCTATAGATCAGGTCCGGATGTATTGTTAATAGAATGAGTTAATCTAGGCTCACACTACTAGATGCCCAAGGGCGGCTATGGTCGGCCCTACTAGTGACCCTTTCCTTCTTTATAAACCAAATCACAAGAATTTAGTCTGTCACTCTAAAAACTTATCAATTCTACGCCCATTATATAATATCTTCCCATTTATTTGCACTTCACCTTGAATAACTCGCACAAGGTCTTCGACTACTCAAGGATTCATGTGATATCTACTAGTTAAGAATTCATCTCCTTCTAGGTATCAAAACTCTTCAACGGATTTTAACAATTTAAATGGCCAATTTAAATAGTAAATTAAGATCTGGTATTAATATCATCACAATGTTTTAAAATATAAATAGTTTTTAATTCTCCAACGAATTTTATATTATCTTATTTATCTTTTCATAATTGAAATGAGAAAGTAAACTAAATACTCAGAACACATTGAATTTATACAACAAAACATGATAATAAAACTTTGAATAAAATTACAAATACTTATCTCAAGTGTTTCTCTACCGAACCTCTGAATTCTTCTGACTCCAAAGCAAATAAACTTCAAAAGCACCAACTCTTTAAACTCTCAATACAAACTCTAAATAAAATAACTAACTAATTTATGAAGGATAGTAAAATGTGGCCCTAAAGTATCTCTCTAATTCTCTCTCTAGATGGGGCTCTAGATAAGGGGCATTTTTTCTGAAGGAGTACCCTGCTATTTATAGGTTTCAAGGGTTGCCTCAAGACACCTCTTCAAATTGTGTCAACATTCAATGAATCTTCTCGAAGGTGTGTCTGTCGCCTAGGCGCCGGAATCTGGAGCCTAGGTGCCGGACTCTGCGTCCAGTTCTTCGCACCTCTTCACTTTGGATCACACCTCTTCATGATTAAAACAGTTTCCAAGCATCCAAATACACTGTATCACATGTCTTATAAACAAGGAACAACTGCCAGTCTTAAGAAGGTCCAATAACCGTTAACACCATCAAAATAACCGTCCAAAAGTCGTCAAAAATCTTGACAGATCCTGTATCGATCTGGCGCTTAGGCGCCGGATTCTGGTGCCTAAGCGCCATACCAATAATTTTGACAATTTTGCATTTTGGCTACATTTTTGCTCCTTTTTGCTCCTTTTTCACCTTTTTTTCCTTCTTGAACATTTTTCATCACCTATATCCAAAAACAAAAAAATACATTTCATTAAAGCATAATATCCTTAAAAATTTGATAAAAATCAAGGCATAAAAATGAGTTATTTTTTCATGGATCAAAATCCCCCAAACTTAAACGTTACTTGTCCTCAAGTAACCCTTTTCACTATATAAAATGTATACCATTTGGAATGAAAGATAAATATTTAAGACTCCTTGTAATTTTTGATCTTATAAAGGCTTTAGTAAATCATTAACCAAATTTCACTAAGTTTAATTTTAAGAATTTAAAGAATATTCAACTACTAAATCATAAGATTTTAAAATTTTTTCATTCATTTCAAAAATAATAGTAGTTTATTATATTAAAATCACATAGATTATTTACAAAAAAAAAAGATTTTCATAAAAAGTCTTTCCTAAATAACGATTCAAGCATAAAAGTTAAGTATGTAACTAGTTTTCTTCATATAAGATAATTCAAGTGAAACAAATTTTTGATTAGGCATATCCTCAAGCTTCTCCTCTTTTTTTTTTCAATTTCACAATGAGGATTACTGTATCTGGATAGTCTGTTAATGATTTTGAACTTCACTATCCTTAACTTATATTTTCAAACTCTTACATTTTCACTTAATTATTATAACATGAATAGAATTTCAAAAAGACTTTCAATCTTTTCTTTTTCAAGTTATAATTTTTTGTTTCTTAATACTTCTAAAATTCAATTATTTCTATTATGAATAGAAAAATTTCTTAATCTTATTCTTCGTTAAGTTAAATAATTCTATTCTTAAAATCAATCAAAGTTATTAAAATTTTGGTTAAGTCCACTAAATTATTCATAATTTCAAAAATTTAAGTGATCTTAAATAGATTCTTCATTCCTTATGTTATGTTAAGATTTTTTTTTAGAAAATATTAGTTTATTAAGGACAAATAAAATTTAAATTTGCATGTATTTTCCCTTCCCCCAAACTTAAGTTTTGGTATATCATTAAAAAAATAAAGTATGAGAGAAAGCAAAATATAATTTAAAAAGAAATTTTATAAACATGTAAAAAAATTTCTATAAATAAATATAATTTACTCTTACACTTGCTTTTTATGAATATTTCAGAAATAATGAACCATATAAAAGTAATCGGACTCAAATTTTTTTTTTAAAAAGAAATTTATATAGCAGTAGTTGAATTAAATAACTATATTACTAACAGAAATAGAATAACATTACTAACTATTTTAGAATACTAAGCAGTAGGCTGAAACAAAAATAAACACAAATTCATTCAAATTTCAGTCTGCAACTAAATATCTAAAACAGTCTCAACATCAAACAATTCATACAAAGTATCATAAACAAATCTAAACTAGCAAACAACAATCAGTACTAGCAAATAAAAACTAAACTAAAAACAGACTCAGTACATCTCAGAGGTAAATCAGGCTACTAATCACTGTTTGTAGCCTCGTCCTCATCGCTAAAAGAAAACTCCACTTCTTTAGGATCAACATATGGTGAAAATCTAGGACAGGTGGGAAACTGAATATCATGCTCACTCTTCAAGAATCTAACTAAAGACTCTGAATACTCAGCATCATACTCACTCTTCCTCTGGGTCTAATCAGATAGGTGATCAATTTTATTATCCATAGTATCAACTCTACATTGAGTTAGAAATAACTCGTTCTGCTGCTCCAAAAATTGATCATGCATCGATTCCCAAAAACTATACGGTGGCTCGGCAGTAGAAGTAAAAGGTCTGGAAGTGGAAGCTCTACCTGGAGTAGGTGCAGAAGTAGAAGGGGTTGTAGATCTCTTCCCACGAAGACGGTCATAGATACTAACACTCTTCTGCCCAATTGGCTTGGTAGACTTCAGCTTCTCCTCAGAAATATCAGTAGTGACTCTATTGTTCACACATAAAGTATAAATTAGAGATGGGAATCCTAGTCCTACAGAAGTACTAAATCTAGCATTCGACTCCACAGAATCATAAATAATACTACCAACATTTATCTGCTTCCTCTCCTGAATACAATAGTTTAAGATAGCTCGATCTCTAGTCACTTCGCTCAGGTGTTTGGAAGGTATAAGTCTTGCAGAAATAAAGTAATGCCACGCCTTTGAAATACCATTTAACTTAGAAGATTTGAAATTTACCCGTTTATCGTTTCAGATCTTCCAAGCTCCAGTGTCATTAGTCAAATAAGCAATAATCATCTCAAGATCTCCCTCAGATGGAGATAATCCAGAATAGTAGCAGTCGATGGTAGGTGGAAGTCCATAAAAAACATTGATCCTTTCCGGAGTAAATCTTACTCCAACACCTCTGACGAAGACTTCGTAGTCTTCTACATCCAAAAAGTTAGCATAAAAATCGCGCACGACTGGAATAACAACAACAACAGTGAAATAACAGAATTGTTGCCAGTTGTGCGCAATGATCGTGTTCTCAATCATTTCACCGGGATTGTAAAAGCTTCACTCTGAGATAAATTTTTTGGACGTCGCAAATTTGTGATATCGAAAATGCGCTGTCGCAGTCGCGAACTTGCTACTGTCAAAATTTTCTCATGTCTTTCCTCGCTTAGATTTCGGTGCCATCTAAACATGAAAGAAAACACAAATAAATTAAGGAATCAAAGATTTAAACTCTTTTTAAGCTTAAAAAACTTAAAATGAGTTTAAAAATTCATGGAGAAACACTAAAAATCAAAAATTTTCTCAAAATTTCAGTTTTTAGCCAAAAATAGGAAAAACTATGGTGAAAATAAAAAATAAATGGATTAGAGTGTAGATCTGACCTTGAGATGAATAAATCAAGTGATTTCGGGCTCAAAATCTTGATGTTTTGACCTCAAAATGGATTTAGAAGGTGGGTTTTCATGAAAAAAGAGGAAGGGGATGAATCTTAGGCGTCAAAAATGGCTAATGGGGGTTTAAATGGTGATTTTCGGGTAAGCAGGCCAAACCGGCGCCTAGGCGCCAGACTCGCCTTTCCAATAAATCACTTTAAAAATTTTATTTTCTACCAAAATTCATAAATTAAACTTCTAATTACTCATATAAGAGTATTGCTTCAGTTTCCATCTTCCAAAATATTTTCCAAAAATTTTTAAAAATTAAAAATTAAATCCTCCAATTAAACACAAGTTTAAATCAAACTCTTCTAATTCCATTCTTGATTTTCAATTTCGGGCTCAATACAATTCAGATAAGTATCATAACATGATTCAAGTTTTAACAACGATCAAACAACACAAATTTGAAAGCAAGTACAACACACATTGAACATGAAGCAAACACACAAACAAACACAATCGATTCACTAAATCGAAACAACGACACAATAGATAAATCACAATCTCACCACAACACTATCTAATTCCCATTATCTTCGCAATGAAGATTGCTTGGCCTACGGGGGAAGAATCTCTCAGAAAATCCGTAGCCGTTTTCTCGTCAATCCAATTGTTCTTCGCATACATCTCCACTTGAGCATCTTGATAAGCCTCTATATGATCAAATTGATGTTTCGCCTGTCATTCCAGAGGTTCAATTTGATGAAACATCTCATGAAGGCGATCTCCAATGCTTTTAAATTCTGCTTCAAACTTATCTAGATGACTAGAAATTTTCTCCAAACTTACAGCGATGAAACCATTGAAGTAGGGTTGAGGATCCTTTGAGACCTTGTCTCTAGCCTCTTCTCCAAGATTTCTCCTCTCCATTTCTTCAAAAATCCTCTCTAATCTCTCAAGAATGGAGTGTATGGGTCAAAATAATGATTGGATAGGGATTAGGGATGAAGATAGGGTAATTTATAAGAGAAAATCGTGTGAAAAACTGAAGATTTTCGGTTTTGACACGATCCAGTAACTGTGGCGCTTAGGCGCCAAATCTGGTGCCTAGGCACCGGACCCATCGACACATAGTTTACTCTGGCGCTTAAGGCGCTGGAACCATGTGATCCTCTTTTCGATACTTATACTTACAATTATGATATAAAAAGTTAGCAACGACACCAAAAACTTGATCCGCACTGAATATATACTGATGAATATGTTATAGATTTTATGATTTATATTGGGGATACTACGCAAGTATACGTATCATTATCAAGTCATATAGGGCTCTAATGGAGTCCTAGATATTGATCCCACAGGGAAGTTAGAAAATTTCAAAGACAAATTAAAGTAAACTTACTTACTAATCTAGTATACGAAAATTAAGAATACTTAAACTAAAATAAGCTGATGCTTAAGGTTGAATATAAGACTTCAAAAAAGTATATTTCTCCTTGTTTTAGAGAGTTAAGTGAATGAAGAATTAAATCAGTTTTTAATTGTATTGTACCAAATAGGAGCATTCCTATTCTTTACCCTTTTGTCCAGGTGCAAAGAACATTGACTAGTCTTATGTTTGATTACTAAATCTGCGGCTAGGCTGGGAGGATACCGACTGCCACTTCAGAGCTCCCACGTTCCCCTCTCCTGAGGGCTAACATCTACACTTCAGCTCTCAAACAATAAGACTGAATTGAATATTTTAGTCTGTCACACTAAAATTTCCAATTCTACACCCGATAGTTAATATTTCCTTATTTATTTGCACCCTCCTTTCAAGGCTTTTGACTTCCCTGAATCTTGGATGTAATCTTTACTATAGTTGATATTTCAACATATATTAACAAATCAATTGGCCAGATTGAAAGTAAATTAAGATTTAAGTTAAAGATTAGCACAATTTCTATTTTCATATTTTTAGGCACAATTACTTTAATTCATCATCTCACGAAATCTCAATAACAAGGAGAAAGACTAAGGAAACTACTCAGAATGCATGGGAAAAATAACACAAAGCATGGATTTCATTAAAGTTAACAAACGAATAACAAATATACTTATCTCAATTCTTCTCCCCAAGCAGATTCTTGAAGTTCCTTTGACTCTTCCTTCCAGTACAACACACCAAATCGCTAAACACTTTATCTACTCACTCAAAGACTCTTAAATTACACTTAACTTACACACAAATGACACAAAACTGACACCAATGACTAAAATTCATCTCTATTTATAGAAGGGGTCAAATCTCCAAAGGTTGCTTAAGCACCTCTTCAAAAAGCGTCTAGGTTCAATGTATTTTGGCTCTTTTCAACTGTCTCGCCGTCGGCGGGCTTCTAAAAGATGGGCTATCCGTGCCGATCTCGCTGTCGGTGGGCTCGATCTCGCCTTCAGTGGGATCCTTATAATATATAAAAAATCTTTCGGGAAAAACTTGCTGTCAGCGGCCTAAATCTCGTCGTCGGCGGGATAGTTCAATTTGCATCTAATTGAGTCCTTTTTGCTCCAAATTTGCTTCTTTGTGCTTTTTGCTTTCAGTACTTATAAATCTTCATTCGTACAATAAAACAAAGAAAATATCTTTCTTTAAAGTGCAATTTCATATAAAATTGGTATGAAATTCTTAATATATTTTCTAGTGATCAAATTCCCTCAAACTTAACTATTACTTGTCCTCAAGTAATTTAGATACTTCATAAAAGTAAATGTTATTTGTAGTAAAGTTTTAATTCAGAAATATTATGAATTTGATTTAAATAAGTATTATAGTAAAGTTTCTAGAAATATTTTTAAATAATTAAAGTAATTCTATAGATATAAGGCTATTTAGTTCTTAAGTTTAAGATTTCTAGTCTTCTATTTTTTTCAAGAATGACTATACTTTTCAATTCTAAATTATTGAAAAAATTCAGATGATTGGAATTTCATGAAAAAATAACTTAGTAAAAGACTAATCCATATATATAAGTTCATAAATGTAATTGAAGTTTATCCTTTAGGTTGATTTAAATGAAGCCAATTTTTTATATGGCATCTCCTCAAGTTTCTCCTCACTTTATATATATATATATATATTCCTTTTTTATTTTCTTTCTAGATTGATTTTCAATCCTCTTTTCTTTACTTTTTTAAGTGATGATCACTATTTTTGGTTAGCCTGTTAATAATTTTGAACTTCATTTTCCTCTTCCTAAATTTGAAACTGGAAACATTTACTTACATAATATATATTTCAAAGTTTTTTACTTTATTGAGTTTCAATCTTTTCTTTCTCAACTAAATACCTAAGAATTTTATATTTGAAAATATAGTTTTCCTTACTTTAAATAGTTAACTATATTCTTATACTTTTAAACTAAATTTCTTAATCTACAAAATTAGTTAATCATTAAAAGTATTTCTCTTAACTTTCTATAATAATTAAATTAATTAATTCAAGTTTACTGAATTAAAATTACTACAGAAAAATCATTTTATAATAATTTTTAAAAATATAAATTGAGAATAATTTAATAATTAAATTTGTATTTTCCCTCCCCCAAACTTAAATTTTTCTATCTATCTATATAGGGTGAAAAAGAAATAAACTGTTATATTTAAATCATACCTTTGAGCTTTAGGTATTTCTTCTTTTTGAAGTTCTGCAGGCTTTTTCCATTACTTAATTAACCTGTACTGTTAGTATTTTTCTACATGCAAAATATTAAAGAAAGTGCTGGGTAAAGAAGTTTAACAAAATACTACCACATTTTATACTAACATATTATACTACATCCACATACATTTACTAATTCAATCCAAGGTTACAATAGTAGTTCTGAAAACATTAAAAATTTAAAAACTGCCTAACTTTAACATCAATATTAAAACAATCTACACTACATCATAATCAAGTTTATAAACTAAAACATTAATACTAAAATGTAAAACAACAAACAAACAATAACAACATCAGAATCTATAACTAAACAAATAAACATAACATCTAATCTTCTGCATCAAAGTCCCAAATTATATCATCATTTCCTTGATCTGTTGGTGGATTAGGCTGGTAATGAGTATATCAGGGGCACTCAGGAAATACAACATCAAGCTCTCCTCTCCTGTAACGATTCTCAGCATCTAATAGGTTATCTCATACTCTGAATGTCTTTGGAGATACTCGCTGTCATAATCATGTCTTCTTTCTAAGCCTCCAATTCTCTGATCAATATGCTCCAGTTTTTCTTCTATTTTCTCAAAACGTTTTCGCTGTAGAGTCATCTCATTTATCAAATCCTAAAGGGTAGGAGTACTATAGGGAGGAGGGTCATAACTGGTAGAGAGAATATCTCTACTCGAAGAAGGTACTTAGCTCCTTGTCCCAGATCTCCATCCTTCGTGGGATTCATATTTTGTAATATTAGCCAAAGAAATGTGTTTCATAGGCTCACCCATTCCTCATCATCTCTTGCCTCTACCCAAATAATTGGCAGAGTGCATAGATCAGACTAGGATGTCCTAGTCCTCCTCCACTTTCACTTCTTGTGGTGGCTAATATGTTCTTATAAATTATATTTCCCACATTAATACTTTTTTGGTTATGAATGCAGAAATTCAGAACTGCTCTATCTCTTGTTACCTCATTATGGTGGTAAGTAGGTAACAAGGTAGAACAAATAAAATAATGCCAAGCTTTAGATGATGCATTCAACATAGAAAGAGGGAAGTTTACCTGTTCTAGCTGCTTCATTTTCCAAACTCCTTTCCCGTCAGTGAGAAAGTCGATCACCTCTTCCAGTGGTCCTTCCATAGTTCCAAATGTATCATACTCACTGGTGTAGGTGTCTTGCACTTCGTAATAAGCATTTATTCTTGCAACACTGAATTCTACAAAAAATCCTCTAACCTTAACTGGTGCATCTTCAGCCTGTGTCAGGTTGGCATAGAATTCTTTTACTACTTCCACAGCAGCTCTGTTGGTTATGAAACAGAAATTTTCCCATCATATTTCTTTAATTATTCCCCTTGCATTCACAAAACGAGTTTCGTCGTAATCCATTCTTCTCTTTTGTCGTGGAGTCATTTTTCGATCTGTGAAATTCACAAAAATCTTAACTAAACTTCTAAATATTACTAAGATGGCTTCCAATAATTACTAAAATCAATCTAAATCAAGTTTCATGAATTTCTTCTAATTCTTTTCTTCTCATTTCAAATTTTTTCAAAATTTCTCAATGTAGAAGAAATTCATGGTGAAAATAAAAAAAGTTTACATAGGAGTGAAGCTCTTACCAAGGGAAGATAAAATCTGACATGAAAATGTGTTTAAATCTCTTCAAATCCAAGGTTCCACAAGCCCTAGGTCAGTTTTTTTAAAGTTTTGAGGGAGATGATGAATAGTGTCGGTTGACCGGTCAAATAAAGTATATTTCGCGATCTCACTGTCGGCGAGAAATTTCTCGCCGTCAGCGAGCTAATTAATTTACCAAGGCCAAAGTTTCAGGAAAATCTCGCCGTCAGCGGGATTTTCTCTCTGTCACCGAACTTTTCCTCACCGTAGGTGGGATTTTCTCGTTGTCGGTGTGGTTTCCAAATTTTTTAATATTTTTAATTTTTACAATATTTTTAATCTAGATTAAGCCTTGTTCATTGTTCCGGTCACTAAATTTGATATATTTATTATTATTATTATTATTATTATTATTATTTTATTAAGATTAGATACTATACTAACACATAAATTCACACAACACAAACATTATAACTTTATAAATGAAATCCATGAACTTACAAACTTCAAACACTACATAACCAACAATTTACTTATCAAATTAACCCAAACACATTTAACTCTGCATTGCAATCCACACAATGATACTCTAAATGCTGAGACTAAATAAACAACATATAATCTCATATAAACTGAGATTATCTACGTAAAGTTCAATTTATATCAAAAACTAAATTCAAATCAACACACATACATATAATATGAATAGAAATCTCTACTACTCATCAGAATCTGAATTGATTTCTTCTCTGATGTTTCCAATAGAACGTAGGTGCACAAACAAATTATAGAAAGGCCTGAAAGGGAATTCTGCAGTAGAATCTTCTTCAATCCACCCTTTCTGTCCAATAGTCGTATAAAACTTGCCTCCAGGTGTCCTGTATGGTCAAAGAGCTCCTTCATTCTCCAATCGATGTGATTGAATAAATCAGAGATATTATCAATAGAATTCATCACATTTTGTAGTTCCTTCTCCAATCCTTTAAGTTTCCGTAAAATGAGGTTCGTTCTATCAGTCAGGGGTTTAACTAAAGGATTGTTTTGTGATGCTTGATCAGAAATAATTATTGTTTCATCATTGTTATCCAATGTAGGAAACATATCTGTCGGATCTAGTGGTTTCCAAGGCAATAACACTTTTTCCCAAGCTTCGTAAGAAACTTGGTACTGACTACATGAAGCAAATATAGTTGATGGGTGTCCAAGTCCATGAATTGACCCATGCACAATTAATCCTAATGCAGACTTCACAATGATAGATCCAACATCAATAGGCAATCCAGATTGAATACAGTAATTTAAGATTGCGCATTTCTTCGAGACTTTGTTTACCCTCACAGTGGGTAATAACTTTGATGAAATAAAGAAATACCAATGCTTTGAGACGGGGTTAAGATGTGACGCAGAAAAACTAACGTACCTGTCTTCTCGTAATTCTCAATCATCAGGTTCGTCAGTCAGATATCTGTAGATCTCATTCATGTTGTATCTTGTAGGAAAAAAATTTGAATAGTGGCAAACAGGGGTATTTTCAATCGAGTGTAATTCATTTATTCGAGAAGGAGTGAAAGTTACCCATCTGCCTCTTACGTAAACACTTCCATTATGGATCACATGCAGATTAGAGTAGAATTCCTTGACTACTGGAATGACTACAGCATATGTGGTATAGCAGAATACCTCCCAACGTTGTTGTACAATCATTTCTTCAATTGTTGTTGTTGAATTCTCCGCTCCTCTGTTCACGAATCCTCTTTCTTTAATCAGACACTTCTTCATCAAAACCTTATTGAATAGTCGCTGAGCCTCAGATCTGACGAAATTTCGTAGGTTAAAAACTCTGGATTTCGTGGTTTCAAGTAGTTCGGAGGCCATAATAAATTGTTTTGGAGGGACTCTAGTCGTTTCTAAGGAAGAAGATAGTATAAAAAAGAGGTTTTAAATGTTTTATATAGAGAAATGCCCTTAGAACCGTCCAAAACCGCAAAATAACTCTCAAAACCCACTTTTGAACTATCTCGCCGTCGGCGGTAATGATCTCTCCATCGACGGGATAGTTAATTAATTTAAACTGAAATTGGGCGCGCCAATCTCGCTGTAGATGGGATCGATCTCGCCGTCGGCGAGATTAGGTAAATTTCCTAATTTTTCGCTCCGGTCCGAATATTTTCTGATTTCTTCATATAGATTCAAATTTGTGATGATTCTAAAAAGTAAAATGAGTAGAATTCGTTCTATATTTTAATTTTTTCAATAACTATAATAAATAGATCATAATTAATAACTATTATGGGTTGCCTCCCATAAAGAGTTTGGTTTAACGTTGTCAGCCCGACCTAATTTAATTTGTAATCAGGTTGACTGAGCATTAAAACTTCTTTAAAATTTGGTCTTATTCCTTCAAAATAAGGTTTTAACATGTGTCCGTTTACTTTAAATCTATACCTAATTTTTGGATCTTCAATTTCTATAGTTCCATTTGAAAATATTTGAGTTATAGTGAAAGGCCCTAACCATCGAGATTTCAATTTCCCAGGAAATAATTTTAATCTTGTATTATAAAGCAAAACTTCTTGTCCTGACTCAAAATTTTTCAGGTTAATTTTCCGATCATGCCATAATTTCATTTTTTCTTTATAAATTCTATCATTATGATAAGATTCATTTCTTAATTCATCTAATTCATTCAATTGCAATAATCTTTTCTCACCAAACTTCTTTCAAATTGTAATTAAATTCTTTAATCGCTCAATAAACTTTATGTTCTAATTCAACTGGTAAGTGGCAAGTCTTTCCATAAATAAGCCTGTAAGGAGTCATTCTAATTGGAGTTTTATAAGCAGTCATGTATGCCCATAATGCAGTATCTAGTCTTATAGACCAATCCAATCTATTAGGGTTTACAGTCTTTTCTAAAATACGTTTAATTTCTCGATTAGAAACTTCAGCTAATCCACTCGGTTTTGTGTATGATAAGCAGTTGATATCTTATGAATAATGTTAAATTTTCCTACTAGTTTGTGAATATATTTGTTTCTAAAATGAAATCCTCCGTCAGTGATAATCACTCTTGGCATTCCAAATCTAATAAATATATTTTTCATTAAAAACTTTGAAACACTCTTAGCATCACATCGAGGTAAAGCTTGTTCTTTAATCCATTTAGAAACATAATCAAGAGCAACTAAAATATATGAGTTTCCAAATGAAGGAACAAATGGTCCCATAAAATCTAATCCCCAAACATCAAAAATCTCAACTTCTAATATAAAATTTAGAGGCATTTCATTTCTTCTAGATATATTTCCTACTCGTTGGCATCTATCGCAAGTTTTGATATATCTATAAACATCTCTAAAAAGAGTAGGCTAATAAAATCCAGATTGTAAAATTTTATAAGCAGTTTTATCTGTTCCAAAATATCCTCCAAAATCAGAATCATGACATTTCTGAATGATTTATTTTGTTTCTTCATAAGGCACACATCTTCTAATTATAAGATCCTTACATTGATTATATCAATATGGTTCATCCCAAAAATATGTTTTAGCATCATGAATGAATTTTTTCTGTTGTTGCAAAGTTAACATAGGTGGTAAAATATCACTTACAATATAATTTACTATGTCAGCATACCATGGTATTTTCCACTCATTTATATTATATAATTGTTCGTCAGGAAAACTGTCAGTAATTTCATTATCAGTATTAAATAATTCATTATATTCTAACCTTGATAAATGATCTGCTATTTGATTATCAGTTCCGTTTTTGTTAATGATTTCAAAATCAAATTCTTGCATTAGTAATATTCATCTAATTAATCTTGGTTTGGAATCTTTCTTTTGCATTAGATATTTAATAACAGAGTGATCAGTGTGCACAATACATTTATTTCCAATTAGATAAGGCCTAAATTTATCAAAGCATAAACAATTGCTAATAGCTCTTTTTCAGTAAATGTATAATTTAATTTAGCATTATTAAGAGTTTTACTAGCATAGTATATGACTTTAAAAATTTTATCATATCTTTGCCCAAGTACTGCTCCTATAGCATAATCACTAGCATCACACATAAGTTCAAATGATTTCTCCCAATCAGGTGAAACTATTATAGGTGTTGTGAATAATTTATTTTTTAAAAATTCAAAAGCATTTAAGCATTCAGTTGTAAATTCAAATTTCTTATCCTTTTCTGACAGTTGACATAGAGGTTTAGTAATTTTTGAAAAATCTTTTATGTAGCGTCTATAGAATCCAGCATGTCCAAGAAAACTTCTTACCCCTTTTACTGTAGTTAGAGGTAGTAATTTAGCTATAACTTGAATTTTTGCAGGGTCTACTTCCATGCCATTTTCTGAAATTTTATGCCCTAATACAATACCTTCTGCAACCATAAATTGACATTTCTCCCAATATAGAACTAAGTTAGTTTTCTCGCATACTTCTAATACTTTTTCAAGATGATTCAAGCATGCGTCAAATGACGTTCCAAATACAGAGAAATCATCCATAAATGCTTCTATTCCATCATCAATTAATTTACTTAATATAGACATCATACATCTCTGGAATGTTGCAGGTGCATTACATAATCCAAAAGGCATTCTTCGAAAAACAAATGTTCCATAAGGACTAGTAAATGTAGTTTTCTCTTGATCCTCAGGAGCAATATGTATCTGATGATAACCGGTATATCCATCTAAAAAATAAAAATATTTATGTCTGACTAATCTATCCAACATTTGGTCTAGAAATGGTAATGGGAAGTGAAATTTCCTGGTGGCTGCATTTAATTTTCTATAGTCAATACATATATGTCATCCAGTCACTTGTCTTATAGGTATTAAATCATTATTTTTATTGGCTTTAACGGTCACTCCTTTCTTAGGAACACAGTGAATTGGGCTTACCCAAGCACTATCCGAAATAGGATATATAATACCATTATCTAACCATTTTAATATTTCTTTCTTGACTACTTCTTTCATTATTGGGTTTAATCTCCTTTGTGGATCTACTCTTGGCTTATGTTCATTATCTAAAATAATTCTGTGCATACAGATTGAAGGACTAATTCCTTTAATATCTGCTAAAGTCCAACCAAAAGTTTTCTTATATTTTTTTAATGTGTCTAATGGCTTTTGTTCTTGTGATTCATTCAATTCAATTTGATATAATAACCGGTAGGGTTGAATTGTTACCTAAGTAAGCATATTTTAAATGATTAGGTAGAATTTTTAATTCGAGTTTAGGAGGTCTAATTATTGACAGAACTATATTCTTTTTAACGTTTTCAGTATTATCCAACATTTCAAATTTTTCTTGTATATAATCCAATTTTTCATTATATGCTTCTTCAATTAATTCTATATTTTCTTTTTCTAACTTTTCTTCCTAATATTCTTTAAAATGTTCATTTTGCAAATGTGCAAGTATTTCCATTCAAAAACATTCATCATCTTCTTCTAAAGCAGGATATTTCATTGATTTTGCTATGTTAAAAGTTACTTTTTGATCGTTTACTCTCATAGTCAATTCTCCTTTCGAACATCAATCAAAACTTTTCCAGTGGCTAAAAAGGGTATTCCTAATATTATTGGAATTTCTTTATCTTCTTCCATATCTAGAACAATAAAATCTACCGGAAAGATAAATTTATCCACTTTTACTAATACATCTTCAATCACTCCCTTTGGATAAGTCACAGAACGATCAGCTAACTGAAGAGTTACTGAAGTAGGTGAAATTTCTCCTAATTCTAATCTTTTAAAAATTGATAGAGGCATTATATTTATGCTTGCTCCTAAGTCACACAAAGCTTTTCCATAAAATTTTTCTCCAATAAGCGCAGGTATAGTGAAACTACCAGGATCTTTTAATTTTTCAGGAAGCTTTTTCTGAATAATTGCACTACACTCTTCGCTAAGTGCAACAGTTTCATTATCGGTAAATTTTCTTTTTTTATTTAAAATATCTTTCATAAATTTTACATAATTAGGCATTTGTTCTAATGCTTCTACAAAAGGAATATTTACTGTTAATTTTTTTTAAAATTTCAAGGAATTTAGCAAATTGCTTATCTTTTTTAAGTTGTTTAAGTCATTGAGGAAATGGTGGTGGTGGTTTTTCTATAGATATTTTCATAGGGATTAATGGATATTCTAAGTTTTGATCTTGTTGATCCTTTTCTTTCTCAATTTTCACTTCCTCATTTTTACTTTCTGTTTCTTTCTGAATTTTAGTTTCTAACTCTTTTCCACTTCTTAATTGAATTGCTTTAATTTGTTCTTTTCCTTGGTCTTTAGGATTTATTTCCACATTACTAGGAAAAGTTACAGGAATTCTATTGTTAAGCGCAGTAACAATATGTCCGAGTTGAGTTTCAATATTTTTAATTGTTGTTCCTTGATTTTGTAATTGATTTCCTTGAATTTGTAATTGATTTCCTTGATTTTGCAAGTGTTGACCCATACTTAATATTAATTCTTCTATAGATAACTTCTTATCTTTAAACTGAGTGTTATTAAATCCAGGTGGATAAGATGGTTTATAATTTGTATTTCCTTGATTAGGTGGATTTCCTATAGAGTTGTTCATCCATTGTTGATTAGCTGTATTGTTATTCCAATTAAAATTTGGATGATTTTCCAACCAAGATTATAATAATTCACATAAGGATTATTGGGTCTATTATTAATAACATTTATAGTTTCATAAGGAGATTGAGAATCTATAATTTGTCCAGATGTGTTTTCTTCATATATATGAGAGTAATTCATTCCAAAATAATCTAATTTCTTTGATATAACAGCAATTTGAGAAGCTAACATAGATATTGCATCATTTTCATGAACACTAGCTATCTTTTTAGGATTTATTTTTTCAGCAGGCCATTGAAAATTGTCAGTAGCCATTTCTTCGATTAACGCATAGGCTTCATCAAATGGTTTTGACATTAATGAACCTCCAACAGCAGCATGAATGATTGATCTAAGAGATCCTACAAATCCATTGTAAAAAGTTTGTATAATTAACCAATCTGGTAACGCATGATGTGGGCATTTCCTAAGAAGTGCTTTAAATCTCTCCCAAGCTTCATATGTGGATTCTCCATCAAACTGACTAAAAGATGTTATAACATTTCTAAGTTTTGCAGTTTTCGAAGGAGGAAAATATTTGGATAGAAATTTTTGTGATAATTCTCCCCAAGTTTTAATAGATTCAGGTACTAATGAATTTAACCACATCTTAGCCTTATCCATTAAAAAAAAGGAAAAAGCCTAAGTCTAATAGTATCATTAGATACTCCTTCATATTTAAAAGTAGCACATAGTTCCAAAAAAACTAGCAAGATGTAGATTAGGATCTTCATTAGGTGAACCACTAAATTGATTATTCTGTACCATTTGGATAATTGCAGGTTTAAGTTCAAATGAATTAGCAGCTACATCAGGGTTTTGAATAGTTAGGTGAATTTCATCTAATGTAGGGTTAGCTGTCGGCATATTTTTAGGTTGTGTGTTTTATTTTGAAAGGGGTCGTCTAACAGAAATTATCGGCTAATTTTAGATTTTAAATTTGATTTAAATATATATATATATAATTTAGAAAGTAGAATTTGATTTTGAAAATAATTTTAAGTTTGAAAATTTTAAGATATGAAATCAAACTGATCTCACATCCCAAATAGTTTATATAAACGAGCACCGCACTACAAACCATGTATCTATCCCTAAGGATAGACACACTGCTTGATGGTGGGGCTCGATTAAATAAACTAAAAGATTTGTGACATCCGTTTGGTCTGCGAACCAATTTTATAAGCCGACAAGTTCCCCTACTTAATATAAATGAATTAAGCAGGGTTTATATTACCTGGGTTCTTAAAATTCCCTATAAGGGCAAGCCCCTATAGTTAATTACATCTTAAGTGACGGGAATCACCTAAGAAAACTCTCGATAATAATCAGTAGTTCTGCTCTCAAGAATTTCAAAGTTTAAGTTTTCAAAGGATTGAATTTTGGAATTTCAATAGGAAATGGATCAAATTTGGAACATTTTGTTTTGGGAATTCAAAAGAAGAAAAGTAGGAGAAATTACAGATTCGAAGCAAACTTCGGACTATCCTATTGTTTGGCTTGGATTTAGGAAAGTCCTAATGTTTGTTTAATGTTTCATCTTGCCTATTTTAATTAATCAAGACTTATATTTGTATGACACAATCATACAAACAGCCTCGAAGATGTGAGGGTTTATGTCGTACCAAACGACTACCTTGGAGTCCTAAGACCGGTTAGGGCTTAATTTACATGACCTGATCATGCAGATGCCTAACGAGGAGTTGAGGATTTATGTTGCACTGTGGCGAACTACCTCGAAATCCTATGGCTTTGTTGTTTAATTCTAGGAATGTTTAGCTGATGTAGAGTTGTTTTGCTGACGAAGATGGCGTTGCTGCCCACCATGCTCCGAGCTCCTTGTTGTTGCAGAGGTTTAGTTTTAGAAGTCATAAATCAGGAGATGAGAGAAGTGTTTTGGTTTAGAGAAATTCTTAATTTCCAAGTGTTTTTTATGTTTTATTTAAAACAAATCTTAAAGTTGATTAAAACAACACCGGTTAAGATCCCACGGTTCCATCCTTCCGGCATCGTCATTTTTATCGGATTCACTTAGTCCAGATGAATTTGCTAAACTCAACCAAATGAGTTCCACACTTTCATTTAGACCGTGGGAAATCCCGTTAGCAACACGTAGGTTACATCATCCGAGGTATTCCCGATCATCCAACAAGACGTTTTAATTTAGTTGTAATTGCAGTTTTGTGTTCTGTTTGTGATTAAATTTTGAGTTGTTTTATATTTTGAAATGTTATGGCGGTAAATTTTATCTTGTAATGACTTTTAATTTAGTTTTGGTTTCAGTTTTAGGGACTATCCTAAAAGTGTGGGTTTTCATGCAACAGTTGTTTATCATGCAAGAAAAGTAAGTGCGATGCAATTAAATAAATTGCAATAAGGTAAATTGCAATAAAATAAAAGCATACCTGGAGGGTCTCCCCGTCATCCCAAGCTGCACTTAAAACACAATTAGAATATTTAAGCATTTAAAGCAAGTTCCTAGGTAAAGCTAAGGGAAGGGTTATGGTTTTCTACCAAGGTCCTACTCCTATAGCTAGTCATCTCCTATGACGTCTAGGTTCTTATGTTTTGGTTTGAGGACGATTTTCTTCATCAAAGAACAATTAAGTTCAATTGTTCTTATAAACATCCCATCATATTGAGGAAGTGCTTAAGAAGAATCTTAAACATCTTTTCAATATTGCTAGAATTGTTTTAAATCCAAACGAATTTAATTATACAAATGAATTAATCGTCCAGGAATTCAAGTTTTGTTGTTATCTTGCTCAGTGAACTAGGACATTTGAATATCCTATAAGTGAAGTAACACTTCATTTAATGTTCTGTTTAGGAGTTATGACAACAAACGCTTTCGAGGGCAAATTGATGTTCAAATGGTTTGTGATTTAATTTTAGTTAGTGGGTTTAAATTTGGAATAGTGTTCAAGTTTATTTTTGAATTTCTTTATGTCTTAGGTGATGTTATTTTTAATTCAATTTACTTTAACTTTAATTTAATTTAATTTGGTTTGGTTTTAATTTTAATTTAATTTGATTTGATCTTAATTTTAACTTGATCCTATTATTTAATTTAATTTAATTTAATTTGATTTAATTTAATTTAATTTGATTTAATTTAATTTGATTTAATTTAATTTGATTTAACTTACTTTAATTTAATTTAATTTAATTTAATTTAATTTAAATTTAATTTAAATTTTTAATTTAATTTGATTTAATTTAATTTAATTTGATTTAATTTAATTTTACTTTAATTTGTTTTAATTTAAAATTTTAATTTGATTTTATTTTTAATTTAACTTAATTTAATTTAATTTAATTTAAATTTTAATTTAATTTTATTTTTAATTTTAATTTAATTGAAATTTTAAAAGGGTTTAATTTAAATAATTTAACTTTAATTTAATTTAGTGATTAAGTCTTTTAGCATTTTAAATCTTAAATTTGGATTATAATTTTAATTAGGAATTAAATATTATTGAGATGACTAATTTAGGGATTCTTAAATTAAAGAACAAATCTCTTCCTAATAATATCCCTATTTTAATAATTCCAATTTTATTATTCTTCCAAATTTAATCAATTATTTAATTAAGGTTTATTTTAATTATTTTTAAATTGTTTAATAGGTTTCTACCCTTTAATTATTTAAATTTCAATCATCCAAATCAGATTAGGATAAAATATTTTACTCTTCAATTTTATTAAGCCTAAAGTTTTAATTAAAGGTTAAAATTTTAATTACCATTTTGCCCTTCAAGCCTAATAATTTCATAACTCACTAAATTGATCTTAAATGAATTTGAAATTTTTATGTGACTTCACTCATATGTCAATAAAAACATGAGAAGAGAAAATGTGATTTTTCTGCATTTAATTTATTTATGTAATTAATTTTGATGGAAAATAGAGATTTCCAAGGAAAATTTAATAATATGGCCAAGGGAAATTTTCTATCCTTGAGAAAATTATGGGACATTCCTAATGACCAGAGGACCACTTGGACCAATTTTGGTGATTTTTTGAATTATATTCTTTTTATTATAATTATTTTAAATTTTGGAGTATTAATTAATTTAAAAATAAAATAGAGGTTGAAAAATGAATTTTATATTTTTAAACAATCTCTCTGATATCAAGGAAATCAGAAAATCAATTTTTACAATTTTCTGATTTTTCTTTGATTTATTAGAATTATTTTAGTGGAAATACTAGAAATATACATTTTTTTAATTTTAAAATTACCTTAGGGCTTTAAAATTTAATATCTCATTAAATAGACTTAAGAAAAATATGGGGTTTGTTCCTAAATGATTAAAATTCAAAATGTGACATTTTGGTGAATTTTATTATTTTTGTGTTTTTTATTATTTTTTAATTATTAAAATATTAAAATAATACAAAAAATCAACTTTTTTAGAAAATTGAAATTTTAATTTTCTTAAATTCCCCTAATATCAGAGAGGCTTCAAAACCAATTTGGTGAATTTTTGAAAAGTATTTTGAAAGTTATAAATTTTTAAAGTTTAAATTGACTAAATGGCTTAATCAACCCATTTAGTAGGGCTAACCAAGTCCAATTGACTTCAAATTTTTATGGTGGGTTCCTCTGATCCTAAAGGTCAGTGGAGAATTGATTTCAAGTCAATTTGATGTATGATTAGCTCTAATTAATTAAGGACCTATTCTGGGTATTTAGGCTAATTAGGGTTATTCCAAGTAAATTAATTCAAAACCTATTTTTCCTAGGGTCCTCTGGTCATAAGAAACATCACCAAATTTTTCTAGAATTTATTTCACAACTTGCTAATTATTGGAATTAAAATACTCAAAACAGCAACATGAATTTGAAAAATCAATAACTTCTCATAGGGATGGCCTCTGACTTTTGAAAATTCAGGGAATGTTCCCAAACTCAGAGGCTTCAAAAGCCCTATGGTCTCATGCCATGGTGAATTTCGTATATGCATGGATAATTAAAACAATGCAGACAGTAAATAAATTATTAAAAATAAAATACTTGATGAAATTAAATGATTTCTTTTTCGCATTATTCTCCTCTGTTCACTGAGCAAGAGGGTATTTTTATTTTATTTTTCTGATTTTTCTACACAAAGTTATGCATTTTTTAAGTTTAGGGAATTAAATAAATAAAAAAAATACCCTAATTTCCTACTTATCCATGCGGCGCCACGCCATCCTTGGCAGCTCCGAACGCACACGCGTCGTCTTCTGATTCGGCGCCGCCATCCAACTCAGCGCTCCTGTGGCCCGCTGTATCGTTCCGTCTCCTCATCCGGCGCGATCTTGGCCGTCCGTCCGCGCGTGTATGGAATGAACGGCATCCGTTCATCGTCCCCAAGCGTTCTCACCCGAGAGCCGTCCACACTAAAACTCTAAGAACTCACTCATTTCTCAACGGATTTTCATGTTCTTATGCTGCATGGATTCGTCTCGAAGAGACGAATACATCTATACGGTGATCATGCATTGAAATTAAGGCATTTGAAATGGAGAATCTCCAGAAGCTCGGGATAAAGAGTTAGCTCATACCTTTGCTCAGAGAAGTGTGGCTTCAATCTGAGGGTTGTGTCACCTTCGATTGGGCCCAAGAAAGCTCCAGATGAAGTCTCTTGGCCTGGTGAATTGTCTAGGTATGATTTCAACCAAGCCCAATCACAAAGCTTGGAGTCTGGAACAGATGGGTGGCCCGGAGAGGGGCTTTCTGCCGGTGGACTTCTTCCTCGGTCCGGTGAAGGTGTAGGACCAATCAATTTGAGGATTGATCCATCGTGGAGAAGTGTCCTGGTTTTGGGTGGAATTTTAGCTGAGAAATTGGACTGCGTTGGTGGGGATTAGGGCAAATTGTCACTTGGGGATCAAGCGCTCTAAGTATGGAGAGTGGTCTGAGCAATTTTGGCGGGGTTTCGATAAGGTCCGGTTCGAGACCTCTCATGGCCGAGAGGAGGTGAGGTTTAAATAGGAGAGGGTGGAGGGTCTCCGGGGGGTTTAAGGCTTGGGATCGACTGCTTAGGTCAAGGAAGAACGGCCATGATGGCCATTGGGCATGGGGCGGCTCGGCAAGTGGGAATTCCAAACTTTGGCTCACATGGGTTCTCTCGGCTCGGTGGTTTCGGCAGCGGCCGGCCAGTGGTCAAGTCACTGTTGTCATCGGGAGGGTCGGGGGTTGGCAATGGTGCAAGCAATGGAGAGTGGCCATGTGTAGAAAGCTTTATTCGAAATGGAATGGGGAAGGGGCTCTTTTAGGCTCAATTTGGTCATCCTATGGGTTTGGATTGGGTGCACCTTTCCAAGCTCCAATTTGGGCTGAGGGAGGTCGAAGTGAGTCGGCTAGATTAGCGAGGACAAGTCACTATCCAAGCATGTTTAAGTTTAAACATAGTTTAGGGGAAGCATGAAAAGGTTTAATCACCTTTAAGAGAATCCTTAAAGAGGCTCCTCTTCTTGCCATTTATGGGATGGTCACATGTCAAACTTCTCATGGCTTTACATGGGGCTTAAGGATGGCTTCATGGCTTTATTTGGGCTTGGGTATGGCTTAGTCAATTTCATTGGAATGGATTTTAGGAATTTTAGCATTTTAATGGGAATTTGGATAAAGCCTAATTTGGAATGATTTAATCATAGGTTTCAAACTTTAGGGAATGATTTTATCAAGTGGATGATGAGAAGGAATTGTCTTGTGGGCTGTGGAGGAATTTTTGGGCTTTTGGGTTTGGTGGAAGTGGGCTTTTTAAAAGGCTTCAACAGGTGGGCCTTTATATTTCAAAATGGACTTTTGGATGAAGAATTTTGTGAAAAACCATGCCAAATAAATTTTGGCTTTAGTTTAGGGATGTTTCATGAATGGTTTTGAATCAATTTGGTGTGATTTGGAGTAGAATTGGTTTGAATTTGGGTTTTTTTGGTAAAGGGGCCAAAGTGGGCCAAATTGGGCTAACTTGGGCCAATGTTGGGATAGGGTTGAAATTAATGTAAAATTAATGTTGAAAAGTGTTTATGGGAGTGTTTGAAAGAGGTTTTGGCTTTGGTTTAGGTTTTGATTTTGGGGTTTAGGCTTATTTGGGTTAGGTTTGGGTTTAGGTCAAAATTGGGCCTTTTAGCTTTAGGTTGAATTTGAGCGGGGGTTGGGTCTAAATTTTGGGCAAATCATGTTAGTTTTTTGTTTGTGGGGATGTTAAGGAAGGTTTAGAAAAGATTTGGGGTTAATTGGAGTTGAATTGGGTTAGTTTGGGTTAGGTTTGGGTCATGGGTCCAAATTGGGCTTTAAGGCCAAAAGTGAAATTGGATTCAAATGTCAATCAAATTGGACTTGGATTTGGTCTATATTGGTGTTGGGAATGTTTAATTGAAGTTTAGAATTGAATTGGACCAGAATTTGGGTCAATTGGGTAGGTTTGGTTTGACATTGGGTTCATTTTGGGTTAAAATAGGTCAAATTGGGGGTTTTGACAAAAGTGGGGTAAATTGACAAAATTGGCATATGGTGTAGTTGAACAAAATGAAATTGGGAATATTTGGAATTTTCTGGGAATTTTCTGAATTTTTGGATTTTTGGGTCAAGAGGGGTATTTTGGGTATTTTGAGGGTATTGGGAGGTATTTTTGGAATTTCTGGTATTTTTGGCGATGGATGATCAATTTGATTGGTGAGGAAATGTTTAGGAATGGTTTTGGGGAATTTTGGTTGATTTGGAAATTTTGGAGGATTTGGGTAATTTCAAGGGTTTTGGGTAGGCTAGGCGGGTGTAGGGTCCCGGGGGTCAAAAATTAAAAATTTGGAAAATTGAAGATTGGGTGAATGTAAGTGGAATGAAATCATTTTGGTTGAGCCATGAGGCCATATCAAGCCCACATGAGCCATGAAGGGACTCATTTGAGGCATCCACTATGTTGTTCCTGACCCTCTTGCGCCGAGGGCTTAGGGGTTAAGGACCATCCATGTGAATCACCTACATGAGTCGGAGGTCAAGTTGGGTATGGGTGTGGTTTTAGGAGGTGTGTGAAAGTGTAGTGTATAAGTGTAGTGTGTGTGTAAGTCAGCCCTTCACTGGACCAGGCCACCCAGGGTAGTCCTAAGGCCAAAGAGCCCTATAGGAACTCATCCTTTAAACTTCCACATTTGATTTCAACCCTCTAGGTGATTAGGGGTCTATAGTCAAGATTGTGGAGTTTGCAGGGAGTTAAGAAGTGGTTTGAATTTCTAAGTGGTGGGTCCCAATTCTAATCCTCTAAGATAGTCAAAGGAAAAGCCTAAGGCTAGATCCTAAGCACTAAAAAGAAGAAGAGAAGACCTCATCAAAAATGAGGTCAACATTGGCATAGTCTCTTAATGGTCTTTATTGATTTAAATTTTTAATTTCTGGATTATTTTCCATTTGTGTTAAATTTATAATTTTTCTCTTTTGTTTTCTAATTCTTTTAATTGTGCGCTCTAATTCTGAATCGTAAGGTATTAAATTTTCGTTTTCAAATTTACGCATACAATTTTTAAGTAATATTTAAAATAGTCAGTTACTCTAGTAATTATTTTAATAATTCTATTAATTACCTTACTAATTAATTTACTTCACTTCCCCGGCAACGGCGCCAAAAACTTGATCCACTTTTTGAAATTTATACTTACAATTGTGATATAAAAAGTTAGCAACGACACCAAAAACTTGATCCGCACTGAATATATACTGATGATTCTGTTAAAGATTTTATGATTTATATTGTGGATACTACGTAACTATACGTATCGTTATCAAGTAATATAGAGCTCTAATGGAGTCCTAGATATCGATCCCACAGGGAAGTTAGAAAATTTCAAGACAAATTAAAGTAAACTTACTTACTAATCTAGTATACGGAAATTAAGAATACTTAGACTAAAATAAACTAATGCTTAAGGTTGAATATAAGATTTCAGAAAAGTATCTTTCTCCTTATTTTAGAGAGTTAAGTGAATGAAGAATTAAATAAGTTTTTAATTTTATTGTGCCAAATAGGAGCATTCCTATTCTTTACCCTTTGGTCCATGTGTAAAGAACATTGACTAGTCTTATGTTTGATTACTAAATCTGCGGCTAGGCTGGGAGGATACCGACTGCCACTTCAGAGCTCCCACGTTCCCCTCACCTGAGAGATAACATCTACACTTCAGCTCTCAAACAATAAGACCGAATTGAATATTTTAGTCTGTCACACTAAAATTTCCAATTCTACGCCCGATAGTTAATATTTCCCTATTTATTTGCACCCTCCTTCCAAGGCTTTTGACTTCCCTGAATCTTGGATGTAATCTTTACTATAGTTGATATTTCAACATATATTAACAAATCAATTGGCCAGATTGAAAGTAAATTAAGATTTAAGTTAAAGATTAGCACAATTTCTATTTTCATAATTTTAGGCACAATTACTTTAATTCATCATCTCACGAAATCTCAATAACAAGGAGAAAGACTAAAGAAACTACTCAGAATGCATGGGAAAAATAACACAAAGCATGGATTTCATTAAAGTTAACAAACGAATAACAAATATACTTATCTCAATTCTTCTCCCCAAGCAGATTCTTGAAGTTCCTTTGACTCTTCCTTCCAGTACAACACACCAAATCGCTAAACACTATATCTACTCACTCAAAGACTCTTAAATTACACTTAACTTCCACACAATTGACACAAAACTGATACCAATGACTAAAATTCATCTCTATTTATAGAAGGGGTCAAATCTCCAAAGGTTGTTTAAGCACCTCTTCAAAAAGCGTCCAGGTTCAATGTATTTTGGCTCTTTTCAACTGTCTCGCCGTCAGCGGCTTGATCTCGCCATCTACGGGCTTCTAAAAGATGGGCTATCCATGCTGATCTAGCTTTCGGCGGGCTTGATCTCACGGTCAGCGGGATCCTTATAATATATAAAAAATCTTTCGGGAAAAACTCGCTGTCAGCGGCCTAAATCTCGCCGTCGGCGGGATAGTTCAATTTGCATCTAATTGAGTCCTTTTTGCTCCAAATTTACTTCTTTTGTTCTTTTTGCTTTTAGTACTTATAAATCTTCATTCCTGCAATAAAACAAAGAAAATACCTTTCTTTAAAGTGCAATTTCATATAAAATTAGTATGAAATTCTTAATATATTTTCTAGTGATCACCATGTTCGACTCCGTTTCGCCTAACGTCAAATTTCAAAGTTTCGTTCTCCAAAATAGGTAATTTAGAATGGTAATATCAATATAGACTCAGTAACACAAATTATTGTTGACCTCAATTTTGGTGAGGTCATTTGCTTCTCTCTTTAGTACTTAGGATCTAGCCTTAGGCTTTTCCTTTGACTAATCTTAGAGGACTAGAAATTGAACCCACCATTTAGAAATTCAAACACATCTTAACTTCCTGCAAACCCCACAAGCTTGATTGTAGACCCCTAATCACCTAGAGGGTTGAAATCAAATGTGAAGGTTTAAAGGATGAGTTCCCTATAGGACTTTTTGGCCTTAGGAATACCCTGGATGCCTGGTCTGGTGAGGGTTGACTTGCACATACACTACACTCTCGCACACATTCCAAGTCCTAAAACCACACTCTCACCCAACTTGACTTCGTGACTCATGTAGATAATTCATATGGATGGTTCTTAACCCCTAAGCCCTTGGCTAAGAGGGTTAGGAACAACATAGTGAATGCCTCAAATGAGTCCTCTCATGGCTCATATGGGCTTAATATGGCTTCATAGCTCAACTAAAATGATTCCATTTCATTCACATTTGATCAATTTTCCTTTTTTCAAAATTTTAATTTTTGACCCCGAGGCCCCGAACCCACCAAACCTACCAAATACCCTTGAAATGACCCAAAATTTGCAAAATTGCCTAAATTATCCAAGATCCCTCAAAATCAATCCTAAACACTTCCCACCATTCAAATTGACCATCTTTGGCCAAAAATATCAAAATTTCTAAAAATACCCCTATACCCCCCAAAATTACCAAAATACCCTTTACCCAAAAAATCCAAAAAATTCTAAAAATTCCCAAAAAATTCCAGAAAATCCCAAAAATTCCCAATTTCATTTTGTTCAACTATACTATGGGACAATTTTTCGAATTTACCCCACTTTTACCAAAACCCCCAATTTGACCCATTTTTAACCCAAGTGAACCCAATGTCAAACCAAACCACCCCAATTGACCTCAATTATGGTCCAATTAAATTTTAAACATCAATTAAATATCCCCAATATCAATTTAGACCAAATCCAAGTCCAATTTAATTGACATTTGAGCCCAATTTCAATTTGAAGCCTAAGGCCCAATTTGACCCATGACCTAAACCTAGCCCAAACCAACCCAACTCAACCCAAATGGGCCCAAATCCCAAAATCAAAGCCCAACCAAAGTTGAAAACTCTTTGTAACACTCCCATAAACATTTCCCAACATTAATTTTAGATCAAATCCAACCTTAGCCCAACCTTAGCCCATGTTAGCCCAATTTGGCCCACCCTGGCCCCTTTACCAAAAAAGCCCACATTAAACCTAATTCAATTCAAAATCACTTTAAACTTGTTCCAAACCACTCATGACACATCCCTAAACTAAACCCAACATTTATTTGGCATGGTCCTTCACAAAACTTTCATCCAAAAGCCCATTTTAAAATCTAAAAAACCCACTTCCATAAAACCTTTAAAAAGACCATCCAAAACCATTTCAAAAGCCCAATATCTATCCTAAAGCCCACATGACTTTTTTATTTGTCATCCTCTTAACCAAAATCAACCCCTAAGTCTTAAATCCATGATCAAATGATTCCAAATCAAGCCTCATGCCAAATCACCCCTAAATGCCAAAAATCCCTAAAACCCATTTTCATGAAACTTGGCTTAGCCATTCCCAAGCCACATGAAGCCATGAAGCCATTTATTAAGCCACATGTAAGCCATGTGAGTTGTGCCCCATGTCATTATGCCATCTTGGGCAAAAGGAGGGACCTCTTTCTTGGTTCCCTTAAAGTGATTAAACACTCCCATGTCTCCCTTTACCCATGCTTAAGCCTAATTGTACTTGGATTGTGACTTGACCACACTAATCAAGCTGAACCAAATGACTTTCCCTCAGCCCAAACCAGGTCATGGGAGGGTGAACCAAATCCATTTGCATGAGTTGACCAAAATAAGCCTAAAATGAGCTTCCCACTATGCTATTTCCATCCAACTCCTTTACACATGTCCAAAGCCAATTGTTGGCACCAAACTCAAGCACTGACCTCCCTGACCCTGAGGGTGACCCATGCCTGGCCTGCCAGTCACCACAACCACCTGAAAACACCAGGCCGAGAGGCTTAATTTGAATCAAAAATTCAATTTGAACTTGCTGAGCTGTCCCATGCCCAATGGCCATTGCAGCTGTTCTTCCCTTGCCCTGAGCAGTGGATCCAAGCCATTAAACCCCCCTGGGAGGCCCTCCAGCCACCTCTATTTAAAAACCACCACCTCTCAGCCAAAGGAGGTGTTGAACCAAACCTTACCAAAACTCTGCCAAAATCATTCCAGATCCCTCTCCAGACATGGAGAACTTGATCCCCACTCGAAATCCAGCCACTAAAACCCTCTCTGCGAGCTCAATTTTTGAGTTGAAAATCCACCCAAAAAATAGGACACTTCACCACAGTGAGCCAATCTTCAAATTGATTGACCCTACACCTTCACCAGACCAAGAGGAGAAGTTCCCCAGCAAAAGCCCCCTCACCAGGCCAGCAATTCCTTCCAGCCTCCAAGCTTTGTGATCAGCCTTGGTCACTTTCATACCTAGACAATTTCCCAGAGCCAGAGACTTCATCTAGAGCTTGCCTGGACTCAATCGAAGGTGACACAACTCTCAGATCGAAGCTTCACTTCTCTGAGCAAAGGTATGAACTCATTCTCCCTCCCGAGCTTCCAGCAATTTTCCATTTTGTTTGGGTTGATTTCATAGCCTATAAACCGTATGGATGTGTTAGTCTCTTCAAGGCGAATCAATAGAGTATAAGAACTCGAAAATCCATTGAGAATCGAGTGAGATATTAGGGTTTGAGTGTGGACGGTCACAGGTGCACACCAGTCGTAGACGATGACCAGGAGCCATTGGATCGAGTGTGTATCGAGCGGACGGTCGAAATCAAGCCGGACAGCGCAATGGTACGTGAACCGCGGGCCCCTAGAGAGCTGAGTCAAATGGCAGCACCAAATCACAGCGCGACGTGTGGGCTTTCGAAGCTGCCGAGGTTGACGCGGCGCCGCGTGGATAAGTAGAAAATTAGGGTATTTTTGAATTATTTAAATGCCCTGAACTTCAAAAATTCATATCTTTACATAAAAAAATCACAAAAATAAAATAAAAATACCCTCTTGCTCAGTGAACAGAGGAGAATAATGTGGAAAAGAAATCAAATTAATTGGATTAGTATTTTATTTTTAATAATTTATTTACTGTTTTCAATGTTTTGATTCTCCATTTGCATAGACAATTCACCATGGCATGAGACCATAGGGCTTGATCTTGGGAACATTCCCTGAATTTTTCAAGGTCAGAGGCCATCTCTGTGAAAATTTATTGATTCAAGTTCATGTCACTGTTTTAGGTTTTTTAATTCCAATAATTAGCATGTTGTAAAATAAATTCTAGGAAAATTTGGTGATATTTCTTAGGACTAGGGGACCCTATGAAAAATATATTTTGAGTTAATTCCTTCATAATAACCTTAATTAGACTAAACCACTACAATTGAATTTGAATTAATTAGGGTTAACCACAAATCAAATTGACTTGAAAATAATTCTCCATTACTCTTTAGGGTCAGAGGAACCTTACATAAAATTTTGAAATCAATTGGACTTGATTAACCCCACCAAATGGATTGATTAAGCCTCATAAGCAAAATGGAACTTTAAAAATTCATAACTCAAAAAATACTTTTAAAAAATTCACAAAAATAGTTTTGTGGCTTCTCTGATATCAGGGGAGTTCAGAAAAATTAAAATTAGAATTTTCTAAAAAAGTTAATTTTTCACAATATTTTAATATTTTAATAATTAAAAAATAATAAAAATCATAAAAATATTAAAAATAATAAAAACGTCACATTTTGACTCCTAATCATTTAGGAAAAACCAAATATTTTTCCTAAGTCCCTAGGGTAAGATATTGAATTTTAAAGGCTTAATGTAATTTTTAATATTAAAAAATGAATTTTCAACCTTTTTCACTAAAATAATTCTAATAAATCAAAGAAAAATAAAAAAAATTATAAAATTTGTTTCTTTGGACTCCTTGAGGTTAGAGAAATTTAAGAAAAATATAAAATCTATTTTTTCAACTTTTATTTTATTTTAAAATTAATTAACACTCTAAAACTCAAAATAATTATAATAAATAAAATATAATAAAAAAATCAAAAAATTTGGTCCAAGTGGTCCTCTAGTCATTAAGAACATCCCATAATTTTCTTAAGGACAGAAACCTTTCCTTGGTCATGTTGTTGAATTTTCTTTGAAAACCCCTATTTTTTATTAAAAATAATTATATAAAAAAATTAAATTCAGAAAAATCACATTTTCTCCTCTAATGTCTTAATTGAGATGTGAGTGAGGTGACATAAAAATTTCAAATTCATTTGAGCTCAATTTAGTGAGTTATGAAATAAATAAGCCTAAAAGGGCATAAAGGTAATTAAAAACTTTAACCCTTAATTAAAACTTTAGGTTTAATCAAAATGGGGGGTAAAATATTTGATTTTAACTTTCTCTTGGATGATTGAAACTTAGGGAAATTAAGGGGTAGAAACCCATTAAACGCTTTGAAAATATCAAAATGGAACTTTAATTAATTAAATGATTTAAATTTTGGAAAGAATATATTTAAAATTTGGATTATTAAAATAGGGATATTATTAAGAGGATATTTATTCTTTAATTTAAAAATCCCTAAATAAGTCACTTTAACAATATTTAATTCTTAATTAAAAATTAAAATAATAATCTAAATTAACAATTAAAACTAAAATTAAATTAAATTAAATCTAAAATATTGAATCTAAAATTAAATTTAAATTAAATTAAATTAATATTAAAATTAAATTAAATTTAAATTTAAATTAAATAAAATTAAAATTAAATTTAATTTAATTAAATTAAATTAAATTAAATTTAATTTAATTTAAATCACTTAACAACAAACTTAAATGAAATCATTAAGAGTTAAATCAAAACATACGAATAATTTCAATACCTCTTTCTATCTAAGTAAATTTAAAACATGAACATTAATTTAAAGTACTAAGATAATTGAAAGTGTAAAGATTTAAATTAAATTTAAAATAATTTGAACACTATTCCAAACTTAAAATTATTAATTAAACCCTCATAATTAAATTAAAACACTTTAAACCATTAACTCAAACTTTTAATTAAGAATGATTAAAATTCTTGATAAACCAACTCGCCCTTAAAGGCTTTAATCATTATAACTCTTAAATAGAGCATTAAGTGAAATGTCACTTCATTCATCAGGTAATCAAATACCCAAGTAGCAAGAGACAAAGTTTAACTAAACTCCTGGATGATTAATTCATATGTGCAACTAAATTTACTTGGACTCAAAATAATCCCAGAAGTATTGAAAAGAAGTTTAGGACTCGTCCTAAACACTTCCTCAGTATGACGGGATGTTTTAGAAGAACAATTGAATCTAATTGTTCTTTGATGAAGAAAATCATCCTTAAACCAAACCAACATCCTAGACGTCATAGGAAATGACTAGTTGTAGGACTAGGAATTTGGTAGACAACCAAAACCCCTCCCTTAGCTTTACCTAGGTACCTGTTGAAATATTTAAGTGCCTTAACATGTGTTTTAAGTGCAGCTTGGGATGACGGGAAGACCCTCCAGGTATGCTTTTATTTAATTACAATTTACTTTGTTGTAATTTACTTACATGCACTGTACTTTACTTTTTCTTACATGTTAAATAAGACTGTTGCATGAAAACCAAAACCTTTAGGATAGTCCCTGAACTGAAACCAAAACTAAATTAAAAGTCATTGCAAGATAAAATTCACCGCCACAACATTCCAAAATATAAAACAACTCAAAATTTAATCACAAACGAACAACAAAACTACAATTGCAACTAAATTAAAACGTCTCGTTGAATGATCGGGAATACCTCGGATGATGTAACCTACGTATTGCTAACGGGATTTCCCACGGTCTAAATGAAACTGTGGAACTCATTCAGTTGAGTTTAGAAAATTCATCTGGACTAAGTGAATTCGATGAAAATAACGGTGCCAGGATGACGGAACCGTGGGATCTTAATCGATTATGTTTAAACAACTTTAAGATTTGTTTTAATTAAAATATTAAAAAATACTTGGATTTTAAGATTCTCTCTAAACCAAAATACTTCTCTCATCTCCTGATTTATGACTTCTAAAACTAAACCTCTGTAACAACAAGGAGCTCGAAGCATGGTGGGCAGCTCGACCATCGTCATCAAGAAAACTCGGATCTACTTCAGCAAAACTTTCTTAGAATTAAATAACCAAGCCATAGGACTTCGAGGTAGTTTTCCTAGTGCAACATAAATCCTCAACTCTTCGTTAGGCATTTGCATGATCATGTCATGTAAATTAAGCCCTAACCGGTCTTAGGACTCCGAGGTAGTCGTTCGGTACGACATAAACCCTCACATCTTCAAGGCTATTTGTGTGATTATGTCATACAAATATAAGACCTAAATAAATAAAATTGGCAGGATTGAAACATTAAATAAATTCCTAAATTGAAGCCAAATAATAGGATAGTTTGGGAAGTTGTTAAGATTCTTCTTGGATCCTCGGCTTCTCCTACTTTTCTTCCTTTGAACTCCTGAAATTAACTGTTCCAAATTTGATCCATTCCCTATTGAAATTCCAAAATTCAATCCTTTGAAACCTTAAACTTTGAAATTCTTGAGAGCAAAACCACTAATCATTATCGAGAGTTTTCTTAAATGATTCTCGTCATTTAAGATGTAATTAACTATAGGGGCTTGCACTTTATAAGGAACTTTAAGAACCCGTGTCATATAAACCCTGTTTAATTTCTTTATATTAAACAAGGGAATTTGTCGGCTTATAAAATTGGTTCGCAGACCAAACAGATGTCACAAATCTTCTAGTTTATTTAACCGAGCCCCATCATCAAGTAGTGTGTCTATTCTTCACGATAGATACACAGTTTGTGATGCGGTGCTCATTTATATAAACTATTTGGGATGTGAGATCGGTTTGATTTCATATCTTAAAATTTTCAAACTTAAAATTATTTTCAAAATCAAATGCCACTTTTTAAATATATATATATATATATATATATATATATATATTAAATTTAAAATCTAAAATTCACCTACAATTTCTGTAGGCGACCCCTTTTCAAAATACAACACACATAACCTAAAAATATGCCGACAATTATAAGCAATCATAATGAAGGTTAACTTGATCTCCCTTTTACTCATATATGAAATAGAGTGATCCAATGTCTAAGCTTTATATATTTCGAGATAATTTTTAGCTTAAGTCAATAAAGACTTGTTAACATCAAATTTTCCAAAGTAATATAAAACTAAACAAGACCGAGGCATAACCTTATATTAAAAATGTGAAAACACACAAAACAAAAATTAACTATGGGTTGCCTCCCACAAAGCGCTTGGTTTAACGTCGTCAGCCCGACCTAATTAAGTTTTTAATCAGGTAGACTCAACTCATAAGCCTCTTTATAAATCTTTTTAATATCTCCCAACTAAGGCTTCAGTCTTAATCCATTGACTTTAAAATTTTTTCCCGTTTTGGAATCTTTAATATTCACAGCTCCATAATGGTATACTTTTCAATTATATATGGACATATCCATTTTGATCTTAATTTTCTAGGAAAAAGTCCTAAATGAGTATTAAATAATAATACTTCTTGTACAAGCTCAAATATTTTTCCTGAAATCTTTTTATCATGTAATATTTTCATTTTCTCTTTATAAATCCTTGCATTTTCATATGATTCATTTCTTATTTCATCCATCTCATTTAATTGCAATAATCGTTTTCCTCCTGCAGTATTCAATCAAAATTAAACTCCTTTATCGCCCAATAAGCTTTATGTTCAAGTTCAACAGGTAAGTGACAATGTTTACCATAAACTAACCAGTAAGGTGACATTCCGATTAGTGTCTTATAAGCTGTTCTATAAGCCCATAATGCAGAATCAAGTCTATCAACCCAATCAGTTCTTTTAGGATTAACAGTCTTCTCTAAAATTCTTTTAATTTCTCTGTTTGATACTTCAGCCATTCCAATTGTTTGTGGGTGATATGCAATTGCAATTTTGTGTTTGATTTCAAATTTTTCAAATAATGATTGAGTTTTTATATTTCTAAAATGACTTCCACCATCTGTGATAATTACCTTAGGCATTCCAAATCTTGAAAAAATCATCTTCTTTAAAAATTTTGAAACACTTTTGGAATCACAACTAGGTAAAGCTACATCTTCAATCCACTTTGAAACGTAATCAACCTCCAATAAAATATAAATCTTTCCAGACGTTGGTACAAATGGTCCCATAAAGTCTAAACCCCATATATCAAAAATTTCAACTTCCAATATATAGTTTAAAGGCATTTCGTCTTTCTTGGATATATTTCCCATCCTTTGACATCGATCACATGTTTTCACATAATGTCTCACATCTGTAAATAAGGTAGGCCAACAAAATCTTGAATTTAAAATTTTAAATGCAGTTTTATCTACTCCAAAGTGTCCTCCAAATTCAGAATCATGACATTTTTGAATAATAGCATAAGTTTCTTCATAAGGTACGCATCTACGAATTACAGAATCTCTTCCTAATTTAAATAAATGAGGATCTTCCCAAATATAAGATTTAGCATCATTTTTAAATTTTTTAATAAATTTGTTATCCAATTCATAAGGTAAAATATTGCTAACTAAATAGTTAACTATATCTGCATACCAAAGTGTTTGGCATCCTTGAATAATATACAAATGTTCATCAGGAAATTTCTCATTTATATTTTCTTCAACAATAACATCATTCTTAATTCTAGATAAATGATCAGCAATTTGGTTGTTCGTTCCTTTTCTATCCACTATTTGAAAATCAAATTCTTTTAGAAGTAAAACCCATCTTATCAGTTTAGGTTTAGCATCTTTTTCAACATTAAATAATTAATAGTGGAATGATCAGTATGAACTATACATTTAGTACCAAGAAGATATTATACCTAAAAGCTCTTTCTCAGCAGTAGTGTAATTTCTTTGAGTTTCAGTAAGAGTTTTACTAGCATAATATATAACTTTAAAAATTTTCTCATATTTTTGTCCCAATACAGCTCCAATTGTAAAATCACTTGTATCACACATTAATTCAAAAGGTTTATTCTAACTAGGTGCAATAATTATAGGTGTAGTTATTAATTTTGCTTTTAAAATATTGAAAGCATTAACACAGTCTTCATTAAATTCAAATTTAGCTTCTTTTTCCAATAAATGACAAAGAGGTTTAGCAATTTTAGAATAATCCTTTATATATCTTCTATAAAATCCAGCATGACCTAGAAAACTTCTCACATCGATAATGATAGTAGGGGTCTGCGGTTCAAAGAATAATTTTTACTTTTGCTTGATCAACTTCCATCCCTTTTTGTGAAACTTTATGACCAAGTACAATGCCTTTTGTGACCATAAATTGACATTTTTCCCAGTTAAGAACTAAATTTGTTTCTTCACATCTTTTTAGAACTTTGGAAATATTTTCCAAAAAAGACTCAAAAGAAGTTCCAAAAACTGAAAAATCGTCCATGAATACAACAATTCCTTTGTCAATCAAATAACAAAATATTGACATCATACATCTTTGAAAAGTTGCAGGTGCATTACATAAACCAAAAGACATTCTTCTTAAGGCAAATGTTCCTTAAGGACTTATAAATGTTGTTTTCTCTTGGTCCTCAGGAGTGATAAGTAATTGATGATAACCAGAATATCCATCCAGAAAACAGAAATATGAGTGTCTAACTAATTTGATAAGCATTTGATCCAAGAAAGGTAAAGGAAAATGATCCTTTCTAGTGGCATCATTTAACTTCCAATAAACAATGCAAATTCTCCATCCAGTAACTTGTCTTGTAGGAATTAATTCATTTTTATCATTGACAGTGACAGTTACTCCTTTCTTCGAAACACAATGAATAGGACTTACCCATTGGCTATCTGAAATAAGATAAATAATTCCAACATCTAACCATTTTAGAATTTCTTTTTAACAACCTCTTTCATGATAGGATTTAATCTTTTTTGCGGTTCAATAGTAGGTTTAAAATTTTCTTCCATTAAAATTCTATGCATACAAATGGAAGGGCTTATTCCTCTTATATCAGCAATAGTCCAACGAAAAGCTTTCTTATAACTCTTTAACACTCCTATTAATTTTTCTTCTTGATCTAAACTTAGCTCAGAAGAAATAATAACAGGTAAAGTTAATGAATTTCCAATAAATGCATGCTTTAAATGTGAAGGTAACATTATTAATTCCAGTTCAGGGGCTTTTTTAATTGAGGGTAAAAGTATATCATTTTGAGTTATGTCTAAAGCTTCCCAGTTATCTTTAATATAATGAGTTTCTTTAAATAATTCTTCTTCTTTTAGTTCTTCATTTTCATCAGTTAAAAATTCAATTTCTTCTTCAGGAATGATTTTACATTTTTCTCGATAGTGTTTTTCAATTATAAAATCAAAAATATCCTTTCAATAGCATTTTTCTTTATCAGGGTACTTCATCGATTTAAGAACATTGAATTTAATCTCTTGATCATTAACTCTCATAGTTAATTCTCCTTTTTGCACATCAATCATAGCTCGTCCGATAGCTAGAAAAGGTCTCCCTAAAATAATTGGTATTTCTTTATCTTCTTCCATATCAAGTACAATGAAATCCACAGGGAAGATAAATTTATCTACTTTAACAAGTACATCCTCTATAACTCCTTTAGGGTAAGTGATAGATCTATCAGCTAACTGAAGGGTTACAGTGATGGGAGTAATCTCTCCTAAATTTAACCTTCGATAAATAGAAAATGGCATGAGATTAACACTAGCTCCTAAATTACATAAAGCTTTTTCACAAAAATTTTCTCCAATAGCACAAGGTATAGTAAAACTTCCAGGATCTTTTAGTTTCTGAGGTAATTTCTTTTGAATTATTGCACTACATTCTTCACTTAATGCAACAGTTTCAAAGGCTTCAAATTTTTGTTTCTTACTTAATATATCCTTCATAAATTTTGCATAAGTTTGCATCTATTCCAAAGCTTCAACAAAAGGTATGTTTATAAGTAAGTTTCTTAAAAATTTCAAAGAACTTTAAAATTGATGATCAAGCTTCACTGTTTTAATCTTTGAGGAAAAGGTGGTGGTGGTTTTTCAACTTCCACATTAATAGAAATATTAGTTTAATCTTGATTAGGAGAAGAAGTTTCTTTAGGTTTTTCAATCTCTTCAACCTCAATCTCTTTTTCAATTTCATTCTGAATTCTTTCTTTTAATTCCTTTCCACTTCTAAGTTGTACAGCTTTAACATGTTTATGTTCTTTTCTAGTTTCTTTTGGATTAATTTCAACATTTCTAGAAAGTGTTCCTGGAGGTCTGTAATTAAATAAATTAGCGATTTGTCCCATTTGATTCTCAATATTACGAATAACAATATTTTGATTTTGTAATTGATTACCCATTTGTAAAATTAATTCTTCTATTGATAACTTTTTCTATTGATTATTAAATCCAGGTGGTTTATAATTTAAATTTACTTGATTATTCCAATTTCCAGTTGGATGGGATTGATTATTACCCCATTGTTGTTGTTGATTATTCCAGATAAAATTAGGGTGATTTTTTCCATCTAGGATTATAATAATTTGAATACGGATTATTTTTACTAGCAATAGTTTGTAAAGTTTCAATAGTTTGAGAATCTTCAATATTAGATGATTTGTTATGTGATATGTTGATGGCAAAATTATCTAATTTCCTAGATATTGCAGCTACTTGTGAAGCTAAGATAGAAAAGGCTTCGTTATCTTGAATACTTGACATTCTTTTAGGATTAATCCTTTCAGAAGGCCATTGAAAATTATTGTTAGCCATTTCTTCAATTAATGTATAAGCTTCTTCAAATGATTTAGACATCAAAGAACGTCCAGCAGCAACATCAATAATTGATTTTAGTGATCCAATTAAACCATTATAAAATGTTTGAATAATTAACCAATCAGGTAAAGCATGATGAGGACATTTTCTTAATAATTCTTTAAATCTTTCCCAAGTTTCATTAATTATCTCCCCGTCAAATTGACTAAATAAAGTAATATCATTTCTTAATTTAGCAGTTTTAGAAAGTGGAAAATATTTAGCAAGGAATTTTTGTGCCATTTCAGTCCATGTTTTAATAGAACCTGTTGCTAATGAGTTCAACCACATCTTTGCTTTATCTCTTAAATAAAAAGGAAAGAGTCTAAGTCTAATAGCATCATCAGAAACATTGTTATATTTAAAGGTAGCACAAAGTTCTAAAAAATTAGCAAGGTGTAAATTTGGATCCTCATTTGGTGTTCCTCCAAATTGATTATTTTGCACCATTTGAATGATAGATGGTTTAAGCTCAAGAGAATTAGCATTTACAGTAGGTATTTGAATATTACTATGAAGTTCATCAACTGTAACCTTAATGGTTTGTAAACATTTTGTTCATTAATTTCAATTGGATTTTGTAAATTGTTATGTAAATTAGCCATCTCTTGAATTTTTTGAGTTTGTTTTCCTTTTTTAATTCTTTTAACAGTTCTTTCTAATTCAGAATCTAAAGGTAATAATCATTCAGATCCAGCACTACACATAAAAAGTAAATTAGCAAGAAATAAAATCTCTACTTATTAGTAAATTTTTTTTTAATTATATATATATTTTTTTGTTTTTTTTGGTATTTTATATTTTTGAAAATAAAAGAAAATGAATCAAAATAAAATAAAAATATTTAAAATCTAAAAATCTGCCTCCGCTCCTCCCCGACAATGGCGCCAAAAACTTGACCCACGCTAAATATATGCGTACTAAAAATTTAATCCCCGGCAACGGTGCCAAAAACTTGACCTGCAATCCGCTGATGACAAATATAATAATTAATGCTTTCAAATATATGTAATAGATAATAATAGCAGCTAGTGTATATAAATATAATTTTATCGAAAATATTTTACACAGTAGGGGTACTACGCAAGTAAACGTATTGTATCAAGTAATATAAGGCTTTGAAACAAAGACCCCAATATCGATCCCACGAGGAGTGAGTTATGGATTTTTAAATATTTTAATTTTATTTTTAAGTATTTCTTTTATAGTTATAAATTTGATATTTTTAATTTATTCGATGCAATAATAAAGCAGTAATGAAATGATTGATGTAAATAGCAATAAAAAAAACTTCTTCCTTTCAATTAATCCAAGATTTTCTAAGATAATGATAATATTCGTAGAGAATATAAATTTATGGTATTGTGCCAAATAGAAGCATTCGAATTCTTTACCCTTTGATCTAGGTGTAAAGAACATTGGCTAGCCTATAGATCAGGTCCGGATGTATTGTTAGTAGAATTGGTTAATCTAGGCTGACACTACTAGAGTTCAGGGTGGCTATGATCGGCCCTACTAGTGATCATTTCATTCTCTATAAACCAAATCACAAGAATTTAGTCTGTCACTCAAAAACTTATCAATTCTACACCCATTATATAATATCTTCCTTTTTAATTGCACTTCACCTTAAATAACCCGCACAAGGCCTTCGACTACCTAAGGATTCATGTGATATCTACTAGTTAAGAATTCATCTCCTTCTAGGTATCAAAACTCTTCAACAGACTTTAACAATTTAAATGGTCAATTTAAATAGTAAATTAAGATCCGATATTAATATCAATCACAACATTTTAAAATATAAATAATTTTTAATTCTCCAACAAATTTTATATTATCTTATTTATCTTTTCATAATTGAAATGAGAAAGTAAACTAACTACTCAGAACACATTGAATTTATACAACAAAACAAGATAATGAAACTTTGAATAAAATTACAAATACTTATCTCAAGTGTTTCTCTTACTGAACATCTGAATTCTTCTGACTCCTGTTGACCTCATTTCTGATGAGGTCTTCTCCTCTTCTTTTTTTAGTACTTAGGATCTAGCCTTAGGCTTTTCCTTTGACTGTCTTAGAGGATTAGAATTGGGACCCACCACCTAGAATTTCAAACCACTTCTTAACTCCCTTCTAACTCCACAAACTTGATTGTAGACCCCTAATCACCTAGAGGGTTGAAATCAAATGTGGAAGTTTAAAGGATGGGTTCCTATTGGACTCTTTGGCCTTAAGACTGCCCTGGGTGGCCTGGTCTGGTGAGGGCTGACTTACAGACACCTTACACTTGTACACTATACTTTCACACACCTCCTAAAACCACACCCATACCCAACTTGACCTCCTGACTCATGAAGGTGATTCACATGGATGGTCCTTAACCCCTAAGCCCTTGGTTAAGAGGGTTAGGAACAACATAGTGAATGCCTTAAATGAGTCCCTTCATGGCTCATGTGGGCTTTATATGGCTTCATGGCTCAACCAAAATGATTTCATTCCACTTACATTCACCCAATCTTCAATTTTCCAAATTTTCAATTTTCCAAATTTTCAATTTTTGACCCCCGAGACCCAGGACACGCCTAGCCTACCCAAAACCCTTGAAATTACCCAAATTTTTCAAAATTTCCAAATCACCCAAAATTCCCCAAAATTAACCTTGAACATTTCCTCACCACTCAAATTGATCATCCATAGCCAAAAATACCAAAAATTCCAAAAATACCTCCCAATACCCTCCAAATACCCAATATGCCCCTCTTGACCCAAAAATCCCAAAATTCAGAAACTTCCCAGAAAATTCCAGAAAATCCCAAATATTCCTAATTTCATTTTGTTCAACTACACCATGGGCCAATTTTGTCAATTTACCCCACTTTTGTCAAAATCCCCAATTTGACCCATTTTAATCCAAAGTGAACCCAATGTCAAACCAAACCTACCCAATTGACCAAAATTCTGGTCCAATTCAATTCTAAACTTCCATTCAACATTTCCAACACCAATCTAGACTAAATCTAAGTCCAATTTGATTGACATTTGAATCCAATTTCACTTTTGGCCTTAAAGCCCAATTTGGACCCATGACCCAAACTTAGCCCAAACCAAACCAATTCAACTCCAATTAATCCCAAATATTTTCTAAACCTTCCCTAACATCCCTAAAAACAAAACACTAACATGATTTTCCCAAAATTTGGATCCAAACCCCACTCAAATTCAACCCAAAACCAAAAGGCCCAATTTTGACCTAAATCCAACCCTAACCCGAATAAGCCCAAATCCCAAAATCAAAACCCAACCAAAGTTGGAACCTCTTTCAAACACTCCCATAAACATTTCCCAACATCAATTTCACATCAATTTCAACCCTAGCCCAACATTGGCCCAAGTTAGCCCAATTTGACCTACATAGGCCCATTTATCAAATCAACCCAAATTCAAACCCAAATCAAACCCAAATCAAACCCAAATCACTCCAAACATGTTTCAAATCAATCATGACACATCCCTAAGCCAAACTCAACATTTATTTGGCATGGCCCATTGCAAACTTTCCTCTTCAAAAGCCCACTTCCCTAAACCATTTTAAAAGCCCATCTTCACTAAATTTCAAAGGCCCAAAATTCATCCAAAATCCATATGACACTCTTCTTCATCATACATTCAATTAAAATCATCCCTTAAGTCCTAAATCAATCATCAAATGGTTCCAAATCAAGCCATATGCCAAATCACTCCTAAATACCAAAATTCGCAAAATCCTTCTCCATGAAAGTTGACTTAACTTTTCCCAAGCCAAATGGAGCCATGAAGCCATGCATGAGCCCCATGGGAAGCCATGAGAGCCATGGAATCTACTTTCCACCTCACCAAACCATTAATGGCAAGAGAGGGGATCTCTTTCTTAAACCCTCTTAAACCCTTTTTTACCTTAAGCATGTCACACACTAAACCATGCTTAGCCACCTCACCATGGATGGAGACCACACCATTTTCTCTTGGCTGACCCAAGTGACTCTTTTCAGCCCAAAAACCAGGCTTTGGATGGTGCACCTAGCCCAATCCATGAGTTGACCAAAATCAACCCAAAATGTACCCTTACCCCATTCTACTTTGATTCAAACACTTTACACATGTCGAAGCCCAATTTACTTCACCATTGCCAAGGATTGACCCACCTGAACAAGATGGTGACCAGTGCCTGGCCGGCCAGCCACCAGGCCGCCGGAAAACGCCACGACTGAGACATGGGGAGAAGCCAAACTTTGGAATTCCACCTTGCTGAGTTGCCCCATGCCCAATAGCCACTATGGCTGTTCTTCTCCTCACCAGAGCAGCTGATCCCAAGCCCTAACTTCCTCTAGGAGAGCCTCCAGCCATGCCTATTTAAACCCCACCTCTCTAGGCCATGGAAGAGGTGCTGAACCAACCTAAAGGAAACTCTGCCAAAATCATTCCAGACCACTCTCCATACATAGAGCATTTGATTCCCACTGGATTCCAGCCCAATTCCCTCCAAGTCGAGCTCGATTTTGAGTTCAAATTTCAGCATAAAAACCAGGACACTTCTTCACAGTGAGCCAATCCCCAAATTGATTGGTCCTACACCTTCACCAGACCAAGAGAAGATGTTTACCAGCAAAATCCCCTCACCAGGCCAGCCATTGCTTCCAGCCTCCAAGCTTTGTGATCGAACTTGGTCGAAATCATACCTAGACAATTCACCAGGCCGAGGGACTTCATCTGGAGCTTGCTTGGACCCAATCGAAGGTGACACAACTCTCAGATCGAAGCTTCACTTCTCTGAGCAAAGGTATGGACTCACTCTTCTTCCCGAGCTTACAGAGATTCTCTATTTAATTTGAGTCAATTTCAAAACATGTTTACCAAATGGATGTGTTCGTCTCCTCAAGAAGAATCCATAGAGCATAAGAACACGAAAATCCGTTGAGAATCGAGTGAGAAATTAGGGTTAGAAGGTTGACGGTCACGGGTTCACACCAGTCGTAGACGATGACCAGGAGCTGTTGGATCGCGCGTGTATCAAGCTGACGGCCAGGATCGCGCCGAACAGAGCAACGGAACATGAACCACGGGCCGCGTGGCATCCCAGTCAGATGGCGGCGCCGAATCAAGAGACGACGCGTGGAGCATCGGAGACGCCGAGGTTGACGCGGCGCCGCGTGGATAAGTAGGAAATTAGGGTATTTTATGATTTATTTAATTCCCTAAACTTCAAAAATGCATAACTCTGTGTATAAAAATCAAAAAAATAAAATAAAAATACCCCCTTGCTCAGTGAACAGAGGAGAATAATGTGGAAAAGAAATCATTTAATTTCATTGAGTATTTGATTTTTAATAATTTATCTACTCTCTACACATTTTCAATTCTCCATGCATGTATACAATTGACTATGGCATGAGACCATAGGGCTTTTGAAGGCTCTGAATTTGGGAACATTCCCTGAATTTTCCAAAGTCAGAGGCCACCCCTATAAAGAGTTATTGATTTTTCAATTCTAGGTCTCTATTCTGAATATTTTAATTCCAGTAATTATCATGTTGTGAACTAAATTCTAGGAAAATTTGTGGATATTTATTATGACCAGAGGACTCTAGGAAAAATAGGCTTTGAATTAATCCACTTGGAATAACCCTAATTGGCTTAAACACCCAAAATGGAGCTTTAATTAATTAGAGCTAATCATACATCAAATTGACTTGAAATCAATTCTCCACTGACCTTTAGGATCAGAGGAACCCACCATAAAAGTTTGAAGTCAATTGGACTTGGTTAGCCCTATCAAATGGGTTGATTAAGCCATTTAGCCAAATTTAAACTTTAAAAATTCATAACTTTCAAAATCCTTTTCAAAAATTCACCAAATTGGTTTTGAAGCCTCTATGATATCAGAGGAATTTAAGAAAATTAAAATTGCAATTTTCCAAAAAAGTTGATTTTTTGCATTATTTTAATATTTTAATAATTAAAAAAATAATAAAAATCACAAAAATAATAAAATTCACCAAAATGTCATATTTTGAATTTTAATCATTTAGGAATAAACCCCATATTTTTCTTAAGTCTCTATGATGAGATATTAAATTTTAAAGCCCTAAGGTAATTTTAAAATTTAAAAAATGTATTTTCTAGCATTTCCACTAAAATAATTCTAATAAATCAAAAAAAAATAAAAAAATTATAAAAATTAGTTCTCTGGTTTCCTTGATATCAGAGAGATTTTTGAAAAATATAAAATTTATTTTTCAATCTTTATTTTATTTTTAAATTAATTAATACTCCAAAAATCAAAATAATTATAATAAAAATAATATAATTCAAAAAATCACCAAAATTAGTCCAAGTGGTCCTCTGGTCATTAGGAATGTCCCATAATTTTCTTAAGGATAGAAACTTTCCCTTGGTCATGTTGTTGAATTTTCCTTGAAAGTCCTTATTTTCCACAAAAAAAATTATATGAATAAATTAAATACAGAAAAATCACATTTTCTCCTCTAATGTCTTGATTGACATATGAGTGAAGCCACATAAAAATTTCAAATTCATTTAAGTTTAATTTAGTGAGTTATGAAATTAGTAATTTTAAAGGGCAAAATGGTAATTAAAATTTTAACCTATAATTAAAAATTTTAGGTTTAATCAAAAGGGTGGGTAAAATATTTGATACTAAGTTGATTTTGGATGTTTGAAACTTAGGTAATTAAAGGGTAGAAACCTACTAAATAATTTGAAAATAATTTAAATAAAACTTAATTAAATAATTGTTTAAACTTGGAAGAATAATAAAAAAATTTGGAATTATTAAAATAGGGATATTATTAGGAAGAGATTTATTCTTTAATCTAAGAATCCCTAAATTAATCACCTCAATAATATTTAATTCCTAATTAATATGATAATCCAAAATCAAATTTTAAAATGCCAAAAAACTTAATCATTAAATTAAATTAAAATTAAAACATTTAAATTAAATCCTTTTAAAATTTCAATTAAATTGATACTTTAACAATTAAAATTAAATCATCCTTAAAGCATAAAAAATAAAATATTAAATTAAAATAAAAATATATATATATATATATATATAATTAAATTAAAATTTAAATTAAATTAAAATTTAAATTAAATTAAAATTAAAAATAAAACCAAATTAAAATTTAATTAAATTAAATTAAAATTAAAATTAAATTAAATTAAATTAAATTAAATTAAATCACATTAAATTAAATTAAATTAAAACATGTTAATTTAAATTAAATTAAATAAAATAAAAAATAATAATAAAATCAAGTTAAAATAAAATTAAAATTAAATTAAATTAATAAAATTAAATTAAAATTAAAACTAAATCAAATCAAATTAAATTAAATTAAATTAAATTAAATATAACATCACTTAAGACATAAAGAATTCAAAAATAAATCTAAAACAACTTGAACACTATTCCAAACTTAAACCATTAATTAAAATTAAATTAAATCACAAATCACTTAAACATCGATTTGCCCTCAAAAGCTCTTATTGTCATAACTCCTAAATAAAGTGTTAAGTGAAGTGTTACTTCACTCATAGGATATTCAAATGTCCTAATTCACTGAGCAAGATAACAAAACTTGAACTCCTGGATAATTGATTCATTATATAATTAAATTCTCTTAGACTTAAAACAATCCTAAAAGTATTGAAAAGATGTTTAAGATTCGTCTTAAGCACTTCCTCAGTACGATAGGATGTTTATAAGAACAACTGAACTTAATTGTCCTTTGATGAAGAAAATCGTCCTTAAACCAAAACACAAGAACCTAGATGTCATAGGAGATGACTAGGTATAGGATTAGGAACTTGGTAGAAAACCATAACCCTTCCCTTAGCTTTACTGAGGAACTTGCTTTAAATGCTTAAATATTCTAAATTGTGTCTAAGTGCAGCCTGGGATGACGGGAAGACCCTCCGAGTACGCTTTTATTTTATTGCGATTTACCTTCTTGCAATTTACCTTATTGCAAATGCACTTTACTTTTCTTGCATGATAAAACAACTGTTGCATGAAAACCCACACCTTTAGGGTAGCCCCTAAAACTGAAACCAAAACTAAATTAAAAGTCATTACAAGATAAAATTCACCGCCACAATATTTCAAAATATAAAACAACTCAAAATTTAATCACAAAAAAACAACAAAACCACAACTACAACTAAATTAAAACGTCTTGTTGGATGATCGGAATACCTCGGATGATGTAACCTACGTGTTGCTAACGGGATTTCCCACGGTCTAAATGAAAGTGTGGAACTCATTTAGTTGAGTTTAACAAATTCATCTGGACTAAGTGAATCTGATAAAAATAACGTTGCCGGAAGGATGAAACCGTGGGATCTTAACCGGTGTTGTTATAATCAACTTTAAGATTTGTTTTAACTAAAACACTAAAAAAAACTTGGAATCTAAGATTTCTAAAACCAAACTCTTCTCTTCTCTTTTGGTTACAACCCTCTGCAACAACAAGAAGCTCAGAGCATGGTGGGCAGCACGGCCATTGTCATCAGCAAAACCTGAGTCTACTTCAGCAAAACTTTCTTAGAATTAAATAACCAAACCATAGGACTTCGAGGTAGTTTGCCTAGTGCAACATAAATCCTCAATCTTTTTGTTAGGCATTTTCATTGCAAACTAAGCCCTAACCAGTCTTAGGACTCCCAGGTAGTCGTTCGATACGACATAAACCCTCACATCTTCGAGGCTATTTGTATGATCATGTCATACGAATATAAGTCCTCATTAATTAAAATTGGCAAGATCAAAACATTAAACAAACATTAGGACTTTCCTAAATTCAAGCCAAATAGTAGGATAGTCGGGAAATTACCGAAGTTCGCTTCGAATCTGTAATTTCTCCTACCTTTCTTCCTTTGAATTCCCAAAACAAAATGTTCCAAACTTGATCCATTCCTTATTGAAATTCCAAAATTCAATCCCTTGAAAACTTAAACTTTGAGATTCTTGAGAGCAGAATTACTGATTATTATCGAGAGTTTTCTTAAGTGATTCCCGTCACTTAAGATGTAATTAACTATAGGGGCTTGCCCTTATAGGGAATTTTAAGAACCCAGGTAATATAAACCCTGCTTAATTCATTTATATTAAGCAGGGGAATTTGTCGGCTTATAAAATTGGTTCGTAGACCAAACGGATGTCACAAATCTTTTGGTTTATTTAACCGAGCCCCATCATCAAGCAGTGTGTCTACTCTCCGGGATAGATATACAGTCTGTGGAGCGATGCTCATTTATATAAACTATTTGGGATGTGAGATCGGTTTGATTTCATATCTTAAAATCTTCAAATTTAAAAATTATTTTTCGAAATCAAATACTACTTTTCAAATTATTTATTTAAATTAAATTAAAAATTGGCCGACAATTTCTGTAGACGACTCTTTTTCAAAAATACAACACTCAACCTAAAAATATGTCGACAACTTCTGGCGACTCCGCTGGGGACATTTCCTCCATTTTTAATCAGATAGTTCTGCTTTCAAAAATCGGTAGTGTATCCATGTCCCTAGTGGATCAAACTACCCTTCTTTCCGTTGGAATACTATGTTCATTTCTACCTTGAACAAGTACAGCCAACATTCTCTCGGATTTAGGAGCCACTGTTTAGACACCCCTAAACAGAGAGGTTCCGAGATCCTTTTACCTCATTTCTGAGGTGGGGTGGGCCTCCAATAAGTATTAGTTTAGGAGCGATCTTGCGGGTCGAGAAGTTTCTACAAAACTTTCTCTTCATTTTCCAGTTCCTAATCAATTCCTTTTATCCTTCCTACAACTCTCCTTCTTTTAATAACTCTCTGTCTTAACGAACAAATCTTTTCGAAAAACAATTTTCTTTTAATATCACAAATACGCTAAGGTAAACGAAAATGTGTTCGGACTCTTTCTTTTTCGTCATATGTTTTACGACAAGAAGAAGCATGATTCAGGGACTAACACTTGAAATCTGTCATGCAGAAATGGAAGCCCCAAAACTGATCTTCTCCTTCTTCAAAGGACTCGGACTCGGTCGTGTTCAAGGACAACCGCTCGATAATGGAATCATTCGATTCGGACAAGGATTCAGGGACACCGACATCAGAATCCCCTACGTCACTCTCTTTTCACTCACAAGCAAAGTACCGGAAACTAAGAAACCGTTGATTGAGTTTAATCTCAAGTCAACTCATGAATTCCCTCCTCTGCAAAAGATTCTGACCGAGAGGAGTACCGTTGTTCGCGAAGGACCGTTATTGCTACCCCACCTGGTCTAGTTGTCTCTGCACCTACCCCGGCTTCTGCCTGACTAAAGGGGAAGGAAATTCAGAACTGTGATGAATTTGTTGCTGTGGAGGGTACAGATCTTCCTGTAAAACCTTCCATTTTTGAAATCGGGTCCAGCTCGAGAATTCCATCACTGACACGGACTCAGAGAAGCAACAGAAGTAGAAGGATTGCTAGAGAAGCCAGAGATGCTGAAGTTGCTTTCCTAAAGGAAATCCCAGAACTGCCCGAATATACACCGCTGCCTGAATACATATCACTCTTGGGAGGAAGTAGGTTCCATCCCCTCTCTGCCGCAGAGGATGAGGAAAATGTCCGCAAGATTGTTGCTGCATTGCCCCAGCCAGCATATTACAATGACTGCCGTAAGAAAAGAGCTAGAATTACGCCATTTGCTCGACCGTAAACCCCGATGTAAAAGTTAGCAAAGAAAGAAAAATGCCCCGTGTCGGAGATTTTAAGAAGGATAGGGCGGGTGCCGGCCAAGTTCCGCCTTGGGCCACGAGTAGAACCCGTTATCGCCGCGAAAAGTCAAATAAGAGAATGAAAGCTAGTCCACTCGTCGTTGTTTCAGGACTACAAATTAGGGAGGATACCACCTTCCAGCATTTGGCTGAGAGAACATCCGGTCCCAGACCTTCTGCTGCTAGGAGGATGGTATGGTATCCCACTACCAGACAATTAAGATTAAAACAACAACCTGAGAAGGAAAGTCTCGTCAGGAGACTTGAATCCGAAGAAAGCGCTACCGCAGTGAAGAGGACTCATGAGAAGGAAACTCGACAGCTGTCGCATGAAAACTGCAAAGATGTACAGAAAAGACCATTAAAAGATGCTATGGAAAAGCTAAGAACCGATATTCGGCGATTAGCAAGAGAAAGAGAAGAGAAATTCGGAGATGAAGTTGACTCGTCAGAGTTCATGGATGATGAATATGCAGAAATTAACATGGTTGAAACGCGAGTTTCGTCAGCTTCACAAGGTGCTCCCGCGACCATGCAGAAGAGAGGAGCCGGAAGTAATGAGGATGCGACTTCAAGAGAAAGATGATACGATCGCCCAAATGGCAAAAAGGATGGAAGAGATGGTTGTAGCCCTAGCCACTCTCCAGAGTCCGGTTCAACCCCAAAGAGAAACACCGCCAGAAGTTATTCACATTGTAGACAGAGGAAAGGAGATTACATCCGTCAACGGGGATGATCAATTAAAAAAGGACACAACACAAAACATGATTCCGTAAAAGGATATCAAGAGCATGGTGGAACAGCAGGTGCGAGAAGCCTTGGCACAGTCAAAGAGCGGAACATCCATTCGGACGGGTAGACCTTACCCCAAAGAATTCGACGCCGTCCAATACCCGAAAGGCTTCGTACCACCTCTCGTTCAAGACCTTTGATGGAACCGGGACCCCCGACAGCATGTTGCACATTTTCGTGCCAGTTGTTGCAATGCCGGCGGAAGTGATGCTTTACTCTTCCGACAATTCGTCAGCAGCCTGTCAGGAATCGCCTTAGATTGGTATGCGGAATTACCAAACGGTTCAGTGAAGACATTTTCAGAATTAGAGAAGCTCTTCATCAAGCGATTTGCCGGAGCTCAGCACCACATCACTATAGGTGATTTAGTGGTAGAGAAGCAGAAACCGAACGAAACTTTGGTGGACTACATACTTCGATGGAGGAATCTAAGTATGTAGTGTGAGCCACGACTGCAAGAACAACATGCGATCGGCATTTTACTTAAGAGCATTCATGGCCCGATAGCACTTCTCCTCAAGGGATTTACTATTAAGACTTTTGAGAAGTTGTTAAGCAATGCCGGAAGCTTGCAAGAGGAGGCAAAGCAATTAAGTTTCACCGACAAAACAGACAAACAGAAGCCCGTGAAAAATTTTGAAAAGAAGTTCGAGATCGTCGCGGTAGTCGATAAAGGCAAGCAGTCAATACAAATACAGCCAGAACGGCCGCAGCAAATTCAACAGAATTACCAGCAACCCCGACCCAGCTATCAGTCATCTCAAAAGTATGAACAACCGCCTCGTCCACAACGTAAGCTAAAGGAGCTTCTGAGAAGGGAATATCCGTTCAAGAGTGAGGCAGTGCCGAAAATGTTCCGCAGTCTAATGAAGACTCCAGATTTCCAACTGCCAGAACCTAAGAGACCAGAAGAAGTCAACAAGAAAGGTGATCCCAATTTTTGCCCTTACCACCGGATGCTTGGACACAAGCTAGAGGATTGTATTACCTTCAAAAGTTGGCTCAATGACAATCTTCAAAAAGGGAATATAACGAACCCGAAGGAGTACATGAAGGAACCCCAGAAAGGAGTTTCCGTCAATGTTATCTCGACAGATCTCATTGTTCCGATAGATCCCTATGCGACTGATGATGGATGGACTTCCGCTTGGACAAAGTCTTCGAAGAAGATTTTGGATCACATCCAAACCGCTTCGGTGCGAGCCTCAATTCAGAGTTCTAAACCTGTCAAGTCGGCACTATCAATTGCGATAGAAGAACCGCCTCAACAAGAGACGATTGAAGAAAAGAAGAAAATTGATGAAGAAGAGAAGACCGAGGCTCTTAAGGCTAGGACTAGGGGCCGCTTATCCTAGGATAGTTGTTTCCGATTCGGGGAGAAATCCCTCGAACCTCTGACTCTGTATGATTATTTGCTCGCTCCGGTGAGATCTTATAATGATAAGGGTTATGGCGTTGGCTACGTTTTGACTGTTTCTAACGATCACGTAACTAGCGACAACCAACCTAATCCGGACATTGATTCCGATACAAGTGACAATTCTCAAATCATACACAATCTCAACGATCACAATAACGAAGAAGACATCCACCAGGGAGGCTACGAGAGTTCAATAAGCAATGAATCTATTTGCCAGTTTCGAGGAGCTCCAGATCACAACGAGCTAGAGCCTTCGCATTCGAAGCTAATCCAGAAGAACCTGTCATTTCGATTCAGGAGGGAACACCAGCAAACTCAATACTAGATTCAGGAGAAATTACAGATGTCAACTTAAGAAGTGGAAGAGTTCTACCTCCGAGAATGGGTCCAAAGGACAAAGGAAAGCAGGTGGTTATTCAGGAAGAACCAACCCCCGCAGAAGAAATACCCATTCGGGAAGAAATCGAGACACATGGAAATAAAGTGGACTACAACGTGCTAGCCCATCTTAGGAAACTACCGCCAAACTAAGCATCTACGACGCTCTCATCTTATCAAAGGAAATGAGAGAAGCTCTGATCAAGGCCTTACTTGATCCAGAAATTTGCTTAGCTCAAATGACCGGAGATTCCTTAGATGAGGTTTGCTCGTTAAAGGAACAGCGAGGTGTTACCTTCACGGACAATGACCTACTACTTGGGACGTGCAGACCACAACCGACCGTTGTACATTTCGGCTACAATTAGGAAGTTTACACTCTCCAGAGTATTGGTGGATCCAGGAGCATCAATCAATATAATGAATCTTTGAACGCTAGCATATTTGGAAATTTATGCTCGCGAGCTCGAAGCGGACAAAATGCTATTAAGAGGATTCAACCAGAAAGGAGAAAGAGCCCTCGGATCAATAACACTGCTAATGAAGACCGGTGACTTAGCAAAGACAACCGCGAAATTTCACATAATCAATTCAGAAACATCATTCAACGCTCTACTGGGCCGACCATGGATACATGAAAACAGGATGGTACCAGCATCCCTACACCAGTGCATCAAATACTACGATGGAGGAGAATAGTGCATCAAAGGTGACTTACAACCGTTCTCCGTTCATGAAATTGGAATCCATGAAGATGCAGCTTATTACGCACCCCCGAAGAAAACATTCTTCTCCAGAGATACCATAACAAATGAAGCAAAGGAAGTTCGGGACGACGAAGAACCTGAAGTCCTAGTCCAACAGTCACTCACCGCTCCCTTACAGCGAGACGGTGAAGGTTTCTCCACAACTCGCATCCGAGGTCGAGGTCGGGGACGAGGTCGTGGCAGAGACGTTAGGACAGTTAGACAGAGGAAACCAACCATCAATGTTGATTGGGAAGACAATTCTGAAGAAGAAAAAGAGATCAAACAAGAAGCAGCGACAATAAGTCGGAAGAAACCGCAATTCAGGATCCCTCTCGAAGATGAAAAGAACGAGGAATATAAATCGATGTACGAGAAGATTAACCACTATGTACATACTATGACCCTGACCCCGATCCATTCTAATAAGATCGAGGGTATGGTGGTCAAAGAGGTACGTAGCGGCGGTGCAAAGCCAATCAAATTCTACCGTGGTGCTCCTTCCTCCAAAACCGAAAACAATGTACAATTTGAAGATGTCACTTCATCGAATTAATGGAATTACCTTTTGAGTGGTACTCTCCCCGTGTTGAAAATTTAATTCAACGTGGTTTCTTACCTCGACAATGGACAAAAGGTCAATCACAACGTTTTGAAAAATTATGGAATAACTCGGTCGTCCACCCAATTCAAAGCATGGTCTCGGATTCAGACACGCAGGATCGGCCGACGATACCGAATTTTGCTTGGTTGTCACTTGCGAGTCTAATTAAAACCGCATGGAAACTACGAAGAATTCAAGATTTACAAATTGGAAACGCTCCACCAGAGTTCGAAAAAGAGATCAAATCTACAATAGATGAGTTAACGGAAGTTAACTTAGGTACTAGCGAAGAGCCTAGACCTACCTTTGTTAGCTCCTTACTCAATAAAGAAGACTCCGAAGAAATAATCAAGTTATTAATGGAATTTAAAGATTGTTTTGCTTGGAATTACGATGAGATGCCAGGATTAGCTCCAAAGTTCGCAGTCCATAAGCTAGGAGTGGATCCTACTTCTGTCCCAGTCAGACAAGGTCCCAGAAGAATGCGTCTAGAAATTGAACAACAAGTCATAGCTGAAGTTAAAAAGCTAATAGACACTAAACTTGTCCGTGAAGAACAATACCCTACCTGGCTAGCCAATGTGGTACCAGTCAGGAAGAAGAATGGTCAAATCAGAATTTGTGTGGATTTTAGAGATTTAAACAAGGCATGTCCAAAAGATGAATTCCCTCTACCGATCCCAGAATTAATGATTGACATTGCTTCATCACATGAAATATTCTCATTCATGGATGGATCTTCAGGATACAACCAGATAAAAATGGCTCCGTAAGATGAAAAACTTACAGACATTCGAATGCCGATCCGAGTATATTGCTACACAAAGTGATGCCATTCGGACTGAAGAACGCAGGAGCAACCTACCGTAGAGCAATGACAAGAATTTTTGATGATCTCATCCACAATCAAGTCGAATGCTACGTGGACGATGTGGTCATCAAAAGCAAAGTAAAGGAAAACCACCTGTATGACTTGAGAATTGTTTTCGAACGATTAAGGCAATTTAACCTTAAGATGAATCCCTTGAAATGCGCCTTCGGCGTCACCTCCGGGAAATTCTTAGGATTCGTTGTCCGAAATCGTGGAATTGAAATCGACCCGAAAAGATTAAAGCTATCTTAGAAATGCCGCCTCCCAAAACCTTAAAACAACTACGATCTTTTCAAGGGAAGCCGGCATATCTTCGACGCTTTATCTCGAACTCGGTCGGTAGGTGTCAGCCTTTCTCGGCATTAGTTAAAAAGGACGCCAAATTTATTTGGGAAGAGAAATGCCGTAGGGTCTTCGAGGACATTAAATAATATTTAATGACACCTCCCGTCTTAGCAGCCCCTGCCTCGTGTAGACCGTTGATACTTTATACCGCGGCTTTAGACGACTCACTCGGAGCCCCGTTAGCCAAGGTCAATGATGAGGGTAAAGAAAATGCTCTTTACTACCTAATTCGTCGTTTACTTCCGACGGAAGTAAGGTATCCCACAATCGAAAAGCATTGTTTCGCCTCGATCTTCGCCGCTCAAAAGCTCGTGCACTACATGCTTTCTCATAAGGTCAACTCGATCTCGAAATTTAATCCATCGCAATACTCGATGACCCGTCCAACGCTTTCCGCGTACTTGCTGGTGGTCAATGATATTATTGCAGTTCGATATAACTTTCGTGCCTCTTCGTGCCTTAAAGGGACAAGTCCTAGCAGTACTTCCTCGCAAAGACACCCTTTGCCGGCGAATCCCCTCTCAATGACGACTTGCCGCATGAACAAATAATGAGTTTAGAAGACCCCGATGATCGACATCGGGAATTATATTTCGATGGAGTATCTTCAAGACACAAAGACAAAGAATCGCAAGTGATAAGTGCCCTGTAAGGCAGAATCGGACTAATCTTTATAACACCGGAGCGGGGATGTTAAGATACTCCTACCACTTAACAGAGCCATGTACAAACAACGAAGCGAATACGAAGCCCTCATAATCGGACCGGAATTAACTATTCAAATGGGGATAACAAACATCAACATCTACGGGGATTCGCAGCTAATCATTCAACGGATCGCCGGACAAGATAGAATTTTAAAGCCAAGACTCGAGCAATACTTCCAAGTATGTCATACGACTAGTCAGAATAGATTCCGAATGTGACGATCTATAAAATTCCTGAAAAGAAAACGCTTTAGCAGATGCGTTAGCCCGCCTCTCAAAAGAATTTGCCTGCTTGCAAGATGAATCAGAGAAGTGTCGCTCACGGACGTCGGTCCTATCACAACTCGACATAGTACACAATACACAAATCGAAAAAGAAAAGGAATCAGCTTGCAGCAGCGATGTAAAAACACGTAAGAGTGGCGACAGACATTAATAGTACTAATCGCAAACAAAAAACTACCGTGACGATAGGTCGTTAGCCCATCGTATCAAGAAAAGAACTCGTCCTACGCATTAATAAACAACACGTTATACGTAAGGTCTTTCGATCAAATGTGGCTAAGGTGCCTAAGCGGGTCCGAGGCCCGCGAAATTGTTAAAGAGGTGCATTCGGGACTCCGTGGAGCTCACCAGCCGAGTCCGAAGATGAAAATGAAAATTAAAAGACTAGGGTAATATCGGCCCTCGATGATGACCGACCGCATGAAAATCGCCAAGAGCCGTCACCAATGCCAAGTGCACGGAGTGGTTCTGCACCAACCTCCAAATGTGCTACATCTGACAATTGCGTCGTGGCCATTTGAATGTTGGGGCACGGATATAGTGGGTCCAATAGAACCACCATCTTCAAAAGTACATCGCTTCATTCTTGCGGCTACAGATTACTTTTCCAAGTGGGCGAGGCAGCTCCACTCGTAGAAGTGAAAGCACACCACGTGCTACGCTTTTCAAGAACCAAGTTGTCTACCATTTCGAGTCGCCGCGCAGATCATCTCAAATAATGGGTCAGCATTCAGAAGCACGCAAATCAACAATTTTGTTAGGAGACATGGAATCGACTGGCGGTATTCAACAATTTACTATCCAAGAGCAAACGGCCTGGCTGAGGCTTTTAATAAAACTCTCGTTCAAATTTTAAGGAAAACTTTGAATGATAATAAGAAAAATTGGCACGAGAAGTTATTAGAAGCCTTATGGGCCTACCGGACAACCTTCAGAACTCCTACTCAAGCTACACCTTACGCTCTGGTGTATGGGTCCGAGGCAGTGTTGCCTTAGAGGTCCAGCTTCCTTCACTCAGAATTGCAGTTGCAAACAAAATCACGATAGAAGAGAATACCAAATTATGACTAGAGGAATTAGAAATCCTGGAAGGGAAAAGACTTGCAGCACAACAAAATTTCGAACTATACCAAGCTAAGATGGTTCAAGCCCATGACAAACTAGTCCGCCCAAGAACCTTTAAAGTTGGTGACTTAGTTCTCGTTCTCAAAAGACCTATTCTTGCACACCGCAAGATAGGAGGAAAATTTGAACCCACTTGGGAAGGACCGTTTGTGGTCGAGGCAAGTCTACTCAGGAGGCTCCTACCAGCTTGTGAATTACCAAGGAGAAAGACATATGCTTCTGATCAATGGACGATACTTGAAGAAGTATTACGCTACCTGATGTTTCGAAGGAATGAATTCTTCATCCCTAGAAGCACGGGCTAAGTAATTACTCATGACTGGTTCCGAACCCAAAAATAATTAAAAATGTGTTAAAATAAATAAAATCATGATAATAAAGTCTTCCTTGTTCTCTCTTCCAAATCAAAATCTTTTTTTCGATCTTTTCCCACTTCATTCCTGTTGAATTTAAAAATATAAAAGGAATAATGGAAAAAAAAGAAGATGAAAAGCTCTTTCTTTAATAAACATTTTCTTAATGTTCTTGTTCTTAGTACAGCCCCTGATCCTTTTTCTTGTCTTTTCGCAGGGAAATGTCGAACGGGCGGTTGGTTCTGAACTTTAGAAATGGAGTAAGCCTTGCACTTGACGAAAAGAGGGTAAAGATGGAGCGATAATAGAGATTGACTCAGACTTCACACCAGCAGGCCTGCAATACGAGGAAAGTGAGCGGGTCCTACGTCGACCGAGAGGAATTGCCCAGTCGACAAGAATGAAAGTGGGTGGCCCAAGCCACCAACCCGGCAGAAGAAGGAAAGGAAAACAAACACCGAGGAGGACAAGAGAATCAAGTCCGTAGTCGCTACAGCAGAGGGCAGGCTTGTCGCCGCCGCACCCACATAAATTCAGGAAGTACGAAGAGCTACTCTCACAAAGAACTCAGCGAAGAAATAAAAATCGCTGTATCCGCAAGATGTTAACCAAACTAGCAGTGGACCAGTGCGACGAGGCAGTCGCTACTACCGGTGCATATACTTCAAGGATACTGGTTCACCAGGAACCTAGAGAAAGGAGGCCAGCTCCGAGGATAATAGAAGAGACCAGGAAAATCTCAAGAAGATCAGAAGAAGGGAGGCTACCACGCCTCCAGATAAAGCCACCAGTAAAGCATAACCTTGTTGCAGAAGCAACCCCGGAGGATGTCCCGACGGAGACCATCCCTGAGGAGCCGAGCTATGCAGGAGAACGCGAAGGGATTGAGCCATATATCCCACAGTACGTCACCAGGCCTCGCCATTTGCAGATTATTCCAGAATACGAGCTAGAAAGAATGCAGAATTTTGAGAAGCCAACTTTTGAATACTTCGAGAGAATTAGAGGCAGGAGGATCAATATACTGAAGGCCTCGAGCTACATACAAACGTGTTCTCGAATACGAACAACAACAAATCGTGGATCGCATCCGGATTTGAAAAGAATGGGTCAAGCAGGCCGCTTAAGAGAAAACACCTACTCAGAACCCCGGAGATGGATGCCAGGGAAAGGGAGAATTACAATACAATGTGGATGCTGCTACAACTTCGCAGAAGACAGGAAGGGAAACCCACCAGGGATACTCCGTCATGGTAAGGTAGATCCAATGACATTGGTCATCAAAAGGATTGTAAAGAGAATGATAACATGGAGGGTACTGTCAGCAGATTGCATACCCAACAGTTGCATCATTAACATTTACAAGCAGGGTGACTGCATACCCCCGTACATCGATCACCACGACTTTGTCAGACCTTTCTGCATAGTTTCTTTTCTGAACGAGTGTAATATCATATTCGGATTTGACCTCCGGATAGCGAGCCCGATGTGAGTTCCGAGGGCCAGCAAAGATACCATTACCGTAGGTTCCGCCATGATACTAAAGGGGAACGGAGCGGATGTCGCTAAACATTGCATACCGGGAGTACCAATGAAGCGGATCTCGCTTACTTTCGAAGGATGGATGATAGGAAAGCACCTTACCACTTCCAACCGTACCCGTAGCTAGAGAGCCTCCGGCCTTACGAGCTGTGAGTTGCATGGAAAATATCACACCTCCAGCGTACATCCATACGGCATCCTTGCCAAGGATGACTTGGAAGGTGATGTTATTGACCATGTACCTCACTATTCATACATGGATTTTTGATAGATGCCTTTTTGGATGGATAGACAAAGATCATACATAGTCCTTTTTGAGTCTACATGGATTGTATGAAATGTATTCGAGATCAAGTTGTATGATGTATCTTCCGCATGATTGGAATGAAAGTGACCATGTCACATTTTTGGCCTTCACCTCTTTTGTGCAAGTTGACTGGGAAACGCCATTAAAGTTAAATGAACTTCGAACAAAGAACAGAAAAGAAACAAATAGAATAAAAGAAAACTTTCCTTAAAAATCTAAATAAAAACATGATGAACTCCAAATTTGCACGAACATTAAATGAATGATAAAGCAAATTTGAATAGTTAAAGGACAAACAAAATGAACACAAATTTTAAATCAAATCTCAATCAAATTCAAATTCAAATTTCCAAATCTCAAATCAAATCTCAATCAAATTCAAATTCAACTTTCCAAATCTCAAATCAAATCTCAATCAAATTCAAACTCAACCTTCCAAATCTGAAATCCAACTGCTCTACTCTCTCCCTTGTCCAGGATGGAAGAGGTCGATTCCATCGACACCGAGTAACGAGGTTTTCGATTCGGATCTAGTGGCGAGGAATTGTATCCAATCCAAACCAAGCAACTTTCGATCAACTCTTTTGAATGGGATATGTAGCATCTACATATTCCCTCCTAATCTGTTTCTTTCCACAAAATCTTTTACAACTTCCATGAAATTCTCGAAACAACAAAATTCCACACTTTTGAAATCAACGCTACAAATCTTTGCAAAATCAATTACCATCAAAAAATCAAATTCATGGGGTTGAGGATTTTACATCTGAGACTGCATTGCTTTAGGATTCTTTCCTTATAGCAATGAAATACGTCAAAATCAAATTCTTGGGGTTGAGGATTTTACATCCGAGACTGCATTGCTTTAGGATTCTTTCCCTATAGCAATGAAATACATCAAAATCAAATTCTTGGGGTTGAGGATTTTACATCCGAGACCGCATTGCTTTAGGATTCTTTCCTTATAGCAATGAAATACATCAAAATCAAATTCTTGGGGTTGAGGATTTTACATCCGAGACTGCATTGCTTTAGGATTATTTCCCTATAGCAACGAAATACATCAAAATTATATTCTTGGGGTTGAGGATTTTACATCCGAGACTGCATTGCTTTAGGATTCTTTCCATATAGCAATGAAATACATCAAAATCAAATTCTTGGGGTTGAGGATTTCACATCCGAGACTGCATTGCTTTAGGATTCTTTCCCTATAGCAATGAAATACATCAAAATCAAATTCTTGGGGTCGAGGATTTCAAATCCGAGATCGCATTGTTTTAGGATTCTTTCCTATAGCAATGAAATACATCAAAATCAAATTCTTGGGGTCGAGGATTTTACATCCGAGACTCGCATTGCTTTAGGTTCTTTCCCTATCGCAATGAAATACATCAAAACTCAAATTCTTCGGGCCGAGGATTTTACATCCGAGACCGCATTGCTTTAGGATTCTTTCCCTATAGCAATGAAATACATCAAAATCAAATTCTTGGGGTTAAGGATTTTACATCCGAGACTCGCATTGCTTTAGGTTCTTTCCTATCGCAATGAAATACATCAAACTCAAATTCTTGGGGCCGAGGATTTTACATCCGAGACCGCATTGCTTTAGGATTCTTTCCCTATCGCAATGAAATACATCAAAATCAAACTCTCGAAGTTAAGGATTTTACATCCAATACCGCATTGCTCCGAGATCTCTCCTCATTGTAATGATTCAATCCAATCAATTCAATTTTCTTTTCGAGGTTGAAGATGTTACATCTAAAACCACAAAATTCCAATTTTCATTTCAAGTTCAAATTCCTTCAAATTAATTTTAACAAAACCTCAATCTAAATTGAAACTCAAACTAAAATCTGAGCTCACACATCAAAACTTAAACTGAAACAAAATGAAATCTAAATCGAAATTCCCCTAGATCATGGATTTGGGATTCACCTCCTTTCCCTTTCCCCAGCGAGAGTTCAGGAATCTCCAGTCTCAGGGATATACTTGACACTCCCTAGCGGAAATTCTTTAATTTCGTCCTAAGTTTGTCACTTGGACATCTGTGTTGGTTTCGTTGATCTTTTCGGTCAACGCCAATACGCGCAGTGTGCTCTGTCAGCTCACCACACCTATTGGGGGTCCATTTGTTGACCTCATTTCTGATGAGGTCTTCTCCTCTTCTTTTTTTAGTACTAAGAATCTAGCCTTAGGCTTTTCCTTCGACCTGTCTTAGAGGATTAGAATCGGGACCCACCACCTAGAATTTCAAACCACTTCTTAACTCCCCGCAAACTCCACAAACTTGACCGTAGACCCATAATCACCTGTGAGGGTTGAAATCAAATGTGGAAGTTTAAAGGATGGGTTCCTATAGGACTCTTCGGCCTTAGGACCGCCTCAGGTGGCCCGGTCCAGTGAGGGCCGACTTACACACACCTTACACTTGTACACTACACTTTCACACACCTCCTAAAATCACACCCATACCCAACTTGACCTCCTCGACTCATGAAGGTGATTCACATGGATGGTCCTTAACCCCTAAGCCCTCGCGCAAGAGGGTTAGGAACAACATAGCTGAATGCCTCAAATGAGTCCCTTCATGGCTCATGTGAGCTTGATATGGCTTCATGGCTCAAACAAAATGATTTCATTCCACTTACATTCACCCAATCTTCAATTTTCCAAATTTTCAATTTTTGACCCCCGAGACCCCGGACCCGCCTAGCCTACCCAAAACGCTTGAAATTACCCAAATTTTTCAAAATTTCCAAATCACCCAAAATTCCCCAAAATTAACCTTGAACATTTCATCACCACTCAAATTGATCATCCATAGCCAAAAATACCAAAAATTCCAAAAATACCTCCCAATACCCTCCAAATACCCAAAATGCCCCTCTTGACCCAAAAATCCAAAAATTCAGAAAATTACCAGAAAATTTCAAAAAATCTTAAATATTCTCAATTTCATTTTGTTCAACTACAGCATGGGCCAATTTTGTCAATTTACCCCACTTTTGTCAAAATCCCCAATTTGACCCATTTTAACCCAAAGTGAACCCAATGTCAAACCAAACCTACCCAATTGACCCAAATTCTGGTCCAATTCAATTCTAAACTTCAACTCAACATTCCCAACACCAATCTAGACCAAATCCAAGTCCAATTTGATTGACATTTGAATCCAATTTCACTTTTGGCCTTAAAGCCCAATTTGGACCCATGACCCAAACTTAGCCCAAACCAAACCAATTCAACTCCAATTAACCCCAAATCTTTTCTAAACCTTCCCTAACATCCCTAAAAACAAAACACTCACATGATTTGCCCAAAATTTGGATCCAAACCCCACTTAAATTCAACCCAAAACCAAATAAGCCCAAATCCCAAAATCAAAACCCAACCAAAGTTGGAACCTCTTTCAAACACTCCCGTAAACATTTCCCAACATCAATTTCTCATCAATTTCAACCCTAGCCCAACATTGGCCCAAGTTAGCCCAATTTGACCTACATAGGCCCATTTATCAAATCAACCCAAATTCAAACCCAAATCAAACCCAAATCACTCCAAACTTATTTCATATCAATCATGACACATCCTTAAGCCAAACTCAACATTTATTTGGCATGGCCCATTGCAAACTTTCCTCTTCAAAAGCCCACTTCCCTAAACCATTTTAAAAGCCCATCTTCACTAAATTTCAAAGCCCCAAAATTCATCCAAAATCCATATGACACTCTTCTTCATCATGCATTCAATTAAATCATCCCTTAAGTCCTAAATCAATCATCAAATGGTTCCAAATCAAGCCATATGCCAAATCACTCCTAAATACCAAAATTCACAAAATCCTTCTCCATGAAAGTTGACTTAACTTTTCCCAAGCCAAATGGAGCCATGAAGCCATGCATGAGCCCCATGGGAAGCCATGAGAGCCATAGAATCTACTTTCCACCTCACCAAACCATTAATGGCAAGAGAGGGGATCTCTTTCTTAAACCCTCTTAAACCCTTTTTTACCTTAAGCATGTCACACACTAAACCATGCTTAGCCACCTCACCATGGATGGAGACCACACCATTTTCTCTTGGCTGACCCAAGTGACTCTTTTCAGCCCAAAACCAGGCTTTGGGTGGTGCACATAGCCCAATCCATGAGTTGACCAAAATCAACCCAAAATGTACCCTTACCCCATTCTACTTTGATTCAAACACTTTACACATGTCCAAGCCCAATTGACTTCACCATTGTCAAGCCCTGACCCACCTGAACAAGATGGTGACCAGTGCCTGACCGGCCAGCCACCAGGCCGCCGAAAAAAGCCATGGCCGAGACATGGGGAGAAGCCAAACTTTGGAATTACACCTTGCTGAGTTGCCCCATGCCCAATGGCCACCATGGTTGTTCTTCTCCTCACCAGAGCAGCTGATCCCAAGCCCTAACTCCCCCTAGGAGAGCCTTCAGCCATGCCTATTTAAACGCCACCTCTCTCGGCCATGGAAGAGGTGCTGAACCAACCAAAAGGAAACTCTGCCAAAATCATTCCAGACCAATCTCCATACATAGAGCATTTGATTCCCACTGGATTCCAGCCCCAATTCCCTCTAGCTGAGCTCAATTTTGAGTTCAAATTTCAGCATAAAACCAGGACACTTCTTCACAGTGAGCCAATCCCCAAATTGATTGGTCCTACACCTTCACCAGACCAAGAGAAGAAGTTTACCAGCAAAAGAGCCCTCACCAGGCCAGCCATTACTTCCAGCCTCCAAGCTTTGTGATCGGGCTTGGTCGAAATCATACCTAGACAATTCACCAGGCCAAGGGACTTCATCCGGAGCTTGCTTGGACCCAATCGAAGGTGACACAACTCTCGGATCGAAGCTTCACTTCTCCGAGCAAAGGTATGGACTCACTCTTCTTCACGAGCTTACGAGAGATTCTCTATTTAATTTGAGTCAATTTCAATACATGTTTACCGTATGGATGTGTTCGTCTCCTCAAGACGAATCCATAGAGCATAAGAACACGAAAATCCGTCGAGAATCGAGTGAGAATTAGGGTTAGAAGGTTGACGGTCACGGGTTCACACCAGTCGTAGACGATGACCAGGAGCCGTTGGATCGCGCGTGTATCAAGCGGACGGCCAGGATCGCGCCGGACGGAGCAACAGAACATGAACTGCGGGCCGCGTGGCATCCCAGTCAGATGGCGGATCCGAATCAAGAGACGACGCGTGGAGCTTCGGAGATGCCGAGGTTGACGCGGCGCCGCGTGGATAAGTAGGAAATTAAGGTATTTTTTGATTTATTTAATTCCCTAAACTTCAAAAATGCATAACTCTGTGTAGAAAAATTAGAAAAATAAAATAAAAATACCCCCTTGCTCAGTGAACAGAGGAGAATAATGTGGAAAAGAAATCATTTAATTTCATTGAGTATTTGATTTTTAATAATTTATCTACTCTCTGCACATTTTCAATTCTCCATGCATGTATACAATTCACCATGGCATGAGACCATAGGGCTTTTGAAGGCTCTGAATTTGGGAACATTCTCTGAATTTTCCAAAGTCGAGAGCCACCCTATGAAGAGTTATTGATTTTTCAATTCTAGGTCTCTATTCTGAATATGTTAATTCCAGTAATTAGCATGTTCTGAAATAAATTCTAGGAAAATTTGAGGATGTTTATTATGACCAGAGGACTCTAGGAAAAATAGGCTTTGAATTAATCCACTTGGAATAACCCTAATTGGATTAAACACCCAAAATGGAGCTTTAATTAATTAGAGCTAATCATACATCAAATTGACTTGAAATCAATTCTCCACTGACCTTTAGGATCAGAGGAACCCACCATAAAAGTTTGAAGTCAATTGGACTTGGTTAGCCCTATCAAATGGGTTGATTAAGCCATTTAGCTAAATTTAAACTTTAAAAATTCATAACTTTCAAAATCCTTTTCAAAAATTCACCAAATTGGTTTTGGAGCCTCTATGATATCAGGGGAATTTAAGAAAATTAAAATTGCAATTTTCCAAAAAAGTTGATTTTTTGCATTATTTTAATATTTTAATAATTAAAAAAATAATAAAAATCACAAAAATAATAAAATTCACAAAAATGTCATATTTTCAATTTTAATCATTTAGGAACAAACCCCATATTTTTCTTAAGTCTCTATGATGAGATATTAAATTTTAAAGCCCTAAAGTAATTTTAAAATTAAAAACTGTATTTTCTAGCATTTCCACTAAAATAATTCTAATAAATCAAAGAAAAATCAAAAAATTATAAAAATTGGTTCTCTAGTTTCCTTGATATCAGAGAGATTTTTGAAAAAATATAAAATTCATTTTTCAATCTTTTTTTTATTTTTAAATTAATTAATACTCCAAAAATCAAAATAATTATAATAAAAATAATATAATTCAAAAAATCACCAAAATTGGTCCAAGTGGTCCTTTGGTCATTAGGAATGTCCCATAATTGTATTAAGGATAGAAACTTTCCCTTGGTCATGTTGTTGAATTTTCCTTGAAAGTCCTTATTTTCCACAAAAAAAAATTATATAAATAAATTAAATACAGAAAAATTACATTTTCTCCTCTAATGTCTTGATTGACATATGAGTGAAGCCACATAAAAATTTCAAAATCATTTAAGCTTAATTTAGTGAGTTATGAAATTAGTAAGTTTAAAGGGCAAAATGGTAATTAAAATTTTAACCTATAATTAAAAATTTTAGGTTTAATCAAAAGGGTGGGTAAAATATTTGATACTAAGTTGATTTTGGATATTTGAAACTTAGGTAATTGAAGGGTAGAAACCTACCAAATAATTTGAAAATAATTAAAATAAACCTTAATTAAATAATTGTTTAAACTTGGAAGAATAATAAAAAAATTTAGAATTATTAAAATAGGGATATTATTAGGAGGAGATTTATTCTTTAATCTAAGAATCCCTAAATTAATCACCTCAATAATATTTAATTCCTAATTAATATGATAATCCAAAATCAAAATTTAAAATGCCAAAAGACTTAATCATTAAATTAAATTAAAATTAAAACATTTACATTAAATCCTTTTAAAATTTCAATTAAATTGATACTTTAACAATTAAAATTAAATCATCCTTAAAGCATAAAAAATAAAATATTAAATTAAAATAAATATATATATAATTAAATTAAAATTTAAATTAAATTAAAATTAAAAATAAAACCAAATTTAAATTTAAATTAAATTAAAATTAAAATTAAATTAAATTAAATTAAATTAAATCACATTAAATTAAATTAAATTAAAACATATTAAGTTAAATTAAATTAAATAAAATAAAAAATAATAATAAAATCAAGTTAAAATAAAATTAAAATTAAATTAAATTAATAAAATTAAATTAAAATTAAAACTAAATCAAATCAAATTAAATGAAATGAAATTAAATTAAATTAAATTAAATATAACATCACTTAACACATAAAGAATTCAAAAATAAATCTAAAACAACTTGAACACTATTCCAAACTTAAACCATTAATTAAAATTAAATTAAATCACAAATCACTTAAACATCGATTTGCCCTCAAAAGCTCTTATTGCCATAACTCCTAAATAAAGTGTTAAGTGAAGTGTTACTTCACTCATAGGATATTCAAATATCCTAATTCAATGAGCAAGATAACAAAACTTGAACTCCTGGATAATTGATTCATTATATAATTAAATTCTCTTGGACATAAAACAATCCTAAAAGTATTGAAAAGATGTTTAAGATTCGTCTTAAGCACTTCCTCAGTACGATAGGATGTTTATAAGAACAACTGAACTTAATTGTCCTTTGATGAAGAAAATCGTCCTTAAACCAAAAAACAAGAACCTAGACGTCATAGGAGATGACTAGGTATAGGATTAGGAACTTGGTAGAAAACCATAACCCTTCCCTTAGCTTTACTGAGGAACTTGCTTTAAATGCTTAAATATTCTAAATTGTGTTTAAGTGCAGCCTGGGATGACGGGAAGAACCTCCAGGTACGCTTTTATTTTATTGCAATTTACCTTCTTTCAATTTACCTTATTGCAAATGCACTTTACTTTTCTTGCATGATAAAACAACTGTTGCATGAAAACCCACACCTTTAGGGTAGCCCCTAAAACTAAAACCAAAACTAAATTAAAAGTCATTACAAGATAAAATTCACCGCCACAATATTTCAAAATATAAAACAACTCAAAATTTAATCACAAAAAAACAACAAAACCACAACTACAACTAAATTAAAAAGTCTTGTTGGATGATCGGAATACCTCGGATGATGTAACCTACGTGTTGCTAACGGGATTTCCCATGGTCTAAATGAAAGTGTGGAACTCATTTAGTTGAGTTTAGCAAATTCATCTGGACTACGTGAATCCGATAAAAATAACGATGCCGGAAGGATGAAACCGTGGGATCTTAACCGGTGTTGTTATAATCAACTTTAAGATTTGTTTTAACTAAAACACTAAAAAAAACTTGGACTCTAAGATTTCTAAAACCAAACTCTTCTCTTCTCTTTTGGTTACAACCCTCTGCAACAACAAGAAGCTCGGAGCATGGTGGGCAGCACGGCCATTGTCATCAGCAAAACCTGAGTCTACTTCAGCAAAACTTTCTTAGAATTAAATAATCAAACCATAGGACTTCGAGGTAGTTTGCCTAGTGCAACATAAATCCTCAATCTTTTTGTTAGGCATTTTCATTGCAAATTAAGCCCTAACCAGTCTTAGGACTCCGAGGTAGTCGTTCGATACGACATAAACCCTCACATCTTCGAGGCTATTTGTATGATCATGTCATACGAATATAAGTCCTAATTAATTAAAATTGGCAAGATCAAAACATTAAACAAACATTAGGACTTTCCTAAATTCAAGCCAAATAGTAGGATATTCGGGAAATTACCGAAGTTCGCTTCGAATCTGTAATTTCTCCTACCTTTCTTCCTTTGAATTCCCAAAACAAAATGTTCCAAACTTGATCCATTCCTTATTGAAATTCCAAAATTCAATCCCTTGAAAACTTAAACTTTGAGATTCTTGAGAGCGAACTACCGATTATTATCGAGAGTTTTCTTAAGTGATTCCCGTCACTTAAGATGTAATTAACTATAGGGGCTTGCCCTTATAGGGAATTTTAAGAACCCGAGTAATATAAACCCCGCTTAATTCATTTATATTAAGCAGAGGAATTTGTCGGCTTATAAAATTGGTTCGTAGACCAAACGGATGTCACAAATCTTCTGGTTTATTTAACCGAGCCTCATCATCAAGCAGTGTGTTTACTCTCCGGGATAGATATACAGTCTGTGGTGCGGTGCTCGTTTATATAAACTATTTGGGATGTGAGATCGGTTTAATTTCATATCTTAAAATCTTCAAATTTAAAAATTATTTTTCGAAATCAAATACTACTTTTCAAATTATTTATTTAAATTAAATTAAAAATTCGCCTACAATTTCTGTAGGCGACTCCTTTTCAAAAATACAACACTCAACCTAAAAATATGCCGATAACTTCTGGCGACTCCGCTGGGGACAATTCCTCTCTCCATTTTTAATCAGATAGTTCTGCTTTCAAAAATCGGTAGTGTATCCATGTCCCTAGTGGATTAAACTACCCTTCTTTCTGTTGGAATACTATGTTCATTTCTACCTTGAACAAGTACAGCCAACATTCTCTCGGATTTAGGAGCCACTCGTTTAGACACCCCTAAACAGAGAGGTTCCAAGATCCTTTTACCTCATTTCTGAGGTGGGGTGGGCCCCCAATAAGTATTAGTTTAGGAGCGATCTTGCGGGTCGAGAAGTTTCTACGAAACTTTCTCTTCCTTTTCCAGTTCCTAATCAATTCCTTTTATCCTTCCTACAACTCTCCTTCTTTTAATAACTCTCTATCTTAACGAACAAATCTTTTCGAAAAATAATTTTCTTTTAATATCACAAATACGCTAAGGTAAACGAAAATGTGTTCGGACTCTTTCTTTTTCGTCATAAGTTTTCGACAAGAAGAAGCACGATTCGGGGACTAACACTTGGAATCTGCCATGCAGAAATGAAAGCCCCAAAACTGATCTTCTCCTTCGTCAAAGGACTGGACCTGGCTGTGTTCAAGGACGAACTGCCTGATAATGGAATCATTCGATTTGGACAAGGATTTGGGGACACCGACATCAGAATCCCCGATGTCACTCTCTTTTCACTCACAAGCAAAGTACCGGAAACTAAGAAACCGTTGATTGAGTTTAATCTCAAGTCAACTCATGAATTCCCTCCTCTACAAAAGATTCTGACTGAGAGGAGTATTGTTGTTCGCAGAAGGACTGTTATTGCTACCCCCACTGGTCTAGTTGTCTCTGCACCTACCCCGGCTTCTGCCTGACTAAAGGGGAAGGAAATTCAGAACTGTGATGAATTTGTTGCTGTGGAGGGTACAGATCTTCCTGTAAAACCTTCCATTTTTGAAATCGGGTCCAGCTCGAGAATTCCATCACTGACACGGACTCAGAGAAGCAACAGAAGTAGAAGGATTGCTAGAGAAGCCAGAGATGCTGAAGTTGCTTTCCTAAAGGAAATCCCAGAACTGCCCGAATATACACCGCTGCCTGAATACATACCACTCTTAGGAGGAAGTAGGTTCCATCCCCTCTCCGCCGCAGAGGATGAGGAAAATGTCCGCAAGATTGTTGCTGCATTACCCTAGCCAGCATATTACAATGACGGTCGTAAGAAAAGAGCTAGAATTACTCCATTTGCTCGACTGCAAACCCTGATAGAAAAGTTAGCAAAGAAAGAAAAATGCCCTGTGTCAGAGATTTTAAGAAGGATAGGGCGGGTGCCAGCCAAGTCCCGTCTTGGGCCGCGAGTAGAACCTGTTATCGCTGCAGAAAAGCCAAATAAGAGAATGAAAGCCATTCCACCTGTCGTTGTTTCAGGACTACAAATTAGGGAGGATACCACCTTCCAGCATTTGGCTGACAGACCATCCAGTCCCAGACCTTCTGCTACTAGGAGGATGGTATGGCGTCCCACTACCAAACAATTAAGATTAAAATAATAACCTGAGAAGGAAAGTCTCGTCAGGAGACTTGAATCCGAAGAAAGTGCTACCGCGGTGAAGGGGACTCATGAGAAGGAAACCCGACAGCTATCGCATGACAACTGCAAAGATGTACAAAAAAGACCATTAAAAGATGCTATGGAAAAGCTAAGAACCGATATTCGGCGATTAGCAAGAGAAAGAGAAGAGAAATTCGGAGATGAAGTTGACTCGTCAGAGTTCATGGATGATGAATATGCAGAAATTAACATGGTTGAAACGCGAGTTTCGCCAGCTTCACAAGGTGCTCCTGCAGCCGCAGAAAGAGAGGAGCCGGAAGTAATGAGGATGCAGCTTCAAGAGAAAGATGATACGATCGCCCAAATGGCAAAAAGGATGGAAGAGATGGTTGTAGCCCTAGCCACTCTCCAGAGTCAGGTTCAACCCCAAAGAGAAACACCCCCAGAAGTTATTCACATTGTAGACGGAGGAAAGGAGATTACATCATTCAACGGGGATGATCAATTAAAAAAGGACACAACACAAAACTTGATTCCGGAAAAGGATATCAAAAGCATGGTGGAACAGCAGGTGCGAGAAGCCTTGGCACAGTCGAGGAGCGGAACATCCATTCGGACGGGTAGACCTTACCCCGAAGAATTCGACGCTGTCCAATACCCGAAAGGCTTCGTACCACCTCTGTTCAAGACCTTTGATGGAACCGGGAACCCCCGACAGCATGTTGCACATTTTCGTGTCAGTTGTTGCAATGCCGGCGGAAGTGATGCTTTACTCTTCCGACAATTCGTTAGCAGCCTGTCAGGAATCGCCTTTGATTGGTATGCGGAATTACCAAACGGTTCGGTGAAGACATTTTCAGAATTAGAGAACCTCTTCATCAAGCGATTTGCCGGAGCTCAGCACCACATCACTATAGGTGATTTAGTGGTAGAGAAGCAGAAGCCGAACGAAAATTTGGTGGACTACATACTTCGATGGAGGAATCTAAGTATGTAGTGTGAGCCACATCTGCAAGAACAACATGCAGTCGACATTTTACTTAAGAGCATTCATGGCCCGATAGCACTTCTCCTCAAGGGATTTACTATTAAGACTTTTGAGAAGTTGTTAAGCAAGGCCGGAAGCTTGCAAGAGGAGGCAAAACAATTAAGTTTCACCGACAAAACAGACAAACAGAAGCCCGTGAAAAATTTTGAAAAGAAGTCCGGGATCGTCGCGACAGTCGATGAAGGCAAGCAGTCAATACAAATACAGCCAAAACAGCCGCAACAAATCCAACAGAATTACCAGCAACCCCGACCCAGCTATCAGTCATCTCAACAGTATGAACAACCGCCTCATCCACAACGTACGCTAAAGGAGCTTCTGAGCAGGGAATATCCGTTCAAGAATGAGGCAGTGACGAAAATGTTCCGCAGTCTGATGAAGACTCCAGATTTCCAACTGCCAGAACCTAAGAGACCAGAAGAAGTCGACAAGAAAGGTAATTCCAACTTTTGCCCTTACCACCGGATGCTTGGACACAAGATAGAGGATTGTATTACCTTCAAAAGTTGGCTCAATGACAATCTTCAAAAAGGGAATATAACGATCCCGAAGGAGTACATGAAAGAACCCTAGAAAGTAGGTTCCGTCAATGTTATCTCGATGGATCTCATTGTTCCGATAGATCCCTATGCGACTGATGATGGATGGACTACCGCTTGGACAAAGTCTTCGAAGAAGATTTTGGATCACATCCAAACCGCTTCGGTGCGAGCCTCAATTCAGAGTTCAAAACCTGTCAAGTCGGCACTATCACTTGCGATAGAAGAACCGCCTCAACAAGAGACGATTGAAGAAAAGAAGAAAATTGATGAAGAAGAGAAGACCGAGGCTCTTAAGGCTAGACTAGGGGCTGCTTATCCTAGGATAGTTATTTCCGATTTGGGGGAGAAATCCCTCGAACCTCTGACTCTGTATGATTATTTGCTCGCTCCGGTGAGATCTTATAATGATAAGGGTTATGGCGTTGGCTACGTTTTGACTGTTTCTAACGATTACGTAACTAGCGACAACCAACCTAATCCGGACTTCGATTCTGATACAAGTGACAATTCTCAAATCATACACAATCTCGACGATCACAATGATGAAGAAGACATCCACCAGGGAGGCTACGAGAGTTCAACAAGCAATGAATCTATTTGCGAGTTTCGAGGAGCTCCAGTCACAATAGAGCTAGAGCCTTTAGATTCCGAAGCTAATCCGGAAGAACCCGTCATTCCGATTCGGGAGGAAACACCGACAAACTCAATACTAGATTCGGGAGAAATTACATAAGTCAACTTAAGAAGTGGAAGAGTTCTACCTCCGAGAATGGGTCCAAAGGACAAAGGAAAGCGATGTGGTTGTTCAGGAAGAACCAACCCCGCGAGAATAAATACCCATTCGGGAAGAAATTGAGACACATGGAATTAAAGTGGACTGCAACGTGCTAGCCCATCTTAGGAAACTACCGGCCAAACTGAGCATCTACGACGCTCTCATCTTATCAAAGGAAATGAGAGAAGCTATGATCAAGGCCTTACTTGATCCAGAAATTTGCTTAGCTCAAATGACTGGAGATTCCTTAGATGAGGTTTGCTCGTTAAAGGAACAGCGATGTGTTACCTTCACGGACAATGACCTACTACTTGGGACGACGGACCACAACCGACCGTTGTACATTTCAGTTACAATTGGAAAGTTTACACTCTCCAGAGTATTGGTGGATCCAGGAGCATAAATCAATATAATGAATCTTTGAACGCTAGCATATTTGGAAATTGATGCTCGCGAGCTCGAAGCGGACAAAATGCTATTAAGAGGATTCAACCAGAAAGGAGAAAGAGCCCTCGGATCAATAACACTGCAAATGAAGACCGGTGACTTAGCAAAGACAACCGCGGAATTTCACATAATCGATTCAGAAACATCATTCAATGCTCTACTGGGCCGACCATGGATACATGAAAACAGGATGGTACCAGCATCCCTAAACCAGTGCATCAAATACTACGATGGAGGAGAACAGTGCATCAAAGGTGACTTACAACCGTTCTCCGTACATGAAATTGGAATCCATGAAGATGCAACTTATTACGCACCCCCGAAGAAAACAATCTTCTCCAGAGATACCATAACAAATGAAGCAAAGGAAGTTCAGGACGACGTAGAACCTGAAGTCCTAGTCCAACAGTCACTCACCGCTCCCTTACAACGAGACGGTGAAGGTTTCTCCACAACTCGCATCCGAGGTCGAGGCCGGGGACGAGGTCGTGGCAGAGACGTTAGGATAGTTGGACAGAGGAAACCAACCATCAATGTTAATTGGGAAGACAATTCTGAAGAAGAAAAAGAGATCAAACAAGAAGCAGCGACAATAAGTCGGAAGAAGCCGCAATTCAGGATCCCTCTCGAAGATGAAAAGAACGAGGAATATAAATCGATGTACGAGAAGATTAACCACTATGTACATACTATGACCCTGACCCCGATCCATTCTAATAAGATCGAGGGTATGGTGGTCAAAGAGGTACGTAGCGGCGGTGCAAAGCCCATTAAATTCTACCGTGGTGCTCCTTCCTCCAAAACTGAAAACAATGTACAATTTGAAGATGTCACTTCATCAGAATTAATGGAATTACCTTTTGAGTGGTACTCTCCTCCGTGTTCAAAATTTAATTCAGCGTGGTTTCTTACCTCGACAATGGACAAAAGGTCAATCACAACATTTTGAAAAACTATGGAATAACTCTGGTCATCCACCCAATTCAAAGCATGGTCTCGGATTCGACACAGTAGGATCAGTTGACGATACTGAATTTTGCTTAGTTGTCACTTGCGAGTCTAATTAAAACTGCATGGAAACTACAGAAGAATTTGAAGATTTACAAATTGGAAACGCTCCACCAGAGTTCGAAGAAGAGATCAAATCTACAATAGATGAGTTAACGGAAGTTAACTTAGGTACTAGCGAAGAGCCTAGACCTACCTTTGTTAGCTCCTTACTCAATAAAGAAGACTCCGAAGAAATAATCGAGTTATTAATGGAATTTAAAGACCGTTTTGCTTGGAACTATGATGAGATGCCGGGATTAGCTCCAGAGGTCGCGATCCATAAGCTAGGAGTGGATCCTACTCGTCCCGGTCGGACAAGGTCCCGGAAGAATGCGTCTAGAAATCGAACAACAAGTCATAGCTGAAGTTAAAAAGCTAATAGACGCTAAATTTGTCCGTGAAGAACAATACCCGACTTGGCTAGCCAATGTGGTACCGATCGATAAGAAGAATGGTCAAATCGAATTTGTGTGGATTTCGGAGATTTAAACAAGGCATGTCCAAAAGATGAATTCCCTCTACCGATCCCGAATTAATGATTGACATTGCTTCATCACATGAAATATTCTCATTCATGGATGGATCTTCGAGATACAACCGGATAAAAATGGCTCCGAGAAGATGAAAAACTTACAGCATTCGAACGCCGATCGGAGTATATTGCTACACAAGTGATGCCATTTGGATCGAAGAACGCAGGAGCAACCTACCAGAGAGCAATGACAAGAATTTTTTATGATCTCATCCACAATCAAGTCGAATGCTACGTGGACGATGTGGTCATCAAAAGCAAAGTAAAGGAAAACCACCTGTATGACTTGAGAATTGTTTTCGAACGATTAAGGCAATTTAACCTTAAGATGAATCCCTTGAAATGCGCCTTCGGCGTCACCTCCAGGAAATTCTTAGGATTCGTTGTCCAACATCGTGGAATTGAAATCGACCCAGAAAAGATTAAATCTATCTTAGAAATGCCGCCTCCCAAAACCTTAAAACAACTACGATCTTTTCAAGCGAAGCTGGCATATCTTCGACGCTTTATCTCGAACTTGTCAGGTAGGTGTCGGCCTTTCTCGGCATTAGTTAAAAAGGACGCCAAATTTATTTGGGAAGAGAAATGCCAGAGGGCCTTCGAGGACATTAAACAATATTTAATGACACCTCCTGTCTCAGTAGCCCCAGTTTCAGGGCAAGAATCGGACTAATCTTTATAACACCGAAGCGGGGGATGTTAAGATACTCCTACCACTTAACGTAACCATGTACAAACAATGAAGCGAGAATACGAAGCCCTCATAACCGGATCTGGAATTAACTATTCAAATGGGGATAACAAACATCAACATCTACGGGGATTCACAGTTAATCATTCAACAGATCGCCGGACAGTACAGAATTTTAAGGCCAAGACTCGAGCAATACTTCCAGTATGCCATACAGTTGTCAGAACAAATTCCGAATGCGACGATCTACAAAATTCCCAGAAAAGAAAACACTTTAGTAGATGCGTTAGCCCGCCTCACAAAAGAATTTGCCTGTTTGCAAGATGAATCAGTAGAAGTGTCGGTTCACGGACGTCGAGTCCTATCACAGCTCGACATGAGACACAATACACAAATCGAAAAAGAAAAGGAATCGGTTGCAGCAATGACAGAAAACACAGAAGATTGGCGACAGCCATTAATAGACTACTTGCAAACAGAAAAACTATCAGACGATAGGTCGTTAGCCCATCAGATCAAGAAAAGAACTCTGTCCTACGCATTAATAAACAACACGTTATACAGAAGGTCTTTCGATCAAATGTAGCTAAGGTACTTAAGCGGGTCCGAGGCCCGTGAAATTGTTAAAGAGGTGCATTCAGGACTCTGTGGCGCTCACCAGTCAGGTCCGAAGATGAAAATGAAAATTAAAAGACTAGGGTACTACTGGCCCTCGATGATGACCGACTGCATGAAAATCGCCAAGAGCTGTCACCAATGCCAAGTGCACGGAGTGGTTCTACACCAACCTCCAAATGTGATTAACCACTCCCATGATTCCCCTTAACCATGCTTATGCCTAATTGTGCTTGGATGGTGACTTGACCCTACTGATTATGCTGAACCAAATCAATTTCCCTTCAGCCTAAACCAAGCATTGGGTGGTGCACCTAGCCCAATCCATGCATTTAACCAATTTGAGCCAAAATGAGCCTTCTCCCATACCATTCTAATCCAAGCTTTTGACACATGGCATTTGCCAATTGCACTACACTAAACCCCAGCCACGACCCACTCGAACAAGATGGTGACCAGTGCACGGCCGGCCAGCCACCGACGCCGCCGGAAAACATCACACCCGAGAGCTCACATGTGAGCCAACATTGAAATTCTCCCTGTCGAGCTGCCCCATGCCCAGTGGCCACCATGGCTGTTCTTCTCCTCACCAGAGCAGCTGATCCCAAGCCCTAACTCCGCCTGGGAGGCCCTCCAGCCTCTCCTATTTAAACACCCCATCTCTCGGCCATGGGGGAGGTGCTGAACAAACCTTAAGGAAACTCTGCCAAAATCTTTCCAGACCACTCTCTACACATAGAGCACTTGATTCCCACTCGGATTCCGACTCCAATTCCCTCTAGCTGAGCTCAATTTTGAGTTCAAACTTCAGCACAAAAACCAGGACACTTCTTCACAGTGGACCAATCCCCAAATTGATTGGTCCTACACCTTCACCAGACCAAGGGAAGAAGTCCACCAGCAAAAGCCCCCTCTCCAGGCCACCCATCTGTTCCAGACTCCAAGCTTTGTAATCGGCTGTGGTCGAAATCCTACCTAGACAATTCACCAGACCAGGAGACTTCATCTGGAGCTTACTGGGATGCAATCGAAGGTGACACAACCCTCAAATTGAAGCCACACTTCTCTGAGCAAAGGTACGAGCTAACTTTTTATTCTGAGCTTCTGGAGATTCTCCATTTCAAATGCCTTAATTTCAATGAATGATCACCGTATAGATGTATTTGTCTCTTCAAGACGAATCCATAGAGCACAAGAACACGAAAATCTGTTAAGTATTGAGTGAGATATTAAGGATTTAGTGTGGACGGTTCTCGGGCTAAGAGGCTTGGGGACGATGAACGGATGTCGTTCATCTAATACACGCGCAAACAGACGGCCAGGATCGCGCCGGATGAGGAGACTGAACGATACAGCGGGCCCCTGGAGCACTGAGTCGGATGGCGGCGTCGAATCAGAAAGCGCCGCGTGGCTGTTTGGGGATGCTAAGGTTGACGCGGCGCCAATTCGGATAAATAGAAAAATAGGGATTTTCTTATTTATTTAATTCCCTAAATTTCAAGAATGCATAACTTTGTGTAGGAAAATCAAAAAAATAAAATAAAAATACCCTCTTGCTCAGTGAACAGAGGAGAATAATGTGAAAAAGAAATCATTTAATTTCATCAAGTATTTTATTTTTAATGATTTATTTACTCTCTGCATTGTTTTAATTCTCCATGCATATAGGAAATTCACCATGGCATGAGACCATGGGGCTTTTAAAGCCTCCGAACTTGGGAATATTCCCTGAATTTTCCAAGGTCAGAGGCCATCCCTATGAGAAGTTATTGATTTTTCAAATTCATGTTGCTGTTTTGAGTATTTTAAATCCAATAATTAGCATGTTGTGAAATAAATTCTAGGAAAATTTGGTGATGTTTCTTATGACCAGAGGAACCTAGGAAAAATAGGTTTTGAGTTAATCCACTTGGAATAACCCTAATTGGCTTAAACACCCAAAATACGTCCTTAATTAATTAGAGCTAATCATACATCAAATTAACTTGAAATCAATTCTCCACTGACCTTTAGGTTTGAAGGAACCCACCATAAAAATTTGAAGTCAATTGGACTTGGTTAACCCTACTAAATGGGTTGATTAAGCCATTTAGCCAATTTAAACATTAAAAATTTATAACATTCAAAATACTTTTCAAAAATTCACCAAATTGGTTTTGGAGCCTCTCTGATATTAGGGGAATTTAAGAAAATTAAAATTTCAATTTTCTAAAAAAGTTGATTTTTTGCATTATTTTAATATTTTTAATAATTAAAAAATAATAAAAATCATAAAAATAATAAAATTCACCAAAATGTCACATTTTGAATTTTAATCACTTAGGAATAAACCTCATATTTTTCTTAAGTCTATATGATGAGATATTAAATTTTAAAGCCCTAAGGTAATTTTAAAATTAAAACAAATGTATTTTTTAGCATTTCCACTAAAATAATTCTAATAAATCAAAGAAAAATCAGAAAATTGTAAAAATTGATTCTCTGATTTCCTTGATATTAGAGAGATTTTTGAAAAATATAAAATTCATTTTTCAACCTTTATTTTATTTTTAAATTAATTAATACTCCAAAACTCAAAATAATTATAATAAAAAGAATATAATTCAAAAAATCACCAAAATTGGTCCAAGTGATCCTCTGGTCATTAGGAATGTCCCATAATTTTCTTAAGGATAGAAACTTTCCCTTGGTTATATTATTAAATTTTCCTTGGAAATCCCTATTTTCTACCAAAAAAAATTACATAAATAAATTAAATACAGAAAAATAACATTTTCTCCTCTCATGTCTTTATTGACATATGAGTGAAGTCACATAAAAATTTCAAGTTCATTTAAGCTCAATTTAGTGAGTTATGAAATTATTAAGCTTGAAGGACAATATGGTAATTAAAATTTTAACCTTTAATTAAAACTTTAGGCTTAATAAAATTAAAGAGTAAAATATTTGATCCTAATCTGATTTGGATGATTGAAATTTAAATAATTAAAGGGTAGAAACCTACTAAACAATTTAAAAATAATTAAAATAAACCTTAATTAAATAATTGATTAAATTTGGAAGAATAATAAAATTGGAATTATTAAAATAGGGATATTATTAGGAAGAGATTTGTTCTTTAATTTAAGAATCCCTAAATTAATCATCTCAATAATATTTAATTCCTAATTAAAATGATAATCCAAATTTAAGATTTCAAATACTTAATCATTAAATTAAATTAAAGTTAAATTATTTAAATTAAACACCTTTAAAATTTCAATTAAATTAATACTTTAACAATTACAATTAAATCATCTTTAAAACATAAAAAATAAAATATTAAATTAAATTAAATTAAGTCAAATTAAATCAAATTAAATTTAAATTTAAATTAAATTAAATTAAATTAAATTAAATTAAATTAAATTAAATTAAATTAAATCAAATTAAATTAAATTAAATTAAATTAAATTAAATCATATCAAATCAAATTAAATTGAATTAAATTAAATTAAATAATAGAATCAAGTTAAAATTAAAATCAAATTAAATTAAATTAAAATTAAAACTAAACCAAATTAAATTAAATTAAAGTTAAATTAAATTGAATTAACAATAACATCACCTAAGACATAAAGAAATTCAAAAATAAATATGAAGCAACTTGAACACTATTCCAAATTTAAACCCGTTAACTGAAATTAAATTAAATCACAAACCATTTGAACATCAATTTCCCTCGAAAGCTTTTGTTGTCATAACTCCTAAACGAACGTTAAATGAAATGTTACTTCCCTCATAGGATATTCAAATGTCCTAGTTCACTGAGTAAGATAACAACAAAACTTGAATTCCTGGACGATTAATTCATTTGTATAATTAAATTCATTTGGACTTAAAACAATTCTAGCAATATTGAAAAGATGTTTGAGATTCTTCTTAAACACTTCCTCAATATGATAGGATGTTTATAAGAACAACTGAACTTAATTGTTCTTTGATGAAGAAAATCGTCCTCAAAACCAAAACACAAAAACCTAGACGTCATAGGAAATGACTAGCTATAGGATTAGGAATTTGGTAGAAAACCATAACCCTTCCCTTAGCTTTACCTAGGAACTTTCTTAAATATTCTAAATTGTGTTTAAGTGCAGCTTGGGATGACGGGAAGACCCTCCAGGTACGCTTTTATTTTGTTGCAATTTATTTAATCGCATCGCACTTACTTTTCTTAAATGATAAACAACTGTTGCATGAAAACCCACACCTTTAGGATAGTCCCTAAAACTAAAACCAAAACTAAATTAAAAGTCATTGCAAGATAAAATTCAACGCCACAACATTTCAAAATATAAAACAACTCAAAATTTAATCACAAACAGAATACAAAACTGCAATTACAACTAAATTAAAACGCCTTGTTGGATGATCGGGAATACCTCGGATGATGTAACCTACGTGTTGCTAACGAGATTTCACACGGTCTAAGTGAAAGTGTGGAACTCATTTAGTTGAGTTTAGCAAATTCATCTGGACTAAGTGAATCCGATAAAAATAACGATGCCGGAAGGATGGAACCGTGGGATCTTAACCGGTATTGTTATAATCAACTTTAAGATTTGTTTTAATTAAAACATAAAAAACACTTGGATTTTAAGATTTTCTCTAAACCAAAACACTTCTCTCATCCTTTGATTTATGACTTCTAAAACTAAACCTCTGCAACAATAAGGAGCTCGGAGCATGGTGGGCAACGACGGCCATCGTCATCGACAAAACCCGAGTCTACTTCAGCAAAATTTTCTTAGAATTAAATAACCAAGCCATAGGATTTCGAGGTAGTTTGCCTAGTGCAACATAAATCCTCAACTCTTCATTAGGCATTTGGATGATCATATCAAGTAAATTAAGCCCTAACCGGTCTTAGGACTCCGAGGTAGTCGTCCGATACGACATAAACCCTCACATCTTTGAGGCTATTTGTATGATTTTATCATACGAATATAAGTCCTAACTAATTAAAATTGGCAAGATCAAAATACTAAATAAACATTAGGACTTTCCTAAATCCAAGCCAAACAATAGGATAGTCGGGAAATTACCGAAGTTTGCTTCGAATCTGTAATTTCTCCTATTTTTCTTCCTTTGAATTCCCAAAACAAAATGTTCCAAACTTGATCCATTCCCTATTGAAATTCCAAAATTCAATCCTTTGAAAACTTAAACTTTGAAATTCTTGAGAGCAAAACTACTGATTATTATTGAGAGTTTTCTTAGGTGATTCCCGTCACTTAAGATGTAATTAACTATAGGGGCTTGCCCTTATAGGGAATTTTAAGAACCCAGGTAATATAAACCTTGTTTAATGTTTTCATATTAAGCAGGGGAACTTGTCGGCTTATAAAATTGGTTCGCAGACCAAATGGATGTCACAAATCTTTTAGTTTATTTAATCGAGCCATATCATCAAGCAGTGTGTCTATTCTTCGGGGTAGAAACACGGTTTGTGATGTGGTGCTCGTTTATATAAACTATTTGGGATGTAAGATCGGTTTGATTTCATATCTTAAAATTTTCAAATTTAAAATTATTTTCAAAATCAAAACTACTTTCTAAATTATATATATATTTAAATTAAATTTAAAATTTAAATTTCGCCGACAATTTCTGTAGGCGACCTCTTTTCAAAATACAACACTCAACCTAAAAAAAATATGCCGACAACTTCTGGCGACTCCGCTGGGGACAATTCCTCTCTCCATTTTAATCAAACAATTCTGCTTTCAAAAATCGGTAGTGTATCCATGTTCCTAGTGGATCAAACTACCCTTCTTTCCGTTGGAATACTATGTTCATTTCTACTAGAGAGGAGCCGGAAGTAATGAGGAGGCAGCTTCAAGAGAAAGATGATACGATCGCCCAAATGGCAAAAAAGATTGAAGAGATGGCTGTAGCCCTAGCCACTCTCCAGAGTCAAGTTCAACCTCCAAGAGAAACGCCCCCAGAAGTCATTCACATTGTAGACGGAGGAAAGGAGATTACATCCGTCAACGGGGATGATCAATTAAAGAAGGATGCAACACAAAGCATGATCCCGGAAAAGGATATCAAAAGCATGATAGAACAGCAGGTGCGAGAAGCCTTGGCACAATCAAAGAGCGGGACATCCATTCGGACGGGTAGACCTTACCCTGAAGAATTCGACGCTGTCCAATATCCGAAAGGCTTTGCACTACCTCTGTTCAAGACCTTTGATGGAACCGGAAACCCTCGGCAGCATGTTGCACATTTTCATGCCAGTTGTTGCAATGCCGGTGGAAGTGATGCCTTACTCTTCTGACAATTTGTCGGCGGCACGTCGGGGATCGCCTTTGATTGGTATGCGGAATTACCGAACGGTTCGGTGAAGACATTTTCAGAATTAGAGAACCTCTTCATCAAGCGATTTGCCGGAGCTCAGCACCACATCACTATAGGTGATTTAGTGGTAGAGAAGCAGAAGCCGAACGAAACTTTGGTGGACTACATACTTCGATGGAGGAACCTAAGTATGAAGTGTGAGCCACAACTACAAGAACAACATGCAGTCGGCATTTTACTTAAGAGCATTCATGGCCCGATAGCACTTCTCCTCAAGGGATTTACTATTAAGACTTTCGAGAAGTTGTTAAGCAAGCCGGAAGCTTGTAAGAGGAGGAGAAGCAATTAAGTTTCACCGACAAAACAGACAAACAGAAGCCCGTGTAAACTTTTGAAAAGAAGTCCAGGATTGTTGCAGCAGTCGATAAAGGCAAGCAACCGATACAAATATCGTCGAACGGCCGCGAGCAACCTCAACGAACTACCGCAGACCCCGACCCAGCTATCGATCATCTCAACGGTATGAACAACCGCCTCGTCCGCAACGTACGTTAAGGGAGCTTACGAGCGAGTGAGTATCCGTTCAAGAATGAGGCAGTGCCGAAAATGTTCCGCAGACTGATGAAGACTCCAGATTTCCATCTACCAGAACCTAAGAGACCAGAAGAAGTCGACAAGAAAGGTGATCCCAACTTTTGCCCTTACCACCGGATGCTTAGGCATAAGATAGAAGATTGTATTACCTTCAAAAGTTGGCTCAACGACAATCTTCGGAAAGGGAATATAACGATCCCGAAGGAGTACATGAAGGAACCCTAGAAAGGAGGTTCCATCAATGTTATCTCGACGGATCTCATTGTTCCGATAGATCCCAATGCGACTAATGATGGATGGACTACCGCTTGGACAAAGTCTTCGAAGAAGATTTTGGATCACATCCAAACCGCTTCGGTGCGAGCCTCAATTCAGAGTTCGAAACCTGTCAAGTCGGCATTATCACTTGCGATAGAAGAACCACCTCAACAGGAGACGATTGAAAAGAAGAAGAAAATTGACGAAGAAGAAAAGACCGAGGCTCTTAAGGCTAGACTAGGGGTTGCTTATCCTAGGATAGTTGTTTCCAATTCGGGGAGAAATCTCTCGAACCTCTGACTCTGTATGATTATTTGCTCACTCCGGTGGGATCTTATAATGATAAGGGTTATGGTGTTGGCTACGTTTTGACTGTTTCTAACGATTACGTAACTAGCGACAATCCGGACATCGATTCCGATACAAATGACAATTCTCAAATCATACACAATCTCGACAATCACAATGACAAAGAAGAAATCCACCAAAGAGGCTACGAGAGTTCAACAAGCAACGAATCTATTTGAGAGTTTCGGGGAGCTCCAGTCACGATAGAGTTAGAGCCTTCAGACTCTGAAGCTAATCCAGAAGAACCTGTCATTCCGATTCAGGAGGAGACACCAGCAAACTCAATATTAGATTCAGAGGAAATTACAGAAGTTAACTTAAGAAGTGGAAGAGTTCTACCTCCGAGAATGGGTACAAAGGACAATGGAAAACATGTGGTGTTTCAGGAAGAACCAACCCCGGCAGAAGAAATACCCATTCGGGAAGAAATCGAGACACATGGAAATAAAGTGGACTACAACGTGCTAGCCCATCTTAGGAAACTACCGGCCAAACTGAGCATCTACGACGCTCTCATCTTATCAAAGGAGATGAGAGAAGCTCTGATCAAGGCCTTACTTGATCCAGAAATTTGCTTAGCTCAAATGGCCGAAGATTCCTTAGATGAGGTTTGCTCGTTAAAGGAACAGCGAGGTGTCACCTTCACGGACTATGACCTACTACTTGGGACAGCAAACCACAACCGACCCTTGTACATTTCAGTTACAATTGGGAAGTTTACACTCTCCAGAGTATTGGTGGATCTAGGAGCATCAATCGACATAATGAATCTTCGAACGCTAGCATATTTGGAAATTGATGCTCGCGAGCTTGAAGCAGACAAAATGTTATTAAGAGGATTCAACCAGAAAGGAGAAAGAGCTCTCAGATCAATAACACTGCTAATGAAGACCGGTGACTTGGCGAAGAGAACCACGAAATTTCACATAATTGATTCAGAAACGTCATTCAACGCTCTACTGGGCCGACCATGGATACATGAAAACTGCATGTTACCATCATCTCTACATCAGTGCATCAAATACTATGATGGAGGGGAACAGTGCATCAAAGGTGACTTACAACCATTCTCCGTACATGAAATTGGAATCCATGAAGATGCAGCTTATTATGCACCTCCGAAGAAAACAATCTTCTCCGGAGATACCATAACAAATGAAGCAAAGGAAGTTCGGGACGACGAAGAGCCTGAAGTTCTAGTCCAACAGTCACTCACCACTCCCTTACGGCGAGATGGTGAAGGTTTCTCCACAACTCGCATCCGAGGTCGAGGCCGGGGACGAGTTCGTGGCAGAGACATTAGGACAGTTGGACAGAGGAAGCCAGCCATCAATGTTGATTAGGAAGATAATTCTGAAGAAGAACAAGAGATCAAGCAAGAAGCAGCGACAATAAGTCGGAAGAAACCGCAATTCAGGATCCCGCTCGAAGATGAAAAGAATGAAGAATATAAATTTATGTACGAGAAGATTAACCACTATGTACATACTATGACCCTGACCCCGATCCATTCTAACAAGATCGAGGGTATGGTGGTCAAAGAGGTACGTAGCGGCGGTGCAAAGCCAATCAAATTCTACCGTGGTGCTCCTTCCTCCAAAAATGAAAATAATGTACAATTTGAAGATGTCACTTCATCGAATTAATGGAATTACCTTTTGAGTGGTACTCTCCCCGTGTTCAAAATTTAATTCGGCGAGGTTTCTTACCTCGACAATGGACAAAAGGTCAATCACAACATTTTGAAAAATTATGGAATAACTCCGGTCGTCCACCCAATTCAAAGCATGGTCTCGGATTCGGCACAGTAGGATCAGTTGACGATACTGAATTTTTCCTGGTTGTCACTTGCGAGTGTAATGAAAACTGCATGGAAGCTACAAAAGAATTTGAAGATTTACAAATTGGAGACGCTCCACCAGAATTCGAAGAAGAGATTAAATCTATAATAGATGAGTTAACGAAAGTTAACTTAGGTACTAGCGAAGAGCCTAGACCTACCTTTGTTAGCTCCTTACTCAATAAAGAAGACTCGAAGAATTAATCAAGTTATTAATGGAATTTAAAGACTCGTTTTTCTTGGAGCTACGATGAGATGCCGGGTTTAGCTCAAGAGGTCGCAGTCCATAAGCTAGGAGTGGATCCTACTTCGTCCCGCCGGACAAGGTCCCGAAGAATGCGTCTAGAAATCAAACAACAAGTCATAGTCGAAGTTAAAAAGTTAATAGACGCTAAATTTGTCCGCGAAGAACAATACCAGACTTGGTTAGCCAATGTGGTACCAGTTAGGAAGAAGAATGGTCAGATCAGAATTTGTGTGGATTTCAGAGATTTGAACAAGGCATGTTAAAAAGATGAATTCCCTCTACCGTTCCCAGAACTAATGATCGACATTGCTTCGACACATGAAATATTCTCATTCATGGATGGATCTTCAGGATACAACCAGACAAAAATGGCTCCAGAAGATGAAAAACTTACAGCATTCAGAACGCCGATTGGAGTATATTGATACACAGTTATGCCATTCGGACTGAAGAACGCAGGAGCAACATACCAGAGAGCGATGACAAGAATTTTTGATGATCTCATCCACAATCAAGTTGAATTCTACGTAGACGATGTGATCATCAAAAGCAAAGTAAAGGACAACCACCTATATGATTTGAGAATTGTTTTCGAACGATTAAAACAATTTAACCTTAAGATGAATCCCTTAAAATGCGCCTTCGGCGTCACCTCCGGGAAATTCTTAGGATTCGTTGTCCGACATCGTGGAATTGAAATCGACCCGGAAAAGATTAAAGCTATCTTAGAAATGCCGCCTCCCAAAACCTTAAAGCAACTATGATCTTTTCAAGGGAAGCTGGCATATCTTCGACGCTTTATCTCAAACTTGTCAGGTAGGTGTCAGCCTTTCTCGGCATTAGTTAAAAAGGACGCCAAATTTATTTGGGAAGAGAAATGTCAGAAGGCCTTCGAGGACATTAAGCAATATTTAATGACACCTCCTGTCTTAGCAGCCCTAGTCTCAGGTAGACCGTTGATACTTTATACCGCGGCTTTAGACGACTATCTCGGAGCCCTATTAGCCCAGGTCAATGATGAGGATAAAGAAAATGCTCTTTACTACCTAAGCCGTCGTTTACTTCCGACGGAAATAAGGTATCCCACAATTGAAAAGCATTGTTTGGCCCTGATCTTCGCCGCTGAAAAGCTCAGGCACTACATGCTTTCTCATAAGGTCAACCTAATCTCGAAATTTAATCCATTGCAATACTTGATGACTCATCCAACGCTTTCCGGCAGACTTGCCAGATGGTCAATGATATTATTGCAATTCGATATAACTTTCATGCCTCTTCGTGCCGTAAAGGGACAAGTCTTAGCAGACTTCCTCGCAACGACACCCTTTGCTCGGAGAATCTCCTCTCAATGACGATTTGCCAGATGAACAAATAATGAGCCTAGAAGACCCTAATGATCGACGTTGGGAATTATATTTCGACGGAGCATCTTCAGCACACAAAGACGAAGAATCACAAGTGATAGTGCCCGGAAAGGCAGGGATCGGATTAATCTTTATAACACCGGAGCGGGGGATGTTAAGATACTCCTACCACTTGACAGAGCCTTGTACAAACAACGAAGCCTAATACGAAGCCCTCATAACAGGACTGGAATTAACTATTCAAATGGGGATAACGGACATCAACATCTACGGGGATTCGCAGTTAATCATTCAACGAATCGCCCGACGATGCTGAATTTTAAAGCCAAGACTCGAGCAATACTTCCAGTATGCCATAAAGTTGTTGGAACAAATTCCGAATGTAACGATCTACAAAATTCCCAGGAAAGAAAACGCTTTAGCAGATGCGCTAGCCCGTCTCGCAAAAGAATTTGCCTGCTTGCAAGATGAATCAGTGGAAGTGTCAGTTCAAGGACGTCAGGTCCTATCAGAGCTCGACATAGACAAAATGCACAAATTAGAAAAAGAAGAAGAATCAGCTGCAACAGTGACAGAAAATACAGATGATTGGCGACAGCCATTAATAGACTACCTGCAAACAGGAAAACTACCGGACGATAGGTCATTAGCCCATCAGATCAAGAAAAGAACTCGTCCTACGCATTAATAAACAACACGTTATACAGAAGGTCTTTCGATCAAATGTGGCTAAGGTGCCTAAGCGGGTCCGAGGCTCGTGAAATTGTTAGGTCCATTCAGGACTCTGTGGCGCTCACCAGTCGGGACCGAAGATGAAAATGAAAATTAAAAGATTAGGGTACTACTGACCCTCGATGATGACCGACTGCATGAAAATCGCTAAGAGCTGTCACCAATGCCAAGTGCACGGAGTGGTTCTACACCAACCTCCAAATGTGCTAAATCCGACAATCGTGTCATAGCCATTTGAATGTTGGGGCACAGATATAGTGGGTCTAATAGAACCACCGTCTTCAAAAGGACATCGCTTCATTCTTGTGGCTACAGATTACTTTTCCAAGTGGGCAGAGGCAGTTCCACTTAGAGAAGTGAAAGCACACCACGTGCTACAGTTTTTCAAGAACCAAGTTGTCTACCGTTTCGCAGTGCCGCGCGAGATCATCTCGTATAATGGGTCGGCATTCGAAGCACACGAATCAACAATTTTGTCAGGAGACACGGAATCGACTGGCGATATTCAACAATTTACTACCCAAGAGAAAACGGCCTGGCTGAGGCTTTTAATACAACTCTCGTTCAAATCTTAAAGAAAACATTGGACGATAATAAGAGAAATTGGCACGAGAAGTTATTAAAAGCCTTATGGGCCTACCGGACAACCTTCAGAACTCCTACTCAAGCTACACCTTCCGCTCTGGTGTATGGGTCTGAGGCAGTGTTACCTTTAAAGGTCCAGCTTCCTTCACTCAGGATTGCAGTTGCAAAAAAAATCACGACAGAAGAGAATGCCAAATTACGACTAGAGGAATTAGAAAGCCCGGAAGGGAAAAGACTTGCAGTAGCGACGGAATTTAGAACTATACCGGCTAAGATGGTTCAAGCCCATGACAGATTGGTTCGCCCAAGAACCTTCAAAGTTGGTGACTTAGTTCTCGTTCTCAAAGACCTATTCTTGCACACCGCAAGATAGGAGGAAAATTTGAACCCACTTGGGAAGGGCCGTTTGTGGTTGAAGCAGTATACTCAGGAGGCTCCTACCAGCTAGTGAATTGCCGAGGAGAACGACATATGCTTCCGATCAATGGATGATACTTAAAAAAGTATTACACTACCTGATGTTTCAAAGGAATGAATTCTTTATCCCTAGAAGCACGGGCGAAGTAATTACTTATGACTGGGTCCGAACCCAAAAATAATAAAAATGTGCTAAAAAAAAATAAAATCATGATGATAAAATTTTCCTTGTTCTCTCTTCCAAATCAAAATCTTTTTCCCGATCTTTTCCCACTTCATTCCTGTTAAATTTGAAAATATAAAAGGAGTAATAAAAAAAACTGTCTTTAATAAACATTTTCTTAATGTTCTTGTTCTTAGTACAGCCCCTGATCCTTTTCCTTGTCTTTTCGCAGGGAAATGTCGAACGGGCGGTTGGTCCTGAACTTTAGAAATGGCGTAAGCCTTGCACTCGACGAAAAGAGGGTGAAAGATGGAGCGGTAATAGAGATTGACTCAGACTTCACACCGGCAGGCTCGCAATACGAGGAAGGTGACCGGGTCCCGGTTGATCGAGAGGAACCGCCCGATCCGACAAGAATGAAAGTGGGTGGCCCAAGCCACCAATCCAGATAGCAAGAAAAGGAAAACAAACACCGAAGAAGACAAGAGAATCAAGTCCATGGTCGCTACGACGGAGGGCGAGCTTGTCGGCGCCGCGCCTACGGAGATTCAGGAAGTACGAAGAGTTACTCTCACAGCAACGCAGCGAAGAAATAAAAATCGCCGTATCCGCAAGATGTTAACTAAACTAGCAGCGGACCAGCGCGACGAGGCAGTTGCTACTGCCAATGCATATACTTCAAGGACATCGGTTCACCAGGAACCTGAAGGAAGGAAGCCAGCTCCCAGGATGACAGAAGAAACCAGGGAAATCTCAAGGAGATTAGAAGAAGGAAGGCTACCACGCCACCAGATAAAGTCACCAGTAATGCATAACCTTGTTGCGAAGCAACCCGGAGGATGTCCCGACGGACACCATCCCCGAGGAGCCGAGGTATGTAGGAGAACGTGAAGGGATTGAGCCATATATCCCACAATACGTCACCAGGCCTCGCCATTTGCAGATTATTCCAGAATACGAGCTAGAAAGAATGCAGAATGTCGAGAATAAAAGTTTTGAATAATTCAAGAGAATCAGAGGCAGGAAGATCAATATACTAGAAGGCCTCGAGCTACATACAGACGTGTTCTCAGAATACGAACAACAACAAATCGTGGACTGCATCCGGGATTTGAAAAGAATGGGCCGAGCGGGCCACCTAAGAGAAAACACTTACTTGGAATCCCGAAAATGGATGCCAGGGAAGGGTAGAATTACGATACAATGTGGATGCTGCTACAACTTCGCGGAAGACAGGAAAGGAAACCCACCGGGGATACTCCGTCATGGCCAGGTGGATCTAATGCAATTAGTCATCAAAAGGATGGTAAAGAGAATGATAACATGGAGGGTACTGCCGGCAGATTGCATACCCAACAGTTGCATCATTAACATTTACAAGAAGGGTGACTGCATACCCCCGCACATAGATCACCACGACTTTGTCGGACCTTTTTGCACGGTTCTTTTACGAACGAGTGTAATATCATGTTCGGATGTGACCTCCGGATAGCAGGCCCGAGTGAGTTCGGAGGGCCGGTAAAGATACCATTACCGGTAGGTTCCGTCATGATACTAAAGGGCAACGGAGCGAGATGTCACTAAACATTGCATACGGGAGTACCAATGAAGCGGATCTCGGTTACTTTCGAAGGATGGATGACAGAAAGCACCTTACCACTTCCGACCGGACACGGAGCTAGAAAGCCTCCGGCCTTACGAGCTGTGAGTTACATGGAAAATATCACACCTCCAACGTACATCTATACGGCATCCTTGCCAAAGATGGCTTGGAAGGTGATGTTATTGACCATGTACCTCACTATTCAGACATGGATTTCTGATAGATACCTTTTTTGGATGGATCGGCAAAGATCATACATAGTCCGTTTTGAGTCTATATGGATTGTATGAGATGTGTTCCAGATCGAGTTGTATGATGTATCTTCAACATGATTGGAATGAAAGTGACCATGTCACATTTTTGGCCTTCACCTCTTTTGTGCAAGTTGACTGAGAAATGTCATTAAAGTTAAATGAACTTCAAACAAAGAACAGAAAAGAAACAAAAAAAGAATAAAAGAAAACTTTCCTTAAAATTCTAAATAAAAAATGATGAACTCCAAATTCACGATAAAATAAAATTTGAATCGTTAAAGGACAAACAAAATGAGCACAAATTTTAAATCAAATTTTAAATTCAACCTTCCAGATTCCAAATCAAATCTTAATCAAATTTTAAATTCAACCTTCCAGGTCTCAGATCAAATCTCAATCAAATTTTAAATTCAACCTTCCATATTCCAAATCAAATCTCAATCAAATTTTAAATTCGACCTTCCATATCTTAAATCAAATCTCAATCAAATTCAAATTCGATCTTCCAGATCTCAAATCAAATCTCAATCAAATTCAAATTCGATCTTCCAGATCTCAAATCAAATCTCAATCAAATTCAAATTCGATCTTCCAGATATCAAATCAAATCTCAATCAAATTCAAACTCAACCTTCCAAATCTGAAATCCAATTCGTTCTACTCTATCCCTTGTCTGGGATGGAAGCGGTTGATTCCATTAACACAGAACCATGAGGTTTTCGATTCGAATCTGATGGCAAGGAATTATATCCAATCCAAACCAGCAACTTTCAATCAACTCTTTTGAATGGGATATGTAGCATCTACATATTCCCTTCTAATTTGTTTCTTTCCACAAAATTTTTTACAACTTTCATGAAATTCTCGGAATACCAAAATTCCACACTTTTCAAATCAACACTGCAAATCTTTGCAATATCAATTACCATTCAAAATCAAATTCTTGGGGTTGAGGATTTTACATCCGAGACTGCATTGCTTTAGGATTCTTTCCCTATCGCAATGAAATACATCAAAATCAAATTCTTGGGGTTGAGGATTTTACATCCGAGACTGCATTGCTTTAGGATTCTTTCTCTATCGCAATGAAATACATCAAAATCAAACTCTTGGGATGATTTTACATCCGAGACTGCATTGCTTTAGAATTCTTTCCCTATCGCAATGAAATACATCAAAATCAAACCCTTGGGGTTGAGGATTTTACATCCGAGACTGCATTGCTTTAGGATTCTTTCCCTATCGCGATGAAATACATCAAAATCAAACTCTTGGGGTTGAGGATTTTACATCCGAGACTGCATTGCTTTAGGATTCTTTCCCTATTGCAATGAAATACATCAAAATCAAACTCTTGGGGTTGAGGATTTTACATCCGAGACTGCATTGCTTTAGGATTCTTTCCCTATCGCAATGAAATACATCAAAATCAAACTCTTGGGGTTGAGGATTTTACATCCGAGATCGCATTGCTTTAGGATTCCTTCCCTATCACAATGAAATACATCAAAATCAAACTCTTGGGGTTGAGGATTTTACATCCGAGACTGCATTGCTTTAGGATTCTTTCCCTATTGCAATGAAATACATCAAAATCAAACTCTTGGGGTAGAGGATTTTACATCCGATACTGCATTGCTTTAGGATTCTTTCCCTATCGTAATGAAATACATCAAAATCAAACTCTTGGGGTTGAGGATTTTACATCCGAGACTGCATTGCTTTAGGATTCTTTCCCTATCGCAATGAAATACATCGGAATGAAACTCTTGAGGTTAGGATTTTACATCCAATACCGCATTGCTCTGAGATCTCTCCTCATTGCAATGATTGAATTCAATCAATTCAATTTTCTTTTGAGGTTGAAGATGTTACATCTAAAACCACGAAATTCCAATTTTCATTTCAAGATTCAAATCCCTCCAAATTAATTTTGACAAAACTTCAATCTAAATTAAAACTCCAAATTGAAATCCGAGCTCGCACATCAAAACTTAAATTGAAAAAAAATAAAATCTAAATTGAAATTCCCCCAGATCATGTGAATTGGGATTCACCTCCTTTTCCTTTCTGCAGCGAGAGTTCAGGAATCTCCAGTCTCAGAGATATACTTGACACTCCCCAGCGGAAATTCTTCTACTTCGTCCTAAGTTTGTCACTTGGACATCTGTGTTGGTTTTGTTGATCTTTTCGGTTAATGCCAATACGGGCGGTGTGCTTGGTTAGCACACCACACCTATTGGGGGTCCATTTGTTGACCTCATTTTTGATGAGGTCTTCTCTTCTTCTGTTTAGTACTTAGGATTTAGCCTTAGGCTTTTCCTTTGACTATCTTAGAGGATTAGAATTGGGACCCACCACCTAGAAATTCAAACCACTTCTTAACTCCCTGCAAACTCCACAAACTTGACTGTAGACCCATAATCACCTAGAGGGTTGAAATCAAATGTGGAAGTTTAAAGGATGAGTTCCTATGGGACTCTTCGGCCTTAGGACCGCCTACGGGTGGCTCGGTCCGGTGAAGGGCTGACTTACACACACACTACACCTATACACTACACTTTCACACACATCCTAAAAACACACCCATACCTAACTTGACCTCCTGACTCATGAAGGTGATTCACATGGATGGTCCTTAACCCCTAAGCCCTTGGCTAAGAGGGTTAGGAACAACATAGTGGATTCCTCAAATGAGTCCCTTCATGGCTCATGAGGGCTTGATATGGCTTCATGGCTCAACCAAAATGATTTTATTCCACTTATATTTACCCAATCTTCAATTTTGCAAATTTTCAATTTTTGACCCCCGGGACCCGACACCCGCCTAACCTACCAAATGCCCTTGAAATTACCCAAATTTTTCAAAATCACCCAAAATTCCCCAAAATTAACCTTGAACATTTCCTCACCAATCAAGTTGATCATCCATAGCAAAAAATATCAAAAATTCCAAAAATACCTCCCAATACCCTCCAAATACCCAAAATACCCCTCTTGACCCAAAAATCCAAAAATTCAGAAAATTCCCAGAAAATTCCAGAAAATCCCAAATATTCCCAATTTCATTTTGTTCAACTATACCATGGATCAATTTTGTCAATTTACCCCACTTTTGTCAAAACCCCCAATTTGACCCATTTTAACCCTAAGTGAACCCAATGTCAAGCCAAACCTACCCAATTGACCCAAATTCTGGTCCAATTCAATTCTAAACTTCAATTTATCATTCCCAACACCAATCTAGACCAGATACAAGTCCAATTTGATTGACATTTGAATCCAATTTCACTTTTGGCCTTAAAGCCCAATTTGGACCCATGACCCAAACCTAACCCAAACTAAACCAATTTAACTCCAATTAACCCCAAATCTTTTATAAACCTTCCCTAACATCCCCAAAAACAAAACACTAACATGATTTGCCCAAAATTTAGACCCAAACCCCACTCAAATTCAACCCAGAGCTAAAAGGCCCAATTTTGACCTAAACCCAAACCTAACCCAAATAAGCCCAAACCCCAAAATCAAAACCCAAACAAAGACAAAACCTCTTTGAAACACTCCCATAAACATTTCCCAACATTTATTTTACATTAATTTCAACCCTTGCACAACATTGGCCCAAGTTAGCCCAATTTGACCTACATTGGCCCATTTACCAAAGAGGTCCAAATCCAACCCAATTCAAGCCCAAAACACTTCAAATTTGTTCCAAATCATTCATGAAACATTCCTAAATTAAATTCAACACTTATTGGACCCAATACTTTGCAAAATTCTCATCCTAAAATCCATTTTAAAATCCAAAAGCCCACTTCTCTAAACCATTTTAAAAGCCCATCTTCACTAAATTTCAAAGGCCCAAAATTCATTCAAAGTCCATATGACACTCTTCTTCATCATGCATTAAATTAAAATCATCCCTTAAGTCCTAAATCAATCATCAAATGGTTCCAAATCAAGCCATATGCCAAATCCCATCAAATCACCCCTAAATTATTATCGAGAGTTTTCTTAGGTGATTCCCGTCACTTAAGATGTAATTAACTATAGGGGCTTGCCCTTATATGGAATTTTAAGAACCCAGGTAATATAAACCCTGTTTAATGTTTTCATATTAAGCAGGGGAACTTGTCGGCTTATAAAATTGGTTCGCAGACCAAACGGATGTCACAAATCTTTTAGTTTATTTAATCGAGCCTTATCATCAAGCAGTGTGTCTATTCTTCGGGGTAGATACACGGTTTGTGATGTGGTGCTCGTTTATATAAACTATTTGGGATGTGAGATCGGTTTGATTTCATATCTTAAAATTTTCAAATTTAAAATTATTTTCAAAATCAAATACTACTTTCTAAATTATATATATATTTATATTAAATTTAAAATTTAAATTTCGCCGACAATTTCTGTAGCGACCTCTTTTCAAAAATACAACACTCAACCTAAAAAAAATATGCCGACACACATCAAAACTTAAACTGAAACAAAATGAAATCTAAATCGAAATTCTCCCAGATCATGTGATTTGAGATTCACCTCCTTTCCCTTTCCCCAGCGAGAGTTCAGGAATCTCCAGTCTCAGGGATATACTTGACACTCCCAAGCGGAAATTCTTTAATTTTGTCCTAAGTTTGTCACTTGGACATCTGTGTTGGTTTCGTTGATCTTTTAGGTCAACGTCAATATGCGCGGTGTGCTCTGTCAGCTCACCACACCTATTGGGGGTCCATTTGGTGACCTCATTTCTGATGAGGTCTTCTCCTCTTCTTTTTTTAGTACTAAGGATCTAGCCTTAGGCTTTTCCTTTGACTGTCTTAGAGGATTAGAATTGGGACCCACCACCTAGAATTTCAAACCACTTCTTAACTCCCTGCAAACTCCACAAACTTTATTGTAGACCCCTAATCACCTAGAGGGTTGAAATCAAATGTGGAAGTTTAAAGAATGGGTTCCTATAGGACTCTTTAGCCTTAGGGACCGCTCACTGGGTAGCACAGTGCAGTGAGGGCTGACTTACACACTCCTTACACTTGTACACTACACTTTCACACACCTCCTAAAATCACACCCATACCCAACTTGACCTCCTGACTCATGAAGGTGATTCACATGGATGGTCCTTAACCCCTAAGCCCTTTGGCTAAGAGGGTTAGGAACAACATAGTGAATGCCTCAAATGAGTCCCTTCATGGCTCATGCGGGCTTGATATGGCTTCATGGCCCAACCAAAATGATTTCATTTCACTTACATTCACCCAATCTTCAATTTTCCAAATTTTCAATTTTTGACCCCGAGACCCGGACCACTTAACTTACTCAAAACCCTTGAAATTACCGAAATTTTTCAAAATTTCCAAATCACCCAAAATTCCCCAAAATTAACCTTTAACATTTCCTCACCACTCAAATTGATGATCCATAGCAAAAAATACCAAAAATTCCAAAAATACCTCCCAATACCCTCCAAATACCCAAAATGCCCCTCTTGACCCAAAAATCCAAAAATTCAGAAAATTCCCAGAAAATTCCATAAAATCCCAAATATTCCCAAATTAATTTTGTTCAACTACACCATGAGCCAATTTTGTCAATTTACCCCACTTTTGTCAAAATCCCCAATTTGACCCATTTTAACCCAAAGTGAACCCAATGTCAAACCAAACCTATCCAATTGACCCAAATTCTGGTCCAATTCAATTCTAAACTTCAATTCAACATTCCCCACACCTATCTAGACTAAATCCAAGTCCAATTTGATTGACATTTGAATCCAATTTCACTTTTGGCCTTAAAGCCCAATTTGGACCCATGACCCAAACTTAGCCCAAACCAAACCAATTCAACTCCAATTAACCCCAAATCTTTTCTAAACCTTCCCTAACATCCCTACAAACAAAACACTAACATGATTTGCCCAAAATTTGGATCCAAACTCCACTCAAACTCAACCCAAAACCAAAAGGCCCAAGTTTGACCTAAATCCAACCCTAACCCAAATAAGCCCAAATCCCAAAATCAAAACCCAACCAAAGTTGGAACCTCTTTCAAACACTCCCATAAACATTTCCCAACATCAATTTCACATCAATTTCAACCCTAGCCCAACATTGGCCCAAGTTAGCCCAATTTGACCTACATAGGCCCATTTATCAAATCAACCCAAATTCAAACCCAAATCAAACCCAAATCACTCCAAACTTGTTTCAAATCAATCATGACACATCCCTAAGCCAAACTCAACATTTATTTGGCATGTCCCATTGCAAACTTTCCTCTTCAAAATCCCACTTCCCTAAACCATTTTAAAAGCCCATCTTCACTAAATTTCAAAGGCCCAAAATTCATCCAAAATCCATATGACACTCTTCTTCATCATGCATTCAATTAAAATCATCCCTTAAGTCCTAAATCAATCATCAAATGGTTCCAAATCAAATGGTTCCAAATCAAGCCATTTGCCAAATCACTCCTAAATACCAAAATTCACAAAATCCTTCTCCATGAAAGTTGACTTAACTTTTCCCAAGCCAAATGGAGCCATGAAGCCATGCATGAGCCCCATGGGAAGCCATGAGAGCCATGGAATCTACTTTCCACCTCACCAAACCATTAATGGCAAGAGAGTGGATCTCTTTTTTAAACCCTCTTAAACCCTTTTTTACCTTAAGCATGTCACACACTAAACCATGCTTAGCCACCTCACCATGGATGGAGACCACACCATTTTCTCTTGGCTGACCCAAGTGACTCTTTTCATTCCAAAAACCAGGCTTTGGGTGGTGCACCTAGCCCAATCCATGAGTTGACCAAAATCAACCCAAAATGTACCCTTACCCCATTCTACTTTGATTCAAACACTTTACACATGTCCAAGCCCAATTGACTTCACCATTGTCAAGCCCTGACCCACCTGAACAAGATGGTGACCAGTGCCTGGCCGGCCAGCCACCAGGCCGCCGGAAAACGCCATGGCCGAGACATGGGGAGAAGCCAAACTCTGGAATTCCACCTTGCTAAGTTGCCCCATGCCCAATGACCACCATGGTTGTTCTTCTCCTCACCAGAGCAGCTGATCCCAAGCCCTAACTCCCCCTGGGAGAGCCTCCAGCCATGCCTATTTAAACCCCTCCTCTCTCGGCCATGGAAGAGGTGCTGAACCAACCTAAAGGAAACTCTGCCAAAATCATTCCAGACCACTCTCCATACATAGAGCATTTGATTCCCACTGGATTCCAGCCTCAATTCCCTCCAGCCGAGCTCAATTTTGAGTTCAAATTTCAGCATAAAAACCAGGACACTTCTTCACAGTGAGCCAATCCCCAAATTGATTGGTCCTACACCTTCACCAGACCAAGAGAAGAAGTTTACCAGGAAAAGCCCCCTCACCAGGCCAGCCATTGCTTCCAGCCTCCAAGCTTTGTGATCGAGCTTGGTCGAAATCATACCTAAACAATTCACCGGGCCGAGGACTTCATCCGGAGCTTGCTTCGACCCAATCGAAGGTGACACAACTCTTAGATCGAAGCTTCACTTCTACGAGCAAAGGTATGGACTCACTCTTCTTCCCGAGCTTACAGAGATTCTCTATTTAATTTGAGTCAATTTCAATACATGTTTACAGTATGGATGTGTTCGTCTCCTCAAGACGAATCCATAGAGCATAAGAACTCGAAAATTCATTGAGAATTGAGTGAGAAATTAGGGTTAGAAGGTTGACGGTCACGGGTTCACACCAGTCGTAGACGATGACCAGGAGCCGTTGGATCGCGCGTGTATCAAGCGGACGGCCAGGATCGCGCCGGACGGAGCAACGGAACATGAACTGCGGGCCGCGTGGAATCTCAGTCACATGGCAGCACCGAATCAAGAGACGAAGCGTGGAGCTTCGGAGACGCCGAGGTTGACGCGGCGCCGCGTGGATAAGTAGGAAATTAGGGTATTTTTTGATTTATTTAATCCCCTAAACTTCAAAAATGCATAACTCTGTGTAGAAAAATCAGAAAAATAAAATAAAAATACCCCCTTGCTCAGTGAACAGAGGAAAATAATGTGGAAAAGAAATCATTTAATTTCATTAAGTATTTGATTTTTAATAATTTATCTACTCTCTGCAGATTTTCAATTCTCCATGCATGTATACAATTCACCATGACATGAGACCATAGGGCTTTTAAAGGCTCTGAAGTTGGGAACATTCCCTGAATTTTCCAAAGTCAGAGGCCACCCCTATGAAGAGTTATTGATTTTTCAATTCTAGGTCTCTATTCTGAATATTTTAATTCCAGTAATTAGCATGTTGTCAAATAAATTCTAGGAAAATTTGAGGATGTTTATTATGACCAGAGGACTCTAGGAAAAATAGGCTTTGAATTAATCCACTTGGAATAACCCTAATTGGCTTAAACACCCAAAATGGAGCTTTAATTAATTAGAGCTAATCATACATCAAATTGACTTGAAATCAATTCTCCACTGACCTTTAGGATCAGAGGAACCCACCATAAAAGTTTGAAGTCGATTGGACTTGGTTAGCCCTATCAAATGGGTTGATTAAGCCATTTAGCCAAATTTAAACTTTAAAAACTCATAACTTTCAAAATCCTTTTCAAAAATTCACCAAATTGGTTTTGGAGCCTCCATGATATCAGGGGAATTTAAGAAAATTAAAATTGCAATTTTCCAAAAAAGTTGATTTTTTGCATTATTTTAATATTTTAATAATTAAAAAAATAATAAAAATCACAAAAATAATAAAATTCACCAAAAGGTCATATTTTGAATTTTAATCATTTACGAATAAACCCCATATTTTTCTTAAGTCTCTATGATGAGATATTAAATTTTAAAGCCCTAAGGTAATTTTAAAATTAAAAAATGTATTTTCTAGCATTTCCACTAAAATAATTCTAAGAAATCAACGAAAAATCAAAAAATTATAAAAATTGATTCTCTGGTTTCCTTGATATCAGAGAGATTTTTGAAAAATATAAAATTCATTTTTAAATTTTTATTTTATTTTTAAATTAATTAATAATCCAAAACTCAAAATAATTATAATAAAAATAATATAATTCAAAAAATCACCAAAATTGGTCCAAGTGGTCCTCTGGTCATTAAAAATGTCTTATAATTTTCTTAAGGATAGAAACTTTCCCTTGGTCATGTTGTTGAATTTTGCTTGAAAGTCCTTATTTTCCACAAAAAAAAATTATATAAATAAATTAAATACAGAAAAATCACATTTTCTCCTCTAATGTCTTGATTGACATATGAGTGAAGCCAAATAAAAATTTAAAATTCATTTAAACTTAATTTAGTGAGTTATGAAATTAGTAAGTTTAAAGGGCAAAATGGTAATTAAAATTTTAACCTATAATTAAAAATTTTAGGTTTAATTAAAAGGGTAGGTAAAATATTTGATACTAAGTTGATTTTGGATGTTTGAAACTTAGGTAATTAAAGGGTAGAAACCTACCAAATAATTTGAAAATAATTAAAATAAACCTTAATTTAATAATTGTTTAAACTTGGAAGAATAATAAAAAAATTTGGAATTATTAAAATAGGGATATTATTAGGAAGAGATTTATTCTTTAATCTAAGAATCCCTAAATTAATCAACTCAATACTATTTAATTCCTAATTAAAATGATAATCCAAAATCAAAATTTAAAATGCCAAAAGACTTAATCATTAAATTAAATCCTTTTAAAATTTCAATTAAATTGATACTTTAACAATTAAAATTAAATCATCCTTAAAGCATAAAAAATAAAATATTAAATTAAAATAAAAAAATATATATAATTAAATTAAAATTTAAATTAAATTAAAATTAAAAATAAAACCAAATTAAAATTTAAATTAAATTAAAATTTAAATTAAATTAAATTAAATTAAATTAAATCACATTAAATTAAATTAAATTAAAACATATTAAGTTAAATTAAATTAAATAAAATAAAAAATAATAATAAAATCAAGTTAAAATAAAATTAAAATTAAATTAAATTAATAAAATTAAATTAAAATTAAAACTAAATCAAATCAAATTAAATGAAATTAAATTAAATTAAATTAAATTAAATTAAATATAACATCACTTAAGACAAAGAATTCAAAAATAAATCTAAAACAACTTGAACACTATTCCAAACTTAAACCATTAATTAAAATTAAATTAAATCACAAATCACTTAAACATCGATTTGCCCTCAAAAGCTCTCATTGTCATAACTCCTAAATAAAGTGTTAAGTGAAGTGTTACTTCACTCATAGGATATTCAAATATCCTAATTCACTGAGCAAGATAACAAAACTTGAACTCCTAGATAATTGATTCATTATATAATTAAATTCTCTTGGACTTAAAACAATCCTAAAAGTATTGAAAAGATGTTTAAGATTCGTCTTAAGCATTTCCTCGATACGATAGGATGTTTATAAGAACAAGCTGAACTTAATTGTCCTTTGATGAAGAAAATCGTCCTCAAACCAAAACACGAGAACCTATACGTCATAGGAGATGACTAGCTATAGGATTAGGAACTTGTAGAAAACCATAACCCTTCCCTTAGCTTTACTGAGGAACTTGCTTTAAATGCTTAAATATTCTAAATTGTGTTTAAGTGCAGCCTGGGATGACGGGAAGACCCTCCAGGTACGCTTTTATTTTATTGCCCTTATAGGGAATTTTAAGAACCCAGGTAATATAGACCCTGCTTAATTCATTTATATTAAGCAGAGGAATTTGTCGGCTTATAAAATTGGTTCGTAGACCAAACGGATGTCACAAATCTTCTGGTTTATTTAGCAGAGCCCCATCATCGAAGCAGTGTGTCTACTCTCCGGGATAGATATACAGTCTGTGGTGCGGTGCTCGTTTATATAAACTATTTGGGATGTGAGATCGGTTTGATTTCATATCTTAAAATCTTCAAATTTAAAAATTATTTTTCGAAATCAAATACTACTTTTCAAATTATTTATTTAAATTAAATTAAAAATTTGCCGACTATTTATGTAGGCGACTCCTTTTCAAAAATACAACACTCAACCTAAAAATATGCCGACAACACCAAAGCAAATAAACTTCAAAAGCACCAATTCTTTAAGCTCTCACTACAAACTCTAAATAAAATAACTAACTAATTTATGAAGGATAGTAAAATGTGGCCCTAAAGTATCTCTCTAATTCTCTCTCTAGATGGGGCTCTAGATAGGGGGCATTTTTTCTGAAGGAGTACCCTCCTATTTATAGGCTTCAAGGGTTGCCTCAAGGCACCTCTTCAAATTGTGTCCACTTTTAATGAATCTTCTAGAAGGTGTGTCTGGTGCCTAGGCACCGGACTCTGCGTCCAGTTCTTCGCACCTCTTCACTTTGGATCGCACCTCTTCGCGATTAAAATTGTTTCCAAGCGTCCAAATACATTGTATCACATGTCCTATAAACTAGGAACAACTGCCAGTCTTCTAGAAGGTCCAATAACCGCTAACACCATCAAAATAACAGTCCAAAAGTCGTAAAAAATCTTAATAGATCTCGTATCGACCTGGCGCTTAGGCGCCGGATTCTGGCGCCTAGGCGCCAGACCAATAATTTTGATAATTTTGCATTTTGGCTCCATTTTTACTCCATTTTGCTCCTTTTTTCTCCTTATTCACTTTTTTTCCTTCTTGAACATTTTTCCATCACCTATATCCAAAAACACAAAAATACCTTTCATTAAAGCATAATATCCTTACAAATTTAATAAAAATCAAGGCATAAAAATGGGTATTTTTTTCATGGATCACCCATCTTATAAGTGCATTCGGTGTTTTGAAAACTTCATCCGTGCATTTGTTTCGTGCGTTCGTGCAGCGAGTAGAGAACTGCGAATCAGTATTTATACTATACGCAAGCCCTAGGATCAACCCCGCGGCCTGTGTCTTCCATCCGCATTTAAGAAATGAATTCCTTCTTTGCCCTTCTTAGCTGAGAAGGAAGAAGGAAATCCCAAGCTCCTCTTCTCAACAAATTATAATGGAAGCCACGATAGTATTCGAAGGGAAGCTAGTTCAGGATTTGACTAAAAGATGGAGCCCACTCATGGCTTGACTTTTAAAACCTACACTACTTTGAGGGTAGGACTCGTGAGCTTCGAAAGAGAAGGCGATAATTTTGATTTTCTTGAATTCTATAGAAAATTTTGATCAAGAGATGAGGAAAAAATCTGATTTCAGACTATGTGAGAGGTAATTAATTAACCATTTGTTCAATTAGACAAACATATAGAAGTTGATGAACCCATGGAAATGAAAACCAGCGGCAATCTATGGAAGGAAGGAGATTACGCGATATCCCCTTCTCAATTTTCTTCTTCATTCCATTTACAGATATATCTTTTTTATTTTTATTTTTTTCTTATTTGAGCGATTCTTTGTCTTTGGTTTCTGCAATTCTAAATTATGTATGATTGTATTAAAAGGTAGTTTATGCTTGAGGCCAAGATGTTTCACATTATTTCAGAACTGTCAACATAGCCATGCAACATATAATTAATAATTCTCTCACTTGGAGACTGAGACACTGACTGCTGTTGACCTCATTTTTGGTGAGGTCTTTTCTTTTTCTTAGTGCTTAGGATCTAGCCATAGGACTTCTCCTTGACTATCCTAGAGGACTAGAATTGGGATCCACCCTTTAGCAATTCAGCTACTTCTTGACTCCTCTTGGGACCCCACTTGGATGGTTGCAAACCTCTAAATCACCTTGGAAGGTTAAAACCACCATATGGGCAACCAATAGTGAGTTCCTATAGGATTGTTTGGACTTAGGGTGACTTTTGCTTCTCTTGCAAACACATACACACCCCTAAGCCACTTAACCTAAACCTTGAACACTTTTCTTCTTCCCTTTATGAAACTCACATGGTTGAACCCAAGCCACTAGTCTTTGATTAAGATGGCTAGGGTCAATATGTGAAGGATCATAAAGTGGTTAACATTTGGCTAGACTTGGTCCCAAAGTGGTTGGACTTAGCTAAGTCCATGACTCATGCTTCCAAATCCTAATTTCATTCCAAATCAATTTTTACTCAGTCTTGACCCCACTAAAATGGTCTCATTCTTCCTTATTTGAAACCCCATTCATTTTGCCAAAATTTCTGGTTTTGACATTGGGTCCCCTAAACTTGCCCAAAATTACCTAAATTGCCCCCACAACCACGAAATCATCCAAAAATTCCCAAAAATTACCCAAAATTCCTAAAATTCCTAAGAATAATTTTAGAACAATCCCCACCTTTTAAATAAACCAAAATACCCCCAATACACTCCAAATAACCTCCAAATACCCTAAATACCCCTTTTAGCCCAAAATTCCAAAAATTCCCAAAAAATTCCAGGAAATTCCAAATATTCCCAATTTCATTTTGTTCAACTACATTATAACCTAATTTTGCCAATTAACCCAATTTTATCAAAATCCCCAATTTGACATATTTTTAACCCAAATGGACCCAATGTCAAACCAGATCAATCCAATTGACCTAAATTTTGCCCAAACCCAGTTCTAAACTTTAATTCAGCACTCACAATACTAATTTAAACCAAATCTAATCCCAATTTGATTCACATTTGAATTCAATTTCAACTTGAAACATAAAACCCCAATTTTGGCCTATGACCCAAACTTATCCCAAACCAACCCAACTCAACTCAATTTTCCCAAATTTTAATTCCAAACTCTTCCTAATACATCTCTACACCAAGCACAACATAAATTGGTCCTCAATTTAAATTCAAAACCTACTTAAAATTCCTTTGAAAAAATCCCTAAATTTACCCTAAAGTTGTCACCTACCCCTAATTCTCCAAATTGGATCCCCTACACCCAAAATTTCCACCAATTCCCATCCCAAACCTTTCCTAACAATCATTTGTAACATTTTGAACCATCAATTATCCTTGAATCAAACTCTAGCCAAACCTAAATCCAACCTAACCCATGGTGACCAAAATTAGCCAAAACTCTAAAATCCTCCAAATTGGAACTCCAAATGAACTCCAATCCACTTCATGTCTTCATGAAAAATCATTCTTGCAATCATTTACACAGTGTGATCAATCAATTTATTATAATTCCAACCCAAACTCAAGTTAGCCCAACTCAAACCCAAGTGAACCCAATTGAACACATTAACCAAATTAAACCTAACCAAACAAAAATTAATCAAACCAACCCCTTGGCAGCCAACCCTAGACCTCTTAGAGTGGGTTTGACCTGACCCAACCCAAACCCCATGAGCCATGGACCAATGGTCCATCACTTTGGACCAATGGACCAAGCCACATGGCTAAGGCTAAGTCCCATCTCCAAATCCCCCTTAAGCAACCTTCCTGCCAGGTTTAATGGCACTGAACCACTCCTCCTCAGCCTGCCCAGCCGCCTGACTGTCCTGGCCAGCCATCCCAGCCGCCGGAACAGGCACGCCCGACTGCCCCATTGTCCTTGAAACCCAAAATTTGGGTTTGTCATTGGGCAATCCTTTCTCCAGCCACCTAGCCTGCTCAGCCCTCACCCTAAGCGGCCTAAACCACTCATTGCCTGGCCCTGAGCTCCCCTCTCCGGCCATGGCTATAAAATACCCACCTTTTGGCCATGAACCAGGTGCTAAATCTTTCCTCACATAACTCCTCCAAACTGCTCCCCGAACTCGTCCTAGCCAAGAGAAGTTCATCCCCACCGTCCTCCTGCCCTGAATCCCCCAGGCCGAACACAATTTCTCAGATGAAAATCAGGCCAGAAATAGGACATCATGGAAACTCAACCAAAACCTAATTAAACTCACCCATACCTTCCCAGCACTAAGAGAAGGAGTTCCCCAGTGAAAGCCCCCTCACCAGGCTAGCCAATTGCTCCAGACATGAAAACACCAAATTAGGTTTCAGCATTTTCATAGCCAGACATTTCACCACATTCAGGGACTCAATCTATTATCTTCTGGACCTCCAACGAACGTGCCGAGCATCTTTGATTGAGGCCTCACCTCTCAGAGCAAAGGTATTGAACTCTCCTCCCTCCCTAGCTTCCAGCGATTCTCCATTTTATTTGGCTTGATTTCAATGCATGTTAGCCATATGGATAGCTTCATTTAGGCTAGACAAGCATGTAGAAACAAACCGCACTTAATTTGGTTGAATATAGCTCGAGATTTTAAGGTTTTAGGGTGGACGGCTCTCGGGTTGAACCAGACGGGGATGATGACCAGCCACCGTTGGATCGAGCGTGTATCGGATGGACGGCGGAGATGAAGCCGGACAAAACCACAGAACGAAAAGCGCGTGTCCAGTCAAATGGCGGCGCCGAATGGGAACACGCCGTGTGGAGTTTCGGATCTGCCTAGGTTGAGGTGGTGTCGCGTAGTTAAGTAGGAAATTAGGGTATTTTTTGTTTATTTAAATGCTAGAACCTTTAAAAATGCATATCTTTGTATAAAAAAATCCTAAAAATAAAATAAAAATACCATCTTTCTCAGTGAATAGAGGAGATTAATGTGGAAAAAGAATTAAGTTATTTTGTTAAGCGTTTGATTTTTAATTAATTTAATACTATTCTGAGTATTTTAATTCACCATTCATGCATACAATTCGCCATGGCAAGAGACTATAGGTCTTTTGTAGCCTCTGATATTGGGGACATTCCCTAAATTTTCCAAGGCCATAGGCTATCTCTATGGTAAGTTATCTATTTTCCAAGTTTATGTATCTATTTTGGTATTTTAATTCCAATAATTAGCATGTTGATTAATAAAACCTAGAAAAAAAATAGGGGAAGTATCTCTAGACCAGAGGACCCTAGGAAAATAATGGTTTGACTTAATTCATTCAAACAGAACCTAATTTGGCAAAAACCCCAAAACTAAGATTAAATTAATTTGAAACAACCACTCATTAAAATAATGCAAAATCAATTCTCCACTGATTTTTAGGGTTAGAGGAGTCTCACATAAAAATTTGAAATCAATTGAAACTGATTTAACCCACTAAATGAATTATTCAAATCACATAGCCACTTTTAAACTTTAAAGATTCATAAAACTCAAAATATATTTCAAAAATTTACAAAATTAGTTTTGAGGCCTCTCTGGGATCAGAGAAGTCTAAGAAAATTAAAATTGGGTTTTTCCTATAAATTTTCATTTTGGAACCAATTCTGAATATTTTAATAATTAAAAAATAATAAAAATCACAAAAATAATGAAATTCACAAAAATGTCATATTTTGTCTCCTAATTACTTAGGAACCAACCAAATATTTTTCCTAATTCCCTAGGTTAAGATATTGAATTTTAAAAGCTTAATGTAATTTGTAATATTAAAAATAGATTTTTCAACCTCCGCACTAAACTAATTCTAAAAATTCAAATAGAAAATAGAAAAATATAAAATTTTTTTCTCTGAGTTCCTTGAGGTCAAAGAGATTTAAGAAGAATATAAAACTTAATTTTCAACTTTAGTTTTATTTTGTAATTAATTAATGACCTAAAACTTGAAATAATTATAATAAATAAAATAAAATTCAAAAAAATCACCAAAATTGGTCCAAGTGGTCCTCTGGTTAGTAGAAACATCCCATAATTTTCCTAAGGACATAAACTTTACCTTGGTCATGTTGTTGAATTTTCATTGAAAAATCTTTTTTTTTCATTAAACAATTATATAAATTAAATTAAAAACAGAAAAATCACATTTTCTTCTTTAATGTCTTAATTGACATATGAGTAAAGTGACATAAAAATTTAAGTTCATTTGAGCTTAATTTAGTGAGTTATGAAGTGAATAAGCTTAAGAGGGCATAAAGGTAATTAAGGGATTTTAACCCTAAATAATACTTTAGGCTTAATCAAGAGGAGGGATGAACATTTGATCCTAAATTTTCTCTTGGATGATTGAAACTTAGGGAGTTAAGAGGTCGAAACCCATTTAATCACTTACAACATAGAAAATATGAAACTTTAATTAATTAAATCATTTAAATTTTGGAAGAATAATTAAAAATTTTGGATTATTAAAATTAGGGATATGACTTAAGAAGATATCAATTCTTTAATTTAAAGTCCCTAAATGGATTAATAATATTCAACTCTTGATTAACTCTAAAAAAATGATAATTGAAATTAATGATTAAAAGAGAATAATCCTTAATTAAATTAAAGTTTAAAACATTGAATGATTTAATAATCAAGATAAAATAAATCTAAAACATTAAAGCTAATTTGAAATCACTTAAAACTTAACCTAAAACAAACTTGGGGTGTTAAAAATGATCTCAGAAAATTTACAATATGATAATCAAATTAAATTAAAAAGCAATCTAAAATGTTATAATTAAAAAAATTCAAATCATTAAAATTTTTCAAATAACTTCTTTAACCTAAGTAATCTAAAACTTTTAAAAATTAATCTGAAATTTTATAATTAAACTAAACTGTCTTAAATCATCAACCCAATCTTAATGGTTAAATCCCTTAACGAACTAATCTGCCCCTGAAGGTTTCCACCTTCATAACCTTTAAATGAAGCATCAAATGAAACTGTCACTTTCTTCATCAGATAACCAAATGTCCAAGTTCACCGAGCAAGAAACAAAATTCAACTAAATTCTTGGATGATCAATTCACCTGTACAATGAAATTCATTTGGACTCAAAATAATCTCAGAAGCACTAAAAAGATGTTCAGGACTCGTCCCGATCACTTTCTCAATATGATGGGATGTTTTAGAAGAACAATTGAATTTAATTGTTCTTTGGTGAAGAAAGTCATCCTTAACAAAACACAAGTATCTAGAAGTCATAGGAATTGACTAGCAATAGGATTAGGATTTTGGTAGACAACCAGAACCTTCCCTTAGCTTTACCTATGTATTTCTTGCAATTATTTAAATGCCATGACATATGTTTTAAGTGCAGCCTGAAATGACGAGAAGACCTGCGAGGTACGCTTTTATTTTATTGTAATTTATTTACATGTGCTGTACTTTCTTTCTTGTAAAACTTGCATGTTAAACAACAAAGTCACCCTGCATGAAAACTGAAACCTTTAGGATAGCCAAAAAACTGAAACCCAAAACTAAATTAAAAGTCACAACAAGATAAAATCCACCGCTAAAACATTCAAAAGATAAAACAACTCAAAATTTAATCACAAACAGAACAACAAAACTACAACTACAACTAAATTAAAATGCCTCGTTGGATGATCGGGAATCTCTCGGATGATGTAACCCACGTGTTGCTAACGAGATTTCCCACGGTCTAAATTAAAGTGTGGAACTCATTCAGTTGAGTTTAGCATATTCATTTGGACTAAGTGAATCCGATGAAAACAACAGTGTCGGGATGATGGAACCGTGGGATCTTAATCGATTCTGCTTAATCAACTTTAAGATTTGTTTTAATTAAAATACTAAGCCATCTCAATTTTCAACTTTTCTAAAACAAAACACTTCTCTCATCTGCCACTTTCTAAAACCAAACCTCTGCAACAACAAGGAGCTTGGAGCACAGTGGGTAGCACGGCTATCTTCATCAGCAAAACTTGTGTTTATCTCAGCAAAACCTTTCTTAGAATTAAATAACCAAGCTATAGAATTTTGAGGTAGTTATCCTAGTGCAACAGAAATCCTCAACTCTTTTTGTTAGGCATTTGCATAATCATGTTATGCAAATTAAACCCTAACCGGTCTTAGGACTCCGGGGTAATCGTTTGGTACAACATAAACCCTCACATCTTCGAGGCTATTTGTATGATTATGTCATACTAATATAAGTCCTAATTAACTTAAATTGGCAGGATCCAAACATTAATTAATTCTCTCTAAATTGAAGCCAAATCATAAGATAGTTTGGGAAGTTTCCAAGATTCCTCTTGGATCCTCAGCTTCTCCTACCTCTCTTCCTTTGGACTCTCAAAAAAACTATTCCAAATTTGATCTATTCCCTATTGAAATTTCCAAAATCCAATTGTTTGAAAACCTTAAACTTTGAAATTCTTGAGAGCAATACCACTGATCATTATCGAGAGTTTTCCTTAATGATTCCTGTCATTTAAGATGTAATTAACTATAGGGGCTTGCCCTTATAGGGAACTTTAAGAACCCAAGTAATATAAACCCTGCTTAATTCCTTTATATTAAGCAGGGGAACTTGTCGGCTTATAAAATTGGTTCGCAGACCAAATGGATGTCACAAATCTTCTAGTTTATTTAATCGAGTCCCATCATCAAGCAGTGTGTCTATTCTTCAGGATAGATACATGGTTCGTGATGTGGTGCCCGTTTATATAAACTATTTTGGGATGTGAGATCGGTTTGATTTCATATCTTAAATTTTTCAAATTTAAAACTATTTTTAAAAACCAAAATACTACTTTCCAAATTATATATACTTAAATTAAATTTAAAATTTAAAGTTCGCTGACAATTTCTGTAGGCTACTCCCTTTTCAAAATACTCAACTTAAAAATATGCCGACAACTGCACCACCTACAGGCTGCTTTATCTGCTGGCTGTACCAACTTTTTCCTCAAACATGATATCCTTCACTTTCCTCCACATTCCTCCTCTTTCCTTCACCTCTGCAAATCAAAGCCCTGGTCTTCATGCTAGAAAACCAACTGAAGTCAAGCACAACTTCAGCTTCTCAAGAGTAACACCCTTAGATGATATATCAATGTCAACATAACCATGTATCTACTAACCACTCTCACCGCATGGGCAATATCCCGCCTCACCTGAAAATCTTTTTCAACAAGTTCAGGCATGTACCTCTTACTGTCACCAAGCGCAGTCTTCACCCGGTACACCCACTTGTTGTGCAATGCCTTCTTCCCTGGTAGAAGTTCTGTCAACTCCTAAGTCTGATTCCCTGACAGGGAATCCATCTCCTTTTTTTTCGAACTCCCATTTGGTCGAATTTTCATCTTGAAAGATTTCTTTATTTCTGTGGTTCTCCATCATCTATGTGTGGAACAATAAGAGTGGCTACTCCAAACCCACTCTCGTCATCACTTCCATCAAAAACTTACACTGTGACCTCTGATAGATCATCAAATCTTACTTTTCTACTGTGGTCACCTGTAGTCATATATAGAGTGTCCGTTCTCTTACCCCGAGCCAGCATCAATGCTCCTTTGGTAACCTTCCATGTGCTATTTGAGAACACTACTGAATGACCACTCTGATTGAGTTGCCCAACAGAAGTGAGGTTTCTCTTCAACTCAAGAACATGCTTAACTTTTTGTAATGTTCATTTTCTTTTGTTAGGAAGTACAATATCAATGTCTCCCATACCCAACACATTCAGAGCATTTCCATCATCCAGATATACTTTTCTAAAGTCTCCAGCAACATAGTTTTAGATCAACTCCCGGTGGGAAGATGTATGGAAAGAAGCCTCTGAATCCAGTATCTAGTCATCAACAAAACTGTGAACTGCCAGCAATAGAGCATCCTGTATTTCTTTAGTTACCACATTTGCACTGTCATTCTCCGTCTTCTTAGAATTCTTGCAGTTCGTTTTGATGTGGTCAGCATTGCCACAATTCCATCAGATTATCTGCTGACCATACTTTGATTTTGATCTTCCTCTGTTTGAGTTCCTGTTCTGTGATCTCTCTCTAGAAACAACAATCAGTACTGAACTCGAACCTGAGGTATCACTAGAATCTTTCCTACGTACCTCCTAAGCCAATATCAAATCACAAATATCATCATATTTCACTTTAGATTTATCTGCAGAACTGCAAACTGCCATCCTCATAGCTTCCCAGTTATTTGGCAATGAAGACAACAAGATCAGCGCACAATTGATTTATGATATTATTGAATTCATTCAGATGCTGTGCAACATATGTATCTTATGTCATCTTTAAATTGAATAACTTCTTCATTAGTTATATCTTATTATTCACCGATGGCTTTTCATACATACAAGATAAACTGTCATAAGATCTGCAGTATTACTTTCCTTGATGATGTTGTGGGCAATGCACCTCAATAGTTTAATCCAATAACCCCCTAGAACCTTTCGATCCAACAAGATTTCATTCCACCTCTTCCATATTTTCTGGCTTCTTTCCCAGTAATGAAAGATCAAGTTTCTTCCTATAGAGGTAGTCCTTTATCTGCATCTTCCAGTAAACAAAATTTGTGTCATTAAACTTCTTAATCCCTGATTCCATCACTTCGTTTCCACCCACCTTTCTTCCTCTGACTACAATAAAGTGAAAAATCAGATCAAGAAAAATTTGCAATCAGAAAAGAACATAGAGCGGCACTTAGATTTATGTAGTTTAGAAAATTTGCTTAGGACCATGGAGCTGCAGAGGGTTTTATTACTTCGAGGAATTAGTGTGTCGAGCGCCTCAACTTTTACAAGAAAAATCTCTATTTTTCTTCTCTCCTACTCTCTCTTTCCCTCATATTAGAGGGCTTAGCTTGGGTTGGCCATTTATGACAGGATAAAGAAAATGAGAGAGAGATAGGTAGAGAGAGGTAGGTAGGAGAGAGGTAGGTGGGAGAGAGGTAAGTGGGATGTTGTAGGTGAGCACAAACTCCATATAATTCAGATGTTGTTCATGAATGTTTAATGGATTTTATGTATATTATTAGATGAAATGGAAATTGGTGCAACTGAGTATTGGACGAACTTCTTTTATTTTAGAGGCTGCAGAGGCTAAATTTAAGGAATTGATTGTATCTTATGAAGCTATAAAGTTAGAGAGAAAATTGGGTGATGTTGATCACAATACACCATGAAATTTTAATTGTGGAGCTCACTTATTTTATGAAGCAAGCCCTGTATGATAAGTTCTCTTGATTTTCATTCTTCATTTAGCAGTTTTTCCTTGAGAGATAGCCCTTAATTGTGTAAAATTACGCTGCACATATATATACATTTGTTAAATATTATCTAAGTTTTATTAACCATAAAAAGCTTAACTATCTACATGATTATTGATCTTGTGAGCTGTTTGTTGACTTCATTTTTATAAAGATCATTTCAAAGTCAGCTTGAGATAGGGAATATACCAATATTGACTTCTTAAATCTCACTGATGGACACTAAACCATAATGACTAGGATAAAACCATAATAAAGCCTTCTTAACCTAAATTTTAATAACATTCTTAAATGATCAAATCGGTAATGACAGACACTGATCTGATCAATTATTGACCTAAAAAGTCAACTTTGGTCAAAATGGTCAATTCTTGACCCAATAACCAACCCAATGATAGGTAAACTTTTGACCCAAACATCAATTTTGGTCAAAATGGTCAATCCTTGACTTAATGACCAACCCATTGACCCAATAGATCAACCTTTGACTAAAAAGTCAATTTTGGTAAAAATAGTCAATTTTTGACCCAATGACCAACCCATTGACCCAATAGGTCAACCTTTGACCAAAAGTCATTTTTGGTCAAAATAGTCAATTTCTGATTCAATTACCACCCTACTGACCCAAATAGTCAACTTTTAACCCAAAAAGTCAAAATTGGCCAAAATCATCAACCCAAGACTTAAAGACCACTGCATTCACCTCATTAGTCACCTCGTGACCTAAAAAGACAAATTAGGTCAAAATGGTCAAACCATGACCCAAAGATTATTGCATTGGCCTTATTCGTTATTCTTTGACATAAGTAATTGAAATTTAATCAAACCAATCCACACATAACACAAAGAAAACCACCCTAGCCCCACCGGTTAACTCTTGACCTAAAAGGATTAAAATTGGTTAAAATAACTAACCCACATCCCATGAACACTAAATTGACTTCAAAGATAAACATAGACATAATCAAATTGAAATTAATCAAAATGACCAAAATCTAATCGAAAAGTCACCACTTTGACCTTTGGATTGACTTAAACCCTAAAATTGGTCAATATGACCAAATCAAGCTCTTAATGACAAAACCCATGAAATTTATAACCAAACCAACCATGATAAGGTTGGGTGGGGCACATTGGACACTCTTGGATGAGAATTGGTTAACCTGGGTCAACATTGGTCAACCCTAGTCAACATTTATCAAATTTGATCAAAATACCCAATTTTGAAACAAAAATGATAAAAATTTATCAAATAATAAATTCTAAAATTATTTGGATTAATTTATTGGCTAATAATATAATTTCTAATATTTTTATTAATTACATAATTAATTAAATATGGAAATATAATTAAAAAGCCATGAAAATGAAATTTGATATGTGACACCATTTATGACATAATGAATGATTTTCAAAATTCCTAACTCATTAACGACATATTGAGTGACCTCATATGGGTTAGACACAACACATATGACCCATTAAAATAACTCAAACCATTAATGACTCATGATATGCCATTCAACCATGGTTAAAAGTGATTATGGAAGCATCATGATGAAGGAAATGAAGTGGCATGATCCCTTCAATTCAAAGTATGATTCATCCACTTTCATGGAGTGAGGTGGTTGGCCATCCTAATGGCTTATCACACACCTCCTAGGCCACCCAATAGGAAAAGAACAACGCTTGAACCCATCCCATACCATGGTTAAATGCAATCATAGCTAAGTCATGCATGAAGTGAGTAAGAGGTCTAAGGCGTCATCTTCCCTTCAAATTCATCAAATGAACTTATGATTTACCTATGGGAGGTGAATTCAGCAAGGTTAAGCTTGCCTTATCCACCTCCTTGAAGAGTGATATACCTAAAATATATAATATTTTTAAGTACATTTTTATACCTATTTTTTATGATATTGAACTTTAATATAATGAATTTTCATGTTTTTCTTGCAGATATGATTAAAATGAGTGACTATGATGAAAGGAGCAATAAAGGATCAAATTTGGAGCAAAAATTAGAAGGTGTGAAAAATTGGCCTTTGGTGCCTAAGCGCCACACCAATGACGAATATGCGCCACAGTTAAAGTGATGAATTTATTTAATTTTGGCATTCTTTGGTTAAACTTCACTAACTTCCCATCAGCACCAAGACTCATTTAAAATTTGAATGGATGGATGCATTCTTTGTAGATATATTGAATCCGGACACATTTTGAAGAGACACCAAGGCACCTTTTGGAAAATTTTAAAAAGAAGACTTGAAGATCAGAAAAAGAGTTTTTGCTTGAGGGTTTGATTAGTGTTAAGAGTCAAGTTTATGTTAGTGAGTTGTTAAGAGTACACCTTTCCACCTCATCCACTTTTATTATCACTTGTATCTAGTTTTTATTAAGAATAAATAGAGATTTGGAGTCAACAAAGTTGGGCACCAACCTCTATTGTGTCTTGTAAGGGGAAAACAAAGTTTCAAAAAAATTTCAAGAGTCTTGTGGAGAGGATTTTCAGATAAGTGTTTAACTTTGTTTTATATTTGGTTTTAAAGTAAATTTTTTTTTGTTTTCACTATGATTTCTACTTTCAAATCAAGTTGTGATTGTGTTCTCCATGGATTTTGAGTAGTTTTCTGTATCTTTTTCCTTTTAAATGACAAAGTAATTAAATTATGGAAGGAAGTGGTGTGAAGTATAGGATTTCAAGGTTGGAAGAAGTTGTGATGATTCACTACCTTGCACTTAATTTACTTTTTGATTTAGCCAATTAAGATGTTAAAATTTGTTGTGAGGTTATGTAAGATCCATTGCGATATTGTCTCAATCAACAATTGAAAAGAATTACATACAATTGTATGGATGAGAATTGTAGTCCATATAATTGGGTGCAAATAAATAGGAAGATATTCTTATAATGGAGATTAAATTTAGAAGACATTAGTGTGACAGGTTAAAGCCCCCTAATTTGGTTTGATGTGAAAAATTTTGTTATGAGATGTTAGCCCCTAGATGGAGGGAATTGAGGGAACTCTAGAGTGAGAGCTAGTATCTTCCCTGCCTAACCCATCTACTAGATTTCAAATCATCAAATTAACCAATGTTCTTTATAGAACCGAGTAAGGGTAAAGAATATAATTGCTTCTATTTGGCACAACACATTTTAAATGCTTCCATAACGAAATTCCATAATTATTACTGATTCATTAAAAGAGGAAAAAAGATATTTTATACTCATTTGCTTTCATACTAGTTTAAAGTTGTTTTAACTTTAGTTGTTTGCTTTATTTCTTATTCAGAAAATACAAAAAAATAAATTTGAAAACTTTATATTTTAAAGCATACTTTACAAAATCATTTTAAAAAGTAAAAACTTATTTTTCTTATTTCTTTAATATTTTAGACATTTCCCTGTGGGTTCGATATGTTCGGGCTTAATCAAAAAGTCTTATATTACTTGATAAACGATACATATACTTGCGTAGTATCCCATATTATTATAAATAATTAAATTGTATCTCTTATTTGCTCCTGAATTAAGTTTTTGGTACCGTTTCAAAGGAAGAGATAATATCATTGGAAAGAAATATAAAGTGAAAATCCTAAGCATAAATATTCGGGGATCACGTTTTTGGCGCCGTTGCCGGGGAAATTAATTAAAATTTCATTTAAAGAAGATTTAAAAAAAAATTAAGTTTTTAAATTTCATTATTTTTGTTAGTGTGTTTTATTTTATTTTGCTAATTTTTTATGTGTAGTTCAGGTTCTGAAGGACTCGTGCTTTAAAATTCTGAATTAGAGAGAAATATTAGAAAAATAAAAAAAATAAAAATTTAGAAAAAGATAAAAATATCCAAGAAATAGCAAATCAAGATCATTAAAATGTTGAAATACATCAAGAATTTAGACATTTAAGAGATTATGCTAGCCCTATAGTGGATGAACTTCATGGTAGTATTCAACACCCTGCTGTAGCTGCTAATTCATTTGAACTTAAAACTGATATTATTCAAATGGTATCTAATAATCAGTTTGGGGGAGCACCAACTGATTATTAGACTTACATCTTGCCATTTTTTTAGAATTGTGTGCTACTTTTAAATATGGTGGTGTTTCAGATGATGCTATTAGACTTAGACTTTTTCCTTTTTCACTGAGGGATAAAGTTAAAATTTGGTTAAATTCATTAGCACCTAGATCTATCAGAACTTGAAGTGATTTAGCACAAAAAGTACTTGCTAAATATTTTCCACCATCAAAAACTGCGAAGCTTAGAAATGATATCACATCTCTTTGTCAATTTGAAAGGGAATTATATACAAAGCATGGGAACGTTTTAAAGATCTCCTAAGAAAGTGTCTACATCATTCGATACCAGATTGATTAATAATTCAGAACTTTTACAATGGATTAGTCAGATCTCTTAGATCTATTATCGATGTCGCTACTGGTGGTTCATTGATGTCTAAACATTTTGCTGATGCTTATGATTTAATATAAGAAATGGCTACTAATAATTTTCAATGGCCTTCTGAAAGGTTAAATCCTAAAAAGGTAGCTAACATTCATGAAAATGATGCTTCTGCAATGCTAGCAAATCAAATTGCTGCAATTTCAAGGAAGATAAACCAATTTGGGATGAATTTTTCTCAGACAACATCCATGATTGAAGATAATTCATTAGGCTAAACGGGTGATTCTGAAACTTTACCAGAAACTTTGAATGTCATAAGTAAGCCTAAAAACCCATATTCCAATTATTATAACCCAGGTTGGAAAAACCATCTAAATTTTAACTGGAATACCAATAATCAGGGTGATAGTAATTAACAATGGGGGAACAACCAAGTAAGCCCATTGGAAAATTGGAACAACCAAGGAAATAATAATTATAGACCAACCTATCCTCCAGGTTTTAATAATACTTCACAATTTAAGGAGAAGAAGTTGTCTATTGAAGAAGTGGTGTTACAATTGGGAAATCAATTGCAAAGTCAAGGAGCTACGATAAGAAATATTGAGAATCAATTTGGACAGATTGCCAATTCATTAAGTAATAGATCCCAAGGAACGCTTCCTAGCAATACTGAAGTAAATCCAAGGGAAAAGACTAAGGAGCAAGTACACGTTATTCAGTTGAGAAGTGGAAGAGAGTTGGAAGGTAGCGTTTAAAAAGAGACTGAAGTAGAGAAAGAAGAAATTGAAAAACCAAAAGAGGATGCTCTGAAAGGTTTGGAAAAACCTATTTTTCCACCTAAAGTTGATTTAGAAAAGCTATCACCTCCATTTTCTTAGAGACTTCTACAACAAAAATTACATAAGCAATTTTAAAAATTATTAGAGATATTTAAGAAACTTATAATGAATATTCCATTTGCTGAAGCCTCAGAACAAATGCCAATCTATGTGAAATTTACGAAGGATATTCCTAACAAAAAGAGGAAGTTTAAAGATAATGAGACGATTGCCCTTAGTGAAGAGTGCAGTGCAATAATTCAGAAAAAACTTCCTGAAAAGCTTAAATTTCCTGGAAGTTTCACAATTCCATGTACAATTAGAGATAGATTTTTGGAAAAGTTTTATGTTATTTGGGTTCAACCATTAATCTTATGTTCAAAAGACTGGGATTAGGAGAAATAACCCCTACTACTGTAACTCTGCAATTAGTTGATCGTTCGATCACATATCCTAAAGGAGTTATAGAAGATGTTTTGGTGAAAGTGGATCAATCTATTTTTCCTGTTGATTTCATTTTGTGGGATATTGAGGAAGGTAAAGAGATACCCATAATTTTAGGGAGACCTTTCCTAGCCACAGGCAGAGTAATGATAGATATGCAAAAAGGGGAATTGATGATGTGAGTTAATGATAAAATTGTTACATTTAATATTTCAAAGTCAATAAAATATCCTACAAGAGGTAAAGATGATGAATGTTATAGGATGGATGTTATAAAATATTTGAGTGAAAGCCATTTCAATTCAACTTATGAAGGAAAATCTGAAAGTAAAGAATTGGTAAACAAGCAAGAAGATGAATTACAAGATTCTGAAGATTTTCATGAGGAATATTTAAATTATGTTCATGAAAATTTTGAAATTTTGGACATGACTGGAAAAGATGAATCTTTTGGTCCATCAATTGAAAATCCTCCTGAGCTTGATTTAAAGATACTTCCTAATCATTTAAAGTATGTCATTTTAGGTGATTCCTCAACTTTGCCAGTTATAATTTCCTCTCAATTAACTGAAAGAGAAGAAGAGAGTTTGCTTGAAATTTTGAAGAAATATTAAAAAACCTTTGGATGGAAAATAACTGATATTAAAAGAATTAGTCCTTCAACTTGTATGCATAGAATCCTTATGGAGGATAATTGCAAACCTCGGGCTGATCCTCAAAGGAGATTAAATCCTATTATGAAAGCAGTTGTTAAGAAAGAAATTTGAAAGTAGTTGGATGCTAGAATTATCTACCCTATCTCAGATAGTGCATGGGTTAGTCATATTCACTGTGTACCTAAGAAAATAGGGGTTAATGTGTCTGTTAATGAAAAGAATGAAACAATACCCATAAGACAAGTTATATGATGGCGAATATAAATTGATTATAGAAAATTAAACCTTGCCACAAGGAAAATTCATTTTCCACTTTCTTTTCTAGATCAGATGTTGGATAGACTGGCTGGGCATAAAAACTTTTATTTTCTAGATGGATATACTGGTTACCACCAAATCTAAATTGCTCCTGAGGATCAAGAGAAAACAATGTTTACCAGTCCTTATGGTACATTTTCTTTTAGAAGAATGTCCTTTGGTTTATGTAATGCCCCTACTACATTTCAAAGATGTATGACGACAATTTTCTATGATTTAATAGAAAAAGGAATTGAATTTTTATGGATAACATTTTAGTGTTTGGAATGTCATCTGAATCATGCTTAGAACATCTATCTAAAGTTCTAAAACGCTGTGAAGAAACAAACTTGGTTCTTAACTAGGAGAAATGCCAATTTATGGTAGTAGGAGGAATAGTTTTGGGACATCGTATATCAAAAAATGGTATGGAAGTAGATCCTACAAAAATTCAAGTGATCTCTAATTTACCTTGCCCAACTAATGTAAGGGGAATTAGAAGTATTCTGGGACATGCTAGATTTTACAGGCATTATATTAAAGACTTTTCACAAATTTCAAAGCCTTTATGCCTTTTACAGGAAAAAGATGTAATTTTTAATTTTGATGATGAATGCCTAAACGCTTTTGAAACTTTAAAAGAAAAATTAATCACTGCACCTGTTATAGTTTCACCTAATTGGGAAATACCTTTTGAATCAATGTGTGATGCTAGTTATTTTGCTATTGGAGCTGTTTTAGGTTAGAAATATGATAAAATTTTCAAAGTGATTTACTATACTAGTAAAACTCTTAATGAAGCTCAAATTAATTATACTATTACTGAGAAAGAGCTATTAGCTATCGTATTTACCTTTGATAAATTTAGATCATATTTAATTGTAACTAAATGTGTGGTGCATATTGATCATTCTGCTATTAAGTATTTAATGAAGTGGAATGATGCTAAACCAAGGTTTATTAGATGGATTCTTCTTTTGCAAGCATTTGATTTCGGGATAGTAGATAGGAAGGGCGCTGATAATCAGATTGTTGATCATCTGTCCAAGCTTGAAACTAAAAAATCTCTCTGTTATGCTGAATAAATTAATGAATATTTTCTTAATGAAAAATTGTTGGTTGATAATGAGTGGTGTGTTCCGTGGTATGCAGACATTGTAGACTTTATTGTCAGTGATATTTTACCCTATGGTTTGACATACCAGGAGAGGAAGAAATTTATATCTGAAGCAAAGACTTATTTTTTGGATGGCCCGTTTTTATATAAACAATGAAAGGATTTGATTATTCGAAGATGTGTGCCTTTAGAACTAACTTATGAAATTATTCAAAAATGTCATAATTCTGATTATGGGGGATATTTTAGAGTTGATAAAACTACATATAAAATCTTATAATCTGGATTTTATTGGCCTACAATTTTTAAGGATGTTAATGTTTATATTAAAAATTGTGATCAATGTCAACGTGTAGGTAATATTTCTAGAAGAAATGAGATGCCCCTCAATTATATGTTGGAAGTTGAAATATTTGACGTTTGGGGATTAGATTTCATGGGACCATTTATACCATATTTAAAAAATACATACATTTTGATAGCAGTAGACTATATATCTAAATGGATTGAAGCTGTTGCTTTACCTTGATGTGATGCTCAAAGTGTTGCAAAGTTTTTAAATAAGAATATATTTTATAGATTTGGAATACCAAGTGTAATCATAACTGATGGGGGAAGTCATTTTAAGAATTCGATAATGAAAAAGTTAGTAAAGAAATATCATATTAACCATCACATTGCTACTGCTTGTCATCCGCAGACAAGTGGTTTGGTTGAATTATCCAATTGTGAAATTAAAAGAATATCGAAAAAGATTTTTAATTCAAATAGAAATGATTGGTCAATCAAATTAGATTATGATTTGTGGGCCTATAGGACTGCCTACAGAACTCCTATAGGAATGTCCCTATATAGGTTAATTTTTGGAAAAGCTTGTCATTTACCAGTTGAACTTGAGCATAAAGCATATTGGGCTATTAAAGAGTTCGATTATAATTTAAAAAATGCTAGATAAAAGAGATTGTTGCAATTAAATGAGCTTGAACAGATAATGAATGAATCTTATGAAAATGCCAAGATTTATAAAGAAAAGATGAAGTTATGGCATGATCGGAAGATTCTTACTGAAAATCTTGAGCCAGAGCAAAAAGTTTTGTTGTATAATACTATATTGAGAATTTTTGCTGGAAAACTTAAGTCCAGGTGGATAGGCCCATTTATTGTGATGAAAGTTTATTCATATAGAGCTGTGGATATTCAAGATCCTAAGACTCGAAAAATATTTAAAGTGAACGTTCATAGACATAAACCTTACTTTTTGGTCGATCAATCTAAACCTAAAAAGAATCTGATGTTGGGTCACTTAGAATAAGCTCTGGGTATGTCAGGCTGATGACGTTAAACCAAGCGCTTTGTAGGAGACAACCCATATTTATCGGTGTGCTTTGTTTTATGTTTGCTTTGTGTGCTTTTATTTGGTTTGATTTTAGAAATGTGGTAGCATTTTGGAGTTTTTTATGTTATAGTGGTGTTTATTTGACCTTATTTGATGACTTAAAGGAATCAGAATGAAGATTTTGACATTTTGCAGAACTGTGCAAAAATGTGCACTGGCGGCCATGCGCCGCTGATTGGCGCATAGGCGCCACAATTATAAAAAAATGTGAAAAATGAGGTTCTAGAAGCCTAACTCATGGGTGAGTAGTTTTTGGAGTTATTGAGGAGTTTTAAAATGTGTAGGGTAGGTTTAGTGCCTTCCCAAGTCTATAAAATGGCCCTGAAGTTATGAAATACTTGCCTCAGTTCTTATTTTCATTCCTGAGTCTTCTGAAAGTGTATTTTGAGTGCAAAAATGTCTTCTTGGGAGAGTGAAATTAAGAAGAAAGAGGAAGCCAACAAGAAGAAGTTTATTTGCAATAGTGCGCAAGAGTTATATAATGGATTTCTGGCTGTGAGTATCCAAGGAATAGCAAAAAGGATTACAAAGATCGAGGCTGATGTGGAGTCTATTGATGCAAAGGTAAATGAAATTAATGCTCATTTAGCTTACATTGGATGGTAACTCAAAATGCAATTCAGTCATACAAGTCATGTGGAAGAAGCAAATAGAGCAATGTTTCTGAAGAACAAATGGTTTTAAGAAGATGATGTTAGAGCTTTTGATCATCGCCCGTTTTATCATATTTACATTCCAGATGGTTCAAATGGAACTAACGGTGGTTCTGGATATATTCCACCAAATGGAGAATTGAATTCAATTATGTGTGGTCTTGTTATCTTTGTTGTGTGTTTAATGTTTTATGTGCATTTTCATTAATATTTTTATTTGTTGTACTTTACATGTGTTCACTACATCTTAATGATTTAAGTTTGTATTTAATTACAAGTGTTTGAACTTATGTATTTGGAAATTTCATTCAAAGTATTTTGGATAGAAATTTGTAGTTTGTATAAAGTGTAGTTTGTTATTAATATAAGTTTGTATTTGTGTCAAATTTGTGTGAAATCATTGAAATTTAAGAGTACTTTTGGAGTATTAGAAGAGTTTATGGGGAGAAATAATTATTTGAAGTGATTAAGGGGGACTAACCCAAGAACTGTCAAAAATAAGATAAATAATTCTAGCATCTAACCATTTTAAAATTTCTTTCTTAATAACTTATTTCATTATAGGATTCAATCTCCTTTGAGGATCATCCTTAGGCTTATGATTATCTTTCATCAAAATTTTGTGCATACAGATTAAATGACTAATTTCTTTAATATTATTCAATGTCTATCTAAAGGCTTTCTTATGATTTTTCAATGTCTCCAATAATTTTTCTTCCTATTATGTAGTTAAATCTGAGAATATAATAATTAGTAATGTAGATGAGTTCCCAAAAATGTACATTTTAAATGAGCAGGGAGCACCTTCATTTCAAATTCAAGAGTTTTTTCTATAGAAGGAATCAGAGGTTTACTCTTTTCAGTAATATCTAAAATTTTAAAATTTTTCTGAATAAAATTTGAACTCTCAATAATTATCTCATTTGATTTATCATCATAATCACTTCCAGTTTCACTTTTCAATTCTTTTTAATCAGATATTACTTCACATATTAATAATCATATAATCAATAATATCCATTCTATAGCATTTACTATCTCTTCCTTTATCAAGATACTTCATTGATTCAAGCACAGTAAATGTGAATTCCTGGTCATTAACTATCATGGTTAGTTTTCCTTTTTGCACATTTATCATCACACGTCCGATGACAAGGAAAGGCCTCCCCAAAATGATAGGAATTTATTTATCTTCTTCCATATCTAGCACAATGAAATTAAAAGGGAAGATAAATTTATCCAGTTTAACCAACACATCTTCTATAAGCCCATTAGGATAAGTGATAGATCGATCAGTTAATTGTAGGTTTACAGTAGTTGGAGATATCTCTCCTAAACCTAACTTTCTAAATAGAGATAATGGCATGAGATTAATGCTTGCTCTTAAATCACATAAAGCTTTTCAATAAAATTTTTCTCCAATCGCACAAGGTATAGTGAAGCTACCAGGATCTTTAAGTTTTCGAGGAAGTTTTTTCTGAATTATTGCACTACATTCTTCACTAAGTGCTACAGTTTCATAATCTTCAATCTTCCTTTTTTATTTAAAATTTCCTTCATAAATTTAGCATACCTTATCATCTATTTCAAAGCCTCTGCAAAGGAATATTAATTGTAAGCTTCTTAAATATCTCAAAAAAATTTAAAAATGGTTGATCCTACTTTTGTTGTCTTTGAGGAAAAGGTAGTGGTGGTGGTGTTTCTAAATTAATCTTAGTTGGATAGACATGTTATTCTACCTCCTTAGAAATAGTTGTTTTAGGTTTTTCAGTTTCTCTATGTTCTCTCTCAACTTCAATTTCTTTTTGAACTCAATCATTTAATTCCCTTGCACTCCTAAGTTGGACAGCTTTAACTTACTCTTGTTCTTTATTTTTATCTTTAGGTTTGATCTCAATATTACTAGAAAGTGTTCCATGAGGACTATTGCTAAGTGCGTTAGTACTTTGTCCCAGTTGATTCTCAATATTTAGAATAGCAGCACTTTAAATTTGTAATTGATTTTGCTTCTGTAACACCACTTCTTCTATTGACAACTTTTTTTCTTTAATTTGTGGATCATTACTGAATCGAGGAAGATAAATATGTCTATAGTTAGAACTACTCTGATTGTTCTAGTTTCTCAATGGGTTTACTTGATTTTTCCCCCATTGTTAACTTCCACCACTAGTATTATTGTTTCAGTTAAAATTGGGATGGTATTTCCAACCTAGGCTGTAATAGTTAAAATATGGGTTATTAGGTCTATTATTAATAATATTTAAAGTTTCTAATGAGGTTTGAAAATCAATCATCTGTCCTAATGAATTTTCTTTAATCAGATGAGGTGTTGGAGAAAAATTCATTGTAATTTGGTCTATTTTTCTAAATAATGCAGGAACTTGAGATAGAATCATTGTGATAGCGTCATTATCATGAGTACTGGTTACTTTCTTTAGATTTACTCTTTTAGAGAGCTATTGATAATTATTTGTAGTTATCTCTTCAATGAATGAATAAGCTTCATCAAATGGTTATTACATTAATGAACCTCCTGTAGTAGCATCTATGATAGAAGGATCCTACTAACCCATTATAAAATGTTTGAATGATTAACGAGTCTGGTAAAACATGGTGTGAAAACTTTCTATGGAGTTCCTTAAATCTTTCCCAAGCTTTATATATTGAATCTCCTTCATACTGAATAAAATAAGTAATCTCATTTCTAAGTTTAGTAGTTATTTAGAAGGAAAGTACTTAGCTAAAAATTTTTGTGCTAAATTCCCTTAAGTTCTAATAGATCTAGGAGCTAGGGAATTTAACCACATCCTAGATTTATCCCTTTATGAAAAAGGGAAAAGTCTAAATCTGACAGTTTCGTTTGATGTGCCATCATATTTAAATGTAACATACAGTTCTAAAAGACTTGCAAATTTAAATTTGGGTCAGCAGATGGTGTTCCCCCAAACTATTGTTTTAAACCATTTGTATAATAATAGATTTAAGTTCAAATGATTTAGCTGCAACAACTGAGGCTTTTATACTTAAGTAAATTTCATCTGCTATAGTATTTTCATAGTCCTTAAAGGACTTTGTATATTATGATGTTCTTGTTCAACAGTTTGATTTTCAAAATTATTTGTGGTATATTTGTCATTTCTTGAAAATTTCGAAACCCATTTTGTTTTCTAATTTTTTTTATCGCTCGTTCTAATTCAGAATCGTAAGTCACTAAACCTTTAAATACAAAACTACACATACACAAAGTAAAAAATTTCAGAAAATAAAACTTAAAATACTTAAATGAAAAAATGTTTTGATTTACGGTTTTTCAAAATTTTTTATCTTTTTTTTTTGAAAATGTAAAGGTACTAAAATAAATATTTAATTCTCCTAAAATAAATCTACAGTTCAAATAAATTTATAATTCATAAAGTTTTGTCGCTTCCTCGACAACGGTGCCAAATATTGACCCGACCCACAATTACACAGATATTTGTACTCCAAAAGAGCCAAAATCTTGCCTTAATTTATATTAAGCAGTTTGTGTGAATAACTGAAATGATAAAATAGATAATAAACCTTCACACTAAGGGTACTACGTGAGCATGCGTATCATTTCAAGTAATATATGATTTTCTTTAAAAATTCCAGTATCGATCCCACAAAAAAGCTGTAACTTTTTAATAATGATTTAGAAAACCTTTATCTAAATTGTAGATAAATATGATGGGAGAATAATGTCGAAATGTCTTAAATGAATTAAAATTGAATTTAAGCAGAATATAAGAACAAAGTTTAACAGATTAATAAAGTTTAAAAGGCTGATAAAGTGTACAAGAGTTCAAATGTTATGAAAATATCTTTCCCCCTGCAAAGAGATATTAATCAGTGCAGGATTTTAATGATTAAAAATATAAAATGATATATTCTGGTAAATAGAGGCATAGCCATCCTTTTCCCCCTCTCGGTCCTAGCAAAGAACATTGACTAATCTAAATTTGCTTCAGCTAGTGTAATAGTATTGAGTAGATTCTGGTTTCTCACATCCAGATTACCCACTGTGCTCTCTCTATAAGGCCTACTAGGGGCACTAAAATCCAACCTCTAAACCGAAATGACAAAAGAATTTAGCATCATCTTAGAAACATCAATTATACGCCCATCAAAACTTATCTCCCAATTTATGTATGCTCCTTATATTGTGGTCACCCTCTTCGTAAAGTGAGTGTAATATTCATAAGTTGGGTGAAATTATAACCCTCTCGGGTCATTATGTTTCTCAATAAGTTGTAACCTCAAAAGTAGCTAATTTGCAAAGTCAATGAAGAATTGGTGAAAATGTCATAACAACTATTGAAATAAAAAGAATCTTTACACCATTCTCATACGATACGATTAATTTGAATATACAAGGAGAAAGAAATAAAACTATTCATAATTCATGGAGATAAAACAAAAACACATGATTTGTATTGAAAGTCAAGTCTTAACACCAAAAGCACAAACAAAAATACGAGATGCCTTTCTTATGTCTTCTCTCAAAGCAAATACTGGAGTTTCCTTCAAACAATCTTCAAACTTTTTTTACAAACAATCTCTCACTCACACACTCAAAATACTCTCTAAATAATCTCCAAAATACTCTCTAAACTCTAAAAATTCTCTCCAAAACTCTTCTAGAACTCATCTTTTCGTTCAACTATTGACCTATTTAATAGATCTAACCAAAAGTTATTTCATGCACCCCTCCAAAATTCGGCCAAATTCAATGCTCATTCTAGAAAATCGGTTAATGGAGCTATAGGGTCATTCTGGGGCCCTATAGCGCCCATCTCGTTCGATAGTTGGAGCTATGGCCCCAAGGCCGGCGCTATGGCGTCATACAATATTCTTCATTTTTGCTCAATTTTGCCCTCATTTTCTCTAAATATTCATTCGTTGTACCTGAAACAAAAAATATGCAAAATATATTTCTATAAAATGCAATATCATAATGTGCATAAAATCACCATTGAATGTATATTAAAACAGATAATTTTCAAGTGTAACACAGATCAGATAAATTCTGGAAAACCCCATGAAGTTAAGCGAAACTTAAGTTGCGTTTGACACAGCTTATTGCCGCTTTAGGCGTTTTGAAAACACAAGGACGGTGTTTGGTTCGCGCGATTGGGAGGCGGGCTGAAAACACCGCTCTTAATTTTTTAAGAGATGTGGGACGCGCGTGCGTACCGCTTCGATGAATTGCTTTTATGAAAAAATCCATCTCATGCCCTTCTTCTCCACCGTGCGATCGTGTTGCTGTATCTGCTTCTCTCTCTCTCGTCTCTTCAGTTCTTCTTCAAGTCGTCCTTATCCGATTCCCGCCTCATCGATCCCACACCATTTTCCGCATCTGATGACGTATTCAAATTGACGCGCCAACGATGCTTATCAATAATAAGAGCTTCTCCTTGGATCTGGAAGCGTGTACTGTCGGCGGCGGAGGCAGGATGGAAGCTGAGGAGCTGATAGGCAGGAAAAGTATCAACATATCGATGAGCAGTAATTGGTTTCTTGATTTGATGAAGGTGAAGGTTGCAGCGCGGCATATTTCGTACATGACGTTATTTGGCTGTGTCCTTATTCTTGCTTCTCTTTTGCCCTTCGTCTTCATCCTCATCGCCGTCGGCACTCTCGAAGGCGTCAATAAGTGCTCCCCGTTTGGTAAGTGGGTTTGTTGATTTTGAATTGAGAAAATTGGTGAAAATTTTGGCTTTGAATTGGAAGATATGCGGAGGACTGTCTGTTTGTTACTTTGCTTTTGATTGGCTTTTCTTCATCTCGCCGTGTTTTCATGCTTTTTAGTAATTCATATATTGCTGATTTTGAAGCCTATAGGCTTAATTCTGCTTCCATTTACGTCACTCACTGTGATGAAAAGTAGACAGAAACGAGTTACTCTTGATGGATAAATGTCTTTATTGAAATTCCAAGAGCTTAAAAATTCTACACAGAGGACATTCGGCCGAGAAATTTTAAAAATATATTCTGCAGAAAACTCCTATTTCATGGAAAACAAGTGGCAAATTTTAAGCAGCAAACGTATCAGGAAACAGTCCAAAGAATGCAAGGCAGATTAGAAATTTTTCAATGGCTTGTGAATACTCATATGAGTGAGAATCTTTGGAGCATAATCAAAGGATGTCCTTATAAAATTTCTGTTGAGAAATTTAGGGAAAAGTAAACAAGAATCGACGCAATCCAGAAGAATACAGAGAGATTTAACGAGGTTCGGCAAAGATGCCTACGTCCTCGGGAGCAGAGCGGCGACTTTCTTTTCACTAATCAGAAGGGTACAGAATACAAGATTCGAGCATTCGGCATAGGTCGCAGGGTTACATGACAAGACGCTATTTATAATCATAGAGTACGATATGTAATTACCAAATTACTCCTCTATTAACCAGCGGGCGCACCGCACCCCAACCCACATAATAAAATCCCGGATTCACTCGCTCCGCTCCAACATTAATTCCATATTAGGTATATGAGTCATACCTAACAAATCTCGCACTTGGCGAATATCCAGCCTCTTAGGAGATAAATACGCAGGAGTTTCTCATGCACCGATGTGGGTTGGGCCACCATGCTTATCTAGCAAGCTTGTGAATGTTCAACAAGTCCAAGCAATGCGAGAACTTGTTGATAGAAGCTGGCTAGTCGACATATCGACTGCATTCTCATCGGTATGAACCTACGTAACGATATCTCACAAGAAGTAATTAATTCTACGATCTTGTGATACCGACATCAATGTGCTTGGTCCTCGCATGGTACACTCGGTTGCTTAGCCGAGTAAATAGCACTACGATTATCACAATCGAGCTGAACTCCACCTTGCTCAACGCCAGGTTCTTTCACTAGCCAGGTCAGCCATAAAGCTTCTTTAGCGACTCGATCATCTGTCATGTACTTCGCTTCGAGTTGTAGATAATGTCACAATAGGTCGAGCTGTCGATTTCCGCATATAGGCCCTCCACCAAGAGTAAATACATACCGATTGTAGACACTTCGCCATCCAAATCACCTGCATAGTCCGAATCAACGTACCTCATAGCCGAAGGATCATTATGCTCGATTGCCAAAGATAATTCCATGTCCTACGGTGCCTTCGGATACTCGAAAATCCACTTGATTGCTTCCCGATGTCGCCTTCTCGGTTTAGACATGTATTTGCGAGACTTGACTAACGACATGAGCCAAATCGGGACGAGTGCATACCATTGCATACATCAAGCAGCCAACTGCACTGGCATAAGGAACCTTTGCCATATCTTCGATTTCCTCATCTATCTTCGGACACTGTTCTGAAGAAAGCTTGAAATGATTTGCCAATGAAGTGCTTACGGGCTTAGCATTGCTCATCTCGAACACCTGTCAGCACTTTCTCGACATAGCCTCGTTGAGATAGACACGGTCGTCTTGAGCCTCTATCCCGTCGAATCTCCATTCCGAGAATTTTCTTTGTAGGACCCAAATCTTTCATGTCAAATTCCGGCTTAACAAAGCTTTCAAACCACGGACATCATTCATATTCTTTGCAGACGAATCGGAATATCATTAACATACGATAACGAGAAAAATAAATGTACCATCATCGAGGCTCTTAACATAAACACAACAATCATACTCACATCGTCCGTAGCTCAATCCGAATCATGTAGGAGTCGAACCGCTTGTACCATTGTCTCGGAGCGCTTCGACCCATACAACGATTTCTTTAACTCGCAGAACCGGATGCTCTCCGTCCGGGTTGAGTGAACCCTTACAGTCGCTTCATGTAAATCGCTCCTCTAAATCACCATGTAAGAAAGCGGTTTAACATCCATCCGCTCTAGATGCGGATCCCAAATAGCCTACCAATGCAAGCACTGCCCGATTAAAGTATGTCGACTACGGGGAGAAGATTTCATCATAATCTATCCCCTTCGCCGAGAAAATCCCTTCGCTACCAATCGAGCCTTGAACTTTTCCCCTTCTTTTACGATCTGCTTGGCTTCCTTTTATAGACCCACTTTCACCTGATAGCCTTCTTTCCTCGGGAAGGCTCGAGCCCAGCTCCGAGTGTGATTCTTCTACGAAGACTCCATCTCCTCAACCATTGCACCCATCCACTTCTCTTTCTCTGGTGGTAACTAGCTCCTTGAAAAGTGGGCTGGATCGTCACTGCTTGGCGAGAAGTGCGAAAGAGACCAAGTCTTTGTAGCCCAATCTGTCAGGAGGCCTTATACTTGGTGCGTCTCTGTCTATCTGCGGCTAGATTGTAATTCGCGGATCATCCGGAATGGAATCACCGGGTGTCGGATCCGAACCTTCAACTCTCTCAGTCTACTGCGAACGCTGCTCTAGATCCATCTGCCTTGTCTACGAAGCTGGAGCTCGTTCCCGGCACCTTGTCTTGATTCTCACTGCAACATGGATTGCTCGTCGAAGATCGCATCTCTGCTGATCACCGCCTTCTTTGCAATAGGATCCCAAAACTTGAATCCTTTCACACCTTTCTTATAGCCCAGAAAGATGCACTTCTTGGATTTTGGATCAAGTTTTGATCTTTCATCTTCAGGTACATGCACATAGGTAGGACAACCAAAAATTCGTAAGTGATCGAAGCTTAACTGGATTACCTGTCCATACCTCTTCTGTAACCTTGCCACCTAATGAAGCTCAAGGTGATCTATTGATGAGATAGCATGCCATATTCACAGCCTCTACCCAGAAGTTTTTAGGAAGCTCTGCATTCAGTCTCAAGCATCTTGCCCTTTCAGCTAAGGACCTCGTTCATCCTTTCGCAACGACCATTCTGCTGCGGTGTCTTCCGAGCGAAAAATGCCTCCGAATCCCATGCTCCTCGCAAAACTTTTAAGCGTGAATACGTGTGCTCCGTGCCATTATCGGATCTCGGATACTTGATCTTTCTACCGGTTTGGTTCTCCATCTCGACTTTCCACGAGCTTGAATTTAGAGAAAACTTGATTTCTGCTTCGAGAAATACACCCAAACTTTCCTAGAAAAATCATCGATAAAAGTAACATAATACGAGATCCTCCCATCGATGCTTCCACAGTAGAGCCACATACATCGGAATGTACATAATCAACAATCCCTTTAGTTTTATGCTCTCAGGTGATAAAACTCACTACGAGTACTGTTTTCCGAGAATACGGAACTTACGAATTCCAACTTGCGGCTTTTCACACCATGCGACAAATTCCTTTTATACAATTCCGCCATCCCACGTTCACTTCGAGATGACCCGAACGCATATCTGTAGCGCTTTCGTACTATCATCATCCGACTCAACGGAATGAACTCCACCTCTGTTGTACTCCCGACGGTTTGTAGATATTACACTGCGATTAACTTTCACTTTCATCAGCGGTCAGTGCACCTTCACAATCACGATGGTTTCCCTATCCTCATCCGCCTTAGGAATAAAACCATTTTGATGTAGATCGCCGGAAATCGATTCTTCTTGAATCTGGAATGTGCCGACATCACATAATGTTCTAACTGTGTCATCATACATCTTAATTCTGACTTCTCAAATACCAGCAATATTGCAGCATCTATCATCACCTAAATAGACTGAGCCAGAATTAGTTGATCTGTATGAAGAAAACCACTCTCTGTTAGGTGTTATGTGATAAGAGCACCTCGAATCGAGAATCCATGCATCCGTTAGCGAGTTGATGATAATGAAAGTATATCACCATCACTGCATCGAATTTTCACCTGCACCACGTTCACGGACTCGATGATACATCACCTTTCTCCTCAGTCTGTTTCTTCAGTTTCGGACAATCCCTCCTCATATGACCTGGCTCATTGCACTTGTAGCAACGAATCGTTTGTTTGCCTTTAGACTTAGATCTGGAATTTCGCTTTCCAGATCCCTCCTTCTCTTTCTTCCTTCCACGATCCCGTTTACCCTTAACATATAGACTGTCGCCATGAGAGCTTTCCATGCATTCTGCTTCCGCTGGTTGTGAGCCAACAATGCTGCAGTAATCTCATCAACTTTGATAGTTTCTTTCCCATATGTCAGAGTAGTCACCAGGTGTTCATAGGAAGAAGGCAACGAACACAATAGAATCATCGCTCTGTCTTCATCCTCAATATTCACATCAAGCCTTGATAAATCCGTAATTATTTGATTGAAGCCATTAACGTGCTGCGCTAGATCAGAACCTTCCTGCATCTTCAGCCCATACAGCTTTTGCTTCAGATACAATTTATTCGTCAGGGATTTCACCATAAATTGAGTTTCCGATTTATTCCATATCTCCCCTGGAGATTTCAGATTCATCACGTGGTACATAACTTCATCTGCCAGACATAATCGTATGGTTGCTGCCGCTCTTTGTTGCAATTCTTCCCAATCTTCATCCTCCATGGCATCTGGTTTCGTTGCCCGCAAAGCCTTCAGGATCCCTTGTTGTGCCAGCAAATCCTTCACCCGTGTTTGCCGCAATTCGAAGTTATCAGTTCCATCGAACTTCACTACCTCGAATTTCGCACCAGAAATCGCCATCTGAAAATTAATCCTACAATAAAATTTTCCTGCAAGAATGAAAATTGCAACGAACTTTTCTGCAAAAAATTCCTCTGCAATTACTGAAGCCAAAAATTTCTTAGAATCTTTTTCAAAAAATTTCTTCTTCAGTGTCCAGCAGAAAATGAAATAAAATTTTCTTTCTTCGCACCCAAGAATTAATTAGCAGAAATTAATTCCCTTTTTTCTCCACGTCCACAAAAATTAGTTTCTTAATCATAAACTAATTAACTGATTAAGAAAAAAAAAATTTGCTAAGAATCTTTTCAAACCGTTAATTAAGTTTCCCTTAATCAAGAGAAATTAATTAACCTTCCCCAGAACAAAACCGCGTCCAACAGTTGCCTTTATTGTCTCCAGATTTCTTAATTAAGATTAATTCCTTAATTAAGCACTTTTTCCTTAATTAAGCTTCCTTAATTAAACTTTTCCCAAAAGGCAAGAAGAAAATTTCCTATCAGGGATCCGTTTCCTCCTCCGCGTGAAGCTCTCCCGCTGCGTCGAACTCTTTGTGTCTGGTCGCAGATCGCTGGAAGCTCCGCCAAACCTGACCTAGCCCGAGCCGAAAACCTACGCCCAGGCCGAAACCTTCTCTGAACGCCTCGAACAGTAGCGAGCTTTGCGCGATGTCTGTCGTGGAAGAAGCCCGCAGCGATTCACGAACTATCTGTTCGTCCGAAGCCTGCCTGCGACGTTGCGGATCTGCTGGAGCGAACTACTCTTCTTCGTGCCGCTGAATCGGTGCGAAACTCTAGCCGTCGCCAAATCTTCTTCGTGGTTCTTCCTGCGCTGCTGAACTTCTTCTATGCCCTCGAACCAGGCTCTGATACCACTTGTTGAGAAATTTAGGGCAAAGTAAACAAGAATCGACGCAATCCAGAAGAACACAAAGAGATTTAACGAGGTTCGACAAAGATGCGTACGTCCTCGGGAGCAGAGCGACGACTTTCTTTTCACTAATCAGAAAAGAGTACAGAATACAAGATTCATCATTCAGCATAGGTCCTAGGGTTACAACAGGACCTATTTATAATCATAGAAGTACAATATGTAATTACCAAATTACCCCTCTATTAAACCGCGGGGCCTTGCCCCCGTACCCCCAACCCACATAATAAAATCCCCAGATTCGCTCGCTCCGCTCCAACATTAATTCCATATTAGGTATATGAGCCATACCTAACAATTTCTTTGCAAAGTATATATAGGTCTTACAATCTCTTAGAGGTGATCTAGCTTGTCATATAAAAAGAAGCTATAATTTAAAAGATGAATAGCAATTTACTTTTCTAAGAAGGGGAAGAAGAAGGGGATTTAGAATAGCGTTGTGAAACGTAGGAGGAGAAGGCCGAGCAATGTCATCTTGAATTTTCGTTTGTTCAAAAATGGAACTTCAACCATATGAAAAGATCTATCAACGTTGCTCCAGACATGCCCCCTCAACATTTTAAAATGAATATTATCATAATTTTAGTTGTAATTTTGTTATGAATTTTTTCTTTTAGTAGGTTCCTAGATACTCACTCTTAAGTGATTAGTATAACTTTTTTTTGACTGTTATTTAGTATTTTTTAGATTTTAGAATATTGAATGTGTTATCATTACTTTATTATTACAAACAGCCTCACTGTGCGGAGCCAAATTGTTCATTTTTCCACAAACAGCTACGAATCAGCTATTTTCGAACCGCTCAAACCAAACAGTTCAACAACATATTTAGTTCGGGGGCATAATAGTCATTTATCCACAAACAACTGCAAATCAGCTATTTTCCAAATGCTCAAATCAAATGGTCAGCCAGCTTTTCGGGATGGGTTGCTGATCTGGATAAGTTGGATAAGCTGCAGCTGCCCTAACAGACACTTAACTTGTTGGGTTTCTGAATATTCTTCTTATCTAGGCTTAGGCTTAGAAAAATGTTTTATCCCTGGTTGACAACTATCACATAAAAATATTGAAGAAAATCACGAACCCCCACGATACCCATGTCCCAGAGGCACGAGCCTAATCTCTTTTGAAAAACAAAAAGCCTTTCTCTGCTTTTGTTTTCTATGTTATGTGATCTTGATTTGTTTTCAACTATTGTTTGGATTATAGGATTTCTCCCCTTTGTTGTGATCACGCTAAGCTATGTTTATGAAGCTAGAAAACTAGAGATTTTTCTGTCTGAAAAATAGTTAGTCTCTCCTCGTGGAATCGATACGCAGACTCTGATACCGCATATTACTTGACGCGTATACTTGCGTGAGTTACTGACTTGTCTCGCAGTGACATTTCAGCCCTCAAATATAGTTGTACATCAACTTTGTAATCCATCATTTCGCTCAAGACAACAGTGCGCATGTGTACTTGTCGTTCATAACAAATTATTTCAACTGAGCTACGCCTATGAGTTATTCCCCTTTTTTGGGATCTTCCACATAATTTCTTTTTGTTTTTCTACCTGTTATTACCTAAGTGGAAAATCAAGAGGCCAAATAATCACTCTATGTCCGCGAATCTTCCGGCACACATCAAGTATTTAAGATTTGGACAATTTAATTCCTGAGATGTTTGAATTGTATTCATTTCATTTAGAATAGTACCACTTTTAACATCATATTAGATTCACATCATCATGATATTTTGTTTAACTACAAATTATTAAAATTGGAGCTTGAGATGTTAAATTTTAACATAGCTTCGAACTTCAAATTATTAAATTTATTTTAAAACAAATAAAATAAAATTTTAAATAATTTTAGAATTGTTTTATTTCAAAATTTTTTAATTTATTCTCATAATAATTAGATGTTAACAGAGTTCAGAGCAGTGGTGGGTCCCGGCGGACTCCAGTAGTTTCGGTATCGGAATCCGATAACGAATATTTTGACCAGGTCAATTAGCATATAATTAATAAGTACGAGTGCTTATGATCATGCAAACTTAAACTTTTCCAAATGGTGAAAAAATTATTATCTCATTATTTTGGATATAAATTTAAAATTAATTTAAATTTATCCAATTTAACGTATAATTTATTAAATTTTTTTTCATATTTTAATGCGACTGTATCTGTAAATCAAAGATTTTCTGAAATAACATTGAAATTATTCGAGTTTTAATTTTAATAAACTTATAATTCGAATGACAGCTCTGATTAGATGGATACAACAATATTAAAAATCCCTTAATTGAAATTCAAATGTGACTCATTTAGAAAAAATTATTCCACAAGGATAATGTACGTAGCACTGCGTATGAATACCGCAAATAACTATCAAAATAATCAGCAAATAACCTCCGAGATGGTGCATTTCATTAATATCGGGAGGTTATTAGGAGGTTATTGCAGTATTATTCCGAATAACCAGCGAATAACCTCCTAATAGCGTCTCGATAGCATATCACGATTTCAACTTTTATATTTTTTATCTGTTATTCCGGGTATTGTGAGGTTATTGGAAAGTTATTGCTCAAATAACGCTGCAATAATTTCCTAATAATCTGCCAATAAGCCCCGCTGTTTCATTTTAATGTTATTCACGGAATTATTATTAGTTATTCGCAAACTATTCGGTGGTTATTTGCGGTATCAGTAAGCAGCGCTGCGTAGGTTGTATGTATGAAATAATTTTCCCTCATGTAGGCACCCAATATCAAACCCTCAGAATTATAATTAGAAACTTCTTTGAACCATTTGAAGGATCATATGTGAACTAAATTTTGTTTATTTATAATTAAAATGAGTGACTTAAAATAGCAAATTCAACCATTCTAGAAATACCTATTTTTATTATTAATTAAGAGAAATTATTATGAAATGTTCGATAGACTTTATGCTTTTAAAAAGAAATCGATAAATATTCAAACAAATGTTGTAACATTAATTAGAAAATGATATTTTGCTGTGAGAAAATTTTGTGTATAAACCATTTAACTTTCTAATTTTGTATTTAAGATTCAATATATAATAAATTAAAAATGATGTAAGAGGCGCCAAATATCTTACATGAAAATCCACAAAAAAAAGAACATATAATCTTACTCTCAATTGGGAAAATATTTCATGTGCTGACATATTTGGGGACTATTGGCGACTAATAACCTGACATCTATGTTCACGTTGTCATTTGAGCATTAGTCACATGGTGCATCAACATCATTGGCGACAACGATTTCACTACTTGTGTTGATAATGTGTATCAGCTTTATAAGAAATGATGTGTCAAAACTATTGGCAATGATAGATAATATTAATTGAGTGACTACAGGTGGGGGAGTGTAATCAAGCCGCAAAAATCAAACAAGATTAATTGGATAATATTGATTGATGATCATACAATGAAGTGTAATAGATTATCTATCTTAGAATTAAGTGATATTAGGCTTACTAAATTCCTCTCGTTTAGGGGAAAAATTTGTGTACATAATATGTACGGAGAGATGCATACATATTAAGGTATACAAAATTATAATCAAGTTATAATCAAGTTACTGAAGAAGATATTGAGGGGTTGTAACCTGATTATAACCTCCTGTAACCTCCGTGTACCCTAAATATGTATGCATCTCCGCGTACATATTATGTACGCAAATTTTTCTCCTCGTTTAGGGAAAATTATTCCACACGACAACGTACGTAGCGCTGCGTATAGAATCTCCCAATAACCATCGAATAACCACTTAATAACCTATAATAACTCTGTGAATAATATTAAAATGAAACTGCGGGGGTTATTGGCAGGTTATTAAGAAGTTACTGCAGCGTTATTTGAGCAATAACCTCCCAATAACCTCACAATACCCTGAAAAACAGATAAAAAATATAAAAGTGAAATCGTGGAGGTTATTGGGCATTATTAGGAGATTATTCGCTGGTTATTCGGAATAATACTGCAATAACCTCCCGATACTCATGAAATACACCATCTTGGAGGTTATTTGCTGGTTATTTGGTGGTTATTTGCGGTATCCGTACGCAGCGCTGCATACATTGTCCGTATGGAATGATTTTCCCTCGTTTAGATGCTCATATTGACTATAACACTTATTAAGAGATCCAAATCTAGAAAGGTAATATTTTTCTAGCACACATTATAATTTCGATTAAATTTAGTGGAACTGTGTTTGATTATACTTTGAATGATATAATCTCGATGAACTTAATGGATTAAACGACTGATATTACATGATCTAACGAATTAAAAGTAGTTATTGTCACGTCCAGATCTTCTTGATGCCATATAATTAATCTTGTTATTAATAATTGGGTGATGCAGATGCTCATAGATTAACTTTTGCCTTGGCCGAAAATAATCTGAATGAATGGTAGATATAATTTGTTAAGTGTCAAATTCAATCCATCCAAACTCCAGTTTCAGTAAATTTATAGCTGAATTTACATCATAAGAAGGTGAGTTCAGTGACGTTAAACAATAGCCAAATCTGAGATCAAATTGGTTCAAATCAAATACTTATAAGTACAATTAAAAATTTTATGATATTAATTAAATGATTAAATAGTACTTAAATCTTATAATTAGTCAAATGGAGTGTTTTAATAAGAGGAATCCAATTGTTAAAACTCAGAATGTTTGTGAATTCACACCACCTAAGCTGAGCCTATCTTTTCAGAAAAAGAAACAAAAGAGAAAGTTTCCATATGAGATGAGTTCTCATATTTACAAAGTTGATGGTGGTTGATCCCCGAAGGGGTTACGAAAACAGCTACATAAAGGAAAGAAAAAACCTACACCCACTGGAGTACGATCTTATCTCCCTAGGTATAGTTGGACATTTCGTAGGGATGTGAAGTTGGATGATAGAAATCTTGTTGAACCAAGATGAATTAGAAAATGAGGTAGAATGCATTATGAGGTGCCCTCATAAGGTATCTTCATTCTCGATGTGTGTTAATCTATAATTAGTTGCTAAAACTCGGTGGTTGGTACTCGGATGTAGGTACACAACAGTTAATACTTAGCAACTGGTGCTCAGATGTAGGTACACAACAACCGGTACCTGTCAGTCGATATTTGATAACTAGTATTTTTTAGAATTTTAAAAATGTCACAAGCCCTTGAAATTGTATTGACATTCTAGTCAGGTAAGTGCGAATGGAGGCCTTTGCAATGTTGAGATGACGAAGCGGATTGATATTTTTTGTGGACAAGTCAAGCCTTCAAATATTTCTCAAATATTTCCTTCATCATCGCAAACTTGGGATATCCTTCATGTTGAGTAAATCCATAAGTATTTATTGACTTAAATTAGTTATGTGATTTTCTTATTTATTTGTCATTTATACTATAAAAAAGAGAAATTTAACCAAGAGATGAGACTTTTTAAGATCCATGTCTATACTTAGTGATCATTTATAATTTTGTTGTTTCTGAATCATGGGTTGTTTATCATGTATATGTTTTTTTTTTTCTGTGTCGCCTTATTGTCCTTTCCAAATTTGAGATATAAATGATTTACAAATAAATAGGATCATAATCCCTATCTTAGAGCTTCGGGTTAGTATATTAAAAAAGTAGAAGAAGAAGAGTGTGGGAAAAGTAGAAAATGAGAATGCATGTGGCTCTAAAAGGTTCAATGGAAGGAACTTCCTTGGATCCTCTCGAGCTAGGTCTACCTCGTCGGGTAACATCTTTGTATCTCGTCCCATTTAATTCAATGCCTTAGGTTAGATTGGGGGTTCATATTGTGGCCTCTATGCCTCAGGTTGAGAGCAAGATATGGAATCAAAGCAGTCTGTTGTCGACAAGACTGGCTTTTGGGTGTATCCTCTAATGATGTCTAAATCTTGTCTTTCTTTGGTTGATTATTATTTATTTATTATTATTATTATAATAATTATTATTTGTTTCTAAAGATTTGATTCATGCATGATTATTTTAAAAGTGTTTTATCTTATGAAATACTCTTGTTCTTATCAATAGGTAAATTAAGCCTTGGCGAAGTGGTTTCGAATGTGGAGAACATAGTCCGAGCAACACTTTCAAACTCATGTGCATTTGAAAAACTCACATCATTGTATTTCATAGTTCCTTCCTTAAAAAAAATCGAGTTTCATGTGTAGGGAATTATATCGTGAAAAATAGGCAAAATTCTCTAGGTGGTGTTGTTCCTTATAAAATTTCCAAGGTTTCTAAAGCCCTAAAGGCTTATATCTTGTGTCTGACAGATGTGAATTTTTTTTTCCTATTAAGGCCTAGGCATCCTAATGTGGGTTGGAAGAAGTGAAAATTTATAAAAACTTTTGGGAACCTCTATAAGTAGAAAAACAAGCTTCATTAGGCAGTCAGAGAAAATATAGCTCATTGGTTGATCATTTGTTAGATTTTAATGAGTCATTTGACGAGTTAAAATGCGGACTAAGTTCTATGTGAGTGGACTTTGACTAGGGTCAAGGGCAAGTTGACCAGATGGTTGCATGACTGATCGTTTTCCATCGACATCTAAATTCAAATCGTTCAAATCAATTACTTCGTAGTAGAAAGCTAGTGTTGTGATGACTAATGTAATTAGGCAATATTTTCGGTTAAGTGAAAGAGTATTGCTTCCACTTCTTAGAGATTCCTGATATTATAATTATGATTATTATTATTTTTCTATTGGATTATATTCCTAATGAAGAACGTATATTATTTATTTGAATCAAATTAAAGCGTTGAGCATCCCAAGTATTATGCTTATTAACATATTGTGATAGATTTAATGTAGGGATCTTTAATTCATTAGATAGAGCATATTTTTTATGTATTCAAAGCTCTTCTTTTTCTTATATTTAACAAAAAAAAATCCATTTCATGTATTTAAATGATTTGGCATATCTTTGTCTACTACATTTTCTTGCGCAAACAGATCCTAGTTTATTCTCCCTATGTGATTGATTCATTTTTTTTCAAGTTCCCTTTCATGATAAAAAAGATGGTACACATCTTCTGCAATAGCTACAAGGAATTCACCAAGGCTACCTTCTTGGTAGGTTCCAAGTTGGATAAGGTAGTGCTCAATGAATTCCAAGCTCACTGTGTGTACCATGAGTTTGTAACTTTCCATATGTCTATGGAAGATGAAGCACAAAAGAAATATTTTTATTATGATCAAATTCTAATTTCCCCCTTTGTGAAGATTAAGTGGATATTGTCAAAATTTTATGGGTGCTTTCCGCCCAATTTTTATCAAACTTATTTACAATTATAATAGTATTAATTGTATAAGCGAGATAAAAAAAGAGTTTTAGTATATCAACCATTTTCTCAACCATTTTATAGTGAAAGAATCTAAGGATGGCATGATCCATTTCTCATCTCTGAGTGTCAAAAAGATTAGCCTCGAGAACTAAGTCGGAGAATGTCAGAGTATGTTTTGTTTGCTCAGAGCTAAAGCTGATGGGATGTCCACCCTTTTCCAAGTGAGGTGTTGACTCTATTCAAATTCTATTTAAAGGAATGTCCAAGCTTTGAGGTGCTCATGAAATTGACCGTAATGGTGGATAAAATTCTCTAGCTTTATTGGCAGAGATACAGACTCTGAGTTAGCTTTCTTTCTTATTATGAATCTGCCACCGCTTCAATGTTTTCTGAGTGTATAATTTGCCTTCTATCTATATTTTGTACTTTAATTAATATTTTAAATTTTTTTACTTTTAGAGAATTATGCACTAATGATAGCCAATAGTCGTATAAGACAATAGGAGAAAGATCTATTTTCTTGACACAGTTAAGATATGACAGGAGAGGTGGATTTATCTTCATTTCCATTAGCTCCTCCCATTGTGGCAGTTAAACTGAGATTCCTTTCTTAGGATAACTAGATGTAGTTGCCAAAGAGGTGATTAAAGAGGATGAAATTGAGGAAACAAAGTTGGAGAGGATCAAGTGGTTAGCTTCTTTACCAACTCACTTGAAAGATTTGTCCACAATAACTTTGGGATTATACCTAATGAATTTTAGAAAAAAATTATGACGAGCCTCCACGAGAGGCCAAATGTTCAAGAACTCACTTGGAAAATTTAGAAGGGGATTGAGGTCATTTGGAATTATCCTACCTTGTTAGAGAAAATAGAGCACCCCATCCTCCAGCCCACTTCAAATTTGAGCAATCATATTTTGCCCCACTAACACATAAAATTTTCTTTTGATGGGACACCGACATTGGTGGACATGGAAGTGAATTATTTCAATGTTGAGGATCCAATTATTCAACTTTTGAATAAATTCTAATAATTCATTCATAATTAATCAGGGAGTATATCAAATCATGTGCATGAAATGAGCTTCATCAACTTTTAATAGAGTGTTTGGCATCTTCTTGGTTGTATGCTTACACCTTTGAATCCTCCCACAACTCCTTGATGCATAAGGATGGAAACTTTATTAATTTAAATGAAAGATATAAGGAGAATATTACTAGATTTGTTGACTTCAATAAGTTTCATTCTCCTAAATTTTTTTTATTTAAATAAAAGATATAAGGAGAATCTTCCCACAACTCATAATGATTGGTTGATTGCAAAAATTTGAAGTCAGAGCAACTAATGAGAAATGTGCTAACATTAAGGCTAAGATGGTTGAGGATCATTCACTCATAGTGGAGCTAAGGAAAACCAATTAGATCATTTACTCTCAATTCTTAGAAATGAAGATTCTAATCAATTAGCTCACAAGAAATATTGAAAAAACACATTTTGTCAATGGATAGATCAACCAGTAAAAGGGAATATTTCTACTGATAATTTTGATAAATGACAAAATTATGACAGATAATGCTCAGCCAATATTTTATTAGTCAAAAGTGATTAGCCTTTTAGATCTCGATGTTTCGTTATACACACTGATGATACTGAGGCTATTAATGGAAGCCTTTTGCACCATAAGTATCAAGGAAAAAAACTATTATTACAAAAGATAACTTGAATTTATTATAATTCAAATTTATTTATGATTTCCATCAATCTCCCTAAAACACATGTTTTGTAACTCGATTGAGATGAACTTTTAGGATGGATACAAGGTAGCTTATTTGCTTTCGGTGAACGTTGTATTCCAATATGCTATTCTTAAAAGAATAAAAATTGAAAAATGCCATTATTAACTATAAAATGAAATAGAATATAACTTTGATTAGTATAACCTAAAGTGCATACATATCTCATTCCAGCTTAATGTACAAGATTTGGTAGGTATCCATCACCACAGGCTCCAGAATTTTGAGAGGCCTAACTTAAAGGAGGTTGGTGGTGATTTTATGGCAGAAGGTAAAAAAGTGTGGAAGGCAAAAAGGGTAATGTTTATCACAATCATGCTCGTCTATTGATGCCCGAAATGTTGTGGAGCACCAACAATCAAGCAAGTATATGTGATTGTCAAACATTATATGAATTTTTGTCACTGTATCACTTTGATAACTAACATATTTAATTTCTAAATTAAGAAATTTTTTTAGTCTATTAGTCTTATGTCTAGCTTGAATAATTAAAGTTGGATAAATTTTTGAAAGTGACTATCCTAATTATTGTAAAGAGTTGAATCCTAAGAAGTAAGTTATAGAGTTTTTAATCACAAGAAGAATCCTTCTTCAAATTGGGCCAAGAAATTTATTCCTATCCATAAGAATCAATGTTATTGAAATATTCCTTAGCCCTAACTAGTGGACTGAAGAAATATTTATGTTTTATATTATAGTTAGTTCTCCACCATACAAACACTCATGTACTTTTTTATTTTCCTAAGCGTTTGCATTAGTTTGGAAGCAATATTCCTATCCTTCTAAAGCAGTATACATTTACAAAATCATTTCACTGGCTTAATTTGATATTATTGGATCACAATTCATTTTAATAATCAAAATGGCCAATTTTGATTTATATTATATGCAACATATTCAAGTATCAATGTGCTACAGCAAAAGCACAATCGCAACTTAAGGATAACACTAAATTGTACAATTCCAAATTCAAGGGAGGGAAATATTTAGATCCTACATATATGAAAGAAACACTGCATAGAATGCTTTAAAAAAAAAAGAAAACACTATTTAGAACAATTTCATCAAGATGCTCCATTAAATTACAAGAGTTTACATTGAATCTATTGTGAGTACACAATATGACAATCTAATTCACCAACACTTGATCTCACTCAAACGAACATTCACTCATTCTCACAACACTCCCATGGATTCCACCTTTGAAGTGCTCTAACTTCGGTATTCTCTAACTACACTTATCATTATGGCTTGCCATATCCTTCTCTCTTTTGGTCTCTCTATTCTCTTCCTTTGCCCAACTTTTGTGTGTTCTTCGTGTTATAAGAATTTAATCCTTCCTCTACAAAATGACTTAATATAAATATCAAAACTCATTAAAACACAAATGTACGTGCCTAGACACCTAGTTCTCGGCTCCTTTTCTGCTGGTGCTCTTTACTAGAGCTTGGGCCTTAGATTGTTGCCATATGGGAATTAGATCCTATAGTTCTTAGTTTTGGGGCACCCAAGATTGGTGTGTAGGCACCGATTTAGCCAGTATTAAGTTATTTCTCTTTTTTGCACCCTAAGTTTTCTAATCACCTATCTAGTGCATATACAATCCTAATAACTACTACAAAACATAAAATTGATATAAAAATATAGAAAGTAGGAAAAATATCAAATCATATTTTGAACACATCATCAATTCTTTGGAGTCCCATAGAACCAAATGTTTATTCCTCTAAAAAAAGATAGAGATTTTTACTTGTCACCACCTAAAGTCATTGGCAATAAGAAATATCAATTAATCATGATAATTAAAAGAAAAAAAAGTAAAGAAAAAAATAATAAAAGCAATAATAGAAATTATGAGAAGTGAAAGTAGGAGACCAAACACCAGAACAAATATGAAAGAAATAAAACAAGAACTACAATAAGTAAAAGTAGATAAGAAGTGAAAACTATGTGCACATCTTATTTTGATTCATCAAATGAGTGAAAGGAGGTTGAACTTTAAATTTTATCTTGGATATCATCATTAGACTGATCAATAGTACAACTTACCTATTTATATGCCTCACTAACATCCTCTTAGGTTATCACTTGCTCAAGAGAATCAAGTAGAATGCTAAAATCTAATATTTCCTTCTCTTAGGGATTAGGTTTAGTCATACATTAAACCTGAATAGCTGCTCTAAGTTTAAACTTGATGATTACCATCCAATCAACTGTATTTGCTCCACAAGGTTATCTAAGGTTATATACATGGCTGGCTTGATGTGATAGAATGAATTGTTAAATATAATACACATTTAATTCATTTTAACTTCATTGTTGTCTTATGGATTGTATATTTTTGTTCTTCAATTAGAACAAGATCAAACATCTTGTATTTAATGAGATATATAATGCGCTTAGCAGAGTTAAGATACTGTACATGCAATATTTCTTAAAGAATCTCATAGTAATCATTCTCATCATCTTAATGGTTGTTTCCATTAACATAAATACAAGAATTATTTATAATTTTTTTAGAAGAGAATCTTATGTGAAAAATGTGGCCATTTATATCAAATATTGGACATGTTTTCATGTTGTGAATAAGCCCTTAAGGAAGATCTATTAAGCTTTGGCTTATAACTCCATTATTTTAGACATGAAACTATTAAAAATATCAACGAGCATGTTTAATTTGAATGTTTAATTTACATACTATTAATGAGTAGAGTTAGTCGGACTTACATATAGTTTCAACCATGTTGGAAACTATTCTTCAATTTTCTTTTGATACTACTCTCATCCTCAATATTTAACAAGGTCACAAAAAACATAATTACATAATTAAAGTTTTAATAAGAATTTGAATATAATATTTTATGTACTAACTCAAAGAATTATAAATTATTATATGCCTTACACAAGTCATCGTTGAACTTCATCGTAGTTGCGAAAATATTGACATATGCTACTCAAATATTTTTGTTTATGAGATAACATAAATTATATCTATTTGATGCTTCACCTGATTGTTGAAATACATAAATCATAAATTGTGAAGGAACAACACCTATTGTGTGTAGGTCAATGTTGCTCAATATAATATGAATAGAAAGTAATTGTCTCTTATAGTGAGTATACCCTGCATATTGACCATTTAGGTCATGCTTTATTTTAATGATTCCTTTTTTTTTATTTACAAATCTAAAATAAAATCAATGTTTTTGTATGATATGGTAATAATTTTATATAACTTGTATAATAAGATATTTGGAAGCTCTGGTTTATTCACTCATGTTTACACAGTATCACTAAAATGGTTAATTCAATTTTTTAATGCATCTTTTTTTCAAATGAGCTACACATAAATCCTTGAACATTGCATCAATTTCAATTAAAAGATTAAGTATCTGACTTGGAAACGTGATAAATACAGTAGGTAGCAAGCCATTTAGAAAAAGATGGCAAAATTCTTATGCCAGATATATAACTCCTCTGCCCACAAGGAGACACAATGATTAAAATTATATGCATACTCGCTAGAGAATATCAGAGAGTACATCATTCACAAATTATTCTTTATTGATCTATGTAAGGTAATGTTTGGATTTAAGCTTTATAATATTATCAATGACTGTCTCTTGAAGCTCTAACCCTCTTCACTTATAATACACCTTCAGATCCAACCAATCTTTCAAATTTTCCATAGTTTTTTTTTAAATCAATCACAATATTAAAGATTTTATTAAAAAAAATATTATCAATATGCAAGACATCAAAACAATGATAATTAAAATTTTCTTCCAATAAGACATATTCCGTTAAATAATTTATGTTATGTAGTTATGAGTAATACCAAAATCAGAGAGTCGACGTGAAGATAGCTCTACGGAATCAGAAATATTTAGAATTGCACTAACAATTTGTCATAAGTCATCAACAATTATCCTTCACTAAGGCCTTAATTTCTTAACTCTATTCTTTAAAAAATATTTGTTCTATTTGAATGGGAGATCAAAGGATTTGAACATTTGATGAAGTTGAACCAAAAATTATTTTGTTATATTTTAGAGTAATGTCTTTGGTAGATATAATATGGATAAACTAACTTTTTATTACACTTCATCCCAATAGTACTCCATACATAGAGAACTCTCATGTTATCCATATCAGGCCAAATTTCATTTTAAACTTCTACTTTATATCAACATCATAAGTGATTACAACTAGTTTTCGAAAGACTTGAAGCTCTTTTTTTAAAAACATAAAATTTATGTTAATTTTGCTCCTTTGTAGCTATGTGGAATTTCAAAGTTCTGCTTTATATCAACATCATAAGTGACCAACTTAGTTTCAAGAATACCTGAAGCTCATATATTAAAAGCAGCAAATATAATTATTTTTTTTTCTTGAAGCTATGTGGATTGCGTTGTTGGCCGTTAAAATGTGTGATTAGGTTTAGTTTATAAAAATTTATATAAGTTTTTGGAAAATATCATTTTATTTTTTAAAATATGAAATCAAACTAATCTCATATATACTATAATTTAAATGAACAAGTACTACATCACAAGTCATGCATCTACCCTAAAGAGTAAACACATCACTTGATAATGAGGCTCGATTAAATAAACTAAAGGGTCTATGACATCTGTTTAATCTGTGAACCCTTTATGTTGACCGGTGATGCAACTTTTTTTATATGCAAGGATTTATGAACAATAGATATATATTAATTTTTATAAAGTCACAACGCTCAAACGCAAGTATACGTATCGTATTAAGTAATACAAAACTCTAATGAAGTACCCTTTATCAATCCCACAGGGAAGCGAGGTAAGAGATTCTTAGTCAAATTTCAGTCTACTACTAACAGCCTTAGTTTGGAAGGGTGATATAAGTGGTTTTTCTAACTACTCCTAAATGCAGATGATTATATGTAAGAATAATAACTACTCCCTAATGCAAATATTAATACTAAAGATAACCCTTTTTGGGAAATTGGGTTGGTGAATTTTGAGATAATAAAAACTACTATTTTCATGTAACGAATTGGATAATGTATAGGAATGGGATGCATTAAATACTATGTGTGCCAAATAGGAGCAATCCTATTCTTCATCCTCTTTCGAGTACCCCCTCTTCAGAGTGTTATAAAGAACATTGGTAAATCCTACACTTAGTCCCTAAATCCAAGGTTAGGCTGGGAGGATACTGGCTGCCACTTCAAAGCTCCCAATTCCCTTCACCTGAAGGCTAACCCTAGCTTTAGTTACCAAACTTTAGGACCAAATTGGGGATCTCAGCCGATCACCCTGAAACCACCAATTTAACTCCCATGAAACCATATTTGACTATTTTTTTGCACTCAATCCCCATGAACTACACAATTCATTCACAGACATTGAATGTGATTCCACTTTGTTGAGAATTACACTGCCCTTTCGGGTCAATGCAATTACAACAAATTTTAACACTACAACGAGCTCTTATAGTAATGTAAATAAAACACAAGTAAAAAATCATCACATTTATAATTAAACTTCTTTTAGAAAACATCCCAATATCCTAAATATGAATCATACTCATTACAAAAGAAAAGTAGAATGAAAACAATGACATAATTTTCTTATGTCACTATTTCCAAACCAGAAGAAAAAGTAAGAGAAAGACATAACAAAGCACGAAGAAAACATAACGGAAAACTTCATTTCAAAGCAAATCCACAAAATAAGTGTTTAGAAAATCATAAGATAATGAAGAACACAATACTTAGCTTTTTTTTCCCTTGAAATAAAGATGAAAATCTCTCTCATAAAGTTTCCCACGGATCCATGCAATGCTAGAACATTCCCTTACAGATTCTATCAAAATCCCCTCACCAATCTCTTCAAAAAGATAGAAATCTACATTTCTATTTCTATTCTAAGATCTCTAATGATTGTCCACTTTTTTCTTATCATCTCCCTCATTTTTGGGGTTCAAATTCGGTTTAAAATAGTATAAGGACAAATTTCCCAAGGGATTCATGAAGAAACCTTCCAAAAAGTGTCTAAATTCGATGTAAATGGCTAAAAACTGCATAATTCGCATCTCAACCGTCCGGAGCGCCATTAGCACTGAATAGGCCACTACCGGCGCCCTATTTTGGTGGTCTCGGGTCTCTGGCGCCGCCGGCGCCGGTTTGGGTGCCCCAGGCTCCCATTTTGCGTAGCTCTACCATTTTGCTCCGTTTGACTCCGTTTCAGCTTCGATTCACTTCGTTTCAGTTGCGTTACATTCCTAACAGATAGCCCTACAAAATAACCATAAAAAAACCTTTCTTTAAAGTGTAATCTCATTTAAAAATATGCAACAAGTGTAAAAGAGATTAAACATAGAAAGACTTATCGAAATGTGTTAAGCCAAAATTTGCTTTCTTGCTCGTTTTTGCTTCAAATTGCCCCATTTTTGCTTCCTTTTGCTCCAATTACCATTTCTTTTACCTAAAACCAAAAAAACATTACAAAATACCTTCCTTTAAAGTGTAATATCATCAAAAATGAGTAAAATTATATAACAAAAATTATATATATTTTAGGCATGCCAATACCCCCAAACTTAAATGTTATTTGTCCTCAAGTAACATTATAACTTTAAAAATAAAATGTGTATACTTGTGCTTGTGGGTTTCAATAGTGTTTCATATAATTTCATCTCAGAAATATTATAGTATAACATAGGATAAATTCTAGCAAATCAACCTAGGACTAGAGTGTAAGAATATCTCATATTCAACTTAGGAATCCTGATTTTTTTATTTACTTCAAAAGTTATTGAAAATTGTCAAACTAAAGATTCATAGAAAGTATAAAAATGGAATTTAAGCATCTTATATATACCAATTTAACCAATACCTTTTGAAATAAGAATAAGCTTAGGATTGTTTTCAAGTATTTTTCATTTAAAAAGATTTAAGTAAAACCAATTTTTTTATTAGGCTTCCCCTCAAGCTTCTCCTCATTTATTTTATTTTCTTTTTTTTTCTTTTCTTTCGGGATCATTTTCAATCCCTTTTTTTTCACTTTTTTTTCTTTCTTTTGGAATCATGTTAAATCATTTTTTTTACTTTTTTTATGTGAGGATTACTATATCTGGATAAGCCTTTAATAATTTTGAATTTCACTATCCTCTCTTTAAAATCAAAAACTCAAAGCTTTCCCTCACTTTTTATAAGTGTAAGTATTAGTTCGAAAAAGGTTTTCAATAAAGACTCAATTCTCATTAAGTATATATCTAAGAATTTTAGCTTTTCAAATATTCAACTCCTTTCTACCATAAATAGAAAAATCATTTTTCCATTGTTTCCTACAAAATATCTTAACTCTAGAACAGTTTCTTCACATAGGATTTCAACTAAGTTATTTTTCTAACATTCCTAAAATTGAAATTATATTAACTAAAGGTAACACCACATACCACAAGTCATTTTAAAAGTGATATAACATTAAATACAGGTTACTGAGGACAAATAATGTTACATTTTAATAAATTTTCTTCCTCTCAAATTTAAATTTTAAAATATTTTGCAATTATTTCCATCAAATGTTGCAGGAAGAAAAAGTAAAGGTTGAATCTACTTACTACTACAACATCCTATCAAATTTATATACATGCATAATCAGGATAAAATGACTGTAGGAGAAAGTAAATTTAACCTAAAACATGCTTGCAACAAAATTACACTAAAAGGAAGTATTTTCACATTAAAATTTTATTTTTCTTCCTACCCCTAAACTTACCTTTTAACATATATAGCATTCAGTACAAAAAATATAAGCAGGAAGAAAAATAATTTGGGAATTATATCTACCATAAATGTCTATCAAAATCATTTACAAGTATTTATTAAGACAGAATAATATGCAGCAGAAAGTAAATCTAAACTAATCATGCCAGAATAAAATTCACTAAATAAAAGTTTAAGTAGCATAGCAGGTATCAGCACAGAAATATAAAATGTTCTTCAATTATTATATAAAATTGTAACATAAACATAAACACACGTAAGATAAAGGAGGTCAATACTTCCATTAACTCAACACATCACACTGATTTACTTCCAATTTCTAACAGAATCACTACACCAATAAATTAGGTACATTTTAAAATGATTTTATAGATTATAATCCCAAAGATAAGATTATCTCTGATAAATTGGTTCCTGGGCACCAATCTCAGACATCATCTAATCCCTATAATTAAGCAACTCTAACTGTTATAAATTGTAGTGTAAGATCATCCACAAGTTATTCATCAAATGGGTTCATGAATCATATCAAATGAAACAAAGTTAGAGAAATGATGTAACAAAATTGAGATGAAGCTATCATTGTTTAAATTCATGATATCTATTTTAAAACTCAAGTCCAAGTAAGTCCCGAGTTATAGTGAACTCGTCAATCCAACTACTACAAAAGAACATACAAGTCTAACAATAATAAGAAGTTAAGAAATCACCTCCCTCATGACACTCAAAGATCAAATCAAACTACTAATAATCCAAACATCTATCAATCAACAATAAAACTTATAAATCCATAACGACACATAAAGATCAAGTCAATCCACTCTAAAGAAAACACCATACAACACTAATAATCATGACTATCAAGCACACTAAATCAAAGCACACTGATAACTATGGGTTGTCTCCCATAAAGCGCTTGGTTTTAACGTTGCGGGCCTGACAAATGATTCCTCCTGGATCAAAATTCCAATTAAGTAATCCTCGATCAATCGCCCAAACCTTTTTCATTCAGCACTTCATTTTCAGATGGATTTATGTCATTGTTCCTCATATTTCTTTCTAGATCCAATATTCTTCTATTGATTTTCTGAATTTTCATATTAATATCATCATTGAAATTTATAAGAAATGGATCTCTATAAGATAATTCAAGATCTCCCAAATTTTGGATCAGATTCTCTCTAGATAATCCAAATTCAGAATCAAATTCTTATATGTCACTTTTCTGTTTCAAGTTATCTTCCAATTCTTCTCCTTTATATTTATTAAATGTTGGAGGATCTATCTTAGATGAGGAAATAGGTTTCTCTAATTCCTTAGGAATTTCTTCCAATGGTCTTCTAATATCCTTATCCTCTTTTCTCAACTTAAAAGTTCTTTTGAAATTTATCCTTAAATTTTCTTCCAAGTCCTAGTTCAATAACTTTATCTTGTTCAATATTCAATTCATGTTTTTCTTGTAATTGAGTTAAATATGAAGATATAAAGAGTGGTGGTGTAGATGAATTCTCTAAATAGGCAGGCTTTAAAATTGTATGGGGTACATCCATCTTAAGTTTATGAGATTTTTCAACAAATGGAATTACAAGTTCACTATTTTTGGTAGCTTCCATCATTTCACACCTCTCTTGAACATACATACAGTATTCTTTTGATAACATTTTCAACTCATCATGAAAATCCATTCCGACCTATTACGTTATCTTACTCTCAAAACTTTCTTGAAAATGGTCTTTACTTAGATAATCAATTTCATCCATCCAAAAACATTCATCATCTTTTCTCTCAGCTGGAAATTTCATAGTCTTCAACACATCAAAAGTGACTTCCTGGTCATTAATATTCATAATTAACTCTCCTTTTTGCAAGTCTATCATAGTTTTTCCAGTAACAAGGAATAGTTGTTCATTATCGTTCTCTTTAGGTTTGATCTCAGTGTTGCTAGGAAGTGTTCCTTTGGGTCTATTGCTAACTGAATTAGCAGTTTCTCCTTGTTGATTCTTTATATTTCTAATTGCAGCTTTTTGACTTTGCAACTGGTTTCCTATTTGCAATACCACTTTGTCTATATACATCTTCTTATCCTCAAATTGTTGATCAATATTAGAGTGCAGTGGATGTGAAGGCCTATATCTTGTGTTACCATGCCTATTCCAACTTCCATTAGGATTTGCATGATTGTTTTCCCATTGTTGGTTTCCACCCTCATTAGTATGATTCCAGTTAAAATTAAGATGGTTCTTCCAACATGGGTTGTAAAGGTTAGAATATGAGTTTTCTATGGTATTTAAAGTCTCGTTTAATATGTTGAAATCAATCATACGCCCTAATGAATTTTCCTCACTTATAGGAGTAAATTGAGGTTGGTTCATTTCAAATTGGTCTAACTTCCTTGATATGATTTACCCTTGCAGATAACTATTGAAATTCATTTGTAGCCATTTCTTCAATTAATGCATACACTTCATCAAATGTTTTTGACTTTAATGAACCACCACCGGCAGCAGTAATAATGGACCTAAGGGATCCTACTAACCCATTATAAAAAGTTTGAATGATTTACCAATCTCGCAGAGCATGATGTGGACACTTTCTTAGGAGTTCCTTAAATCTTTCCTAGGCTTCATATATTGATTCCCCTTCATACTAACAAAATGAGATAATACGTTTCTAAGTTGAGTAGTCCTTGAAGGTGGAAAATGCTTAGCTAGGAATTTCTGAGTTAACTCTTCCCAATTTTTAATAGAACCAGGTGCTAAGGAGTATATCCAGATTTTAGCCTTATCCCTTAGTAAGAAAGGAAAAAACCTTAACCTAACAGCATCGTCTGACATGCCATTATAACGAAATATATCATAAAGTTCTAGAACTAAATAAGTGTAAATAGGGATCCTCCGAAAGAGTTCCCCCAAATTGGTTGTTCTGCACAAGTTAGATAATCACTGGATTTATTTCAAACGAGTCAGCTTCTACAACAAGGTTTTGTATACTTGAGTGAATTTTATCTATAGTAGGATTTACATAATCTCTCAATGATTTATGATGATTTTTCAAGTTATTATTTTGAATGTTTTCCATTTCCATTTCTAGTTTTTTAAGTCCTTTCTGTTTTTTTTATTTTTTTTCCATTTTTTTAACTCGGGATCATAAGGCACAAGTCTTACAGATACTTTGACAAACAATACATTCACAATAAAATAAATAAAAAGAAAAATAAATTCAACACAACAAAACATTTTCACAGACACCTTATTTTCACACAAATAGTTTTTTTTTCACAACACTTTTTCATACAAAAAAATACTTTTCACACAAACACAATTTTATGATACTAAAGTTTTCCAATTCTAAGCCTAATTACTTCAACTAAAATTCTCCTAAAATTCTTACCGAAGCTTCCCCGGCAACGACGCCAAAAACTTGATGCAACTTTTTTATATGCAAGGATTTATGAACAATAGATATATAATAATTTTTATAAAGTCACAATGATCCAACACAAGTATACTTATCGTATCAAGTAATACAGGGCTCTAATGGAGTCCTGTTTATCGATCTCACAGAGAAGCGAAGTAAGAGGTTCTTAGTCAAATTCTAGTGTACTACTAACAACCTTAGTTTGGAAGGATGAAATAAGTAGTTTTTCTAACAACTACTCCTAAATCCATATGATTATAGGTAAGAATAATAACTACTCCCTAATACAAATATTAATACTAAAGATAACCCTTTTTGAGAAATTGGTTTGGTGAATTTTAAGATAATAAAAACTACTATTTTCATGTAACGAATTGGATATGTATAGGAATGAGAAGCATTAAATATTGGATGTGCCAAATAGGAGCAATCTTGTTCTTTACCCTCTTCCGAGTACCCCCTCTTCAGTGTGCTATAAAGAATATTGGCAAATCCTACGCTTAGTCCCTAAATCCAAGGTTAGGCTGGGAGGATACTAGCTGCCACTTCAGAGCTCCCAATTTCCTTCACCTGAAGGCTAACCCTAGCTTTAGTTACAAAACTTTAGGAGCAAATTAGGGATCTCAGTCTATCACCCTGAGACCTCTAATTCGATTCCCATGAAACCATATTTCCTTATTTATTTGCACTCAATCCCCATGAACTACGTAATTCATTCACAGACATTGAATGTGGTTCCACTTTGTTGAGAATTACACTACCCTTTCGGGTCAATGTGAATCGACCCGCAATAATGCAGTAATTTTTGCTTCCAAAAGATGGACAAAAACTTGACCCAATTTATAAATTATGGCTAGTGTATAAAATTTAAATGTTGTAAAATTTTAGAAAATATTTTACACACTAAGGGTACTACGCAAGTATACGTATCATTTCAAGTAATATAGGGTTTTCTTTTATAACCCCAGTATCGATCCCATAGAGAAGCAAGGTAAGCAATCCTTTAGGCTAATTCCAGTCTATTTCTATAAGGCCTAAATTTGGAATGTTGATTAAAATGGGTTTTCTAAGAACTAATCCTAAATAAAGATCTTAAATAAAAAGATAACTTATATGGATAAATTGGTTTGGAGAATTTTGAGATATTAAAAACAACCTTTCTCTTTCAATTACATAGATAATGTGTAGGAAAGAAATGCTTAGAATTTTATGTAGTAGTGCCAAATAGAAGTATTCTAATTCTTTACCCTTTGGTCCAGGCATAAAGAACATTGACTAATCTATAGATCGGTTCAGGATGTATTATTAGTAGAATAGGTTAATCTTGGCTCACACTTCTAGATGTCCAAGGGTGGCTATGATAGGCCCTACTAGTGACCCGTTCCTTTTCTATAAACCAAATTATTAGAATTTAGTTAGTCTGTCACTCTAAAAACTAATCAATTGTACACCCAATAAATAATATCTCCCTATTTATTTGCCCTTCACCTTAAATAACTCGCATATAGCCTTTGATTACCCAAGGATCCATCTGATATCTACTAGTTAAGAACTCATCTCTGGATAGGTCTCATAATTCTTCAACAGGTTTTAACAATTTAAATGGCTAGTTTAAAAAGTAAATTAAGATTCGGTATGAATATCATCACCATAATTTAATAAGAGAATATATATGCAAATCTTAATTCCTAAACATGCATCTATTTCATTAAAAAATAAAAAGTAAATGAAAATAATGGCATAAGAAGTAGAAGAATTGATTGAATTATGTAATAAATTAACTGCAAACAAGGAACTTATTTCATTAGTATTCTATTATATTTATGTAACTATCTGTCACCTAGAAGCATCTAATAGATAATTATATCATAAAAATAATTTTACTGCACATGCCAGTACTTCATATTAAAAGAAAAAGTAAAGAAAATCACTTACGAAGATGAATAAATCACGACAGAAAGCTCGGTTTAAAACAAAGAAAATCCAATATAAAGTGTTTACAACAATTACAAGAGAATGAAGAACACAATACTTAGTTTTTTCCCTCTGAAAGAAAGAAGAAGATCTCTCCACCAAAGTCTCCCACGGATCCATGCGCCGCTCGTACATCCCTTACATAAATATCTCAAAATTCCTCACCAATCTCTCCATAAGATGTAGAAATCTACATCTTTATGACTCTAAAATGACTCTAAAATGACTAAGGGGGGGAGAAAGAGAGAGAGAGAGAGAGAGACTGGCCGAGGCCCCCAAGAGCACTTCTTGCTATAGAATTGGTCCATATTTATAGAGCTTCGAAAATGACCAAGGGTTGCTTCAGGAACCTCTTCAAAATTTGGTCCAGATACAACGAATCTTCTAGAAACAAGTTCTGGCGCCTAGGCACCAGACTCCGTGCCCAAACAGTCGCACCCCTTCACTTTGGGTCGCTCCTCTTCTTTAAAAAAACCACCCCAATGTGTCTAGATCCATTGTATCACGTCCTTTATATTAAGAGTGACTTCCAATCTTTTAGAAGATCTGGAAACTACTTAACACCATCAAAATAAATGTCCAAAGTCATCCATAACCGTCCATAATGTCCCTAGACGGGTTCTGGCGCCTAGGCCTTGATTCTGGTGCCTAGGTGATGTTTTTTCGTAGTCATTGGGGCCTAGGCGCCGGGTTTGGCGTCTAGGGGCCACTCTGAGCGCAGCTCTACTGTTTTGCTCCGTTTGGCTCCGTTTCAACTTTGTTTCGCCCCATTTCAGTTGCGTTGCGTTCCTAAAATCTTTACTTACAAGATAGACATAAAAAATAACCTTGCACAAAAGTATAATTCCAATAAAAAACATGTGAGAAATATAAAAGATATTAAACATAGATTAACATATCAATATGAGCTAAGTTAGAATTTTCTTCCTTGCTCATTTTGGCTCAAAATTGCATAGTTTTTGCTTCATTTTCTCTAAAATCATATTTTTATACTTTAAGACAAAAATATGTAAAATACCTTCCGTTAAAGTGTAATATCTTTAAAAATGCTCATATAAAGTTAGCATGAAATGCACACTAAAAATAAGTATTTTTAAAGTGGATCATAATGCAATTACAACAAATTTTAACACTATAACAAGATCATTTTGTAATGTAAAAAAAACGCAAGTAAAAACCATCACATTTATAATTAAACTTCCTTTAGAAAGCATTCCAATATCCTAAACATGAATCCTACTCATTGCAAAAGAAAAGTAGAATGAAAACAATGACATAATTTTTTTATGTCACTATTTCCAAACAAGAAAAAAGAGTAAGAGAATGACATCACAAAACACGAAGAAAACACAGTGGAAAACTTCATTTCAAAGCAAATCCACAAAATAAGTGTTTAGAAAATCATAAGATAATGTAGAACACAATACTTAGCATTTTTCCCCTTGATAGAAATATGAAAATCTATCCCATAAAGTCTCCCGCAGAGCCATGCAATGCTAGAACATTCCCTTACAGATTCTCTCAAAATCCTCTCACCAATCTCTTATAAAAGATAGAAACCTACATTTCTAATCCTATTCTAAGATCTCTAATCATTCTCTACATTTTCCCTATCATATCCCCCATTTTTTGACTTCAAATTCGGTTTAAAATAGTTGAGGGACGAATTTCCCAAGAGGTGCATGAAGAAACCTTCCAAAAAGCATCCAGATTCGATGTATATGGCCAAAAACCGCCTAATATCGCATCCCAACCGTCCGGAGCACCGCCAGCGCTGAGTAGGGCGCTGCCGGTGTGCTATTTTGGTGGTCTCGGTTCTCTAGCGCAGGCGGCGCCGGTTTGGGCACCCTTGGTGCCGGTTTGGACGCCCCTGGCGCCCATCTTGCACAGCTCCACGATTTTGCTCCGTTTGGCTCCGTTTCAGCTCTGATTCACCCCGTTTCAGTTGCTTTGTGTTCCTAACAGATATCCCTACAAAATAAGCATAAAAAACCTTTCTTTAAAGTTTATCTCATTCAAAAATATGCAAGAAGTGTAAAAGAGATTAAACATAGAAAGACTTATCAAAATGTGTCAAGTCAAAATTTGCTTTCTTACTCGTTTTTGCTCCAAATTGCACCATTTTTGCTTCATTTTGCTCCAATCACCATTTCTTGTACCTAAAACTAAAAAAATACAAAATAACTTCCTTTAAAAATGTAATATCATAAAAAATGAGTAAATTTATATAGCAAAAACAGTATTTATTTTAAGTGTGTCAACTGACAACCTCCCCTATCTAATATGAAGCAATTAGATAGGGTTTATATTAATCTGGGATCTTTATGTTTCTTATAAGGGTAACCCCTATAATTAATTATATTTTAGATAACCGAGGTCACCTAATAAAACTCTTGATTTAGATCTGAAAATATTATTTTCATGACTTCCAAAAGATAGGGTTCTTTAAAGTAATGTGATAGTAGGAAATCTAATAGATGAGTGGCTCAAGTTTGGAAAAGTTATTATAGGAATCCAAAGAGAGAGAAAGCTTGGGGAAACATAGCTCCAAGAAGAATCTTGGTGATTTTCCAAACTATCATATTGTTTGGCTTTGGCTTGAGATAATTATTTGATGTTTTATCCTGCCAATTTTTTTATTTGGGGCTTATATTCATTTGATATTGATCATGTGAATAATCTGGAAGATAAAAGGATTTATGTCATATAAGATAACAACCTCATAATCCTAAGACAAGTTAGGGCTTGTATTGCACGATGTGCAAATGCCTAAAGGGATAAGGTGAGGATTTATACTACACTATGTAAAATACATCGAAGTCCTATGGCTTGTTGTTTAATTCTAAGGATTTTTGCTGTTGTAGATTCATTTTCCCTCTCGAAGATGTTATTTTTGCATTCCTCCTTGTGGTGCCCATGGTGTTTGCTACAAGTTCTTTGTCGTAGTAGGTGACCCGACCACAAGTAACACAGTAATATATGCTTCCAAAAGATGGCCAAAGCTTGACCCAATTTATAATAAGCGGCTAGTGTATAAATCAAAATATTGTAAATTTTAGAAATTACTTTACACATTAGGGGTACTACGCAAGTATACATATCATTTCAAGTAATATAGGGTTTTCTATTATAACCCAAGTATCGATCCCACGCGGAAAAATTATAGAAATAAATTTTCTAAATATTATATTTTAAAAATATCTTTTTATCCTTTAAATTAACTATAAATTACTATTCATTTACTAGATGCAATTAAAGAAAACAATACTAAGAGAATGATTTATGAAAACTATATAAAATAACAACTTTCTTTCCTTCAATTAATCCAAGATTTTTAAGATAATTTAATATTCGTTGGAGAATTTGATTTATGGTATTGTGTCAAATAGAAGCATTCCTATGTTGACCTCATTTTTTATGAGGTCTTTTTCTCCTCTCTTTAGTACTTAGGATCTAGCCTTAGGCTTTTCCTTTGACTAATCTTAGAGGACTAGAAGTGGAACCCACCCTTTAGAAGTTCAAACACCTCTTGACTCCCTGTAAACCCCACAAGCTTAATTGTAGACCCCTAATCACCTAGAGGGTTGAAATCAAATTTGAAGGTTTAAAGGATGAGTTCCCTATAGGACTTCTTGGCCTTAGGACTAATGATCTATCTTAGGATGCTACCAGCCAAACTAAGCATATACGACGCTCTGATCCTGTCAAAGGAGATGAGAGATGCTCTGATCAAGGCTTTACTTGATCCAGAGATTTATTTAGCCCAAATGGCCGGTAATTCCTTCGACGAGGTTTGCTTGTTAAGAGAACAGCGATGTGTTACCTTCACAGACAATGATCTATTACTGGGAACAACATATCACAACCGACCGTTATACATTTCAGTCACTATTGGAAAGTTTACGCTCTCCAGAGTGTTAGTTGATCCGGGAGCATCAATCAACATAATGAATCTTTGGACGCTAGCATATTTAGAAATTGATGCTCGCGAGCTTGAAGCAGACAAAATGCTGTTAATAGGTTTCAATCAAAAAGGAGAAAGAGCTCTTGGATCGATAACATTATTAATGAAGACCGGTGATTTAGCAAAGACAACCGTAAAATTCCACATAATTGATTCTGAGACATCGTTCAATGCTCTACTGGGTCGGCCATGGATCCATGAAAACCAGATGGTACCGTCATCTCTGCACCAGTGCATAAAGTATTACGAAGGAGGGGAGCAGTGTATCAAAGGTGATTTGCAACCGTTCTCCGTGCACGAAATTGGAATTCATAAAGATGTGGCCTACTACGCGCCCCCGAAGAAAACAATCTTTTCCAGAAATACCATACCAAATGAAGCAAAAGAGATTCGAGACGATGAAGAACCTGAAGTTCTAGTCCAACAATTACTCACCACTCCCTTACGGCGAGATGGTGAAGATTTCTCCAGAACTTGCACCCGAGGTCCAGGCCGAGGACGAGGACGTGGAAGAAATGTTGGAACAGTTGGACAGAACAAAGCGGTCATCGATGTTGATTGGGAGAACAGTTCTGAAGAAGATGAAGAAATTAAGAAAGAAGCAGCGACAATAAATCAGAAGAAACTACAGTTCAAGATCTCTCTCGAAGATGAAAGGAATGAAGAATGTAGTTTGATACACTGCTCATCCATGAACTGGCACGAGATGTTACATCTTTTAAACCTATAGGGAATTCATCCTTTAAACCTTCACATTTGATTTCAACCCTCTAAGTGATTAGGGGTCTACAATCAAGCTTGTGGGGTTTACAGGGAGTCAAGAGGTGTTTGAACTTCTAAAGGGTGGGTTCCACTTCTAGTCCTCTAAGATTAGTTAAAGGAAAAGCCTAAGGCTAGATCCTAAGTACTAAAGAGAGGAGAAAAAGACCTCATAAAAAATGAGGTCAACATAGGAATGTTTCTATTTGACACAATACCATAAATCAAATTCTCCAACGAATATTAAATTATTTTAAAAATCTTGGATTAATTGAAGGAAAGAAAGTTGTTATTTTATATAGTTTTCATAAATCATTCTCTTAGTATTGTTTTCTTTAATTGCATCTAGTAAATTAATTGTAATGTATAGTTAATTTAAAGGATAAAAAGATATTTTTAAAATATAATATTAAGAAAATTTATTTCTATAATTTTTCTGCGTGGGATCGATACTTGGGTTATAATAGAAAACCCTATATTACTTGAAATGATACTTATACTTGCGTAGTACCCCTAGTGTGTAAAGTAATTTCTAAAATTTACAATATTTTGATTTATACACTAGCTGCTTATTATAAATTGTGTCAAGCTTTGACCATCTTTTGGAAGCATATATTACTGTGTTACTTGCGGTCGGGTCACCTACTACGACAAAGTACCTGTAGCAAACACCATGGGCACCACGAGGAGGAATGCAAAATAACATCTTCGAGAGGGAAAATGAATATACTACAGCAAAATCCCTTAGAATTAAATAACAAGCCATAGGACTTCGATGTATTTTACATAGTGAGTCTAGCACTTGATGAAAAGAGGGTGAGGGATGGAGCAGTGATAGAGATTGACTCAGACTTCACACCAGCCGGCTTACAATACGAAGAAAAAGATTGGATCCCAGTTGATCGAGAAGAACTTCACAGCCAGACAGTGATGAAAATGGGTGGCCCGAGCCATCAATCCAACAACAAGAAAAGAAAAACAAACGCCACACATGCAACCGGAGAACATAGGAAAATTAAATCCGTAGTTACCACACCAGAGGGTAGGCTCGTCAGCGTCACACCCTCAGAAATTCAAGGTGTAAGGAGAGCTACTCTCACTGCTACCCAGCGAAGAAATAAGAATCGTCGCATTCGCAAAATGCTAACCAAGTTAGCAGAAGATCAATATGAATAGACAGTGAATACTGTTAATACAAATGCTCCAAGGAGACCGGTTCGTCAGGAACCAGAAAAAAGAAAGTCGATTCAAAGAAGGTCGGAACAGATAAAAGAAATACCAAGGAAAGCAGAAATAGAGTCGGTACCTCGACGCCGAGCATATGTACCGGATCCTAAGAGTCTTGTTGCGAAAGCAACCCCGGAGGATGTCCCTACGGAGACTATCCCCGAGGAGCCGAGACATGCAGAAGAACGTGCTGGGGTTGAGCCATACATCCCGCGAGATATTACTGTGACACCGAGGACTTCAGATAATCCCGGGATACGAGCCGGAGAAAATGCAACTAGTTGAGAAGAAAACCTTTTAGTACTTTAAAAGAATTGGAAACAAGAGGGTCAATATCTTGGAAGGCCTCGAGCTACATACAGATGTTTTCTCAGATTATGAGCAACAACAAATTGTGGATTGCATCCCGGAATTGCGTAAAATGGGTCGAGCCGGCCGCCCGAGAGAAAAGACATATTCGAACCCCGAAGATGGATGCCGGGGAAGGGAAGAGTTACAATCCAATGCAGATGTTGCTACAATTTTACCATGGACGTAAAAGGAAATCCACCAGGGATACTCCGTCGCAGTGAGGTGGATCCAATGTCAAGAGTCATCAAGAGAATGGTGAAAAGGATGATTACATGGAGGGTACTGCCTGCAGATTGCATACCCAATAGCTACATTATCAACATCTACAAGGAAGGCGACTGCATACCTCCGCATATAGACCATCATGACTTTGTTAGACCCTTCTGCACAGTGTCATTCCTCAACTAGTGCAACATCATGTTTGGATCTGACCTCCGGATTGCAGTCCCCGGTGAGTTCCGAGGGCCAGTGGAGATACCACTACCGGTAGTTTCCGTCCTGGTTTTAAAAGGAAACGGAGCAGACATTGCGAAGCATTACATTCCAGGAGTGCCTATGGAGCACATCTCAGTTACTTTTAGAAGAATGGACGACAGAAAAATGCCTTACCACTTTCAGCCAGATCCAGAATTGGAGAGTCTCCGACCCTACGAGCTGTGAGTTACATGGGAAATAGCACACCTCCAATGCACATCCATGCGGCACTCCTGCCAAGGGTGGCTTGGAAGGTGATGTTATTGCCCATGTTTCTTACTATTCAGACATGGATTTTTGACAGACGCTTTTGGATGGATCAACAAGAATCTTACACAATCCGTTTTGGATTTACATGGATTGTATAAGACATTAAATTTCTGAGGAAAATGTCATCATGACTAGATCAAGTTGTATGATGTATTTTCAACAACTTGTTATGAAAATGACTACGTCATATTTTGTCTTCACCTCTTTTTGTGCAAATTGACTGGGAAACACCATTAGAGTTAAATGAACTTTGAACGAAGAACATAAAAGAAAATAAAATAAATGAGAATTTTTCTTAAAAAATCTGAATATTAAAATGAACTTCAAATTCACATGAGCACTAAATAAACAACAAAAATAAAAAAATGGGATCGTTAAAGGACAAACAAAATGAATCTAAATCTCAAATTGAATTCTGATCTGAATCCTCTGATTCGAATCTTTGAGTTCTTCTCTCAATCGAAATCTGTTTGAAACTCTTTTGAAATTTGAATATTTTCCTCGACTTATTGCTAAGCCAAGTCTTTTCATTTTGGTACACTTACCAGTTCCTTTCAGTTCTTTTTCTTCTGTGTCTTAGACGATCGACTAGTTCTATTGACACGGAGCCACAAACTTTGTTTGATTTGGTCCTGATGGCATGGGATTGGGTCCCTCTTCATACAAATAAATCTTCGAGATTGGAACCAGTTTCCATTTCTCATTAAAAATTCCGAGGCCGGTACCTAAATTCCAGTTCTCTCCCTTCGAGGTCGGTACCTAAATTTCGACTCTCTCATTCGAGATCGATACCTAAATTTCGATTCTCTTTCGAATTGATACCTAAATTTCAATTCTAAATTCCAAGGCTGGTACCTAAATTCTAGTTCTCTCCCTTCGAGGTCGGTACCTAAATTCCGACTCTCTCATTTGAGATCGATACCAAAATTTCGATTCTCTTTCGAATTGATACCTAAATTTCAATTCTAAATTTCGAGGCTGGTACCTAAATTCCAGTTCTCTGCCCTCGAGGTCGGTACCTAAATTCTGACTCTCTCATTCGAGATCGATACCTAAATTTCGATTCTCTTTCGAATTGATACCTAAATTTCAATTCTAAATTTCGAGACTGGTACCTAAATTCCAGTTCTCTCCTTTCGAGGTCGGTACCTAAATTCTGACTCTCATTCGAGATCGATACCTAAATTTCGATTCTCTTTCAAATTGATACCTAAATTTCAATTCTAAATTCCAAGACTGGTACCTAAATTCCAGTTCTCTCCTTTCGAGGTCGGTACCTAAATTCTGACTCTCATCCGAGATCGATACTTAAATTTCAATTCTCTTTCAGGTTTGATACTTAAATTTCAAATCTCACACTCTCGAGATCAGTACCTAAATTCTGATTCTCATCCTTTGTGAGGTCGGTACCTAAATTCTGACTCTCATCTGAGATCGATACTTAAATTCCGATTCTATTTCAGGTTTGATACTTAAATTTCAAATCTCACACTCTCGAGATCAGTACCTAAATTCTGATTGTCATCCTTTGTGAGGTTGGTACCTAAATTCTGACTCTCATTTCGAGATCAGTGCCTAAATTCTGACTCTCATCCTTTTCAATTGATACTTAAACTCCAATTCTCACACTGAGGCTGGTACCTAAATTCCAGTTCTCTTCGCAAATCCCGAGATTGAAACCTAGGTTTTAATTCTCATTTCAAATCCAAATTTCAAATTTAAAATTTTCATAAATCGATTTTAAATTAAACTTCAAATCAAAATCCAAACTCACATGTTGAAACTTGAAATTTAAAAGTAAACTGAAATCTAAATTGAATTCCCCAGATCTTGTGATTTGGAGTTCACCTCCTTTTCCATTCCCTGCCGAGAGTTCAGAATCTCCGATCTTGGAAATATACCGATACTTCCCAGCGGAAATTCTTCTACTTCGTCTTAAGTTTGTCACTTGGACATCTGTGTTAGTTTAGTTGATCTCTTCGGTCAACGCCAATACACGCGGTGTGCTTGGTTAGCACACCACACCTATTGGGGGTCCATTTGTTGACCTCATTTTTGATGAGGTCTTTTTCTCCTCTCTTTAGTACTTAGGATCTAGCCTTAGGCTTTTCCTTTGACTAATCTTAGAGGAATAGAAGTGGAACCCACCCTTTAGAAGTTCAAACACCTCTTGAGTCCCTGCAAACCCCACAAGCTTGATTGTAGACCCCTAATCACTTAGAGGGTTGAAATCAAATGTGGAGGTTTAAAGGATGAGTTCCCTATAGGACTTCTTGGCCTTAGGACTAGCTTGGGTGGACTGGTCTGGTGAGGGTTGACTTGCACACACATTACACTTTCACATACATTCCAATCCTAAAACCATTCACACACAACTTGACTTCCTGACTCATGTAGGTAATTTACATGGATGGTCCTTAACCCCTAAGCTCCTGGCTAAGAGGGTTAGGAACAACATAGTTAATGCCTCAACTGAGTCCTCTTATGGCTCATATGGGCTTAATATGGCTTCATGGCTCAACCAAAGTGATTCCATTTTACTCAAATTTGATCAATCTTTATTTTTTCAAAATTTCAATTTTTGACCCCCGGGGCCCTACACCTTCTAAACCTACCAAAAGCCCTTGAAACTACCCAAAATCTACAAAATCACCTAAATTACCCAAAATTCCTCAAAATCAATCCTAAACATTTCCCCCACTCAAATTAATCATCCATAGTCAAAAAATACCAAACATTCCAAAAGTACCCCCCTAATACCCTCCAAATACCCAAAATGCCCTTCTTAGCCCAAAAATCAAAAACTTCAGAAAATTCCCAAAAAATTCCAAAAAATACCAAATATTCCTAATTGCATTTCGTTAAACTACACCATGGGCCAATTTTTCCAATTTACACCAATTTTACCAAAACCCCCAATTTAGGCCCATTTTAAACCCAAGTGAACCCAATGTCAAACCAAACCACCCCAATTGACCTCAATATTGGTCCAATTCAATTCTAAACTTTAATTCAATATTCCCAATATCAATTTAGACCAAATCCAACACCAATTTGATTGACATTTGACCCCAATTTCAATTTGAAGCCTAAGGCCCAATTTTGGCCCATGACTTAAACCTAGCTCAAACCCATCCAATTCAACTCCAATTAACCACAAAACTTTTCCTAAAACCTTCCTAATATCCCCACAAACAAAACACTAACTTGATTTGCACAAAATTTGAATCTAAACTCCACCCAAACCTAACCCAAAACCAAAATCCCTTAAATTGACCTAAGCCCAAACCTAACCCAAATGGGCCCAAATCCCAAAATTAGAGCCTAACCAAAGTTGGAAACTCTTTTTGACACTCCCATGAACATTTCTCAACATTGATTTTACATAAAATCCAACTTTAGCCCAATCTTAACCCAAGTTAGCCCAATTGGATCCATTTTGACCATAATCAAAAAAGACCCAAATTCAATCCAATTCAACTCTAAATCACTTCAAATTGATTCCAAATCATTCATGAAACATTCCTAAATTAAATTCAAGACTTATTGGACCCAATCCTTTGCAAAATTTTCATCCTAAAATTTGTTTTGAAATATAAAAGCCCACTCCCTAAGCCATTCCAAAAGCCCATCCAAAGTGAAATCCAAAAGCCCAAACCCATTCCAAAGCCCACATGACAATTCCTTCTCATCATCCCTTTAATTGGAATCAATTCCTAAGTCCCAAATCAATCATCAAATCAACCTAAATCAAGCAACATCTAAATTTTTCACTAAATTGCCAAAATCTCCAAATTCCTTTTTCATATAAATGAATCCACTTTTCCTAAGCCAAGGGTGAGCTAAATGGAGCCACATGCAAGCCATGGACAAGCCACATGAAGCAATGGGGGGTTTGACTTGTCACCAAGCCATTAATGGCAAGAAGAGGGAGTCCTTTCCTAAGCCTTCCTTAAGTCATTTTAACCTCTTTAATGCAACACCATAACCCAAAATTAACTTAAACTATTTTGATGGTGACTTCACCACTCCATGACAGCTGACCCAACTGATCCACTTGGCCCAAAATAAGACCATGGGGAGGTAAGCAAAGCCCAAATACATGGGTTGACACATGTGAACCCAAAATCACTCTTCTCCCTTTACCACTTAAATCCAACCCTTTACACTTGGCATTGGACAATTGCTTGCACAAACCTCCAAAGACTCGGTCCTCCCGACCTTGAGGGTGACTCGACTCGGCTCGCCGCCCACCACGACCACCGGAAACCACCAGGCCGAGATCACCCATGTGAGCCTATTTGTGAATTTCTCCTTGCTGAGTTGTCCCAGCCCAATTGAACACCATGGCTGTTCTTCCTTTGCCCTAAGCAGCTGATCCCAACTTCCAATTGCCTCTGGGAAGCCCTCCAGCCATGTCTATTTAAACCCACCACCCTCTCGGCCAAAGGAGGAGTTGAACCAGACCTTAAGGAAACTCTGCCAAAATTGCTCCAGGACCTTCTCCTAACCCATAGCAGTTGATCCCCAGTGTTCCTTTGCCCTAATCCCTAGTAACAAAGCTCAATTACTGAGTTGAAAATCCACCCAAAAAATAGGACACTTCACCACAGTAAGCCAATCTCCAAATTGATTGGTCCTACACCTTCACCAGACCAAGAGGAGAAGTTCCCCAGCAAAAGCCCCCTCTCCAGGCCAGCCATTGCTTCCAGCCTCCAAGCTTTGTTATCGACCTTGGTCACTTTCATACCTAGACAATTCCCCAGAGCCAGGGACTTCATCTGGAGCTTTCCTGAACTCAATCGAAGGTGACACAACTCTCAGGTCGAAGCTTCACTTCTCTGAGCAAAGGTATGAACTCACTCTTCCTCCCAAGCTTCTAGTGATTCTCCATTTTGTTTAAGTTAATTTCATAGCCTATAAACTATATGGATGTGTTCGTCTCTTCAAGACGAATCCATAGAGCATAAGAACACAAAAAACCATTGAGAATCGAGTGAGATCTTGGGGTTTTAGTGTGGATGGTCACGGGTGTACACCAGTCATAGACGATGACCGGGAGCCGTTGGTCGCGCGTGTATCGAACGAACGGTTCAGATTGCGCCGGACCAGGAAATGTTACATGAACCGTGGGCCCCTGGAGCACTGAGTCGGATGGCGGCGTTGAATGGGAATGCGCCGCGTGGGCTTTCGGAGTTGCCGATGTTGCGCTGGCGCCGTGTGGATAAGTAGATAAATAGGATATTTTTGAATTATTTAAATGCCCAGAAATTCAAAAATCCATATCTTTGCATAGAAAAATCACAAAAATAAAATAAAAATACCCTCTTGCTCAGTGAATAGAGGAGAATAATGTGAAAAAGAAATCAAATTCATTGGATGAGTATTTTATTTTTAATAATTTATTTACTGATTTCAGTATTTTGATTCTTCATTTGCATAAAAAATTCACCATGGCATGAGACTATAGGGCTTTTGAAGTCTCTGATCTTGGGAACATTCCCTAAATTTTTCAAGGTCAGAGGCCATCTTTGTAAAAAGTTATTGAATTTTCTATTTCATGTCACTGTTCTAGGTATTTTAATTTCAATAATTACCATGTTGAGAAATAAATTCTAGGAAAATTTTGTGATGTTCCTTAGGACCAGAGGACTCTATGAAAAATATATTTTGAGTTAATTCATTCATAATAACCTTAATTGGCCTAAACCCCTAAAATTAAATTTGAATTAATTAGCGATAACCACACATCAAATTGACTTGAAAACAATTCTCCACTGATCTTTAGGATCAGAGAGAACTCACATAAAAATTTGAAATCAATTGGACTTGATTAACCCTATCAAATGGATTAATTAAGCCTCATAAGCAAAATGGAACTTTAAAAATTCATAACTCCAAAAATACTTTTCAAAAATTCACAAAAATGATTTTGGAGCTTCTCTGATATCAGGGGAGTTTAGGAAAATTAAAATTAGAATTTTCTGAAAAAGTTGATTTTTCATAATATTTTAATATTTTAATAATTAATAAAAATCATAAAAATATTAAAAATCATAAAAATGTCACATTTTGATTCCTAATCACTTAGAAACAAACCAAATATTTTTCCTAAGTCCCTAGGGTGAGATATTAAATTTTAAAGGCTTAATGTAATTTTTAATATTAAAAAAATGAGTTTTTAACCTTTTTCACTAAAATAATTCCAATAAATCAAAGAAAAATCAGATAATTATAAAATTTATTTCTCTGAATTCCTTGAGGTCAGGGAGATTTATGAAAAATATAAAATCTATTTTTCAACTTTAATTTCATTTTAAAATTAATTAATACTCTAAAACTGAAAATAATTATAATAAATAAAATATAATTAAAAAAAATCACTAAAATTGGTCCAAGTGGTCCTCTGGTCATTAGGAACATCCCATAATTTTCTTAAGGATAGAAACTTTTCCTTGGCCATGTTGTTGAATTTTCTTTGAAAACCCCTATTTTCTACTAAAAATAATTATATAAATAAATTAAATTCAGAAAAATCACATTTTCTCCTTTAATGTCTTAATTGACATATGAGTGAGCTGACATAAAAATTTCAAATTCATTTTAACTCAATTTATTGAGTTATGAAATAAATAAGCTTAAAAGGGCATAAAGGTAATTAAAAATTTTAACCCTTAATTAAAACTTTAGGTTTAATCAAAATGGGGGGTAAAATATTTGATTTTAACTTTCTCTTGGATGATTGAAACTTAGGAAAATTAAAGGGTAGAAACCCATTGAACATTTTGAAAATATCAAAAAAATGAAACTTTAATTAATTAAATAATTTGAATTTTGGAAAGAATATATTTAAATTTGGATCATTAAAAGAGGGATATTATTAAGAGGACATTTATTCTTTAATTTAAAAATCCCTAAATAAGTCACTTTAACAATATTTAATTCTTAATTGAAAATTAAAATAATAATCTAAATTGATAATTAAAATTAACAATTAAAACTAAAATTAAAACTAAAATTAAATTAAATTGAATTAAATTAAATTAAATTAAAATTAAATAAAAAATAAATAAAATTAAATTAAATTAAAGTTAAATTAAATAAAATTAAATTAAAATAAAGTTTAATTAAATTAAATTAAATTAAAATAAAGTTAAAATAAAATAAATTAAATTAAAATAAACTTAAATTAAATTAAATTATATTAAATTATATTAAATTAAATTAAAACTAAAATTAAATTAAATTAAATTAAAATTAAATTAAATTAAAATTAAATTAAATTAAAATTAAATTGAATTAAAAATTAAATAAATTTAAATTAAATTAAAATTAAAATTAAATTAAATTAAAATTAAATTAAAATTAAATTAAATTAAAATTAAATTAAAATCAAATTGAATTAAAATCATTTAACAACAAACCTAAATGAAATCATTAAGAATTAAATCTAAAATAATTTGAACACAATTCCAAACTTAAAATTATTAATTAAAACCTCATTATTAAATTAAAACACTTTAAACCATTAACTCAAACTTCAAATTAAGAATGATTAAAATTCTCGATAAACCAACTAGCCCTTAAAGGCTTTAATTATTATAACTCTTAAATAGAGTATTAAGTAAGATGTCACTTCATTCATCAGGTAATCAAATACCCAAGTTCACTGAGCAAGAGACAAAGTTTAACTAAACTCCTGGATGATTAATTCACCTATACAACTAATTTTACTTGGACTCAAAACAATCCCAGAATTATTGAAAGATGATTAGGACTTGTCCTAAGCACTTCCTCAATATGACGGGATGTTTTAGAAGAAGAACTAAATTTAATTGTTCTTTGATGAAGAAAATCATCCTTAAACAAAACACAAGAATCTAGACGTCATATGAGATGACTAGTTATAGGATTAGGAATTTGGTAAACAACCAAAACCCTTCCCTTAGCTTTATCTAGGTACTTGTTGAAATATTTAATGCCTTAACATGTGTTTTAAGCGCAGCTTGGGATGAAGGGAAGACCCTCCAGGTACGCTTTTATTTTATTGCAATTTACTTTATTACAATTTACTTACATGCATTGTACTTTACTTTTCTAGCATGTTAAATAAGACCGTTGCATGAAAACCAAAACCTTTAGGGTAGTCCCTGAATTGAAACCAAAACTAAATTAAAAGTCATTGCAAGATAAAATTCACCGCCACAACATTTCAAAATATAAAACAACTCAAAATTTAATCACAAACATAACAACAAAACTACAATTGTAACTAAATTAAAACGCCTCGTTGAATGATCGGGAATACCTCGGATGATGTAACCCACGTGTTGCTAACGGGATTTCCCACGGTCTAAATGAAAGTGTGGAACTCATTCAATTGAGTTTAGCAAATTCATCTGGACTAAGTGAATTCAATGAAAATAACGGTGCCGGGATGACGAAACTGTGGGATCTTAATCGGTTCTGTTTAATTAATTTTAAGATTTGTTTTAATTAAAATATTAAAAAACACTTGGATTTTAAGATTTTCTCTAAACCAAAACACTTCCCTCATCTCCTGATTTATGACTTCTAAAACTAAACCTCTGCAACAACAAGGAGCTAGGAGCATGGTGGGCAGCTCGGCCATCGTCATCAGCAAAACAACTCTACATCAGCTAAACTTTACTTAGAATTAAATAACCAAGCCATAGGACTTCGAGGTAGTTTTTTTAGTGCAACGTAAATCCTCAACCCTTTTGTTAGGCATTTGCATAATCATGTTATGTAATTAAGTCCTAACCGGTCTTAGGACTCCGAGGTAGTTGTTTGGTACGACATAAACCCTCACATCTTTGAAGCTATTTGTATGATCATGTCATACGAATATAAGTCCTAATTAAATAAAATTGGCAGGATTGCAACATTAAATAATTTCCTCAAACTCGAAGCCAAACAATAGGATAGTTTGGGAAGTTGCCAAGATTCTTCTTGGATCCTCAGCTTCTCGTACTTTTCTTCCTTTGAACTCCTGAAATAAATTGTTCCAAATTTGATCCATTCCCTATTGAAATCTCCAAAACTCAAATCCTTTGAAAACCTTAAACTTTGAAATTCTTGAGAGCAAAACCACTAATCATTATCGAGAGTTTTCTTAAATGATTCTCGTCATTTAAGATGTAATTAACTATAGGGGCTTGCCCTTATAGGAACTTTAAGAACCCAAGTAATATAAACCTCGCTTAATTCCTTTATATTAGCTGGGGAACTTGTCGGCTTATAAAATTGGTTCGCAGACCAAACAGATGTCACAAATCTTCTAGTTTATTTAATCGAGCCCCATCATCCAGCAGTGTGTCTATTCTTCAGGATAGATATACGGTTTGTGGTGAGATCGGTTTGATTTCATATCTTAAAATTTTCAAACATAAAATTATTTTCAAAAATCAAATGCTATTTTCTTAATTATATATATATATATTTAAATTAAATTTAAAATCTAAAATCCGCCGACAACTTCTGTAGGCGACCCCCTTTTTTAAAATACAACACAAACCTAAAAATATGCCGACATCCTATTCTTTACCCTTTGATCCAGGCGCAAAGAACATTGGCTAATTTACAGATCAGGTCTGAATGTATTGTTAGTAGTAATGGGTTAATCTAGACTCTCACTTCTAGATGTCCAAGGGTGACTATGGTCGGCCCTACTAGTGACCCATTCCTGATCTATAAATCAAGTTATAAGAATTTAGCCTGTCACTCTAAAAACTTATCAATTCTACGCCCTTTAATCTTATCATCCTATTTATTTGCACTTCACCTTGAATAGCCCGCGCATGGCCTTCGACTACCCAAGGATTCATGTGACATTTACAAGTTAAGAGTTCTTCTCCTTCAAGGTTTCAAAACTCTTTAACAGGTTTTAACAATTTAAATGGCCATTTTAAAAAGTAAAGTAAGATCAGGTATTAATGTCATCACAATGTTTTAAAAATATTTTTAATTTAAATTCTCCATCAAATCTTTATATTATCTTATCTATCTCTTCATGATTGAAGGAAGAAGTAAAATAACTACTCAGAACACATTGAAAATAAATAGCAAAACATAATAAATAAACTTTCAATCAAATATAAAAATACTTATCTCAAATATTCCTTCTACAGATCTTCTAACTCCTGACTCCACAGTGTAATGAACTCCAGATGCTACAACTTGAAAGTAAACTCACTAAACTAAACAAAAGTGGCCCTAAATTTCTCTCTCTAACTCTCTAGACTCTCTCTCTATAATGAGATTTCTCTCTCTAAGGAGGCTAGAGGGGGTGGGGCGAATGGGGGTGATTTTATCTGAAGGAGTGGACTCCTATTTATAGGCTCCAAGGGTTGCCTTGAGGCATCTCTTCAAAACATGTCCAAATTCAATGAATCTTCTAGAAGGTCGGTCTGGCGCCTAGGCGCCGGACACCGCGTCCAGTTCTTCGTACCTCTTCGCTTTGGCTTGCACCTCTTCGAGTTTAAAACCATTTTGGAGCATCCAAATACAATGTATCACATGTCCTATTATCAAGGAACAACCGCCAGTCTCTAGAATGTCCAATAACTGCTCACTCCGTCAAAATAACCGTCCAAAAGTCGTCAAAAACTTGACAGTTTCTGTATCGAGTCTGGCGCCTAGGAGCCAGGCCATATGTTTTTCTTCTTTTTGTATTTTGCGCTATTTTTCCTCCCTTTTGCTCCTTTTCCTTTTCTAGACCTTTTTACATCACCTACATCCAAAAACACAAAAATACCTTTCATTAAAGCATAATATCCTTAGAAATTGATAAAAATCAAGGCATAAAAATTTGTATTTTTCTTCAAGGATCAGTAGGTTTAGTTTTAGAATTGTCAAATGTAAGGGATGAGAGAGGTATTGTTTTTTAGAAATGTTTAAATTGAGATATCTTAATGTCTTGTTAGAGGAATATTTAAGTTGATTATGACGACACCAGTTAGGATCCCACTGTTTCTTTGTTACAGTATCACCAATTTCTTCAGATTCACTTAGTTCAGAAAAATTTACCAAATTCAACTAAATGAATTCAGTGCTTTCATTCAGACTGTGGGAAATCACGTTAGCAACAGTAGGTTGCCTCATCCAAGGGATTCCCGGTCATTCAAAGAGACATTTTAATTTAGTTTCACTAGTGATTTTTGTCTGTTTCTGATTAAATTTTGAGTTGTTTTATATTTTGATTGTTGTGGTGGTGAATTTTATCTTTGTTTTATTTTAATTTTAATTTTGGTTTTGATTTTGTGGCTATCCTAAAGGTTTTGGTTTTGACATGCAAGGTGATCTTGTTGTTTATCATTCAATTTCACAAGTAGAAAAAGGACGAGAAAGTAAATGAAAGTAAATTACAGTGCAATAAAATAAAAGCGTACCTGACATTTCTTCTCATTCTTTCACGTGAAAGTTTAGCCTTGCAATGCATATATAAAATTTTGTGGGAATTGAAGCATGCTAGAAAGGAAGAAAACAGGTTTGGAGCATATCCATCAAATCCTATGTCAAAACTTGGTGGGTCCTATTTTAAATGTATAAATGACTTCTTAAACAAGGCATAATGAGTTTAGTTGTTCTCCAAGGTATCCTGAAGAGTATGAGAAAGGGGATCAAGGGCTTGGCCTCGAACATCTCACAATTCTTTGAAACATCTTGAGTTCATTCAAACATATTATGTTGCTTAATGATTCATCCTCTATCATGCCCTTATACTCAATGAACTTATGTTTTAGTCCAAAAGAGTGGGGTAATTATCACTTGATATTCTATTTATGAATTATGTGAGTGACACCTTTAGGGGCACATTGATTTAATAAAGTAGCTTAGCTGATTTGACTTTAAATTTGGGTTGGTAGTGTTTCAAATATGTTTACAATTAATTTCACTCTCTTTTCTAACCTATATTATTCAAGTTTGATTAAGCCTAACTCACTGCTAAGCCCTTAAGACCTAACGAATATATTTGTAGTTTTAGGGAAAAGTTAACTTATGTGACCATCATTCTTGTCAAAATATGGAATTATCATTTAAACACCAACTAGGAGTACTAGATTGATGAATTATTAACTTCTAAAGTCAAACCCCTAACATTGGGATCATTTGATTTTTGATTATCTTCCAAATTAAGACAATTAAAGAAATTGTAAATTTATCTTTTTGTGACAAAGGTGAGGTTAATTACTACCATTTAAAACCTTTGTATTTCAATCATCAAAATATTTCAATTATGATTATTCATTACTCATTTCCCCTTGATTTGGCCTAAACATTAATTAAGTCTTAAATTCCTTAATTACAATTTTGCCACTATAAGACTTATCACCTCATAGATTATTAAATTTAACTTAAATGACTTTAAAATTTTCATGTTACCCCACTCATAAGTCAATTAAAACATATGGGAGAAAACGTGATCTTTATAATTTTAATTTTATTTATATAATTATTTATATGTAAAAATGAGAACTTTCAAAGATAATTCATTAACTTAATCAAATCATAATATTTATTCTTTAAAAAATTAATAGAGGTTCACCTAAACTAGTGGACCACTTGGATCAATTTTCATAATTTTTTTAATTTTAATTTAATTATTATAATTATTTTAATTTCTGAAGTGTTAATTAAATATAAAATATTTTCTGGGTTGAAAATTAAGTTTTATATTTTTCATAAATCTCTTTGAGGTCAGGGAACCCAGAAAAATAAATTTCATATTTTTTTATTTATATTTTAATTATTAGAAATATTTTAGAGAGAAATTAGGAAAAATCCATTTTTAAGCTTAAAAATTATTATCATCTCTTTTAAAATTAATATCTTCACTTAGGAAATTAGAAAAAATATTTTAATGGTTCCCAAATGATCAAGAGACCAAATGTGACATTTTGGTGGATTTTAATGTTTTAGACATTTTTATGATTTTTAATTAATTTTAATAATTTTTAATATTTTTTAAATTTAAAAAATAAGCTTAAAAAATGATTTTTTTCATTTTAATTACCATCTTCTTTTAATTAAATTCTCTTGGTCATAAGGAACTCCCAAAACTAATTTTATAATTTTTTAACATATATTTTAGTTATTATAATTACTTTAATGCCAAAATTGTCATTTAACATAGAAAATTAAATTAGGTGATCGAATTAACTCGAAATGATTTGAAATTTTTTATAAGAGCTCCTCTGACCCTGATACATAGTGGAGAATCAAAATTAAGTTATTTACATTTATATTTAACCCATTTTGTTTTTCTTCCATCTTAGAGGTTTAATTACCATTAGTGAGATATTTATTGAGTTAAATCAAGTTTATATTTTTCCTCTGGTCCTCTGGTCACAGTGAACCTACCAACTTTGCATTTTTTATTAATTTTTAAATATTATAATTTTTATATCAAAACATAGGGGATTAACATAAAAAATTAGGGACCTCTGGCTAAAGATGCCCTTTGATCTTGGAAAAATTAGGGAAGATCCTTAATCACAGAGCCTTTAAGCCCTCCAAACCTCATGCCACGGTGAAAATGTCTAGAGCTAATTAGACCCTAAATATGATTTACTATAGTTAATTAAATAAAAATATAATATACATCAAATAACACCAAACCATTTCGACACTATTCTCCTCTATTCACTGAGGATATTTTTCTTTTATTTTTAGGATTTTTTACACCAAGTTATGTATTTTTAATGGTGGACTAATTTAAATAAATAAAAAATCCCTATTTTTTATTTAAACCATGTGGCACTGACAGGATCCTCTGCATCTTCAAACTCCCATGTGGCACACTCCCATTCGATGCTGCCATATAACTCAGTAGCCACGGGTCTCACACTTTATACATCGTGGTTCTGTCAACGTAATCAGAGTCGTCTATCCAATACACACGCGATTGAACGATTCTCCTTCATCTTCCCTAACTGTCCTAACACGTAAACCATCCACCTTCTAACCTTAAGATCTCAGTCTAAACTCTACCAAATCACTTTGGGTTTGATCCTATAGACTCTAGTTCAAACAAACAACTCCATATGGTTTATATGGTATGAAATACAATATACATGCATAGAGAATGAAAATAGGCCCGGGTTAAAGTGAGAGCACTATACCTTGGTCTGAGAGGAGAGGCCTCGATTAGATGGGTTTCACATGTTTGTTAGGACATCGAGAAGCTCCTCCAAGCACCAGTTTGAGCTCCCCTTAATTCTGTACTGGAGTTTGATCATGAGATGAAAGCGTAGTTTGGGTTGGAGAGGCTCTATGATGGGGCTTATGTGGGGGATCTCCTTCGTTTGGTGAGGGGATGCTGATGAGCAAATCAATTTGATGGTTTAGGTAACGTGGAGGTATGATGGAGTTTGTCCTAGTTTCAGTTAAAATTTTAGTGGAGAAATTGGCTCAGGGCAGTGGCTGTGGGTGGCTATAGACAGTGGATTTGCACTCAAGGAAGTATGGGGAAGCTCTAGAGCAATTTTGGCAGGGCTTCGCCAAGGTTCAGTGTATGCTCCTCCTTTGGTCGTGAGGGGTGGCTTTTATAGCCATGGCCAATGGATGGAGCTCAGGGCTTTAATTCAGGTGCATTAGGTTGCTTAGGTGGAGTGATTAACGATGCAAGTGTCCAACCAGAGTTCGACACATTGGTTGTGCGGAATTGGGTTTGTTTTTAAGTGAGGTTGCTCTTGGTTTAAGCTCCTCCAGTGACTAGGCCTGCCGGCCAGGCCAGAGGAGGGTGGCCATAAGTCAGGTGGTCCAGTGACCAGTCCATCAAGGTATTAAATTGGTTTAGTGATGGGTTTTGGTAAAGATCCAAATGGTTTAGCTATTTAAGGAAGGGGATGCTCTAATTTAGGGTACACTTGGTCCATGGCTCCACTAAGTTGGGCTAGGTGGACCTAGGCCAGTCTCAAGGGTTCACTTAATGGCTGTGGTGGGCTTGACTTGGTCACATTGGGCTAGGTTTTGTCACATTGGGTCATGGGTTCATATTTGGGTAACTTGGGTTAATGTTGGGCTAAGTTGGGTTAAGTTGGGTTTAAGCTTGAGTTAGGTCAAATTGATTATTCAAAATGATGTGCATGATAGTCATGAAAGAATTGGATTGGTTTTGAATTGATATAGGGGTGTCAATTTGGTGGATTTGGTCATATGGTCAATTTGGGTTAACATGGGTTCGACTTGGGTTTAAGTTAGGTTAGTGCTTGGCTAGGTTCAACTGGTGGTTCAATATGGTTTCGGGGGATGTCAAAAAGTGTTTTGAATAGGAATTGTGTAGAAAGTTTGGGTTTAGGGCATTCAATTTGGGGGATTTAGATCATATGACACATTTGAGACAAATTTATAAATTTTAATTTGGGTTGAATTTGGGTTAGGTTTGAACTCAAATGTGGGTCAATTAATGGATCATATTTGTGTGTAGGAATGTTATGAAGAGTTTGGAATTCAATTTTGAGTAAATCAACTTGGCTAAGGGGTTCGATTTGGGGGATTTAAGGTCATATGACCAAAATTGGGGTTTTTTTATTTGGATTGAAATTGAGTTTGAAATTGGGTCAAATTGTGCTTGGATTTGGTTTGAATTGAGATTATGCATGGTAAATTTGAGTTTAGAATTTAAATTGGGGAGGATTGAGATCAATTGGGTGGACATTGAAGGTGATTTGTGCATTTTTGGCCTTTAAGGGCAATTTGGGGCTTTTGATCAAAATGGGTGAAAAGGTCAAAATGGATCTAGCAAAGTGGTTCAAATTGATTTTGGGACATTTTAGATGATTTTACAATTTTTGGGAATGTTTAGAATTTTTGAATATGGAGGGGCATTTTGGTCATTTTGGGTAATTTGGGGCTATGTTGGGAATTTTGGTAAATTTGATATGTTTTGGGTATTTTGAGTGGTAAGGAATATTTTGGTACGATTTTTGGAGAAAATTGGCTAACATTTTTGGGATTTTGGTCAAAATTAGGGTTTAGGGGAAATTTGGAAATTAGGTGGAGTTTAGGGGCAAAAGGGTCAAAGGTTGGAATTTTTTGGTAAAATTGGGTTTAATGAGAATTTCAACCTATTTGAGCCATGGACCAAGTGAAATTTCACTTTGGATACTCCATGTGTTGGTTATAGCTAAACCCTAGTCTAGGGCTTAGAGCTTAGGGAACCACCCACATGAGTTCCAACAGAGTAGGGGATCAAGTGGAGGAAGTTTAGTACGTTTGGTTTAGGGTTTGAGGTAGTGAGTGTTAGTATAGAGTGGGTGTGTACGTGTGTATGAGACTAACCCAGACCAACCTCTCAAGGTGAGTCCTAAGGCTTGACCATCATTTAAGGGACTCCTTTTGAGCTTCATCATACTTGTTCTCATTCTCCTAAGTATTTAAAGGTTGGACTTTAAGCATTTGAAATTCCAAGTGAGGCAAAGAAGTGTGTTGAATTTCTAAGGGGGAAGGGTCTCATCATTAATCTTCTAAGAAAGTCATCAGGAGAGTCCTATGACTAGACCCTAGGCTGCCTAGAGAAGAACTATCGCGTATGATAATTAATAGAAATATAAAGGCATAAACATGCATATATTAAATGATAAGTTATACGATGTAACTATCATTGAACAATAGGAGTATGGAGAGAGGGCTTAACTGTATTATGTGAAACTATCAATATACAAACCAAGTCTAGTGTTGTGTTACTAAGGTGCAAACATTGAATGAATATGATTGAAATACTTCTATGCTTCTCTATCTATTAGATGACGTAAATAGCTAAATTTGAATGACCCCCACTATTCCATCTCATATGTTCAGTAATTCACATAAATAAATTAGTTTTTAAAGATGAGGAATGACTGACAATTAGAAGATAATTTTTTATGGACCAGTATAACTTTTCTTTTTTTACTATCATATTGTTTAAATATTTGAGTGCCACAAAATAGGCATTGAGCCTTTGTTACACAACCCTATAATATAGTATGCAATCATTAACACAATAATTTATCTTCTGTGATATCAATCTTACTTTAGACACTGATTATTTTTTTCTATACATGTCCTACGGAAAATTTTTCTTTAAATTTATCTAATTTAATAATCCTACAATCTAGTTAAAATGTTCTTAAGGCATATTATTGTTTAATTTAATGATTAGAAGAGTCATTGATAACTCATAATGAGTAGTGCAATTTTTCCACAATGGTGTTTCATGGCATTCAATATTTAACATAATTTTGAGCTTGTCTATTCAAAGACTCATCTTTATTCACTTACTTAGCAAACTGATATCTTCTTGCATTGAGATCTTTTCTTCAACTGTAGTGTAATCATACTCACTTAGAGAGGCATAACTTGTTTAAGCACTAGCAATATAATTAGCATGTGGTTTATAATCATCATGTGAAGTTTAGTAGCAATAATTTGGATGAAATCCCTTATGGTATAAATCCAACCATACTTTGTCTGGTGTTATAAATGTTTGATTCATGTGATTTACAGATGGGCATCAAAACATACCCTTTAAAAAATATGCAAGATATTGTGATGCTCCTTGAATGAAATACTCAATACCATTCAAGAACTTATCATTTAGTTCTTTTCTACTATATGCAATATATTGTACATCCATGATTTTAAATTCTAGATATACATTAGCATTCTATAGATTTATGAATAAAATTTTTAAAATTATGAGTTATAAAGTTTTATATGAGTAATATGAGATACACACCCGAAATGTTGTTGGAATATCTCAAAACATCATAATTGGATTGTACATAACATTAGTATTTATGATATGAATGATTGTGCTTTTCTAGAAGATTTCATATGTAGCATGCATGCATAAGTGACACTAATCAGATACGTTCAATGATAAGACATCTTTCGTTCATTAATCTAAATTGAGATATAAAAGGTCGGATTGTCTAACATTTAAAACTAAATACCGAAGGGATGTGTGCATGCATACCACATAATTCCTATGTACATACATTCTAACACAAACTTATGTTGTGATGTCTAATCCAAAAATAAAAGGAACATTTACATATGTAAAACAATTCCTCTATATTTACATATCTAACTCCTAAACCTGCATTTGTTATATCTATAATAATAAGTTTTTGGGGAAATTACATATATATCACTCGAGTCCCACATATTTTTATATTTAATAATTAAGCATGTATAGTAATATCAAAACCAAAATATAAGAGAAATTTACATACATACCACTCAATCACCATGTGTTTATATATTTGATGAACATAAATTTTCCCTTAAATCACACCGAAAGAATAAAGCGTAAATGAGGAGAGAAAAAGAGAGTATTTTGAAGAATGAGAGGAAAACGATGAAGAGAAGTGTCGGTCACCAAAAGGGTGTGGATTATATTTTCAAAATAGATTTAAATTTATATAGTCTTGAAAAATATCATTTTAATTTTTGAAAATATGAAATCAAATCAATCTCATACATGCGATAACTTAAATAATCAAGCACTTCACCGCAAGACATGTATCTGTTCTGAAGAATGGATGCATTGTTTGGTGGTGAGGCTTGAACAAATAAACTAAAAAATCCATGACATCCATTCATTTTGTATACCATTTATATTAACCGACAATTTCTCCTATCTAATACAAAAGAATTAGATAGGGTTTATATTAATATGGAGTCTTTAAGTTTCCTATAAGGGTGAGCCCTATAGTTAATTACATCTTAGACAAACGAAGTCACCTAAAAAAACTTTTTGTATATATCAGAAAATATTGTATTCGTGACTTCTGAATGATTGGATTCTTCCAAGTAATGTGGTAATAGGAAATCCAATAGGTGAGTGGCTCAAGTTTCAGAACTGTTATTGTAGGAATCTATAGGAGAAGAAAGCTAAGGGAAAGACATAGATCCAAGAAGAACCTTGGTGTTCTTTCTTAAACTATTTTATGGTTTGACTTCAATTTGAGATATTTATTTAACTTTTCATCCTGCCAATTTTATTTATTTAGGGCTTACATTCACTTGATACCAATCAGATGACAACCTCAGAACTTAAGACGAATTATCGCTTATATTGCACAAGATGCAAAAGCCTAAAGAGATAAACTGAGAGTTTATGTTGCACTATGCTAGCTATCTCAAAGTCCTATGATCTGATGTTTATTTCGAAGGAGTTCTTTTGTTGAAGATGGTTGTGCTGCCCACTATGCATGCTCCAAGCTCCTCGTCGTAGCGGGTTTAGTTGTAGAATTTCCAAATTGAATATATGAGAAAAGTGTCATGTTTTAGAAGTGGTTTAAATTGAGGTGTATTAATGTCTTCTTAGGGGAATATTTAAGTTGATTATAGAGACACAGATTAGGATCTCATGGCTCCCTCATTTCGGCACCACTATTTTCTTCGGATTCACTTAGTACAAATGAATTTACTAAACTCAACTAAATGAGTTCTATACTTTCATTTAGACCATAGGAATCGTTAGCAGCCGCAGGTTGCATCCTCCAACTTATTCTTAATCATTCGATAAATACATTTTAAATTAGTTTCTCTTGTGATTTTATTCTATTTGTGATTAAATTGAGTTGTTATATATTTTGACTGTTGTGGCAGTAAATTTTTTCTTGTTATGTTTTAATATTTGATTTCAATTTTAGTTTTTATGGTTATCCTAAAAGTTTTGGTTTTTATGCAAGGTGACATTGTTGTTTAACATACAAGCTTTTAAACTAGAGAAGCAAATTAAATGTACTGAAGTGAAGGTACTATAAACTATAAAAGCATACATGTTGAGTCTTCTCGTTTCTTCACTCGAAACTTTTGTACTTTGCAATAATCATTAATAATTAGTAGGAAGGTAAAAGCCTATAGATAGGTTCATCACAGGGCTATAAAATCCTATATCATAACTTGGTGAGTCCTATTTATTTCATTTGAGACATGCTTTCCTTTAATAAGTATAATAGACTCAGTCTTCCTACAAGATGCCAGAAGACTTGTGAAAAGATCCGGAGAGTACCTAGATTTTTCACAAGCCTTTTAAACTTTCTAGAGTTCATTTGAACTTATCATACTCATTAAATGATTCATCTCTTCCATACCCTTATGCTCAATAGACATTGGTGTTTTAATCATCCCAAAAGGTGGGTTAACTATCACTTGATATTTTATTTATGAATTTTTTGAGTAAAGGCCTTAGGGCGGTAAACTTGATTCATTAAGAATTCTAACCAGTTTTCATTATTAAGCTTGTAGTGTTTCCAAAAAGGGTTTAAAATTAGTTAAACTTTCTTTTCTAAACCATAATTAATCAAACATAATTAAGGCAATTTACTACTAAGCCCTTAAGACTTTGGTGGGTATATATATATATTTAGAAAAAGAAGTTAAGTTGACTTTTATGATTATGATTATCCAAATATTGAATTATCATTAAACCACTAATTATGAGTTTTAGATCATTAAATATCACCTTCCAAAGATGAAACCTATAACTTAGGATCGTTTAGTTTTAATTATCTTCCAAATTAATTAAAGAAATTACAAGTTTACCCTTTAATATGACAAAAATGAGATTGGTTTCTATCATTTATTCCTTTATGTTTCAATCATTCAATCATGTCAATTAAGATCATTTATTGCTCATTTCCCACTTTAATTAAGCCTAAATATTGATTAAGGCTAAGTTCATTAAAATTCCAACTTTGCCCCTAAGGTCTTCATAAATCATAATTAATCAAATTTACTCATATGACTTTGAAATTTTTCTGGAACCTTACCCGTGGGTCAATTAAAACATTAAAGGGGGAAAATGTGATTTTTCAAAAATTTTATCTAATTTATGTAATTATTTTGATGCAAAAATAGGGAGTTTCGAGGATAATTTTATAACTTAATTACAACACAATATTTATTTTTAAGAAAATTACTCGAGGTTCACCTAGACCAGTGGACCACTTGGACCAAATTTCATGATTTTTTAAATTTCAATTTAATTACTATAATTTTTTTTAAGTTATAGAGTATTAATTAAATACAAAATATTATTTAATTTAAAAATTAAGTTTTACATTTTTTCAAAAATCTCTCTGAGGTCAAGGAACCAAGAGAACCAAGTTTCATATTTTTGTGATTTATATTTTAATTATTAGAATTATTTCAGTTAGAAATTAAAAAAATCCATTTTTAAGCTTTAGAAATTATTTTTAACCCTTTAAAATTTAATATATTTACTTAGAGGGTTAGGAGAATTATTCTAATTGTTCCTAAGTGATTAGGAAAAAAATTACTATATTTCCATCAATTTTATTAATTTTGTGATTTTTATGAATTTTTAGTTATTTAAATATTTAAAATAGCTTTAAAAATAAAAATTTTATTTTAATCCCAATTTTATTTATATTATTTTCTCTGACCACAAAGAACTCCCAAAATCAATTTGGTAATTTTGTGAGTTGTGTTTAAACTATTAGAGTTATTTTAATGGCAAAGATGATACATAACTTAGAAAATTCATTTAAGTGGTCAAATTAATTACAAATATCTTCAAAGTTTTTATAGGAGTTCCTCTAATCATAAACCACTGTGGAGAATTAAAATCAAGTTATTTACAGTTATATTTAATCCAAATTAATTTTCTTTTAGTCTTAAGGTTTAATGAAAATTAGGATTATATTTAGTGAATTAAGCCATATTTTAATTTTCATGCAGTCCTCTTGTCTTAAGTAACCTGCCAAAATATTTTTTATATTTTTCTGATGAGTATTTTAATTTTTATAATTATTTTATTAAAAAAGGAACAATAAACTTGAAAAATAGGGATCTCATAATAGAGATCCCGGCTGACCTTAGAAAAATCAGGGAAGATCCCCTATGACAGACATAACAAAAGCCCTAAATTTCAAACCATGGTAAAATGGTCATGTAATTGGATAATTATAATAGAAAATATTATATTTAATTAATTAAAAATAAAATATACATCAATTAAATGTGAAACTATTTTCACACTGTTCTCCTCTGTTCAGTGAGCAAGAAAGTATTTTTCTTTTATTTTTATGATTTTTTACACTAAGTTAGGCAATTTTTAAGTTCAGGGAATTTAATAAATCAAATAACTCCATAATTTCTTACATATTCAGTGCGGTGCCATGTAATCCTACGGCTCGTCGAAGCATTATGTGTCACTCTGCCATTTGATATCACCTTCCAAGTCAGCTACCACGCGGCCGCACTTTATGGATCATCTCTTCATCCGACACAATCCCAACCGTCCACCGAATACATGCGTGATCCAATGGCTCTTGGTCATCGTCCCCAACTGACCTATTCCATAAACCATCCACACTAAAACCTTAAGATTTAAGCCTAGAATTAATCAAATCACTTCAGGTTTGTTTCTATAAACTCATCTAGGTAAGACGAACCTATCAGTATCTCTAATACACCTTGAAGTACATTATTAATACATGGAGAATCGAAATAGACTCGGGATAAAGAGTGAAATCAATACCTTTATCTGAGAGGGGAGGCCTCAATCAGTAGGTTATGGTAGTTTCTATTAGTCCCAAAAAACTTCTAAATGGAGCCTTCTGCTATGGTGGAGTGTCTAGACCTGGATTCGACCAAGGCCGATTTTAGGTGATGATGAAAGTCTGGTATGGGGGCTTTCTGTGATGGGGCTTTGATGGGGAAGGTTCTTCTTTCTGTGGTGAAGGTGTGGGTGCAATTAATTTGGATTTGGTGCACTATGGAGCTGTGATGGAAAATGTCCTGGTTTCAGCTGGAATTTCAGTTGGGAAATTAACTCTCGACAGTGGGAAATAGGGCTAGAAGATAGTGGAATTGCACTAAGGGGATCTCATAGAAGCTATGGAAGGAATTTGATAGAGTTTCCTTAAGAAATTTTTCAGTACCTCTCTTTAGTCGTGGAGGATGACTTTTATAGTCATTGCTGCCTGGTGGAGCTCAGTGCTTGCTGGTGGGTGGAATTGCCTGCTTAGGTGGAAGGCAAGTCAGCTATAGTAAATAACCAGGGCTTGACACATTGAATGGCTCAATTGGGTTGAGTTTGGCTTAGGGTGGCTCTCGGTTTGGGCTTCTCCGGTGATTAGGCTGGCCGGCCAAGCCAGGGGAGGTAGCTAGTGGTCAGGTGAGCCATAAGTCAGGTAATAAGCACAGTGAGTTTAAGTAGTTATTGATTCATTCCAAATCTCCCTTAGGTTTACCCATTTAAAGAAGGAGATCCCCTAATTTGGGTAAACTTTGGTCCATGGCTCCACTAGAGTGGGCTAAGTGGATCTAGCTCAGTCCTTAGGGTCAACTAGGTGGCTGTGGAAGGTCTGGTTTGATCAATTTGGCTAGGTTTGGTCAACTTAGCTTATCGGTTCAATTTTGGGTCATATGGGTTCAAGTTAGACTAGGTTGAGTTCAAGCTTGGGTTAGACCCAATTGATTGAGCAATAATGTGTGTATGATTGTCAAGAAGCATTTAGAAAAGGATTGCAATGATTTTAAGTTGATTTGGGAGGTGTATTTGGGGAAATTAGGGTATTTGGTCAATTTTGGGATATTTGGGTTAGCTTGGGTTTGGGTTAGGCTAGAGTTGAGTCATGGCTCAATTTATCACTCCAAATGGTCTATGGGGATTTCATAAATAGTTCTTAATATTAATTGGGTGTCAATTTTGGGATGAGGGCATTAAATTTGATGGATTTTGGAACATGTGACCAATATTGGGATTTTTGGATTTGGTTGGACTTGGGTGAGGTTTGGGCTCAAATTGGGGAAATTGATGGTTCAATTTTATTTAGGGGAATGTTGTGAAGATTTTAGAATTCAAAATTGGGGGGAAATTGATTGACATTAGGTTTAATTTGGGGGAATTGAGCCATATGGCCCAAATTAGGGTTTTTTGGTTTGAGTTGAAATTGGGTTCAAATGTGGGTCAAATTGGCCTTGAAGTTGGTTTGGGATGGAATTAGGGATGTTGATTAAAAGTTTGGATTTGGAATTGAGGAAAATTAATGTCAGTTTGGTGGACATTTGGGGTGATTTGGGCATTTTGGGCTAATTTGGTCAAATTGGGTTAATGTAGAGATTCAAAAATGAAATTGGAAATATTTGGAGGGTTTTGAGAATATTTGAAATTTTTTGGCTAGGAGGGGCAATTTGGTAATTTTGGGGATTTTTAGGCTATTTTGGGAATTTTGGTGAATTTAAGGTGTTTTGAGTATTTTGAGTGGCGAGGAATGTTTTGGTTTGATTTTTGAGGGATTTTGGTAATTTTGGTTGATTTTGGAATTTTGGACAAAAGTAGGGTTTAGAGCAATTTGGTCATTTGGTGGAGTTTTGGGGTAAATAGGCCAAAAAGTTTGGATTGTTAGTGAAATTGGGGTTGAATGAGATTGATAACCCATTTGAGCCATGGACCAAGGGAATTTTCTATTTGGATCCTTCATGTATTGGTACTAACCAAACCCAAGATAGAGGCTGAGAGCTTGGGGAAACCACTCACATGAGTTACTAAAAGAGTAGGGGATCAAGTGTAAAAAAGCTTGGTTTAGGGTTGCGAGATGGTGTGTGAGAGTACAATGTGCAAGTGTCTGTGTGTGAGCCTCACCCAGACCACCCAGGGTATGCCCTAAGGCTTGACCATCCTGTAGGGAACTTCTCTTGAGCTTCTTAATACTTGGTCTCATCCTCCTAAGCATTTAGAGGTTAGATTTTAAGCATTTGAGAACATTAAGTGAAGCAAAGAAATGTTTTGATTTTATATGGGGTAAGGGTTCCATTACTACTTGATTCACCAAAAATATATATGGCTAATGTTCTAATTTTACTTATTTATGGTGATATTGCACTTTAAAGAAATCTATTTTCATGATTTGTTGCAGGGATGATGATTTTAGGTGATTAGAGTGAAAAGAATAAAAAAGGAACAAATTTGGAGTGAATAGGAGCAAAAAGGAGCAAAATGGTGGAAAAGATATACTGGCGCCACCGGCGCCCAAATCCAGAGAGATCAGAAAAATATTATGGACGATAGAGCGCCGCCGATGCCCTATCTAGCACTGCCGGTGCCCAAGGTCGGTAGAATTCAAATTTTTAGAGATTTGGCTAAATTTTGAAGGGATGCTTATGGAAACTCTTGGGATTTCATCCCTAACTCTTAAATAACTGAATTTGGACGAGGAAAGAGAGTTCTAAGGGAGTTCTAGAGAGTTTTAGAGAGTGCTCTCTTGCATTTCATTATTTTCTCTTAGTTTTTAGTGTTAGGGTTTAGTGTAAAAGAGAGGGATTCTTCTCTAAGGTGTGAAGGAGAAGGAGTAAAGTGAGAGATTGCTTCTTCCTTTCCATTCTAAAGAGAGAATCAAGTGTTGTAAAGAAGAGAAGAAGATTTAAAGGAACTTCATGGAGTTTGCATTGGGAAAGAGAAAGAGATAAGTTGTATTTCCTTTTGTAGTTTGTATGACTTTTCTTTTATATATAAAATCCATGTTTTATTGTAACTTCTCCATGAATTCTGAGTAATCTTCTTTGTCTTTCTTCTTGCTTAGAGATGTGATGATGGTTTGAAGTGGATTTGATGTGCTTTTAATGTGATGAAGAAATTGTGATTATTTTTCATTTAGAACTTAATTTACTTTTGATCTAGCCAATTTAAATGTTAAAATATGTTGTTGAACATTAATTTTGAAAGGATTTAATATCCTACAACAATAATGAAAGATCCATTCAATTTCCATGGATGAATTGCATAGTTCATGGGAATTACGTGCAAATAAATAAGGAAATGTGTTCTGAAGGACTTCAATGTGGAGATTTCAGGGTGACAGGCTAAAATCCCAAGATTGGTTCTAAGAATAGTAACTAATATCAAAGGTTAGCCTTCAGGTGAAGGGTGAGTGGGAGCTTCGAAGTTAAAGCCGGTATCCTCCCAGCCTAGCCCTAGAATTAGTAACTAAACTTAGAATGTGTCAATGTTCTTTTCTTATTTAGAGGAGGGGGTACTCTTCTAAAGGTAAAGAATCATCTATGCTCCGATTTGGCACAATAAATCAGATAATTAATCCATATCAATCAACACATCATATTCTCATTGCAAGAAGAAAGAAACTTTTCTCATAAATTGAAAACCTTTCAAATACTTAGTTTAGTGTGTCTATTAGTTAATTCTGTTTTCAAAGTTATTAGAAGTAATTGTAGTTTAGTTGGTTGTTACTATTTTTTGCATAGTAGTAGTAGTGTTAGAAGAAAGTTCTAGTGCTTTATTCTAACTTGTTAAAACTCTTTACTTTGCTTCAACTTAAAAGCTCCCTGTGGGATCGATAACCAGGACTCCACCAGAGACCTGTATTACTTTATAAGATACGTATACTTGTATTGAATGCTTGGACTTTACAAAATCATTATAAATATATAAATTTGAAGTTAATAAAACCTTGCATTTAAAAATATAGAAGTAAAGTCTGGTTGCATCAAGTTTTTGGCGCTGTTGCCGGGGAATTATATCCCGTAGTAGTGTTGCCGAATTCGTGCATTCAAACCAATCACATCAAGTTTTTGGCGTCATTGCCGGGGAATCATATCTCATAGTAGTGGTGTCGAATTTGTGTATTCAAACTAACCGCATCAAGTTTTTGGCATCGTTGCCGGGGAGGTAACGAAGTCAAAGTAGAAAAAAAAGAGTGTTTGTGTTATTGTATATGCGTAGTAGTGGATCTATAGGTTTAGTGTCTTACGATTCAGAGTTAGAGCGTACTGTCAGAAAAGTTAGAAAATAATAAAAACAAATAAAAAATTATTGTGAAATGGCGAATATTCAAGATAATTAGAGAAATGATATTGGAAATTTGCCAAGACCTTTAAGAGATTATGCTAACCCAACAGCTGATGAAATTCATATAACTATTTAAAATCTTGATGTTGCTGCTAATTCTTTTGAACTTAAACCTGCTATTATACGAATGGTACAAAATAATCAATTTACTGGAACACCTAATGAGGATCCAAATTTACATCTCGTTAGTTTTTTAGAACTATGTGCTACTTTTAAACATGACGGAGTGTCTAGTGACGCTGTCAGACTTAGACTTTTTCCTCTTTCATTAAGGGATAAAGCTAAGGTGTGGTTAAACTTGTTAGCACCTAGATCTATTAGAACTTGGGGAGAACTATCTTAAAAGTTTCTATCAAAATATTTCCCTCCATCAAAGACTGCGAAGTTAAGAAATGATATTACGTCTTTTTGTTAGTTTGAAGGAGAGTCAATATATGAAGCTTGGGAGAGATTTAATGATCTTCTTATGAAGTGCCCACATCATGCTTTACAAGATTGGTTACTAATTCAAACATTTTATAACGGATTAGTGGAATCATTAAAATCTATTATAGATGTTGCTGCTGGTGGATCATTAATGTCAAAACCTTTTGATGAATCATACGCATTAATTGAAGAAATGACTACTAATAATTTTCAATGGCCCTCTGAACGGGTAAATCCTAAGAGAATAGCTAGTGTTCATGATTCAGATATGATGACTATGGTAGTTTCTCAAATTGCACCCCTTTCTGAAAAAATAGATCAATATGGAATGAATTATTCTCAACCACCTCAAGTGTTGGAGGAAAATTAATTAGGACAGATAAAAAAATCTCAAACGCCTTATGAGAATTTAAATGCTATTAATAGACCTAACAATCCTTATTCGAATTATTATTATCATGGTTGGAAGAATCACCCAAATTTCAATTGGAATAATAGCAATTGTAATGTTAACCAGCACCGGGCTAAAAATTCTATGAATCCAATTGGAAATTCGAACAATCAAGTAAATCCTAATTTTAGCCAATCTAATCCCCCTGGATTCAATACTAACCCACAATTTAAGGATAAGAAGTTGTCTACTGAAGAAATGATTTTAAATATGGGAAATCAATTACAAGCTCGTGTTGCTATGAAAAATATTGAAAATAAATTAGGACATATTTTCACTGCACTTAATAATAGATCTTCTGGAACACTTCCAAGCAATGTGGAGATCAATCCAAAAGATCAAAATAAGGAACAACTTAAGGCTACTCAATTAAGGAGTGGAAAAGAATTGGAAACTAGAGTGCAAAAAGATGTTGAAGTAGAAAAGGAGAACGTGGAAATTGAAAAAGGTTCAAAAAAGATTTATCCAAACTTACATTATCCTCTTGAGCCAATGAAGATAATTGTTGAAAAACCATCTCCTCCATTTCCTCAAAGATTAAAGAAATAAAATAGGGATAACAGATTTAGAAAATTGTTGGAGATCCTTGAGAAATTAACGATAAATATTCCTTTTGTTGAAGCATTAGAACAGATGCCTGACTATGCCAAGTTTATGAAGGATATTTTGAGAAAGAAAAGAAAGTTTACAGATCATGAAACTGTTGCTCTTAGCGGGGAGTGTAGTGCAATAATTCAGAAGAAGCTTCCTGAAAAACTTAAAGATCCTGGTAGTTTCACGATTCCGTGTGCTATAGGTGAAATTTTTTTTGGAAAGGCTTTATGTTATCTGGGAGCGAGAATTAATCTTATGCCTTTATCAACTTTCAAAAGGTTGGGTATAGGAGAAATCTCTCCCACAACTGTGACTCTTCAGTTGGTCGATCATTCCATTACTTACCCTAAAGGAGTGGTGGAAGATGTGTTAGTAAAAGTAGATAAGTTTATCTTTCCTGTGGACTTTATTGTACTTGATATGGAGGAAGATAAAGAAATTCAAATCATTTTGGGAAGACCATTCCTTGCTACTGGAAGAGCGGTAATTGATGTTCAAAAGTAGAATTAACTATGAAAGTTAATGATCAAGAGGTGGCCTTTAATTTTTAAAATCTACGAAGTATCCCTCAATGGAAAAAGATAATGAATGTTTTAGGATGGAGGTCTGTGATTATCTGAGAAACGATCATTTCAAGAATATATTTGAAAAAGAAGAAGAATATAAAAAAATATTTGAAGAAGAAATTAAAGATGATGAAAATTCAGATAATGAAAAAATGAAGAATTGGAGTATGTTCAGGAGAGATTCGAAATATTAGACATTATGGAAGGTGGAAATAAAAGCTTAATTCCATCTATCATAAAACCTCCTGAACTTGAGAAAAAAATTCTCCCTAACCATTTAAAGTATATGTTTTTAGAAGAATCTTCTACCTTGCCAGTTATAGTATCCTTGGACTTAAATGATTATCAAGAACATAAACTATTGGAAACTTTAAAAAGATACAAGAAAGATTTTGGATGGACTTTGGCAGATACTAAAGGAGTTAGTCCTTCGATTTGTATGCACAAAATTTTATTAGATGATGAACATAAACTGAGAGTTGATCCGCAAAGGAGACTGAACCCTATAATGAAAGAAGTAGTTAAGAAAGAGATTTTAAAATGGTTGAATGCTGGAATTATTTATCCTATTTCGGATAGTTCTTGGGTAAGTCCAATACATTGTGTACCGAAAAAGGGTGAAGTGACTGTTGAAGTGAATGAAAATAATGAAATTATAACAACAAGACAAATTAATGGATGGCGAATTTGTGTTGACTATAGAAAATTAAATGCCTCCACCAGAAAAGATCACTTTCCTCTTTCTTTTCTCGATCAAATGCTAGATAGACTTACTGGACACAAGTACTACTGTCTTCTGGATGGATATACTGGTTACCACCAAATATCTATTGCTCCTGAGGATCAAGAAAATACAACATTTACAAGTCCCTATGGAACATTTGCTTTTAGAAGAATGCCTTTTGGACTATGTAATGCGCCTGCAACATTTCAAAGATGTATGATGTCTATCTTCAGTAGTATGATAGTGGAATAAAAGTTTTTATGGATGATTTCTCTGTATTTGGGACTTCATTTGAAATTTATCTGTAGAACTTAGCAAAAGTTTTGGAGCTTTGTGAGAGAACAAATCTAGTTCTAAATTGGGAGAAATGTCAATTTATGGTTGCATGAGGAATTGTGCTTGGGCATAAAATTTTTGAACATGGTATGGAGGTCGATCCTGTTAAAATTAGAGTGATTGAGAGATTCCCACCACCTACTACTGTGAGGGAGGTGAGAAGTTTCTTAGGACACGCTGGATTTTATAGGCGATATATTAAAAATTTCTCTAAAATTACTAAACTTTTGTGCCAACTTTTAGAAAATGATAGAAAGTTTAATTTTAATGATGAATGCCTTAAAGCTTTTGAACTATTAAAAGAAAAGTTAATCCCTGCACCTATAATTGTTTCACCCAATTGGGAGAGATCATTTGAACCGATGTGTGATGCTAATGATTATGCAATCGGAGTAGCATTGAGGCAAAGGTATGATAAAGTTTTCAAAGTCATTTACTATGCTAGAATAACTCTTAATGAGGCTCAAATTAATTATACCACAACTAAAAGAGAACTATTAGCTATAATATTTGCTTTTGAAAAACTTAGACCTTATTTAATTGGAACTAAAAGTATTGTGCATACAAACCATTCAGCTATCAAATATTTAATGCAAAAGAAGGATGCAAAACCTAGACTCATTAGATGGATACTTCTTCTGCAAGAATTTAATTTTATGATAGTTGACAGGAAGGGAAATGATAACCAAATAACTGATCATTTGTCCAGAATAGAAAATGATAAATTATCTGAATTTGAAAAAGAAGTTATAGAAACTTTCCCTGAAGAGCAACTTCATATTATTATGGAAAGAAATTTGCCTTGGTATACTGATATTGTGAATTATATTGTAAGCGATATTGTACCATCTGATTTAACAAGGAAACAATTCAAAAAGTTTAAATATGATACAAAATTCTATTTTTGGGATGAGCCCTATCTATATAAACAGTGTAAGGATCTGATAATTAGGAAATGTGTGCCACAAGAAGAAACAAATTCGATTATTCAACAATGTCATGATTCTGAATTTGGAGGTCATTTTGGTGTTGATAAAACTGCTTTTAAAATTTTAAAATCTGGATTTTATTGGCCTACTCTATTTAGAGATGTTTATAGATATATTAAATCATGTGATCGATGTCACAGAGTAGGTAATATATCTAGAAGAAATGAAAAGCCTCTAAATTATAATTTGGAAGTTGAAATTTTTTATGTATGGGGATTAGATTTTATGGGACCATTTACTTCTTCATTTGGAAAAATATATATATTGGTCGTTGTTGATTATGTCTCGAAATGGATTGAAGCAATTGCTTTACCAAGATGTGATGCTCGGATCGTTTCAAAATTTTTAAAGAGAAATATATTTACAAGATATGGAATGCCGAGAGTGATCAAAACTAATGGTGGATCCCATTTCATGAATAATCAAATTAAGAGATTAATTGAGAAATATAATATTATTCATAGAATCTATACTGCTTATCATCCCCAGACTAATGGTATAACAGAAGTATCTAATTGTGAAATTAAAAGAATCTTGGAGAAAACTGTTAATACTCTTAAATTAGATTGGTCTGCTCGATTAGATATTGCTTTATGGGCATATAGAACCGCTTTTAAAACCCCTATAGGAATGTCTCCTTATAGACTAGTGTTTGGTAAGACTTGTTATTTAACAGTTGAATTGGAGCATAAAGCATATTGGGCGATAAAAGAGTTAAATTTTAATTTAAAAAATGTCGGAGAGAAAAGATTTATGTAATTAAATGAATTATAACAGATCAGAAATGCATCTTATCACAATGATAGGATTTATAAAGAGAAAAGGAAGTTATGGCATGATCGGAAGATTTTGAAAATGAACTTGGAAATTGGACAAAAAGTTTTATTATACAACACAAGATTGAAGTTATTTCCTGGAAGGCTCAAGTCTAAATGGTTAGGACCTTTTACAGTTGTAAAAGTTCATTCTTTTGGAGCTGTTGATTTTAAAGATCCTAATTCTGGAAAGATTTTCAAGGTTAATGGGCATCGATTAAAGCCTTATTTTGGTGGGTTTCAACTTGATTTCAAAGAGGTTTTAATGCTGAGTCATCTCGATTAATTAAATGATTTGTCAGGCTGACGACATTAAACCAACCGCTTTATGGAAGGCAACTCATATGTATCTTTGTGGTGTGTTTGATTATTTGTTGTAGTTATGCTTTTTAGATAGTTGGTTCTGAATCCTAATTACTCCTAAATACTTAAAAAAGTTGATAAATGATGGATCGAATCAAAATATTAGAACATTTTCGATCAAACGAAGTTCGCTGTAGTTTTTAACCACTGGCACTATTGGCGCCAGAATGGGCGCCGCCGCCTTACTATCGTTTATACCCAACTGAACTTGACTGTTTGAGTGTCGCCGATGCCCTATCAAGTGCCGTCGGAGCCCAAAATCTACCCGCCGATTTTTAAGTTTCAAAATGCGAGTTTTGGTGGTTTTTGGTGGGATTTTCATCCTTAAAACTCTCCAAACTCCATTTTTGACTTCTAAACTTCAGAAAAACAAAAACCACTGATACCCATTCGGTTCCTATGGATTCCTATGCCATTGAAACCTCTTGATCTCACATTTGCAATAGGAGGAAGTTCATCAATTTTGAAGCCCAGAGTTTGTTCAACAAAGTGATAGTGAAAAGTCGAATTAACAAGGAACGGGGCTTCATTAATAGAGGTATGGAAAATCCTTCAACTAGAACTAAAGAAATTATTAAGGAGAGACATTAGGAAGTCCTTTGTTTCACTTCCGCTGCTGTTGTTATTCTCGTCGTGAAAGAATTCTATGTGAATCTTCACGGGATCAACCAAGGGTTTGTGTTCGTGCATGGTAGATTCAAGCAATTCTCTCCTGCACGAATCAACGATCTCTTTATGATTGAAAATGTTCCTATTTGCCACTATTCAAATCTCAATGCCACTCGAGATAATATGAATGACGTGTGTCGGTATTTGACGGATGAGTGTGAGGAATGGGAAATCAGGGAGAATGGATATATAAGTTTCCCATCCGCATCTCTCAATCCAGTATCGAAGCACTGATACTACTTCATTTCTGCAAAATTGCTTCCTACATTAAAGATAAGTAAGGTGACCAAGGAAAGTGCTATTTTTAATTTCTGCATTCAAACTGGAAGGCCGATCGATATTAGCAATCTTATTGTGAAATCAGTACTTGGATTAATTGTGCGTGGATCGAAATATGGGCTTGGACACCCATCCACCATATTCCTGTTATGTAGTCAGTCACAGGTAACATATGAAAGTTGGGAAAATGTTATTCTTCCATGGAGACCTATTGATCCAACCAATCTATACGATTACCAGATAGTTGGCGATGAGGATGATATGAATATACTTACTGATCAACCGAAGGAGACTTCTCAGCCGATTCAACCCTACTTTCCTGAAGGTTCCAGAATTATATTGTAGAGGATCAAGCGATTTGAGAAAGAGGTACAAAATATTATGAATTCGATCAACAACATTTCAGATTTGTTCGATCATCTAGATTGGAGAATGAAAGAGAAATTCGATCATACTGGTCGAATGGAAATGGGCTTGGTCAATTTGATGAAGAAGAACGTGATGATTGCTGAAGAATCATCTGACGAATTTCCATTTTGTTTGTTCTATAAATTTTTTGTGCATCAGCAATCGATTGGAGATATTCGAGGAGAGGAGAGTTCTAATACTGATCTGGAGTAATTTGGATGAATTCTACTATTATGTTGTGTGTTTGATTTGCTATCCTTGATTATGTTTGGTTTGAGTAGTACTTACTTTGCAATTTGAACTTGGATTGGGATGTGTTTACTTTTAGTGTGCGTTTAGATATTAGTGCTTACCTATCGTAGAGTACTTGCTGCACTAAATATCTAAGAATTATTGGTTTGAATGAACTTATTTAGTGTGTTTGATGTAACTTGGATTTTATATATATGAGATTGTTGTGTATTGTTTGTGTATTGAAATATGTTAATTATTATTTATGGGATGATGCAAAAGCCTATTGAAGTGAAAAACATCATTGTTGACATTGAAATGATCGAAATTACGAAAAAATATTTGGACCCAGAAAAAATTTTGGACTGGCGCCGCCAAGCCCAAATCCAGAGAGTTTGGCTAATTTATTTAAATAGAGCGCCGCTAGTGCCCGAACCCAGAAATTGGCGTGAACCCCTCGATTTCACGATTTTTGCCCTGGGACCCTCAAAATTTTCCTTTTCCTTCGTCTTCTACCTCCATTTTCGCGACTTTGAAGGTCTAGGGCTTGCAAGATCTTGGATTCAAGTAGATTTCAAGGCTATTCGACACCAGATTTGCACTTCTCTTGGTAAGAGCTTTACTTTAAGTTAAAATTTTTTTATTTTCACCCTGGAAATTTCTCACATTGCTTATGGTGGAATTTTTGGAGATTTAAATAAATGTTGAGATTTCCATGATGAAATTTGCTCTTACTTGTTTAGAATAGTGTTTGGAGTTGATACATTGTGAATTTTGAATTTATTGGAATATTTTTTGACAAATTTTAGAAATTCACATGGCTCCAAGAGGAAAGAGGAAATTGGATTTTGATGAAGAGAGGTTCGTCAACATCAAAGCCCAATTTCGCTATAACTTTATCCTTCACAACAAGAAGTGTATTCAGGATCGAGCTTTTGATAGTCCTGGCGAAACTGTAGAACAGTTGATTGCTGAGCGAAACTGGGAAAGATTTTGCTATTTCACTTTAAATGTTGTTATGGGAGTTGTTCAAGAATTCTATTCAAATTTACTCTGGACTGAGACTAAGTATGTGCTTGTTAGAGGAAAGATGGTTGAGTTTACTCCTCAACGCATCATGCTTTTAATCAGACTCAGGAACCATTTGTATGTGAATACAAAAACTTTGACACTGGAAGGAAGAATATGAGAGAAGTTATTGCTTTTCTGACTAACGGCCGAGTAGAGTGGAAAGTAAGTCAAAAATAGTTGATAATTTTCCCCGCCTCCACATTGAATGTTGCTTCAAAGGTATGACATTATTTCATTTTTGCAAGGTTATTACCATATTATCACCACAGCGAAGTTACTAGAGATAAAACGATTCAGAACTACTGCATACAAAAAATGAAAAAGATTGATATTGGATCCATTATTTACAAGAATATTCAGAAGATTGCTAGAGGTGAAACTATTGGAGGATTTTGACATCCTGCTTTAGTTCATGTCCTCTGTGTTCAGTTTGGAGTTGAGTTCAGTAGTTCTGAGGAAGTGGTTATACCATTGAGACCTATCACAAAGAATATTATTCGTACTTATGAGTCTCATGTAGGAGCCAGAGTTGAGCGTAGGAGTACTGATATTCCTACTATGAGTTATGATGTTCCATCTACTTCTGAGCCACCTACTTTATCTGATATCATGGAGCAATTGCAGTTACAGAGTGCTAATATGGATAGACTCTATGGTCGGATGGATGTATTTGAGGCGAGGAGTGATGTAAATGAAGATTATCTGCAGAGGAGAGCGGAGTTTGATATTGCTTATTATGATGCTCAGGTTAGATTTATGAGAGGGGAGTCCGATGTAATATTTCCTACTTGCCCCAGCTATACACCATATAGACTTGACCTTGCTGATGACCCTGCTGCTGATCCTGGTGATGGAGACTGGTAGATAGTTTGTTTGTTAGTTAGTTTTGTTGATCTTGTTGTGATGTGTTGTACTGATGTGATGTAGTGGACATTCACTTTTCATGTGATATGTACCCCTGTTGTGTTGTACTGTGTGATGTTGTGTTATTTACTTTCCATGTTGAACTGTTTGTTGTACTAAAACATTAAAAACAGTTAGTTTTACTGATTGCAGTGTTATTGTTTGTTTCTCCTTGTAGTATTCTGTTGGATGTTTAGATGTTTACTATCAATTTCTCTTTACCCATGCAAATATTTAAAAATTGTTATATCACTGCTACTAATTGCTTCATGCCTGCTAGTTATAAATTTTGATTAATACCAGATAGCTATTGAAGATTTCAAGATCCCAGCGCAGAAATGTTAGTTTTCTTTTACTCTCAACTGTTTCAAATTCATTGAAAAATTTAAGTTTTGGGGAGGGTAAAAAAATACTAAACTTTTATTTATTCTCAATTGTTATATTTTCAAGAAGTTATTAGCATAACTTCAGGCAGTTGAACCTCATTGTAAGATAACTAAAACTTTTTATTTCAGTTAAATATTATGGAAGGATAAGATGAAAAAATTTGGTAATAAAAGTTGATTTTATAGAACTAAGATATTTGGTATGAAAGGATTTGATTATAGTTAACTATTTAAACTAAAGAAAAATGTATTTTTGAAATGTTAAGGGACTTAAAGTGTTGTGTGTTAAGAAGATATTGTAACTTTATGAAAAATAATAAAGCCTGTACATAACTATAAAGTAAGGAGGTGACTTAAGTTTGAACTTTAGAAAGAGGAGAGTGAAGTTCAAAATCATTAAAGGCTATCCAAATATAGTAATCCTCAGAATAAAAAAGAAAAAAAAGAAAAGAATGATTGAAAAACAATCCCAAAAAGAAAAAGAAAAAAACAAGAAAAAAAATAGAAAAAGGTGAAAGAAAGAAAAATATTTATGGGGAGAAGCTTAAGGAGATGCCTAATCAAAAATTGGCTTCACTTGAATCAACCTAAAGGGAAACTTGATTTCACTTTTGAATTTATATTTAAATTACTAGCCTACATTCTATTAAAGTTTGCATGAACTCCTTCTTAATGTGACAAATTATAGTTCATCTTGAAATAAATAGAAGACTAGAACTCTTAGACTTGATTACTGAATATTCTTATGCCTATAATTTTGACCTAAGTTACTAAACTTTTTTTTCTGAAAATCTAACCACTATACTCTTCTGAATGAAAATTTTAGTGTCTTACAATTGAAAAGTACATTGCCTAGAGTTATATTTTAAGCAGTAAAAGGATTACTTGAGGACAAGTAATAGTTTAAGTTTGGGGGATTTTGATGCACCAAAAATATATATGGTTTATGTTATCTAATTTTACTTAATTATGGTGATATTGCACTTTAAAGAAATGTATTTTTCATGATTTGTTGCAGAGATTGTGATTTTAGATGATTAGAGTGAAAAGAATAAAAAAGGAATGAATTTGGAGCGAAAAGGAGCAAAAAGGAGAAAAATGGTGGAAAAAGTATTCCGGCGCCGCCGGCGCCCAAATCCAGAGAGCTCAGAAAATATTATGGACGATAGAGCGCCGCCGACGCCCTATCTGGCGCCGCCGGTGCCCTATCTGGCGCCGCTGGAGCCTAAGGTCGGTGGAATTCAAATTTTGAGAGTTTTGGCGAAATTTTGAAGGGATGCCTATGGATACTCTTGGGAATTCATCCCTAACTCTTAAATAACTGAATTTGGACGAGGGAAGAGAGTTCTAAGGGAGTTCTAGAGAGTTTTAGATAGTGCTCTCTTGCATTCCATTACTTTCTCTTAGTTTTTAGTGTTGGGGTTTAGTGTAAAAGAGAGGGATTCTTCTCAAATGAGTGAAGGAGAAGGAGTAAAGTGAGAGATTGCTTCTTCCTTTCCATTCTAAAGAGAAAATCAAGTGTTGTAAAGAAGAGAAGAGAATTCAAAGGAACTTCAAGAATTTTGCATTGTGAAAGAGAAAGAGATAAGTTGTATTTACTTTTGTGGTTTGTATGACTATTCTTTTATATATAAAATCCATGTTTTATTGTAACTTCTCCATGAATTCTAAGTAGTCTTCTTTGTCTTTCTTCTTGCCTAGAGATGTGATGATGGTTTGAAGTGGTTTTGATGTGCTTTTAATGTGATGAAGAAATTGTGATGGTTGTTCATTTAGAACTTAATTTACTTTTGATATGGCCAATTGAAATGTTAAAATATGTTGTTGAACATTAAGTTTGAAAGGATTTAATGTCCTACAACAATAATGAAAGATCCATTCAATTTCCATGGATGAATTGCGTAGTTCATGGCAATTGTGTGCAAATAAATAGGGAAATGTGTTTTGAAGGATTTCAATGTGGAGATTTCAGGGTGACAGGCTGAAATCTCAAGATTGGTTCTAAGAATAGTAACTAATATCAAAGGTTAGCCTTCGGGTGAAGGGTGAGTGGGAGCTCCGAAGTGAGAGCCGGTATCCTCCCAGCCTAGCCCTAGAATTAGTAACTAAACTTAGAATGTGTCAATGTTCTTTTCTTATTTAGAGGAGGGGGTACTCTTCTAAAGGTAAAGAATCTTCTATGCTCTGATTTGACACAATAAATTAGATAATTAATCCATATCAATCCACACATCATATTCTCATTACAAGAAGAAATATACTTTTCTCATAAATCGAAAACCTTTCAAATACTTAGTTTAGTGTGTCTGTTAGTTAATTATGTTTTCAAAGTTATTAGAAGTAATTGTAGTTTAGTTAGTTGTTACTGTTTTCTGCATAGTAGTAGTAGTGTTAGAAGAAAGTTCTAGTGCTTTATTCTAACTTGTTAAAACTTTTACTTTGCTTCAACTTAAAACATCTCTGTGAGATCGATAACTATGACTCCACTAGAGCCCTGTATTACTTGATACGATACATATACTTGCGTTGAATGCTTGGACTTTACAAAATCATTATAAATATATAAATTTGAAGTTAACAAAATCTTGCATTTAAAAATATAAAAGTAAAGTCTAGTTGCATCAAGTTTTTGGCGCCATTGACGGGGAATTATATCTCGTAGTAGTGGTGCCGAATTCATGTATTCAAACCAATCGCATCACTACTCTTCTATGATAGTCACCAGGAAAGTCTTATGGCTAGACCCTAGGCTATTCTAAAAAGTGAATAAACCTCAACAAAAGTGAGGTCAACAAGAAGCTAGGTCAGAAGAAAGTGCTACGATGGTTTGGTCTTTGTAAATGATATATTTAGACATATCATACCAATTCCCTCAAGTGTGAATCCCTGAATTTTTTTCTCTCTAGCTGCCATGGTTTGTGACCTCGAACGAAGTTTACTCCAAGTTAGGTCGGGGAAACTTGAAGGTGAGCAACATGTCCTCTCGTGCTAACTTGCAACTACTAATATGTTTTGAGCAGTCTAATTCCCAATTATCTGGAGCATCTGTTGCATGATGACCTTAACAGTCACTTTTTAGATATACAATATCTATCACCTAAACATGCACGTTTTTATTTAGTGGCATTTACATACAAAGAACCTAATTCTTATGCATTTACATATCTAATACCTAACATTTAATTTTTACATGTACACCCCCTAAAACTTCCTTATCACATCAAAAATATCACCTTCTTAACTTTTAAGACGTGAAAGGCTCATCTTTCATAAGAAGTGAAAGACACATATTCATAAAGGTGGCATGAATGCAAACATTGAAGTTTGGGTGCTGTAAATACAAAATTATTGAGTGGTATATATGTAAACCTTTTCTAATGTTAAACAAATAAATTTTTATGTATATAAATACTTACAATCCATTTTCTACGTTTGTACAAATCTAACACATCCAACTAAAAAGGTTGCATTTAAGAACATTTACATATATGCATACCTTGCAATTCTTTCGTGTTTACATACCTAACACCTTAACTTTCTTTTCTAAATCTATACCACTTAATCTCTTTATATCACATCAAAAATACAATAAACTTTTCAATAATAGATACAAGTAACTGACAAGAATCAGCAGATGTTAGATTATCAGCAGAGTGAAAAGAAATAGCTAATCTTCTGTCGGTTTTGCAGTGAAATCTTGGTAGCATTTTCAATCGCGGCAAATATCTTTAAGAACCAGCAGATGGCCCGTAGGCCTATCAGCCAAAATTGCTAAAAAGTCAGTTAAGTTATTTTCTATTTTCTTATGATTTTCTTGCAGTGAAACTCAATTGATTTGCGCTATACCAAGATAGAAAAAACTAGAGAAGATAAAAGCTGCCATCATTGAAGACTTAGCTCCCTTTAAAGATATAGGACCTTTAGTACGGTTACATTTATAATAGAACTGCACAATTTTTATTTGTATATTTTTCAAATTATTAAAGAAATGATAATATATATATATATATATATATATATATATATATATATATATATATATATATATATATATAGAGAGAGAGAGAGAGAGAGAGAGAGAGAGAGAGAGAGAGAGAGAGAGGGCTGGACCCACCCTCCTCCCCCATGAAATTCATATTTGTACTTATATCGGAGGGTAATTTGGTCTTTTTCCTATCCTAAAATATCAATTTTGTCTCTCCTAAAATATCACTTTGTCATTCGTTGTCTTAGCCCCTCTCACTTTTAAACATACCGTGAGGACAACTGACATGCTACTCAATACTATATTAGCAGAATCGGGACAATCTATCCTTTTAGGTTTGATTTATGGCCAAGAAATGTACGAAGTATATAAGAGAGTAATTGATGCTTGAATTTTAAGGAGGGAAAACTAAAATATTTCACTAAACATGCCTCTTTTAGAAATAACCTTATTCAAGCTTTTATTCTAAGGATCACTTGCGTAATGAACTCAGAATTAGTGGTTGAACTTGTTGTGAAAATTATAAACTCAACCATATATTATAAAATGGAAGCTAGCCCCAATTATGTCTCTAGAATAGTTAAGCCTTCATGAAATACCCCCTTGACTTAGGATTCAAAGAGGAACTTTACCGCTTCATCTTCTTAGCATATAAATTCATGAAAATATACTTTGAAAGAAGGCATGGAAGGTATCAAATGTAAAATAACCAATGACGGAAATCAACCATCTCCAACAATAAAATAACCAATGACGGAAATCAACCATCTCCAACAATAAAAAATTATTAATCAAAGTTGATGTGTTTTTGAAGATTAGTGATTTGGAGTCTTCAATGTCGTCTTTATTACTCTATTTTTTCACTCTTCATTTGTTTGTCAAAAAATAGCGAGAAAGAGTTTCCTCTGTAGCTTTAAACGTTGAAATCAAATGAAGTTAAATAATGGAAATTTTTTTTACACATAGAAAGTTTCTCGATTTTGAGGATAGCAATAGAGAAACATATTAATCAAAGGGTTCGTCTTGGTCACAATCCTCCCTCTGAACTTCTTATTATGTGGAATCAAAATAAGCTAACTTCTTATTAGTTGGCTTTGACACCAGAAACTTGAAGATCGTCATAAAATATCAGGGCGTAGTTCTTGAGCTACCAATTCTTATGCAATTATCCTGTCTTTGTGAAAGTGACATTTATGTTTTATGATGTTGTTGACAGTTGATTAAATCTTAGGAGTATTTATGGCCTCAGTCATATTACCTTTCTTGGTAGTTTCATACCTCCAATTTATGTCTCTTACCATTATCAGTTGTAGTGACATTAACTTGGTTTTTAATAGTTGTTTTGTCATATGTGTGTATGTGTGTGTGTAATCTTAGTTTGTGAAATCAAACTATTATATTATGAAGCCCATAGTAAAATATTAGATTTAGATTTAATACACTTCTTCCTACTTTGTACATATGATGAGATATTTTTGCTTGTTACTTGATCCTCCTCTTATAACTTTGTTACTCCATTACATTATGTTTTTGTACTGCAAGGTACTTTTATTAATTTATAAAGTCCACAAATGGTGGTGAACCGAACATGTTTACTGGTAGTCAAAGGCGGTCGGAGGGCGGTGTTTCATGGTGGTCGGCGACTAATGATGTCGGGATTTATCAACTGGTCATTAGGATAGAATAGTATTGGAATATATCTTTTTCTCCACTCCTCTCCAAGCGAAGAGAGAGGTTCTATTTGTAGCCTCCTGAGAACAAGCATTTTCATCTTTAGTGAACAACAACAATAACCACCCAATCGAACGCCTACATTTATATCCTTAATCATAGTAGATTAATTCATAATTTGATGGTAAACTGACCTCGATATATGGTGGTCTTGGCTCTGTGAATTCCACTCGTGGTGATTCTTGATTTGACTATAGGCACATTAAGTCTAGAGTCCATCTGACCCACCCAATTAACTACCCAAATCCACAAAATTGTTTTAACGCCTTGATCTAGGCTTAAAACAACCGAAATTGGATCAATTTTAGTATCAAGTAGTTCATCTTATCAAATTAGTATGTTTGAATATAAATTTTTTGAAAATAGAGCTTTTAATTTTTTTAAATTTAAATCAGAATATTTCACGTCCAAAACTTGAGATTCGTGCCAAATGACACAAGATTCATTTCGTATGGAAAATTTAGTTGATGACATATTGGTTAACCCCTAATTATTAGGTTCGTTTGTTTGTATCATTTAAAAATAACCAAAATAATAAAATTAAAAAAGAAAATTGAATATATTTGAAAATATTGGAAAAAAATTTGATGTCCAATGGTGGAAATGTAGACAACGGTAGCATATGGTATCTAGTGGCAGCTGTGGCGATCGATGGTGTTGAAAGCATGTGGGAGCGGATGATACAAGTTAGGGTGTAGGCTAGAGGATCATGGGTCACACATGAGTTAGAGCGTTATGGGTCGGCGTGTCACGTGTCACGTGTTGTATGGGACAATAGGAGGACTGGTTGGGTCGATGACATGGGATTGTGGACTCTGGGTAAGGCCAAAACTGCCCGTGCATTAGGTTATTTTAGGCCGCAATTGGGTTATTAGATCTGGGCACACGAGTCATGCCCAAGATCAAAATTTCTATTGTAGGACCATGTAAGAGGTGCTAGATCCGGTGGCAATTGTAGGTCAGATGGGTTTTTGCATACATTTTTCAATATATTTTATTTTAAAGTCATTTTTCACAATTTTTATCCTATAAATAGGAGAAAAGATGGACGGAGAAGGCACACTTCTCTTATTTCAAGATAAAGTGTTACTTAGAGTCACTTGACTTACTGATGTCTCCATTTATTGTTAGAATAGTGCAACCCTCAAAGTTTCTTTTCCACATTTTTGTGCCTCCTTTTGTGTTGGATATATGTAACCTCCAGAGTTCCTTTGACTTGCTATTTTACTTCCTTCAACATTGGTGTAGCATAACCCTTAAACATCCTTTAGTAAGCTTTTGTGCCTTCTTCTGCGTTGGTATAATGCAACCCATGTATCTCTTTTGCACTACTGTTATGCTTTTTGGATTAGATTATTTGAGCTTTGAGATATCGATGTCCATGGAATCTAATTCCTTTAAATAAGAGAAGTACCACAATCTTGAGGAAGTGATATCGATAAACATTAAAAGTAAGCTGGACCTTTCCTCAAAGGTGTGAACGCCAAGTTTGCTAAGATCAATTATCTTCCTATTGAGTATAAAAATATGTAAGATGTCCGTGCAAAATAAATATAATCATTGAGGAATCAACTAGTAGAGTGTAGAGCTGAATTATACTCTATGGTATTTTCCGCTCCCTACAATACCCTAAACTGAAGAATACTCATGAAAAAATTATGGAGACATAAGCCCAACTTGATCAGAGTATAAAGAATTTGAGGGATTTTTAAGCAAAGATATTAGCTCTCATGAGTAGAATATAAACCTGTACACTCAGTGTGTAGGATAATTTCATCAAGACTTCTAGAAAAAGGATTTGTATGATATACCATTGCATTGTAGCTAACATCGAGGACATTCCTCTTAGACATGTGTCTAAAAATCCCATTATTGAATGGAAAGAGGCGAAGCTAAAAGTGACTTCTTGTAAGACAATATATTTTTTCTTTATAATTTTTATTTATTTGTAATGGTATTTGTATATAGTAACAATGTGTATATCTATATAGTATTTTACACTTTTTGAGAGTTTATTTGCTAGTACCTCTAGGTTACTATTTGATGTAGCATTTTGCACCTTTTAAATGTCTCTTTATTATTTAGGTCAAAATACATTCATGGATTGTAATGTGAGTTGAGAGTTAATAAAAATATTTTAGAATCACTTTTGAGACAGTTGCCCAACTTTTAGGCTGTTATCGGCCATCTTCTGAGCTTTCATCACCCAACTTCTAGGTCTTTATAGGATGTTATCACCCATCTTTTGGGGTGTTGTCGCCAAACTTCTAGGCTATTATTGCGCAACTTCTAGGCAGATGGTTCCCTATCTTTTGGGTTGGTACAGGAATATTGATTCCATATAACTTGTCCCCAAAGAAGACAAAAATATCAGAAGTCTTAACAAAAATCCAATATATTTCAATTAAGATATTTATAATGAGGATTATGTGCACTTGCCCTTAAGGGATCTTTCGAGTGAGAATCGTGTCAACCTTATTGGTGTGTCTTCCATGGGTATAAGTGGAGAATGCATCTACCGCTTGTCCTCAAAGGATCTTACAATAGACAACATCACTAATAATAAAGAAAATTCATAAATAAAATATGAATTGAACAAATTTTTTTATTAGTAACAACAAACTAATAGATGAATTGTTTAAGAAATAACATTAGAAGTATTTATACAATGCTAAAAGCAGTAATTATTTTTTCTTTTTTGTAGAAATAAGATAGGTTAAAGTTGTACTCTTCATTCAATAATTCCAATCATCTTCTTCTAATCTTCATTAATTTGTTCTTATAAGTAATAGCCCAAGTGATCTTGACACTTCAAACATTTAGTTTCTTCCTTTAATTGAATGCATCTTTTTGTTTAATGGCCCTTTAAATGATGAAAGTGACCACATTGAAATTGGTTTCCATTGTTTGGATCTTTTAATTGTTTGGACACTTTAAATAATTAGAATTTTGAGTCTACATTAAAATATTGCTTTTTAATGTGTTCAATAGATTATGATTGGGTATCTTAGATGTATAGCATTTTTCATATGTTGACTTTGGTTGCTTTCTTCCATGGTAGATTTGTGCAGCTTATTCAAGAGCGTGCTTATATTACTTAAAAGATTGTTCAAATTTTCTTTGACTTGCATGAATAATATTGTGAAGTAAAAATGTGATGTGATGTGATATAAAATATGTGTTTGATTTTTTATTTATGTTAATTGTATACTTGTGAAGGTTAATATGTTTTGTTTTGTAAGAAATAGTTGTGAAGCTAGTTTTTTGAGAGCAAAAGAGCTAAAATGAGTGCCTATGTGATGATCCAGTTAAAGCTTAAGTGCAAATTCTGAGTGAATAAATAGAAGAAGCAAGAGAAAAATATACTAGTTTTAGGCACCTAGTCGACGACAGCCAAAGTCCTAATGAATATTATGGAAAAGGATTGAAGACTAGTGGAAGCATTTTAAAGGGCGTATTCCAACCTGTTCTTTAATTTGTAAATTCTTATATTGTCAAACATGCATCCAACCAAGAAAACTTGATTTCCTACTTACTTCAAAAAGAGATGAACACTTGTTAAACATGGTATCTTAGATGGTAGAAAAATAGAATTTAAGCACTCCTTTTTAAAAGATTCACTAATACATCCTAGACATTAGTAAGCTTAGGAGTGTAGTGAAGCTTTAAAATTAAAATAAATCTAGAGAAACAAACTTTTGATTAGGCTTCTCCTCAAGCATCCTTTCACTTTATATTATCTTTTTAATCTCTTTTCTTGCTTTATGATGTATCTTTCAATCCTTAGCATAACTTTATGAAGATTACTATAGTTGGATAGGTCTTCTATTAGTTTTGAAGTCCATTATCATCTTTCCAAAATAAAACACTCCACATTGAAATTTTTTCAGAAAGTTAGGAAGTATTATTTGAAAATATAAGTTATGGAGGCTTAATTCTTATCAATTGTATATCTAAGTGTACCTAATTCAACAAGTATCTAACTATTCTAAAAAATAAATAGTTAATTCATTTTTTCTATATGTTGAATTACAATTTAACTTAACACGAGTCTAGTCTCATTTGCAAAGAGTTTAAAGTAAGTAAACTATGTATTTCCCTTCTCAATATTGTGAAATTTTTAATTTTTGATCCCAACACCTCAAATCTACTAAATCATAGCAATTCAAACATGGGTTATTATGGACAAATAAATCCCCCCCCCCAAAGCTTCATTTCTATCATTTAAAAATTTTAAAACATGAATATAAATGGGGATAAAATAGTATAGAAATATTTTTTATCACATGTGTCTAGCATCAAGATCAAAAGACATGGATAGGAATAAATATATATACAATAGCTAGTAAATCCAAACTAAAATAGGATATTAAATGAAACAACATAGAGAGTTTAAATAATAAAACAGTTACATAAACCAGTTCCACAATAATAATGCACTCTGTTCAAATAAAAATTACATCATTAACAACAGAAAGAAAATAATATCTTGTACGTCCACATCAAAAGAGAAATAAATCTACTCCTCATTTCTCATTATCATCATCATCATCGTCATCGTCATCTTCTGCTTGATCACTTTTCTCCTCCTCTTCTTCTTCTTCTTCATCATTCTTCTCAGACTTCTCCATCTGCTGACTATGCTCATAGGGCTGGTAAGGAGGGTATATACAAAACTCCACTAAGTTGTCCCCTCCAATCCACCGGCTTCTTTTTGTATTTCTAGTTGAATAGCCTGAAAAATTGCGAAGTGATCATATTGGCTTTTATGCTGCCAATCCATATGTGATAAGTGATTAGCTATGTCATAGAATGCAATCTAACATCCTCTTCTGAACCTCCCAACCTTTAAGACATAGATGCCATGCTAGTGAAGGGATGACACCGGGAATATGAAGTAGAGGGCTAAGATGAAGAATGTTGAGAAGAACTAGCCCCATGACAAAAAAAGCAAGCTTTCTATATGTATTCAAGTTAATATTAGAAAAAGGTTTTAGAGGATGAAGCTACCCTTCTTAACTTTCAAAAGTAACACCTGAATTTTGACAAAGAGCAAAAATAGTTGAAGGATGTCATAACCCTAATGTGGATCCTCCCTTAGTAGCATTATAGAGTGATAGATGAGAGCACCGATATCAAAAGATTTCATCGTTTAAATGCCATAATTGAGAGAGGCTCTATCTGTAGTATCCTCACTAAAATATGTGGAAGGAAGAAGCTTGGCAAAAAAAAAGTAATGTCGAGCCGTTCCAAGCCCCTTTCCCATCAATCAAGAATTTGATGATCACATCCAAATCTGAGTCTATAGAAATGAAGGTGGACAAATAACTCCCAGGGACATCCCTCAAAGAAAATAACACATTAATATGAGACAGAGAGATGTCCACCTGCTTCTCCCTTACATATACTAAGTCATCAAAGGCATGAGGGATAATAGCATAGAACTCTCTAACTACATAAGTCATAGCTAAAAAAGTGTTATAATAGAATTTCTCCCAATGAAGATTTACAAAAATGCTCTCTACACCACCACAAGGGTTAATGAATCCCCGCTCTGCAATCAACTTCTTCGACACCAAGAAGCCATTGTAATGCTCCTCAACTTTAGATCTTACAAATTTATTTTTGTCAAACAAAGACTTTGATTTGGCCCCTTAGTTTTTGATGTTATAGAAGACACATAAATAAGGCCAAAAAGTAATGTGGATGCTATCAATATGCAAAAAAAAAAGCTAAATTAATATTTTCCCCAAAAAACTCTATTCTCCACCTTCTCCACAAAAAATCCAGAAACACCTAGATGAAATTTAAAGGAATAAGCTTAGAAAGTAAATTTTACCTCCTAGAAGTGATTTTCACTCACTAAATCTTCAAGAATCAAGAAAAAATGGAAGATCTATGGGTGCCCTAGGTGTCACCTCTCGGTCTCTGAAGAAGAGCTAGGGAGGTGTTTTTGTGAAAGCAACCTGAACTAACCCGGTTTAGGGTTAAATATTGAGCATAAGGGGTTAACGTCGTGGTGCATCTGCACATAGTAACACCTTGGCACCAAAGTCAGTGGCGCTTAGGTGCCCAGTCCAATTCTGGCGCTTAGGCGCTAGGGGTAGTGGCGCATTGGCGCCCAGCCCAAATTTGGTCCTAGTCACCTGAACTGTAAAAATTAATCATCTCCAAGTCCTTCATCCAACATCTTAAGCGCACCTAATATATTTTGAACTAAAGATAAATAAGCATCATTCATCTTCCTTCTCATCACTTCTTCCTTCTCCATTTCCATGTCTCCAATGGAATCTCCCTCTATTGACTCTCGGGTGATTATACAAAACTTTTTAAGCACAATAATTTTTTTCTAGATAGCACCAAAACTATTGGCTTATATGTTGCAAACCTATACACACTATTATGTCCGATAAAGTATAAAACTCGATTCGTTCAATGAAAAGATCATCCACTATCCCCTTTAATAGCTAGTTTATTGAACCAACATGATAAAAGAATGAAGTTAGAAATAGGAATTAAATAATTGAGATGGACCTATCCTATGTCTAAAATCAATATACCTACTATAAATCCTTATGTTGACTGAGAATAAGGTCATATAGGACAAGGTTGCTCCTACTTTCACAAAAGACACACTAAAGTTCATTCACTATGAGAAGACTAAGGATTCGGCTCCGTCAAATCACATAATCCTAATCAAATCAATCACAACATGAACACAAACACACCAATACAATCACTCAATAAAACAACAACAATAAACATAAGCTCAAATACAAAATTAGTTTGCCTCCTAAGAAGCACTTAGTTTAATGTCCTCAGCCCGAAAAATCAAGATATTTACCCAGATTAACTCATTATTAAAATCTCATCTATCATCGATCTCTCAACACTTAAGTAGGGTTAGGTCACTGCCCATTCACTTTAAACACTCTAACACTTTTAGAATTTTTAGTATCAATTGCACGAAAATGATAAACATTTACTATAGTAAATGTTCCATACCACCTAGACTTAAGTTTTCCAGGAAATAATCATGCCATTTTTTATTTTTTCTTTATAGATTTTTGCATTTTCATAAGATTCTTGTCTAATCTCATTATGTACATTTAATTGTATTAATCTTTTCTCACCAACTTCCTTCATATTATAGTTGAATTCCTTAATAGCCCAATAAGCTTTAATTTCTAATTTCACTAGTAAGTGACAAACTTTACCTAATATGAGCCTATATGGAGACAATGCTAAAGGTGTCTTATAGGCAGTCATATATGCCCACAATGCATCATCTTTTCTCGAAGACTAATCCTTTCTGTTAGGATTGACAGGTTTAACCATAAACCTTTTGATTTTTCTGTTAGATATTTTTGTTAAACCGTTAATTTTGTGATGATATGTTTTGGAAATTCTATGTTTAATTCCATCCTTTGTAACTAATGCCTCAATCTTTTTATTCTTAAAATGGCTCCCCGCTTCGCTAATGATCACTCTATCCATACCAAATCTACTAAAAATATTTTTCTCTTAGAGTTTAGCTACTCTTTGAGCATCATGTATTGGTAGAGTGGTTGCCCCAATCCATTTTGAAACACAGTACACAATTTCCAGAATATATGAATTCCCTAAAAAGGTACAACATGTCCCATAAAGTATAAACCCTAAATATCAAAAATCTCAATCTCCAAAGTAAAATTTAGGGGCATTTAATCCCACTTAAAAATATTATCTGACATATATCATAAGTTTTAATATATTCATTCACATCCTTAATTATAGTAGGCCAATGTAATTCAAATTGTAAAATCTTTGAAGCTATTCTATACACTCAAAAATGTCTCCCACAAATAGAATTGTGATATTTCCTTCTAGGGTTTCTTCATTGGGTACATGTCTTCTATTGCTCGTAGGTAAAAGACTTCTGTTCCACACTTCCTACTGCTCGTAGGTAAAAGACTCGGGACAACTCCAGGCCTTCACTGACAATAATTACCTCTCATTATCCTAAAAACTTCATTTTGATGTGGCATATGGAAACCGTAGCCATGAATTTATTCAAAAGTGATTGGCCGAAGATAGCATGGTGGGTTGGGGGTGAGTCTACTATCAGGAAGTCCTCTATTAAGTAAATTACTATTCATCTTCCCCCAAGTGACCACCAACGGCATAACGCCCAAGGCTTCATAACTCTCTTCCAAAAATCAATATAGGGGGTCAGCCAGCGCTACCAACTTTTCAGTCCAAAGACTGAGCTTGTCGAACACCGACTTGAACGAGGTGTTCACAGAGCTGCCCGTGTGGATAAAGATGCTTCCAATCTGAATGTTTCTTATTATATTCATCGCAATGATAACGTCATTTTATGGGTTTCCCCTATGGGGCGGGTTCTTATCAGTAAAGGGCAACTTGCTCTCCTCTGCATAGACGTGAGATTACAGAGTTCCCTCAAGACTCTGGTTCATTCTTTTATTTTTGGGCAACGATACTGCTCTTTAAGGGGGATTTTGTTCCTGGAGAGCCCTACTTTTCCTCAGGGTTGTATTGGTTCTTAGGAGTTCAGCAATCTGGTCTAACACCTGGTAGATTATTTGCTCCTCTTTCTCTGCATTCCCCTTTGTACGAACTCCTCTATCATTTCTCTTGTTTCTCCCATGGCTTGGTTTCATAGGGAAATCTTCTCTCCCTTTGATTCTTGTGCTCCTCTTCTTATCGATGGCATGACTCCACGCTCACCGCATATTTTAGAATATTGAATTAAAATTGACTGGGACACATGCCTAAAGTATACAACACAAAAAGAAGAGAGAGAATGATAGAAAGACCAAGTGCAGTCTTGCACTGTCAAAATCGTGTAACCCTTATTCATGAATTGAACCCCCCTATTTATAGGAATGTGGAATGGCAGATTACATTTATACCTCTATAAAGTAAGCACAATTTTGGGTTAACATGGACATTTTTGCATTGTGTAAGGTCTGGGCCTTGAAAATAAGTTACCATCCTACTAATACACTAGGCAGCCTTGGGCTGCAGGGTTGTCCAGCTGAGAGACAATATGGACGGCCTTGGGTTGGAAGGTTGTCCAACTGAGAGACAATTCGAGCGACCCAGACTAAAAAAGGACCGATTTACCTTGTACCGGTTTTTTCACTCTAATCCGGTATTGAGTCAAATCTTTTCCTGTTGAAATATGCCCGACAAGTGAGTACAAATTCCCGAACAATTATATGTGGTCCCCATCATGCCACATCATTATCATTGTTAGCTTTTATATGTCTCCAAGATTCATACTGGCACATTTTTTGATGTGTGTGTGTGCACGTTCCACCCACGTCGAGAAAAAAGAACCCTAAAGAGAGCAAATATTGTAAAAATATCAATAACATAGAAGAAGAATCGGAAGATTATGTATTCTAAAAGATTTGCAATATAAGACACTGGTAGAAAAAGAAAATAATGAAGATGAGAATGAGGAAAATGTTGATTACTGCATTTTTTTTCATTTTAATAGATAAATGTATTCTATTTTCTTATTTTTTTCAAATAATATTAAATTTGCTATAAATTTTATCATCTTAAATTTTTTTATTTATTTTGCAACTATTAATGTTAGATGCAACTGTTTATTGCATTGATCATTTCAATTTGATCAGTCTTATGTTAGTTCTCTATTAATTGTGACGAACATTATATTACTTTCTACGTTCTTTATGTTTTCGTCGATTTGTTTGCAGCAAGAATGTAATCAGAATATGTTTAACAAATTGTTGAATAATAGCTCGACGGTGATTCAACCAATTGCCTCTTCTGGCTGAAAAGAAGCAATCGAATATCGGGAAACTCGTCGCACGTGTCGCCGAGGGAGTGGAAAAAAATTTGCGTCCGGACACCGGACACAGAGCTGCGTCCGGTGTCTGTGAGAGCACCCCCCATGTATACCCCATGTACACCCAACTTGCAGAGGAGTTACATGGGTGGTACGTGGGAGGTATCCCCGTTGTCCGGACGCAGAGCTGCGTCCGGACACCGGACGCAAATTTTTCTCGAGGGAGTGAGGGCAGCGGTTGTAGCATCGGAGCGCCCATGAAGTGATGCACGTGGCTTGAAGACCGCACGCGGCCGCGTAGCAACCGGCCAGTGTTGTGTCCCACCGGCCATACACACTCTAGTCTTTTCAGCTTCGGCTTGCATGTAGCCATCACTGTAGCGACCACCGAATCGCGGCGGCCAATTAGCGTTTAGACTGAGGCTACAGAAATCAATTTTTTTCAAATTTGGTGCTCTCTGTAAGTAACGCGGTGGTCCTGCAGCCGTACTGGTCGGCACGTATGAAAGGGTCTTTTTTTTAATAAGAAAAATTTACATATATATCACGTAATTTTTATGATTTTACATATTTAATAATTTTCTATTTACGATTACAATACTTTAGTTTTAAAATTTATGTATAAAAAAATATTTTATTTTCAAAAAGATATTAATAATTTTATTGATGCATGTCGGAAGATCCCATCAATAGAGTGATTATTTAGCGTTTAGCGTTGCATGAAAATCCATCACATATTTGATAATAGAGAGTAGTAGGATGTGATAATAAAAGTTTTATGTTGAAACCTCTAGAAAGGAAAAACATCACGGGGAAATAATCGACTTTAAAATGATGAGTATATGGCCTCACTCTTTTCCTGAGTTAGAGAAGATTGAATTACAAAGTTGATGTACAATAGTATTTCAACAATGATAAAAGTAACGAGCCATGAGGGCTGTAGTCGATTGTTATGGGGGTAGTAGTCCACCGTGAACGTTGTAGACGGAAGTTGTAGCACCAACTTATGATATATATATGTCATAGGTAAAAGTCATGGTAATAGTTGGTGATTTAGATTGTAGATGTTTACTTCAGGAGTGTCCGTTGGGCATAGAGGCCATAGCAGGGAGTGCATGAACCGTGATAACGCTCATAGGCCATAAAGACCAAAGATAAGAGCTACATGCAATATGTGTTCGTAGGTCGCAGAGATCAGAGTGGAGCTTCGTGAGCTGTGATAACATTCGTAGGCCACAGTGATCAGAGTTGGGAGCTGCAAGAGCTATGACAATGTTAGTAAGTCATAGAGGCTGGAGTTGAAAGTTGCATGAACTGTGATAATGCCCATAGGTCACAAAAATTGGAGTTGAGAGCTACACGAGCTATAAAAACCTTTGTAGGTCATATAAACTAGAGTTGGCAGTCACATGAGTTGTGATACCGTCTGTAGCCTGCAGAGAGCGAAGTTGAGAGCTGCATGAATAGTGATAACTTTCATATGTCATAAAAGTCAAGAGTTGAGAGCTGCATGAGTTGTGATAAAATCTATTAGCCATAGAGGTCAGAGTTGGAAGTTGCATGAGCTGTGATATTGTTCATAGGTCACAAAAGTTAGAGTTGAGAGCTACACAAGATGTAATAACGTCTGTAGAATGCAAGGTCGAAGTTGAGAGATGCATGATCTGTAGACCATATAGTTTGTAGTTGCTGACACAAGCAGTAGTGGAGAGTTTAATAATGTTCGTAGGCTGCAAGGGCCGGAGCTGGTAGCTACAAGAACTGTGATAACATCCATAGGTCATAGATGTCAGATTTGGGAGCAACATGAGATGTGATAACATTTGTAGGCTACAAATGCCAAAGTTGAGAACTACGTGACCTATGATAGTGTTCATAGGTGATAAAGACAAGACTTGGTAACTCCATGAGCTGCGACAATATTTGCAACTGCAGCAATCAGAGTTAGGAGCTACACAAGCTATGAGAATGTCTGTAGATCGTAGAAGCTGAAGTTGAGAGTTGTAGGAGATTTGACCATATTGGTCTTAGTTGGTCACATAGGCCGTACGAGAAAACAATAATAACTTATATAGAACGTAAGGGCCAGTTTTAGGAGCTACATGAGCTGAGATATCGTTTGTAGGCCACAGATATTGAAGTTAGTAGCTACGTGATTTATGATAATGTTTGTGGGTTGCAGAGGCTACAGTTGGGAGCTGCATAAGCTATGATAACGTCTATAGGATGTTGAGGCCGATGTTAAAAGCTACATGAACTATGATAACTTATGTTAGCTACATAGTCAGAGTTGAGAGCTACGGAGGTTGAAGTTGGGAGCTGCATGAGCTGTGATAACTTTTGTTTGTTGTAAATGTTAGAGTTGGGATCTACATAAGTTGTGAACCACACATATCGTAGTTTGTCAAATATGTTATAATAGTGGGTTGCAAGGAGAGTTTTAGGAGTTTGGATAAAGTCATTGTATCATGCGTACAGTGATTGTAAGAAGTTATTATGGTATGCATTATCACATCTTTGGTACGAGTCATTTCACCATTTGTGGGGAGCATTATTCGTTGTTACATTGTCTTTAAGGTGTGTCATTACATTGTCATTGATGTGTGATACTAAACTATATGTGAGGTGTTCAACACACCATCTTCATGGCATTATTAAACCATTTTTAGTCTGCATTGTTACCCTATCTTCAGAGTTCATTGCTCCGTAGTATGCCTCATTACTCTGTAATGCTCTTCATTACTCTGTACAGTGCTTCATTACTTTACAGTTATGTTCGGATTCTGCAGAACACACCTTGATTTCACAAGGGGCTTCATTATGAAGATGTCGGCAATGGGAACATTCGTCACTTCCGATCATCGCCAACTCTTGGGCGTCATGTCAAATGTCAAGGAGTCGCCAGTCTGTTTATATTGTCCTAGTCTTTAATCCCTTTTTTGTTTGAAAAGGGTAAGAGAAAAGGAACAAAATAGACAATCATAGGAAAAGGTAATGTGATATCTTTATGAGAGAACTCTAGAATGTTCTTATCCTACTAGGAAAAATCCAAGTCTGGTAACTAGAGATTTTTAGGTATTCAACCTATTCTGAGTTCTTTTTACTTCTCCAATAGAAGTAAGCTTCTATAGTTAATTACATCCTAGACAATTCTAGTTTTGCCTAAGAAAACTCTTGATTAATGTTAATAACTCATTTTTCTAAAAATATTTTAAGAACATACAAATGTTTTATTCCTAATGTTTATCTCATTTTGTCATGAAATATTATTTCATGAGGTATCTTCTATAGATATTATTTTATGATTTTGTAATGTCAAATGTCATATCAATGTCAATGTTTTTGTTTTTTGTCATTTTGTTATTTCTTCTTTAAGTTTGGTGACTATCCTAATTGTTTCAATTATGTTTTGTCGACGGCTATCCTAATAGTCCAGTTTGTTTTGTTAATGGCTATCCTAATAGTCCAGTTTCGTCGTTTTTGTTGTCATGTCAATCTTGTTGTTTGTTTAGGTTTCGTGGCTAACCTAAAAGTTCCAGTTTTGTAATCTTAATATTTTTTTGTCTTTTTATTGTCGATTTTTATTATATTTTAATATCGTCGATCGTCCTGCAAAACACAGTTAGCACACCCTATAACATACAAAGAAAATCTAAACGAAACTTTTATGTGTCCTGTAAAGAAAATATCGTCAGAAATAATGTCGTAAAATTATTTAGATTACTTGGTAAAATTGTTCGTTGTTTCAAAATATCCAATTTTGGTTGAAATGTAGATTTATTTTTTATTTATATCGATTTTGGTTTGATAAAATTTAGATTTTAAGAATTAGACTTTTAAATTCAGTTGTCATCTGAACTTAGTCATTTAATTCTGAAGGTTTCGAGTTGATTTTGATTTTTAGATTGTCACTTGAATTTAAATAAGATTTTTAGACTCGATGTCATTTGAGCCTAAAGGTTTAGATTTTAAATTTTTAGTTTCAATTGTCAATTGAATAAAATTTTTAGACTCAATGTTATTTAAGGTCTAAAGGTTTGGAATCGTTTTAAATTCATGTCTTATTCAGTTTGACTTTAAGTTTTAATTGAGTTTGACTTTAAGTTTTACTTGAGTTTGACTTAAGTTTGACTTATGTTTGATTTAAGTTTGTCTTTGATTTAAGTTTGATTTAAGTTTAACTTCAGTTTGATTTAAGTTTAACACAGTGTGAATTTTAAGTTGGGTTTGGGTTAAATTAGATTCAAGTTGAACCTAGGCTTTAAGGTTGGCTCAAGTTAGATTTAAGTTAACTTGGATTTATGTCATGTTGAGCCTAAGTTTAGTTTTGACTTAAGTATGATGTGATTTGGACTTAAGTTAGGTTTAGGTTAAGTTTGAGTTAAGTTAGGTTCTAGTTAAGTTGAACCTAGACTTAAGATTAACTCAAGTTCAATATGGGTTGAACTTAAATTTGGTTTAACTTGGGTTCAAGTTAGGTTGAACCTAAGTTATATGTTTTGTTTGATAAGGATTTGTGATTAATTGAACCTGATTAGGGTTAAGTTTAATTAACAAAATGTTAATTAAGCCTAATTTGAGTAAAGTTTAATTGATTAATTAGGCTTAATTAGGATTAAGCCTAATTGGTTTAAGGTTAATTACACCTAATTTGGATAAGGTTTAATTGATTAATCAGGCTTAATTAGTGTTAAGCCTAATTGGTTTAAGGTTAATTCAACCTAATTTGGGTAATGTTTAATTGATTAATGAGGCTTAATTAGTGTTAAGCCTAATTGGTTTAAGGTTAATTAAACCTAATTTGGGTAAGGTTTAATTGATTAATAAGGCTTAATTAGGATTAAGCCTAATTAGTTTAAGGTTAATTAAACCTAATTTAGGTAAGGTTTAATTGATTAATTAAGCTTAATTAGGGTTAAGCCTAATTGGTTTATGGTTAATTAAACCTAATTTAGGTAAGGTTTAATTGATTAATCAGGCTTAATTAGGGTTAAGCTTAATTGGTTTAAGGATAATTAAACCTAATTTGGATAAGGTTTAATTGATTAATTAGGCTTAATTAGGGTTAAGCCTTCTTGGTTTAAGGTTAATTAAACCTAATTTGGGTAATGTTTAATTGATTAACCAGGCTTAATTAGGGTTAAGCCTAATTAGTTTAAGGTTAATTAAACCTAATTTGGGTAAGGTTTAACAGATTAATCATGCTTAATTAGGGTTAAGCATTGGTTTAAGTTTAATTAAAACTTAATAGATTAATTAGGTCTAATTGGTTAAACCTAATTAGAGTTGAGTTTTGATTAAGTCAAACTTAATTAAGACTTAATAGTTTAATTAGGTCTAATGGATTAGACCTAATTAGGATTTAGGTATGATTAAGTCTAATTTAGTTAAGACTTAATTAATGATTAATTGATATTTAACCTACTTTAATTAAGGTTTAGTGTTTTGATTAAGCTTAAGCCTAAATAAATTTTGATTTATATTAAACCTAATGTCTTTAAGGTTTAATGATGATTAATTAAGCCTAATGATGTTTTAGACTTAATTAAGTTTAATTAATATTATTAAACTTAATGTATTTAAGTTTTAATGATTAATTAGGTCTAATGAGTTAGACCTAATTATGATTTAACTTATTTAATGTTGATTAAAAGTTGATTAAGCTTAATGTGGTTACGGCTTAATGATTAATTAGGTCTAATGAGTTAGACCTAATTATGGTTTAGGTTTGTTTAATATTTATTAATGTTAATTAAGCATAATCTAATTAAGGTTTAATTATTAATTAGGTCTAAAATGAGTTAGACGTAATTAGAGTTTGTTTGTCGTATACCTAATGTAGTTAAGGTTTAAGATAATTAATCAGGTCTTATAAGGGGTTAGACCTAATTAAGGTTTAGGATAAATTAAACCTAATGTAAGTAAGGTTTAATTAAATTAATTAGGTCTTATTAGGGGTTAGAACTAATTATGGTTTTGTGGTGTTAAGCCTAATGAGGTTAAGGCTTAATCTGGGTTAATTAAGTCTAATTGGTGTCTTAGGCCTAATTAAGGTTTATTGAATTAAACCTAAGCTGATTAAGATTTAAAAGGATTGGTTAGGTTTAATTGGTATATTAAACCTAACTAAGGTTTACTAAGTTTAATATGTCTTTTAAACTTAATTAAAGCTTAATTAAGTCTAATCTAACATCTTTAGATCCAATTTAAAGTTTATCTTGAGTTTACTATGGAGTAGACTTAATTATATCTTAGTCCATAGTGGGATGACCTAAGTTGACTTATAAGAGATAATTTTTAGGGTTAAATTATTAATTGATGATTAACAAATTACCAATCCTATTAGATGTCATTTAAAATTGTTTAATGACTTAGAATTTGTAATTTTAAGGTTATTATATATCACTTTAAATTTTTTAGTCATTTTGCAATTTTATTTTCCCTAATTTTCATTTTATAATTATTATTAAGAACAATTATAAGATGCCTTGAAAATTAAGAAATGATGTCTAAGAGGAATTTTATAGCCTAAGGAAAATTATCAAAGATTCCTAAGGACTTAAGAATGATCCTTTAACAACTTCAGATTTTTCTGACTTGTATTTAATTTATAATAATTAAAATACTCCAGAGAGTCTTTACTTATTTAAAAATTAAATATTGAGAAGAAAATTATAATTTTAATCTTATAATTTTTCTTCTCTTCAGGAGGAATCCAGAGGTATTTTTATTTAATTTTTAGAATTTTTCTATAAAGAGATATGGAATTTTGATTCTTTTAAAGTTAATATGAATTTTCTAAATTCAGATTAACCAGAAAAGTTATGGGGGCGACGCGTGTCCTTAAATCTATTGAAACGCGGCAGATCCTGTGTGAAAATCCAAACAACGGAGCGGGCATCTCTTGACTAGAGCCATCCGTCTTTTGAACAGAAAATCGGACAGCCCTGAGTCAACTTCCTCCTCCAACTTATCCTGAGCGTTGTCCACCTTCCAGAGACAATAACTCACTCAAATCTTGATAGACTTAGGTGGACTTTGTCTCTAAAGCATCATCTGAAGGAGACAATCAAATCCATACGGCTAAGTGATGGTTTTGAAAGCATCTTCTTCATAAAGACAAAAACCCGATCGCCATTAAAGGATAAAACTCATACCTTGGTCATAGAGGTTCAAGCTTCAAATTTATTTGTATGGAAGTGTTGTTTTTCTCGGAGAAAGCTTCCTGCCACGTCAATTTGAGTTCAAATGGGGTCTATATATGATTTTGAATTTTGGTGGGCTTGGTTTAATGAAAGATGGTCAAGGCAGGGTTAAGGACTATGGGGAAGCTCAATTTCAGTGGGGCTCCTCCTCTTCTGACCCCTAAAAGGTTTTAGAAAGGTCAATTTTAGGTTTTGTGGATTTTGATTTCACACTTTTGTTTTGTCCTGGTTTTAGGTAGTTCGGGCTAGGTCAAAGTGAGATGAATCAGTGGGTCAAATGATCTGGTTTTGGTTCGGATAAGTTCCCTAAGACCTAGAGAGCATTTTTGGTGTTCATAGTAAGGGGTTTTGGGCAGCCTATATGTATTTGTATTTTCTTCCTCTCCTCCTTCCATTTTTTTATGTCTAACCCTATTTATAGCCATGGGAATGGCTTGGCTTAGCTAGGAGTCATCTAGGGAAGTTCTTAACCCCTTCATAAATGTTTTGGATAAGTTGGTAGCTTTCAATTGAGTGGAGTTTGGAATTTAAAATGATTAACTCATTGTCGGCATTATTTTTAATTTGTGTGTTTTATTTTGAAAAGGGGGTCGCCTAACAGAAATTGTCGGCATTATTTTTAATTTAATTTAAATAAATAATTTGAAAAGTAGTATTTAATTTTGAAAATAATTTTAAATTTGAAAATTTTAAGATATGAAATCAAACTGATCTCACATCCCAAATAGTTTATATAAATGAGCGCCACATCACAAGTTATGTACCTATCTCGAAGAATAGACACACTACTTAATGATGGGGCTCGATTAAATAAACTAGAAGATTTTGTGACATCCGTTTAGTCTGCGAACCAATTTTATAAGCCGACAAATTCCCCTGCTTAATATGAAAACATTAAACAGGGTTTATATTACTCGGGTTCTTTAAAATTCCCTATAAGGGCAAGCCCCTATAGTTAATTACATCTTAAATGAAGTGAATCATTTAAGAAAACTCTCGATAATAATCAATAATTCTGCTCTCAAGAATTTCAAAGTTTAAGTTTTCGAGGGATTGAATTTTGTAATTTCAATGGGGAATGGATCAAATTTGGAAGATTTTATTTTGGGAATTCAAAAGAAGAAAAGTAGGAGAAATTACAGATTCGAAGCGAACTTCGGTAATTTCCCGACTATCCTATTGTTTGGCTTAGATTTAGGAATGTCCTAATGTTTATTTAATATTTTGAACTTGCCAATTTTAATTAATTAGGACTTATATTCGTATGACATGATCATACAAATAGCCTCGAAGATGTGAGGGTTTATATCGTATCGGACAACTACCTCGGAGTCCTAAGATCAGTTAGGGCTTAATTTGCTATGCAAATGCCTAACGAAGAGTTGAGGATTTATGTTGCACTAGGCAAACTACCTCGAAATCCTATGGTTTGGTTATTTAACTCTAAGAAAGTTTCTGTTGAAGTAGACTCAGGTTTTGCTGATGACGATTGCTGTGCTGCCCACCATGCCCCGAGCTCCTTGTTGTTGCAGAGGTTTAGTTATAGAAGTCATAAATCAGGAGATGAGGAAAGTGTTTTGGTTTAGAGAAAAAATCTTAATTTCCAAGTGTTTTTAACATTTTAATTAAAAAAAATTTTAAAGTTGATTATAACGACACCGGTTAAGATCCCACTTGCTCCATCCTTCCGGCATTGTTATTTTTATCGGATTCACTTAGTCCGGATGAATTTGCTAAACTCAACTCGAATGAGTTCCACACTTTCATTTAGACCGTGGAAATCCCGTTAGCAACACGTAGGTTACATCATCCGAGGTATTCCCGATCATCCAACAAGACGTTTTAATTTAGTTGTAATTGTAGTTTTGTGTTTTGTTTGTGATTAAATTTTGAGTTGTTTTATATTTTGAAATGTTGTGGCGGTGAATTTTATCTTGTAATGATTTTTAATTTAATTTTGGTTTCAGTTTTAGGGGCTATCTTAAAGGTGTGGGTTTTCATGCAACAGTTGTTTATCATGCAAGAAAAAGTAAGTGCGATGCGATTAAAGAAATTGCAATAATGTAAATTGCAATAAAATAAAAGCGTACCTGGAGGGTCTTCCCGTCATCCCAAGCTGCACTTAAAACACATTTAGAACATTTAAGCAAGTTCCTAGGTAAAGCTAAGGGAAGGGTTATGGTTTTCTACCAAATTCCTAATCCTATAGCTAGTCATCTCCTATGACGTCTAGGTTCTTGTGTTTTGGTTTGAGGACGATTTTCTTCATCAAAGAATAATTAAGTTCAATTGTTCTTATAAGTATCCTATCATATTGAGGAAGTGCTTAAGAAGAATCCTAAACATCTTTTTAATATTACTGGAATTGTTTTAACTCCAAATGAATTTAATTATACAAATGAATTAATCGTCCGAGGATTCGAGTTTTGTTATCTTGCTCAGTGAACTAGGACATCTGAATATCCTATAAGTGGGGTAACATTTCATTTAATGTTCTATTTAGGAGTTATGATAACCAAAGCTTTCGAGGCAAATCGAAGTTCAAATGATTTGTGATTTAATTTAATTTCGGTTATCGGATTTAAATTTGGAATAGTTGTTCAAGTTGCTTTATATTTAATTTCTTTATGTCTTAGGTGATGTCATTTAATTCAATTTAATTTAACTTAAATTTAATTTAATTTGGTTTAGTTTTAATTTTAATTTAATTTTGATTCTTTTTTTAAATTTTAATTTTGATTTTAATTTTAATTTTAATTTTATTTGATTTTATTTCATTTTAATTTAATTTAATTTAATTTAATTTAATTTAATTTAATATGTTTTAATTTAATTTAATTTAATTTAATTTAATTTAATTTAATTAATTATTAATTTAATTTAATTTAATTTAATTTATTTAATTTAATTTAATTTATTTGATTTAATTTAATTTAATTTACTTAATTTGTTTGATTTAATTTAATTTAATCTTTAATTTAATTTTATTTTTAATTTTAATTTAATTGAAAATTTAAAGAAAAGTTTAATAATTTAACTTTTAACTTAATTTTGATGATTAAGTCCATTAATATTTTAAAATTTAAATTTGAATTATCATTTTAATTGGAGATTAAATATTATTGAGATGATTAATTTATGGATTCTTTAAATTAAAGAACGAATCTCTTCCTAATAATATCCCTATTTAATAATCTCAACTTTATTATTCTTCCAAATTTAATCAATTATTTAATTACAGTTTGTTTTAATTATTTTTAAATTGTTTAATAGGTTTCTACCCTTTAATTATTTAAATTTCAATAATTCAAATCAGATTAAGATCAAATATTTTACTTGTTAATTTTATTAAGCCTAAAGTTTTAATTAAGGGTTAAAATTTTAATTACCACTTTGCCCTTCAAGCTTAATAATTTCATAACTCACTAAATTGAACTTAAATGAACTTGAAATTTTTATGTGACTTCACTCATATGCCAATAAAGATATGAGAGGAGAAAATGTGATTTTTCTGTATTTAATTTATTTATGTAATTATTTTTGGTGGAAAATAGGAATTTCCAAGGAAAATTTAATAATATGACCAAGGGAAAGTTTCTGTCATTAAGAAAATTATGGGACATTCCTAATGACCAAAGCACCACTTGGACCAATTTTGGTGATTTTTTGAATTATATTATTTTTATTATAATTATTTTAAGTTTTGGAGTATTAATTAATTTAAAAATAAAATAAAGGTTGAAAAATTAATTTTATATTTTTCAAAAATATCTCTGATATCATGGAAATCAGAGAATCAATTTTTATAATTTTCTGATTTTTCTTTGATTTATTAGAATTATTTTAGTGAAAATGCTAAAAAAATACATTTTTTAATTTTAAAATTACCTTAGGGCTTAAAAATTTAATATATCATTAAATAGACCTAAAAAAATATGGGGTTTGTTCCTAAGTGATTAAAATTCAAAATGTGACATTTTGGTGAATTTTATTATTTTTATGATTTTTATTATTTTTTAATTATTAAAATATTAAAATAATGCAAAAAATTAAATTTTTTAGAAAATTGAAATTTTAATTTCCTTAAATTCCCCTGATATCTGAGAGGCTCCAAAACCAATTTGGTGAATTTTTGAAAGGTATTTTGAAAGTTATGAATTTTTAAAGTTTAAAATGGCTAAATGGCTTAATCAACCCATTTAGTAGGGCTAACCAAGTCCAATTGACTTCAAATTTTTATGGTGGATTCCTCTGATCCTAAAGGTCAGTGGAGAATTGATTTCAAGTCAATTTGATGTATGGTTAGCTCTAATTAATTAAGAAGCTATTTTTGGTGTTTAAGCCAATTAGGGTTATTTTCAATAAACTAATCCAAAATCTATTTTTTCTAGGGTCTTCTGGTCAAAAGAGACATCACCAAATTTTCCTAGAATTTATTTCACAACATGCTAATTATTAGATTTAAAATACTCAAAACAGTAACATGAATTTGAAAAATCAATAACTTCTCATAGGAATGACCTCTGACTTTGGAAAATTCAGGGAATGTTCCCAAATTCAGAGGCTTCAAAAGCCCTATGGTCTCATGCCATGGTGAATTTCCTATATGCATGGAGAATTAAAACAATGCAGAAAGGAAATAAATCATTAAAAATAAAATACTTGATGAAATTAAATGATTTCTTTTCCACATTATTCTCCTCTGTTCACTGAGCAAGAGTGTATTTTTATTTTATTTTTCCGATTTTCCTACACAAAGTTATGGATTTTTGAAGTTTAGGGAATTAAATAAATCAGAAAATACCCTAATTTTCTATTTATCCACGCGGCGCCGCGTCAACCTCGGCAGCTCCAAAACGCCACGTGGCGCTCTCCGATTCGACGCCGCCATCTGACTCAGCGCTCCGGGGGCCCGCTGTGTCGTTCCATCTCCTGATCCGGCGCGATCCTGGCCGTCCGTCCGCGCGTGTATTAAATGAACGGCATCCGTTCATCGTCCCCAGGCGTCCTTACCCGAGAGCCGTCCGTCTTCTAGGCCTAAGATCTCACTCGATACTTGACCAAATTTAACGTTCTTATGCTCTATAGATTCGTCTCGAGAAGACGAACATATCCATACGGTTTATGTGGCATAAAATTGACTCAATGAAAATGGAGAATGTTCAGAAGCTCGAGAAGAAGAGTGAGGCCATACCTTTGCTCAGAGAAGTGTGGCTTCGATCTGAGGGTTGTGTCACCTTCGATTGGATCCCAACAAGCTCCAGATGAAGTCCCTTGGCCTGGTGAATTGTGCTAGGTAGGATTTCGACCACGACTCGATCACAAAGCTTGGTGGCTGGAGCAACTGGGTGGCCTGGAGATGGGGCTTTCAGTGGGGAACTTCTCCTCTTGGTCCAGTGAAGGTGTAGGACCAGTCAATTTGAGGATTGGCTCACTGTGGCAAAGTGTCCTGGTTTTGGGTGAAATTTCAGTTGAGAAATTGGATTCTGTTGGTGGGGATTAGGGCAAATTGACACTGGGGATCAACTGCTCTAAGGATGGAGAAGGGTTTGGAACAATTTTGGCAGAGTTTCGGCAAGGTTTGTGCAACTATCCTCCCATGGCCGTGAGGGGGTCGGGTTTAAATAGAGGTGGATGGAGGGCCTCCCGTGGAGAGTTAGGGCTTGGGATCGACCGCTCCGGGCATGGGAAGAACGACCATGGTGGCCACTGGGCATGGGGCGGCTCGACGAAGGTGGAATTCCAAAGTTTGGCTCCTCCCAAGGTCTCGGCCATGGTGTTTTCCGGCGACTCAGGCGGCTGGCCGGCAGGCATGGGTCACCCTCAGGTCCAGGTGGGTCAGGGCTGGAGGTTTGTGCTGTCAATTGGCCATGGACATGTGTAAAGGGTTTTAATCAAAAGGGTATGGGGAGAGGCTCATTTTGGGTCCAAATGGGTCAACCCACCATTTTGGGTTTGGTGCACCCTTCCAAGCTTTGGTTTTGGGCTGGGAGGCTCATGTGAGTCAACCTACCAAAGGTAGTGAAGTCCACATCAAGGATTAGGTGGCAAAGTATGGTTTAGAGTGTATCATGTTTAAGGTAAAAAGGGCTTAAAAAGGGTTTAAGAAAGAGATCCCCCTCTTACCATTAATGGTTTGGTGAGGTGGAAAGTGGATTCCATGGCTCTCATGGCTCCTATGGGGCTCATGCATGGCTTCATGGCTTGTCTTTGGCTTGGGGAAAAGCTTGGTCAATTTCATGAAAATGGATTTTAGAAATTTTGGTAATTTGATGGGAATTTGTATGAAGCTTGATTTGGAATGGTTTAATGATGATTTTGAAACTTAGGGGTGATATCAATTAAAGGTATGATGAAAAGAAATTGCCATGTGGGCTTTAGGGCAAATTTTGGGCTTTTGTATTTGGTGGAAATGGGCTTTTAGAATGGTTTAGGAAAGTGGGCCTTTAGGTTTGGAGACAAATTGGTGGATGTAAATTTTGCAAAGGATTGGATCCCATGAGTGTTGAATTTAGTTTAAGAATGTTTCATGAATGATTTGGAATAAACTTGAAGTGTTTGGGCTAGGTTTGGGTTGGATTTGGACCTCTTTGGTGAATGGGTCAATGTAGGTCAAATTGGGCTAACTTGGGCCAATGTTGGGCTAGGTTAAAATCGATGTAAAATAAGTGTTGGTAAATGTTTATGGGAGTGTTTTAAAGAGGTTTTGGCCTTGGTTGGGTTTTGATTTTGGGGTTTGGCCTTATTTGGGTTAAGTTTGGGTTTAGGTCAAAATTGGGCCTTTTAGCTTTGGGTTGAATTTGAGTGGGGTTTGGGTTCAAATTTTGGGCAAATCATGTTAGTGTTTTGCTTGTGGGAATGTTAAGGAAGATTTAGAAAAGATTTGGGGTTAATTGGAGTTGAATTGGGTGAGTTTGGGTTAGGTTTGGGTCATGGGTCCAAATTGGGCTTTTTAAGGCCAAAAGTGAAATTGGATCCAAATGTCAATCTAACTGGACTTGGGTTTGGTCTAGATTGGTGTTGGGAATGTTGAATTGAAGTTTAGAATTGAATTGGACCAGAATTCTGGGTCAATCGGGTAGGCTTGGTTTGACATTGGGTTCACTTTGGGTTAAAATGGGTCAAATTGGGGGTTTTGATAAAAGTGGGGTAAATTGACAAAATTGGCCCATGGTGTAGTTGAACAAAATAAAATTGGGAATTTTCTGAATTTTTGGATTTTTGGGTCAAGAGGGGTATTTTGGGTATTTGGAGGGTATTGAGAGGTATTTTTGGTATTTTTGGCTATGAATGATCAATTTGAGTAATGTGGGAATGTTTGGGAATAATTTTGAGGAATTTTGAGTAATTTAGGTGATTTTGCAAATTTTGGGCAGTTTCAAGGGTTTTGGGTAAGTGAAGTGGTGTAGGGTCCCGGGGTCAAAAATTTAAAAATTTGGAAAATTGAAGATTGGGTAAATGTAAGTGGAATGAAATCATTTTGGTTGAGCTATGAAGCCATATCAAGCCCACATGAGCCATGAAGGGACTCATTTGAGGCATTCACTATGTTGTTCCCAACACTCTTAGCCAAAGGCTTAGGGGTTAAGGACCATCCATGTGAATCACCTACATGAGTCAGGAGGTCAAGTTGGGTATGGGTGTGGTTTTAGGAGGTGTGTGCAAGTGTAGTGTATGAGTGTAGTGTGTGTGTAAGTCGGCCCTTCACTGCACTGAGCCACCTGTGGCGATCCTAAGGCCAAAGAGTCCTATAGGAACCCATCCTTTAAACTTCCACATTTGATTTCAACCCTCTAGGTGATTAAGGGTCTATAGTCAAGTTTGTGGAGTTTGCAGGGAGTTAAGAAGTGGTTTGAATTTCTAAGTGGTGGGTCCCAATTCTAATCCTCTAAGATAGTCAAAGGAAAAGCCTAAGGCTAGATCCTAAGTACTAAAGAGAAGAAGAGAAGACCTCATCAAAAATGAGGTCAACAAATGGACCCCCAATAGGTGTGGTGAGCCGACGGAGCACACCGCGCGTATTGGTGTTGACCGAAGCGATCAACAAAACCAACACAAACGTCCAAGTGACAAACTTAGGACAAAGTAGAAGAGTTTCCGCTGAGGAGTGTCAAGTATATCTCTGAGACTGGAGATTCCTGAACTCTCGCTGGGGAAAGGAAAAGGAGGTGAATCCCAAATCACATGATCTGGGGGAATTTCGATTTAGATTTTATTTTGTTTCAGTTTAAGTTTTGATGTGTGAGCTTAGATTTCAATTTGGAGTTTTAATTTAGATTGAAGTTTTGTTAAGATTAATTTGAAGGAATTCGAACTTGAAATGAAGATTGGAATTTTGTGGTTTTAGATATAACATCTTCAACCTCAAAAGAAAATTGAATTGATTGGATTGAATCATTACAATGAGGAGAGATCTCAGAGCAATGCGGTATTGGATGTAAAATCCTTAACCTCAAGAGTTTGATTTTGATGTATTTCATTGCAACAGGAAGAGAACCTAAAGCAATGCAGTCTCAGATGTAAAATCCTCAACTCCAAAAGTTTGAATTCGATGTATTTTATTGCGATAGGGAAATGATCCTAAAGCAATGCAGTCTCGGATGTAAAATCCTCAACCCCAAAAATTTGAATTTGATGTATTTCATTGCGATAGGGAAATGATCCTAAAGCAATGCAGTATCGGATGTAATATCCTCAACCCAAAAAAATTTGAATTTGATGTATTTCATTGTGATAGGGAAAGAATCCTAAAGCAATGCAGTCTCGGATGTAAAATCCTCAACTCCAAAAGTTTGATTTTTGATGTATTTCATTGCGATATGGAAATGATCCTAAAGCAATGCAGTCTCGGATGTAAAATCCTCAACCCAAAAGTTTGAATTTGAAGTATTTCATTGCGATAGGGAAATGATCCTAAAGCAATGCAGTCTCAGATGTAAAATCTTCAACCCAAAAGTTTGAATTTGATGTATTTCATTGCGATAGGGAAAGAATCCTAAAGCAATGCAGTCTCGGATGTAAAATCCTCAACCCCAAAAATTTGAATTCGATGTATTTCATTGCGATAGGGAAATGATCCTAAAGCAATGCAGTCTCGGATGTAAAATCCTCAACCCAAAAGTTTGAATTTGATGTATTTCATTGCGATAGGGAAAGAATCCTAAAGCAATGCAGTCTCGGATGTAAAATCCTCAACCCCAAAAATATGAATTTGATGTATTTCATTGCGATAGGGAAATGATCCTAAAGCAATGCAGTCTCGGATGTAAAATCCTCAACTCCAAAAATTTGAATTCGATGTATTTCATTGCGATAGGGAAATGATCCTAAAGCATTGCAGTCTCGGATGTAAAATCCTCAACCCAAAAGTTTGAATTTGAATAGTCATTGACTTTGCAAAGATTTGTAATGTTGATTTGAAAAGTGTGGAGTTTTGGTATTTCGAGAATCTCATGAAAGTTGTAAAAGACTTTCATGGAAGGAAATTGATTAGGCGGGAATATGTAGATGTTACATACCCCGTTCATAAGAGTTGATCGGAAGTCACTGGTTTGGATTGGATATAATTTCTCGCCATCAGATTCGATCCGTGTAAATGGAATCAACCACTTCCATCCCAGACAAGGGAAAGAGTAGAACGGATTAGATTCCAGATTTGGGAGATTGAATTTGAATTTGATTGAAAATTTGATTTGAGATCTGGAAGGTTGAATTTGAAATTTGATCGAGATTTGATTTGAAATTTAATTTAAAATTTGATTTAAAATTTGAGTTCATTTTGTCTGTCCTTTAACGATTCAAATTTATTTTATCGTTTATTTAATGTTCATGTGAATTTGGTGTTCGTCATTTTTAGATTTTTACGGAAAGTTTTTTTTATTCTCTTTTTTTATTTCTTTTCTGTTCTTTGTTCGAAGTTCATTTAACTTTAATGGCGTTTCCCAGTCAATTTGCACAAAAGAGGTGAAGGCCAAAAATGTGACATGGTCACTTTCATTCCAATCATGTCGAAGATACATCATACAACTCGGTCTGGAATACATCTCATACAATCCATGTAGACTCAAAACGGACTATGTATGATCTTTGTCGATCCATCCAAAAACGGTAACTGTCAGAAATCCATGTCTGAATAGTGAGGTACATGGTCAATAACATCACCTTCCAAGCCATCCTTGGCAAGGATGTCTGGATGGATGTACGTCGGAGGTGTGCTATTTTCCATGTAACTCATAGCTCGTAAGGCCGGAGGCTCTCTAGCTCCGGGTCCGGGTCGGAAGTGGTAAGGTGTCTTCCCGTCGCCCATCCTTCGAAATTAACCGAGATTCGCTTCACCGGTACTCCCGGTATGCAATGTTTAGCGACATCCGCTCCGTTGCCCTTCGCATCATGACGCGAACCTACCGGTAATGGTATCTTCACCGGCCCTCGGAACTCACCCGGGCCTCGCTATCCGGAGGTCGATCCGAACACGATGTTACACTCGTCTCGAAAAGAAACCGTGCAAAAAGGTCCGACAAAGTCGTGGTGATCTATGTGCGGGGGTATGCGATCACCCCGCTTGTAGATGTTAATAATGCAGCTGTTGGGTATGCAATCCGCCGGCAAGTACCCTCCATGTTATCAATCTTTTTACCATTCTCTTGATCACTAATGGCATTGGATCCACTCGGCCATGACGAAGTATTCCCGGTGGTTTCCTTCCTGTCTTCTCGCGAAGTTGTAGCAAGCATCCGCATTGTATTGTGATTCTTCCTTTCCCTGGCATCCATCTCCGGGGTTCTGAGTAGGTGTTTTCTCTTAGGCGGCCCGCTCGGCTCATTCTTTTTAAATCCCGGTGTCGGCATATTTTTAGGTCGTGTTTTATTTTGAAGAGGGGTCGCCTAACAGAAATCTGTCGGCGAATTTTTAATTTAAATAAATAATTTGAAAAGTAGTATTTGATTTTGAAAATAATTTTAAATTTGAAGGTTTTAAGATATGAGATTAAACCGATCTCACATCCCAAATAGTTTATATAAACGAGCACCGCACCACAAACCGTGTATCTATCCCTAAGGATAGACACACCGCTCGATGGTGGGGCTTCGATTAAATAAACTAGAAGATTAGTGACATCCGTTTGGTCCGCGAACCAATTTTATAAGCCGACAAGTTTCCCTCGCTTAATATGAAAACATTAAACAGGGTTTATATTACTCGGGTTCTTTAAAATTCCCTATAAGGGCAAGCCCCTATAGTTAATTACATCTTAAGTGACGGGAATCACCTAAGAAAACTCTCGATAATAATCAATGATTCCGCTCTCAAGAATTTCAAAGTTTAAGGTTTTCAAAGATTGAATTTTGGAGTTTCAATAGGGAATGGATCAAATTTTTGGAACATTTTGTTTTGTGAATCCAAAGGAAGAAAGGTAGAGAAATCACCGATTCGAAGTGAACTTCGATAATTTCCCGACTATCCTATCGTTTGGCTTGAATTTAGGAAAGTCCTAATGTTTATTTGATATTTCAATCTTGCCAATTTCAATTAATTAGGGCTTATATTTGTATGATAAAATCAAACAAATAAATTTAGAAGATGTGAGGGTTTATTGTCGTATCGGACGACTACCTCGGAATCCTAAGACCGGTTAGGGCTTAATTTGCAATGCAAATGCCTAACGAAGAGTTGAGGATTTATGTTGCACTAGTGCAAGCTACCTCGAAGTCCTATGGCTTCGGTTGTTTTAATTCTAGGAAAGTTTTGCTGAAGTAGACTTAGGTTTTGCTGATGACGATGGTCGTGCTGCCCACCATGCTCCGAGCTCCTTGTTGTTGCAGAGGTTTAGTTTTAGAAATCATAAATCAGGAGTTGAGAAAAGTGTTTTGGTTTAGAGAAAATCTTAATTTCCAGGTGTTTTTTATGTTTTATTTAAAACAAATCTTAAAGTTGATTATAACGACACCGGTTAAGATCCCACGGTTCCATCCTTCCGCATCATTATTTTTATCGGATTCACTTAGTCCGGATGAATTTGCTAAACTCAACCGAATGAGTTCCACACTTTCATTTAGACCGTGGGAAATCCCGTTAGCAACACGTAGGTTACATCATCCGAGGTATTCCCGATCATCCAACAGGACGTTTTAATTTAGTTGTAATTGTAGTTTTGTGTTCTGTTTGTGATTAAATTTTGAGTTGTTTTATATTTTGAAATGTTGTGGCGTGAATTTTATCTTGCAATGACTTTTAATTTAATTTTGGTTTCAGCTTTTAGGGGCTATCCTAAAGGTGTGAGTTTTCATGCAACAGCTTGTTTTATCATGCAAGAAAAGTAAAGTGCATAATACATCGCAATAAAGTAAATTGCAAGAAAGTAAATTGCAATAAAATAAAAGCGTACCCGGAGGGTCTTCCCGTCATCCCAAGCTGCACTTAAAACACAATTAGAATATTTAAGCAAGTTCCTAGGTAAAGCTAAGGGAAAGGTTATGGTTTTCTACCAAATTCCTAATCCTATAGCTAGTCATTTCCTATGACGTCTAGGTTCTTTGTGTTTTGGTTTAAGGACGATTTTCTTCATCAAAGAATAATCAAATTCAATTGTTCTTATAAATATCCTATCATATCGAGAAAGTGCTTAAGAAGGATCTTAAACATCTTTTCAATATTTCTAGGATTGTTTTAAGTCCAAATGAATTTAATTATATAAATGAATCGATCGTCCGAGGTTTTCAAGTCTTATTAACTCGCTTTCGATGAACTAGGACATTTGAATATCCTATGAGTGAGATAACATTTCATTTGATGTTCCATTTAGGAGTTATAATAATCAAAGCTTTCAAGGGTAAATTAGTATTCAAATGATTTGATTTAAGTTAAAGGGTTTAAATTTGGAATAGTGTTCAAGTTGTTTCATATTTATTTTCTTTCTGTTTTAGGTGATGTTATATTTAATTCAATTTAATTTAATTTAATTTAATTTGATTGAGTTTGATTTAATTTGATTTGATGTTTAATTAATTTGATTTGATTTAATTTAATTTAATTATTTAATTTAATTTAATTTAATTTAATTTAATTTAATTATTTAATTTAATTTAATTTTTTTAATTTAATTTAATTTAATTATTTAATTTAATTTAATTTAATTATTTAATTTAATTTAATTTAATTGTTTAATTTAATTTAATTTAATTGTTTAAATTTAATTTAATCTTAATTTAATTTATCTTTAATTTACTTTATTTTTAATTTTAATTGAAATTTCAAAAGAGTTTAATAATTTAATTAAGTCTTTTAATATTTTAAATTTGAATTATCATTTTAATTAAGAATTGAATATTAATGAGATAATTAATTTAGGGATTTTTAAATTAAAGAATAAATCTCTTCCTAATAAAGATCCCTTATTTTAATAATTCCAATTTTATTATTCTTCCAAATTTAATCTATTATTTAATTAAAGTTTAATCATTTTGAAATTATTTAATGGGTTTCTACCCTTTAATTATTTAAATTTCAATCATCCAAATCAGATTAAGATCAAATATTTTACTTGTTGACTTTTTATTAAACCTAAAGTTTTAATTAAGGATTAAAGATTTTAATTACCATTTTACCCTTTAAGCTTAATAATTTCATAACTCACTAAATTGAACTCAAATGAACTTGAAATTTTTATGTGACTTCACTCATATGTCAATAAAGACATGAGAGGAGAAAATGTGATTTTTCTGTATTTAATTTATTTATATAATTATTTTTGGTGGAAAATAGAGATTTTCAAGGAAAATTTGATAACATGACCAAGGGAAAGTTTCTGTCCTTAAGAAAATTAGGGGACATTCCTAATGACCAGAGAAGCACTTGGACCAATTTTGGTGATTTTTTGAATTATATTATTTTTATTATAATTATTTTAAGTTTTGGAGTGTTAATTAATTTTAAAATAAAATAAATGTTGAAAAATGAATTTTATATTTTTCAAAAATCTCTCTGATATCAAGGAAACCAGAGAATCAAATTTTGCAATTTTCTGATTTTTCTATGATTTATAATAATTATTTTAGTGAAAATGCTAGAAAATACATTTTTTTAATTTTAAAATTACCCTAGGGCTTTAAAATTCAATATCTCACTAAATAGACCTAGGAAAAATGTGGGATTTGTTCCTAAGTGATTAAAATTCAAAATGTGACATTTTGGTGAATTTTATTATTTTTGTGATTTTTATTATTTTTTAATTATTAAAAATATTAAAATATTATTAAAAATCAACTTTTTTAGAAAATTGAAATTTTAATTTTCTTAGGTTCCCCTGATATCAGAGAGGCTCCAAAACCAATTTGATGAATTTTTGAAAAGTATTTTAAAAGTTATGAATTTTTAAAGTTTAAAATGGCTAAGTGACTTAATCAACCCAATTAGTGGGGCTAACCAAGTCCAATCGACTTCAAATTTTTATGGTGGATTCCTCTGATCCTAAAGGTCAGTGGAGAATTGATTTCAAGTCAATTTGATACCTGGTTAACTCTAATTAATTAAAGACCTATTTTGGGTGTTTAAGCCAATTAGGTTAATCCGAGTGAATTAACTCAAGTCCTATTTTTCCTAGTAGTTCTCTCGGTCATAAGGAACATCACCAAATATTTCTAGAATTTATTTCACAACATGCTAATTTTTGGAATTAAAATACTCAAAACAACAACATGCATTTGAAAATAAATAACTTTTCACAGAGATGGCCTCCGACCTTGGAAAATTCAGTGAATGTTCCCAAGTTCGCAGGCTTCAAAAGCCCTATGGTCTCATGCCATGGTGAATTGTATACATGCATGGAGAATTAAATGTATGCAGAGAGTAAATAAATCATAAAAAATAAAATACTTAATGAAATTAAATGATTTCTTTTCCACATTATTCTCCTCCGTTCACCGAGCAAGAGGGTATTTTTATTTTATTTTTGTGATTTTTCTACACAAAGATATGGATTTTTGAAGTTTAGGGAATTAAATAAATAAGAAAAATACCCTAATTTTCTATTTATCCACGCGGCGCCGCCGAAACCTCGGCAGCCTCCGAACGCACACGCGTCGCGCTCCCATTCGACGCCGCCACCCGAGTCGCCAGCCCGGGCCCCGCGGTTCTCGTACCGTCTCCCCGGTCCGACGCAATCCCGGCCGTCCGTGCGCGCGTGTATCGAATGGACGCGCATCCGTTCATCGTCCCCAAGTGTTCTCACCCGAGAGCCGTCCACACTAAATCCCTAAGATCTCACTCGATTCTCAATGGATTTTCATGTTCTTATGCTCTACGGATTCGTCTCGAAGAGACGAACACATCTATACGGCTAACATGCATTGAAACTAAGGCATTCGAAATGAAGAATCTCCGTAAGCTCGGGATGGAGAGTTAGCTCATACCTTGGCTCGTAGAAGTGTGGCTTCAATCCGAGAGTTGTCGCACCTTCGATCGGGTCCCAGCAAGCTCCGCATGAAGTCTCCCGGTCTCGGTGAATTGTCCGGATATGATTTCGACCAAGCCCGATCACAAAGCTTGGAGGCCGGAGCAACCGGGTGGCCCGGAGATGGGGCTTTTGGTGGTGGACACCTTCCTCGGTCCGGTGAAGGTGTAGAGCCAATCAATTTGGGAATTGGCTCACCGTGGAGAAGTGTCCCGGTTTTGGCCAAAGCTCGAGCTCAAAATCGGGCTCGACTAGAAGGAATCGGAGTCGGAATTCAGCTGGGGATCAGTGTGCTCTATGTGTAGAGAGTGATCCGGAGTGATTTTGCGCAGTTTCCTTAAGGTTTTTTGTTTCAGCTCTCCTCATGGCCGAGAGGGGCGGAGTTTAAATAGGAGAGGGTGGAAGGCCTCTCGCAGGGAGTTAGGCTCGGGATCGACCGCTTCGGTGAGGAGAAGATCAGCCCATGGTGACCACTAGGCATGGGGCAGCTCAGCAAGTGAGAATTTCAATGTCGGCTCACATGCGAGCTCTCGGCCATGGTGTTTTCCGGCGGCCCGGTGGCCGGCCGGCCAGCAATGGTCACCATCTTGGTCAGTGGGTCGTGGCCGGGTTTAGTGTAGTGCAATCGAGGTTTGACATGTGTAAAGGAGTTTGATTTAAATGGAATGGGAGAAGACTCACTTTGGCTTGGTTTGGGTCAACCCACCATTTTGGGCTTGGTGCACCCTTCCAAGCTCCGATTTTGAGCCGAGGGAATCATTTAGGTCAGCTTAGAAGGAATGGTGAAGTCTCCATCCATGATGAGGTGGCTAAACATGGTTTAGTGTGTGACATGATTAAGGTAAAAAAGGTTAAAGGAGGTTTAAGAAAGAACCCCCTCTTCTTGCCATAAATGGACTAATGACAAGTCAAAGCCCTCATGGCTTCATGTGGCTTGAGAATGGCTTGTTCATGGCTTCATTCGGCTTCGGGAAAAGGTCGATTTGTTTCATGAAAAGGGTTTTAAGAAATTTTTGGTAATTTGATGGGAATTTGGATGAAGCTTCATTTGGGATAATTCAATGATGATTTTAGGACTTAGGTAATGGATTTAATTAAATGGATGACAAATGGAGATGTCATGTGGGCTTTAGGGTAGATTTGGGCTTTTGAATTTCAAGGAAATTGGCTTTTAAGAAGGTTTAAGGGAAGTGGGCTTTTAAGTTTAAGGATGTGTTCATGGATGGGAATTTTTGTAGAAGTTTGGGCCAAATAGTTGTTGGTTTTGGTTTAGGGATGTTTCATGAATAACTTGAAGCAGATTTGGGGTAGTTTGGGTTTGAATTGGGTCGAATTTGGGTTTATTTGGTAAATGGGCCAATGTAGGTCAAATTGGGCTAACTTGGGCCAATGTTGGGCTAGGGTTGAAATTGATGTAAAATAAATATTAAGAAATGTTTATGGGAGTGTTTCAAAGAGGTTTTGGCTTTGGTTGGGTTTTAATTTTGAGGTTTGGGCCTATTTGGGTTAGATTTGGGTTTAGGTCAAAATTGGGCTTTTTGATTTTGGGTTGAATTTGAGTGGGGTTTGGGTCAAAATCTTGGGCAAATCATGTTAGTGTTTTGTTTATGAGGATGTTAAGGAAGGTTTAGAAAAGATTTGGGGTTAATTGGAGTTGAATTGGGTTAGTTTGGGCTAAGTTTGGGTCATGGGTCCAAATTGGGCTTTAAGGCCAAAAGTGAAATTGGATCCAAATGTCAATCAAATTGGACTTGGATTTGGTCTAAATTGGTATTGGGAATGTTGAATTGAAGTTTAGAATTGAATTGGACCAAAATTGGGGTCAATTGGGTAGGTTTGGTTTGACATCGGGTCCACTTTCGGGTTAAAATGGGTCAATTTGGGGGTTTTGACAAAAGTAGGGTAAATTGACAAAATTGGCCCATGGTGTAGTTGGACAAAATGAAATTGGGAATATTTGGGATTTTCTGGAATTTTCTGGGAATTTTCTGAATTTTTGGATTTTTAGGCCAAGAAGGGTATTTTGGGTATTTGGAGGGTATTGGGAGGTTTTCTTGGAATTTTTGGTATTTTTGGGTATGGATGATCAATTTGAGTGATGTGGAGGTGTTTTGGATTGATTTTGGAAAATTTTAGGTAATTTGGAAATTTTGCAAAAATTTGGGTAATTTCAGCGGTTTTGGGTAGTTTAGTAGGTGTAGGGTCTCTGGGTCAAAAATTGAAAATTTGGGAAATTGAAGATTGGGTGAATTTGAGTGGGGTGAAATCATTTTGGTTGAGCCATGAAGCCATTTCAAGCCCATATGAGCCATGAAAGGACTCATTTCGAGGCATTCACTATGTTGTTCCTAACCCTCTTAGCCAAGGGCTTAGTGGGTTAAGGACCATCCATGTGAATCACCTACATGAGTCGGAGGTTAAGTTGGGTATGGGTGTGGTTTTAGGAAGTGTGTGGAAATGTAGTGTGTAAGTGTAGTGTATGTCGCCCCTTCACTGCACTGAGCCACCTGTAGGCGCTCCTAAGGCCAAAGAGTCCTATAGAACTCATCCTTTAAACTTCCATATTCGATTTCAACCCTCTAGGTGATTAGGGGTCTATAATCAAGTTTGTGGAGTTTGCAGGGAGTTTAGAAGTGGTTTAAATTTCTAAAAGGCGGGTCCCAATTCTAGTCCTCTAAGATAGTCAAAGGAAAAGCCTAAGGCTAGATCCTAAGCACTAAAAAGAAGAAAGGAAGACCTCATCAAAAATGAGGTCAACAAATGGACCCCCAATAGGTGTGGTGAGCCGACGGAGCACACCGCGCGTATTGGTGTTGACCGAAGCGATCAACAAAACCAACACGGATGTCCAAGTGACGAACTTAGAGACGAAGTAGAAGAGTTTCGCCTGGGAGTGTCAAGTATATCTCTCGGAACCGGAGATTCTCGAACTCTCGCCTGGGAAAGGAAAAGGAGGTAAATCCCAAATCACATGATCTCGAGGGAATTTCGATTTAGATTTTATTTTGTTTCAATTTATGTTTTGATGTGTGAGTTTAAATTTTAGTTTGGAGTTTCAATTTAGATTGAAGTTTTGTCAAAATTAATTCGAAGGATTCGATTTGAAATGAAAATTGGAATTCGAGGTTTTAGATGTAACATCTTCAACCTCGAAAGAAAATCGAATCGATTAGATTGAATCGTTGCAATGAGAAGAAATCTCGTAGCAATGTGGTGTTGGATGTAAAATCCTTAACCTCAAGAGTTTGATTTCGATGTGATGTATTTCATTGCGATAGGGAAAAGATCCTAAAGCAATGCAGTCTCGGATGTAAAATCCTCGACCCAAAGGTTGAATTTTGATGTATTTCAAGGTGCACAGGGAAGAGAATCCTAAAGCAAGTGCAGCCTTGGATGTAAAATCCTCGACCCAAAAGTCTTGAATTTTGATGTATTTCAGAGGCAATAGGAAGAGAATCCTAAAGCAGTAGCGGTCTTGGATGTAAAATCCTCGACCCAAAAGGTTTGAATTTCGATTTGATGTATTTCAAGGCATAATAGAAGAGAATCCTAAAGCAAGTACAGCTCTTGGATGTAAAATCCTCGACCCAAAAGTCTTGAATTTTGATGTATTTCAAAGGCAATAGGAAGAGAATCCTAAAGTGAAGTGCAGTCTTGATGTAAAATCCTCGACCCAAAAGTCTTGAATTTTGATGTATTTCAAAGGCAATAGGAAGAGAATCCTAAAAGCAAGGTAGCCTTGGATGTAAAATCCTCGACCCAAAAGTTTGAATTTTGATGTATTTCAAAGGCAATAGGAAGAGAATCCTAAAGCAAGGTAGTCTTGGATGTAAAATCCTCGACCCAAAAGTTTTGAATTTTGATGTATTTCAGATGCAACAGAAGAGAATCCTAAAGCAAGGTGCATCTTGGATGTAAAATCCTCGACCCAAAAGTTTTGAATTTTGATGTATTTCAGTGCAATAGAAGAGAATCCTAAAGCAAAGGTAGCTTGGATGTAAAATCCTCGACCCAAAAGTTTGAATTTTGATGTATTTCAAAGGCAATAGGAAGAGAATCCTAAAGCAATGCAGCTTGATGTAAAATCCTCGACCCAAAAGTTTTGAATTTTGATGTATTTCAAAGGCAATAGAAGAGAATCCTAAGCAAAGCGAGTCTTGATGTAAAATCCTCGACCCAAAAGTTTGAATTTTGATGTATTTCGAAGTGCAACAGGAAGAGAATCCTAAAGCAACGGTACTTGGATGTAAAATCCTCGACCCAAAAGGTTTGAATTTGATGTGAGATCTAGAAGATCGGATTTGAGATTCGATAGAGATCGAATTTGAATTTGATCGAGACTTGAAGCCCGGAAAGATTGAATTTGGAAATTTGGAAATTTGGAAGGATGAGTTTGAACTCGATCGAAACTCGATTTAAGATTCGATTTGAATTTGGAAGATCAAGTTCGAAACTTGATCGAGATTGGATTTGGATTTTGATTGAGAATTCGATTTGAGATTTGGGAAGATCAAATTTGAAATTCGATCGAGAGTGGATTTGGAATTTGATCGAGAATTTGATTTTGAAGTTCGGAAGGATGGAATTTGATTTTGAAGTTCGAAAAGATTGAAATTTGATTCGGAATTTGGAAAGATTGAATTTGAGATTTGTGTTGATTTCGTTTATCTTTTAATGGTTCAAATTTTATTTTGTTGTTTATTTAATGTTCATGTGAACTTGGTGTTTGTCATTTTTCAGATTTTTTTTTTTTAAAGAGTTTTCTTTTATTCTCTTTTTTTCTTTTCTCGTTCTTTGTTCGAAGTTCATTTAACTTTAATGGCGTTTCCCAATCAATTTGCACAAAAGAGGTGAAGGCCAAAAACGTGACATGGTCACTTTCATTCCAATCATGTTGAAAATACGTCGTACAACTCGATCTGGAATATATTTCATACAATCCATGTAGACTCAAAACTGACTGTGTATGATCTTTGTTGATCCATCAAAAGAATCATCTGTCAAAAATCCATGTCCGAATAAGTGAGGTACATGGTCAATAACATCACCTTCCAAGCCATCCTCGGCAAGGATGCCGGCCGGATGTACGTCGGAGGTGTGATATTTCCCATGTAACTCACAGACTCGTAAGGCCGGAGGTTCTCTAGCTCGGATCCGGTCGGAAATGGTAAGGTATTTTGTCGTCGTCCATCCTCCCGAAAGTAACCGAGATTCGCTCCACCGGCACTCCCGGTATGCAATGCTTTGCGATATCTCGCTCCGTTACCTCGCAATATCATGACGGAACCCACCGGTAAAGGTATCTTTATCGGCCTCGGAACTCACCCGGGCCTCGCTATCCGGAGGTCGTATCCGAACATGATGTTGCACTCATTCAAGAAAGAGACCGTGCAGTAAGGTCCGACGAAGTCGTGGTGATCAATATGTGGGGGTATGCGACTCCCCGTTTGTAGATGTTGATAATGCAGCTTATCGGGTATGCAATCCGCCGCAGCACTCTCCATGTTATCAATCTTTTTACCATTCTCTTGATAACTAATGGCATCGGATCTACTCGCCCATGACGAAGTATCCCCGGTGGGTTTCCCTTCCCGTCTTCAAAGAAAGTCGTAGCAAGCATCCGCATCGTATCGTGATTCTTCCTTTCCCCGGCATCCATCTCCGGGGTTCCGAGTATGTGTTTTCCCTCGTGCGGCCTCGCTCGGCCCATTCTTTTCGAATCCCGGATACAATCCACGATTTGTTGTTGTTCATACTCCGAGAATACGTCGGTGTGTAGCTCGAGGCCTTCTAGTATGTTGATTCTTCTTCCTTTAATTCTCTCGAAGTATTCGAAAGTTTTCTTTTCAACATTCCGCATCCTCTCCAGCTCGTATTCCGGAATGATCCGCGATGGCGAGGCCTTGTGACATATTGTGGGATATATGGTTCAATCCCTTCACGTTCCCCCGCATACCTCGGCTCCTCGTGGATGATGTCCGTCGGGACATCCCCCGGGTTGCTTCGCAACAAGGTCATGCACCGCCGGTGGTTCTATCCGGTGGCGTGGTAGCCTTCTTCTTCTTCGATCTTCCGGAGATTTCCCCGGTTCTTTTCGTTATTCTAGGAGCCGGCCTCCTTTCTTCGTGTTCCCGGTGAACCGGTGTCCTCGAAATGTGAGTGCCGGCATTAGCAATTGTCTCGTCGCGCCGGTCCGCGCACTAGTTTTGTTAACATTTTACGGATGCGGCGATTCTTATTTCTTCGTTGCGTGGTCGTGAGAGTAGCCCTCCGAACTTCTTGAATCTCCGCGGGCGCGGCGCCGACAAGCCCGCCCTCCGCCGTAGTGACTACGGACTTCATTTTCTTGTCTTCTTCGGTGTTTGCTTTTCTTTTCTTGTTGTTGGATTGGTGGCTTGGGCCACCCACTTTCATCACCGTCCGTCCGGCAGTTCTTCTCGATCAACTGGGACCCGGCCACTTTCCTCGTATCGTAGGCCCGTCGGTGCGAAATCCGAGTCAATCTCGATTATCGCTCCATCTTTCACCCTCTTTTCATCGAGTGCAAGGCTTACGCCATTCTTAAAGTTCAAAACCAACCGCCCGTTCGACATTTCCCCGCGAAAAGACAAGGAAAAGGATCGAGGGTCGTACTAAGAACAAGAACATTAAGAAAATGTTTATTAAAGATACATTTTTTATTATCTCTTATATTTTGAAATTTAACAGAATGAAGTAGGATAAGATGAGGAAAGAGATCTTGATTTGAAAAAGGAAACAAGGAAAACTTAATTATCATGATTTTATTTATTTTAGCACATTTTATTATTTTTGGGTTCGGACCCAACCACAAGTAATTACTTCACCCGTGTTTCTTAGGGATGAAGAATTCATTCCTTCGAAACATCGAGTAGCGTAATATTTTTTCAAGTATCGTCCGTTGATCGGAAGCATATGTCGTTCTCCCCGGCAATTCACTAGCCGGTAGGAACCTCCCGAGTATACCGCTTCAACCACAAACGGTCCTTCCCAAGTGGGTTCAAATTTTCCTCCTATCTTGCGGTGTGCAAGAATAGGTCTCTTGAGAACGAGAACTAAGTCACCAACTTCGAAGGTTCTTGGGCGGACCAGTTTGTCATGGGCTCGAACCATCTTAGCTTGTTATAGTTCTAAATTCTGTTGCGCCGCAAGTCTTTTCCCTTCCAAGCTTTCTAATTCTTCGAGTCGTAGTCCGGCGTTTTCTTCGTCGTGATCTTGTTTGCAATCGCAACTCCGAGTGAAGGAAGCTCGAACCTCTAAAGGTAACACTCGCCTCGGACCCATACACCGCAGCGTAAGGTGTAGCTTCGAGTAGGAGTTCCGAAGGTTGTCCGGTAGGCCCATAAGGCTTCTAACAATTTCTCGTGCCAATTTCTCTTATTATCGTCCAAGGTTTTCTTTAAGATTTGAACGAGAGTTTTATTAAAAGCCTCGCCGAGGCCGTTTGCTCTCGGGTAGTAAATTGTCGAGTATCGCGCCGATTCCGTGTCTCCCGACAAAATTGTTGATTTGTGTGCTTCCGAATGCCGACCCATTATCCGAGATGATCTCGCGCGGCACTCCGAAACGGCAGACAACTTGGTTCTCGAAAACCGTAGCACGTGGTGTGCTTTCACTTCTCTAAGTGGAACCGCTTCGCCCACTTGGAAAAGTAATCCGTAGCCGCAAGAATGAAACGATGTCCTTTTGAAGATGGTGGTTCTATCGGACCCACTATATCCGTGCCCCAACATTCAAATGGCCACGACGCAATTGTCGGGTGTAGCACATTTGGAGGTTGATGTAGAACCACTCCGTGCACTTGGCATTGGTGACAGCCTTCGGCGATTTTCATGCGCTCGGTCATCATCGAGGGCCGTAGTACCCTAGTCTTTTAATTTTCATTTTCATCTTTGGACCCGACCGGTGAGCGCCACGAGTCCCGAATGCACCTCTTTAACAATTTCACGGGCCTCGTACCCGCTTAGGCACCTTAGCCACATTTGATCAAAAGACCTTCCGTATAATGTGTTGTTTATTAATGCGTAAGACAGAAGTTCTTTTCTTGATCCGATGGGCCAGCGACCTATCGTCCGGTAGCTTTCCCGTTTGCGGTGTAGTTCATCAATGGCCGTCGCCAATCTTCTCGTGTTTTCTCGTCACCGCCGCAACCGATTCTTTTTCTTTGCCGATTTGTGTATTGTGTCTATGTCGAGCCGTGATAGGACTCGACGTCCGTGAACCGACACTTCCACCGATTCATCTTGCAAACAGCAAATTCTTTTGCGAGACGGGCTAAAGCATCTCGCTAAAGCATTCTCTTTTCTAGGAATTTTGTAGATTGTCACATTTGGAATCCGTTCCAACAACTCGTATGGCATACCGGAAGTATTGTTCGAGTCTCGGCTTAAAAATTCTCGTATTGTCCGGCGATCCGTTGAATGATTAACCGTGAATCCCCGTAGATGTTGATGTCCGTTATCCCCATTCGAATGGTTAATTCCAATCCCGTTATGAGGGCTTCGTATTCCGCTTCGTTGTTTGTACACGGTTCCGTCAAGTGGTAGGAGTATCTTAACATCCCCCGCTCCGTGTTATAAAGATTAGCCCGATTCCCGCCTTACCGGCACTATCACTTGCGATTCTTCGTCTTTGTGTGCCGAAGATGCTCCGTCAAAATATAATTCCCAACGTCGATCATCGTGGTCTTCTAGGCTCATTATTTGTTCGTCCGGCAAGTCATCATCGAGAGGAGATTCGGCCGCAAAGGATGTGCCGCGAGAAAGTCTCGCTAAGACTTGTCCCTTTACTGGCACGCAGAGGCACGAAAGTTATATCGAATTGCAATAATATCATCGACCATCCGGCAAGTCCGCACGGAAAGTATTGGACGAGTCATCAAGTATTGCAATGGATTAAACTTCGAAATCAAGTTGACCTTATGAGAAAGCATGTAGTGCCCGAGCTTTCGAGCGGCGAAGATCGTGGCCAAACAATGCTTTTCAATTGCGGGATACCTTACTTCCGTCGGGAGTAAACGACGGCTTAAGTAGTAAAGAGCATTTTCTTTACCCTCATCATCGACTCAGGCTAACAGGGCTCCGAGAGAGTCGTCTAAAGCCGCGGTGTAAAGTATCAGCGGTCTACTTGAGACTGGGGCCGCTAAGACAGGAGGTGTCATTAAATATTGTTTAATGTCCTTGAAGGCCTTCTGGCATTTTTCTTCCCAAATAAATTTGGCGTCCTTTTTAACTAGTGCCGAGAAAGGCCGACACCTACCCGACAGTTTCGAGATAAAGCGTCGAAGATATGCCGCCTTCCCTTGAAAAGATCGTAATTGTTTTAAGGTTTCTGGGAGGCGGCATTTCTAAGATAGCTTTAATCTTCTCCGGATCGATTTCAATTCCACGATGTCGGACAACGAATCCTAAGAATTTCCCGAGGTGACGCCGAAGGCGCATTTTAAGGGATTCATCTTAAGGTTAAATTGTCTTATCGTTCGAAAACAATTCTCAAATCATACAAGTGGTTTTCCTTTACTTTGCTTTTGATGACGACATCGTCCACGTAGCACTCGACTTGATTGTGGATGAGATCATCAAAAATTCTTGTCATTGCTCTTTGGTAAGTTGCTCCTGCGTTCTTCGGTCCGAATGGCATCACCGTGTAAAGCAAAATACTCCGATCGGCGTTCGAATGCCGTAAGCTTTTCATCTTCTCGGAGCCATTTTTATCCGGTTGTATCCTCGAAGATCCATCCATGAACGAGAATATTTCATGTGTCGAAGCAATGTCGATCATTAATTCCGGGATCGGTAGAGGGAATTCATCTTTTGGACATGCCTCGTTTAAATCTCCGAAGTCCACACAAATTCCGATCCGACCATTCTTCTTCTCGACCGGCACTACATTGGCTAACCGAGTCGGGTATTGTTCTTCACTGGACAAATTTAGCGTCTATTAGCTTTTTAACTTCGGCTATGACTTGTTGTTCGATTTCTAGTACGCATTCTTCTGGGACCTTGTCCGACCGGAACGTGGCAGGATCCACTCCTAACTTATGGACCGCAACCTCCGGGCTAATCCCGGCATTTCATCGTAGCTCCAAGCAAAACAAGTCTTTAAATTCCATTAACAACTTGATTATTTCTTCTGAGTCTTCTTTATTGAGTAAGGAGCTAACAAAGGTAGGTCTAGGCTCTTCGCTAGTACCTAAGTTAACTTCCGTTAACTCATCTATCGTAGATTTGATTTCTTCTTCGAACTCGTGGAGCGTCTCCAATTTGTAAATCTTCGAGTTCGTCCGTAGTTTCCATGCGCTTTCATTGGACTTGCAAGTGACAACCAAGCAAAATTCCGCATCGTCAACCGACCCTACCGTGCCGAATCCGAGTCCATACTTTGAATTGGGAGGACGGCCGAGTTATTCCATAACTTTTCAAAATGTTGTGATCGGCCTTTTGTCCATTGTCGAGGTAAGAAACCACGTTGAATTAAATTTTCAACACAAGGAGAGTACCACTCAAAAGGTAATTCCATTAATTCCGATGAAGTGACATCTTCGAATTGTACATTATTTTCAGCTTTGGAGGAAGAAGCACCACGGTAGAATTTGATCGGCTTTCGCACCGTCACTACGTACCTCTTCGACCTCCATACCCTCGATCTTATTAGAATGGATCGGAGTTAGGGTCATAGTATGTACGTAGTGGTTAATCTTCTCGTACATCGATTTGTATTCTTCGTTCTTTTCATCTTCGAGGGAGATCTTGTATTGCGGCTTCTTTCGACTTATTGTTGCCGCTTCTTGCTTGATTTCTTTTTCTTCTTCGAACTATCATTCCCAATCAACATTGATGGTTGGTTTCTTCCGTCCAATCGTCCTAGTGTCTCTACCACGGCCTCGTCCCCGCCTCGACCTCGGATGCGAGTTGTGGAGAAACCTTCACCATCTCTCCGAAGGGAGTGGTGAGTGATCGTTGGACTAGAACTTCGTGTTCTTCGTTGTCCCGAACTTTCTTTGCTTCATTTGTTATGGTATCTCCGGAGAAGATTGTTTTCTTTGGCGTGCATAATAAGCCGCATCTTCATGGATTCCAATTTCATGTACGGAGAATGGTTCGTAAGTCTCCTTTGATGCACTCGTTCCCCTCCATCGTAATATTTGATGCACCGATGCAGAGATGATGGTACCATCCCGTTTTCATGTATCCATGGTCGGCCCAAGAGAGCGTTGAACGACGTTTCGAATCGATTATATGAAATTTTGCGGTTGTCTTCGCTAAATCACCGGTCTTCATCGTAGCGTTATTGACCCGAGGGCTCTTTCTCCTTTCTCGGTTGAATCCTCTTAATAACATTTTGTCGGCCTCGAGCTCACGAGCATCAATTTCCAAGTATGCTAGTGTTCGAAGACTCATTATATTGATTGATGCTCCCGGATCCACCAATACTCCGGAGAGCGTAAACTTCCCAATTGTAACCGAAATGTACAACGGTCGGTTGTGATCTCGCCGTCCCAAGTAGTAGGTCATTGTCTCGTGAAGGTAACACCTCGTCGTTCCTTTAACGAGCAAACCTCATCCAAGGAATCTCCGGCCATTCGAGCTAAGCAAATTTCCGGATCAAGTAAGGCCTCGATCGAGCTTCTCTCATCTCCTTTGATAAGATGAGAGCATCGTAGATGCTCGGCTTGGCCGGTAGTTTCCTAAGATGGGCTAGCACGTTGTAGTCCACTTTGTTCTCCCGCGTCTCGGCTTCTTCTCGAATGGGTATTTCTTCGCCCGGGGTTGGTTCTTCTTGAACAACCACCCGCTTTCCTTTGTCTTTTGGACCCATTCTCGGAGGTAGAACTTTTCCACTTCTTAGGTTGACTTCGTAATTTCTTCCGAATCTAGTGTTGAGTTTGTCGGTGTCTCCTCCCCGAATCGGAATGACCGGCTCTTCCGGATTATCTTCCAAATCTGAAGGCTCTAACTCTATCGTAACCGGAGCTCCTCGAAACTCACGCATAGAGTCCGTTGCTTGTTGAACTCTCGTAGCCTCCTCGATGGATGCCTTCTTCGTCATTTTGATCGTCGAGATCTTGTATGATTCGAGAATTGTTGTTGGTATCGAAATCGACGCCCGGATTGTCGCTAGTTACGTAATCGTTAGAAATAGCCAAAACGTAGCCAACGCCATCACCCTTATCATTATATGATCCCACCGAAGTGAGCGAGATAATCATACAAAATCGAGGTTCGAGGGATTTCTCCCCCGAATCGAAACAACTATCCTAGGATAAGCAGCCCCTAGTCTAGCCTTAGAATCTCGGTCCCTCTTCTTCGTCAATTTTCTTCTTCTCTTCGATTGTCTCCTGTCGAGGTGGTTCTTCTATCGCAAGTGATAAGTACCGGCTTAACGTGTCTCGAACTCCGAATTGAAGCTCGCACCGAAGCGGTTCGGATGTTGTCTAAAATCTTCTTCGAAGATCTCGTCCAGTGCGGTAGTCCATCCATCGTTGGTTGCATAGGGATCTATCGGAATGACGGGATCGGCTGAGATAACATCGACGAACCTCCTTTCCGGGGTTCCTTCATGTACTCCTTCGGGATTGTTATATTTCCTTTCCGAAGGTTGTCGTTGAGCCAACTTTTGAAGGTAATGCAGCTTTCTATCTTGTGCCCAAGCATCCGATGGTAGGGGCAAAAGTCGGGATCACCTTTCTTGTTGACTTCCTCTCGGTCTTTTGGGCTCGGCAACTGGAAATCTGGAGTTTTCATTAAGCTACGGAACATCTTCGGTACCGCTTCATTTTTGAACGGATATTCTCTCGCTCGAAGCTCCCTCAATGTACGTTGCGGACGAGACGGTTGTTCATACCGCGGAGACGACCGATAGCCGGACCGGGGTTGCCGGTAATTTTGTTGTGGTTGTCGCGGCCGTTCGGTGGTATTTGCATCGGTTGTTTGCCTTTATCAACCGCCGCAACGACCCCGCATTTCTTTTCGAAAGTCTTCACCGGCTTTCGCTCGTCCGTCTTGTCGGCAAAACTTAATTGCTTCGCCTCTTCTTGCAAGCTTCCGGCCTCGCTTAACAACTTCTCAAAAGTCTTAATAGTGAATCCCTCGAGGAGAAGTGCTATCGGCCGTGAATGCTTTTAAGCAAGATGCCGATCGCATGTTGTTCTTGCAGTTGTGGTTCACACTTCATACTTAAATTTCTCCATCGAAGTATGTAATCCACTAGAGTTTCATTCGGCCTTTGTTTCTCTACCACTAAATCACCTATAGTGATGTGGTGCCGAGCTCCGCAAATCGCTTAATGAAGAGGCTCTCTAGCTCCGAGAATGTCTTTGCTGCATCCGTCGGGTACTCCCGCATACCCGCCGAAGGCGATTCCCGACGGATCGCTAACGAACCGTCGGAAGAGTAGCGCATCGCTCCCGCCGCATTGCAACAACCGGCACGAAAGTGTGCAACATGCCGTCGGGTGTTCCTGCTCCGTCGAAGGTCTTAAACGTGAGGTGGTACGAAGCCCTTCGGGTATTGGACAGCGTCGAATTCTTCCGGTAAGGTCTACCCGTCCGAATAGATGTCCCGTTCTTCGATTGTGCTAGTGGCTTCTCGCACTCGCCGTTCTACCAAGTTCTTGATATCCTTTTCGGTGGATCATACTTTGTGTTGTATCCTTTTTCACTCGGTCATCCCCATCGACGGATGTAATCTCCTTTCCTCCGTCTACGATGTGAATGACTTCGGGGGTGTCTCTCTATGTGGTCGTACTCGACTTTGGAGAGTGGCTAGAGCTACGGCCATCTCTTCCATCCTCTTCGCCATTCGAGCGATCGTGTCGTCCTTTTCCCGAAGCCGTCTCTTCATCGCTCCGGCTCCTCTCTTCTGCGGCCGCAGGAGCACCTCGAGAAGATGATGAAGCTCGTGTCTCAACCATGTTGATTTCTCGCATATTCATTGTCCATGAATTCCGATGAGTCGATCTCATCTCCGAACTTTTCTTCTCTTTCTTTTGCCAACCGTCGGATGTCGGTTCTCAACTTTTCCATGGCATCTTCTAGCGGAGCTTTCGTGTATCTTCGTGGTTGTCATGCGATGGTCGCCGGGTCCTTTTTTCACGAGTCCCCTTCATCGCAAGAAGCACTTTCTTCGCATTCCAGCCTCTCCGGCGAGACTTTCTTCTCGGGCCGTCGTTTCGGCCTCAATCGCCCCGTAGTGGGACGCCACACCATCCTTCTAGCAGCAGAAGGTCTATGACCAGCATGGTCTATCGGCCAAATGCTGGAAGGTGGTATCCTCCCTAATCTGTCACCCTGATACTACGACAGGCGGGCTAGCCTTCATTCTCTTGCTTGGCTTTTCTATCATGACGGCGGGTTCTACTCGGGCCCAAGACGGATTTGACCGGCACCCGCCCTATCCTTCGTAGAATTTCCGACATGGGGCAATTTTCCTTCTTCGCTAGCTTTTCTACCAAAGTTTGCAGACGAGCAAACGGCGTAGTTCTAGTTCTTTTCTTGCGGCTATCGTTGTAGTATGCGGGCCGTGGTAATGTGGCAGCAATCTTGCGAACATTCTCCTCATCCTCTCGCGGCGGAGAGGGGATGGAACCCGCTTCCTCCCAAAAGTGGTATGTAGTCGGCGAAGGTGTATATTCCGGTAACGGTGTATATTCGGCAACTCCGGAATTTCCTCCAGAAGGCAATCTCGGCAGCTCGGCTTCCCCGGCGATCCTTCTATTTCTATTTCTTCTTTGGGTCTTTGTCGCCGAAGGAATCTTCGAACCGGACCCGATTTCGAAGACGAAGGTCTTACAGAAGATCCGTACCCTCCACGGTAACAGTGTTTACCATAGTTCTGGATTTCTTTCCCCTTTGATTTGGCAGAAGTCGGGGTAGGTGCAGAAACAACTAGACCAGGTGGGGGTAGTGAGAACGGTCCTCCTGCGGACAGCAGTATTCCTCCTAGTCGGGACCCTTTGCAGGGGAGGAAACTCTTGGGTCGACCTAAGGTCGAACTCGCGCAGTGGCTCCTCGCCTTCGGATACCTTGTTCGTCGCAGCAAAGAGGGAGACGTCGGTGACTTCGACGTTCGTGTGCTCAAATCCTCGTCCAAATCGGATGACCCCATTGTCGGGCAGTTCATCCTTATGACGGCGAAGTCCAATCCGTTGGTGAAGGAGAAAATCAGCTTCGGGGCTTCCATTTCGCAAGGTAGATTCTGGTTGTCAGTCCCAAGTTATGCTTCTTTTCTTTAGGACGAAAAGAAAGGAATTGAAAAGAGTCCGAACTCATTCTTTGTTCATGTATTTATAAGAAGGAATTATTTGTTAAAAGAATCACTTATTAGAGGGTTTGTTTATTTAGAACGGAATGTTCAAAGGTGTAGTAGAAGGTAAGGAATCCGATTCGTAAAGGAAAAGAAAGTCTTAAGCAAGACTTCCCGACTCGAAGGATCACTCCTAAACTAACACCTATCGGGGTCCACCCCACCTCGTAAATGAGGTAAAAGGATCTCGAACCTCTCCGTTTAGGGGTGTTTAAACAAATGGCTCCTAGATCCGAGAGAATGTTGGCTATACTTGTTCAAGATAGAAATGAACATAGTATTCCAACGGAAAGAAGGGTAGTTTGATCCATTAGGGACATGGATACACTACCGATTTTTGAAAGCGCAATTATTCGATTATAATGGAGAGAGGAATATTCCCCAGTGAGTCGCCGTAAATCTCGTCGGCATATTTTTAGGTCGTGTTTTATTTTGAAGAGGGGTCGCCTAACGTAAATCAGTCGGCGAATTTTTAATTTAATTAAAATAAATAATTTGAAAAGTAGTATTTGATTTTGAAAATAATTTTAAATTTGAAGGTTTTAAGATATGAGATTAAACCGATCTCACATCCCAAATAGTTTATATAAACGAGCACCGCACCACAAACCGTGTATCTATCCCTAAGGATGTACACACCGCTCGATGGTGGGGCTCGATTAAATAAACTAGAAGATTAGTGACATCCGTTTGGTCTGCGAACCAATTTTATAAGCCGACAAGTTTCCCCGCTTAATATGAAAACATTAAACGAGGTTTATATTACTCGGGTTCTTTAAAATTCTCTATAAGGGCAAGCCCCTATAGTTAATTACATCTTAAGTGACGGAATCACCTAAGAAAACTCTCGATAATAATCAATGATTCTCGCTCTCAAGAATTTCAAAGTTTAAGGTTTTCAAAGATCGAATTTTGGAGTTTCAATAGGGAATGGATCAAATTTTTGGAACATTTTGTTTTGTGAATCCAAAGGAAGAAAGGTAGGAGAAATCACCGATTCGAAGTGAACTTCGATAATTTCCCGACTATCCTATCGTTTCGCTTGAATTTAGGAAAGTCCTAATGTTTATTTGATATTTCAATCTCGCCAATTTCAATTAATTAGGGCTTATATTTGTATGATAAAATCAAACAAATAAACCTAGAAGATGTGAGGGTTTATTGTCGTATCGGACGACTACCTCGGAATCCTAAGACCTGCTAGGGCTTAATTTGCAATGCAAATGCCTAACGAAGAGTCGAGGATTTATGTTGCACTAGGCAAGCTACCTCGAAGTCCTATGGCTTCGGTTGTTTTAATTCTAGGAAAGTTTTGCTGAAGTAGACTCGGGTTTTGCCGATGACGATGGTCGTGCCGCCCACCATGCTCCGAGCTCCTTGTTGTTGCAGAGGTTTAGTTTTAGAAATCATAAATCAAGAGTTGAGAAAAGTGTTTTGGTTTAGAGAAAATCTTAATTTCCAGGTGTTTTTTATGTTTTATTTAAAACAAATCTTAAAGTTGATTATAACAACACCGGTTAAGATCCCACTGTTCCATCCTTCCGCATCATTATTTTTATCGGATTCACTTAGTCCGGATGAATTTGCTAAACTCAACCGAATGAGTTCCACACTTTCATTTAGACCGTGGAAAATCCCGTTAGCAACACGTAGGTTACATCATCCGAGGTATTCCCGATCATCCAACGAGACGTTTTAATTTAGTTGTAATTGTAGTTTTGTGTTCGTTTGTGATTAAATTTTGAGTTGTTTTATATTTTGAAATGTTGTGGCGGTGAATTTTATCTTGCAATGACTTTTAATTTAATTTTGGTTTCAGTTTTAGGGGCTATCCTAAAGGTGTGAGTTTTCATGCAACAGTTGTTTTATCATGCAAGAAAAGTAAAGTGCATCTGCAATAAAGTAAATTGCAAGAAAGTAAATTGCAATAAAATAAAAGCGTACCTGGAGGGTCTTCCCGTCATCCCAAGCTGCACTTAAAACACAATTAGAATATTTAAGCAAGTTCCTAGGTAAAGCTAAGGGAAAGGTTATGGTTTTCTACCAAATTCCTAATCCTATAGCTAGTCATTTCCTATGACGTCTAGGTTCTTTGTGTTTTAGTTTAAGGACGATTTTCTTCATCAAAGAATAATCAAATTCAATTGTTCTTATAAATATCCTATCATATCGAGAAAGTGCTTAAGAAGGATCTTAAACATCTTTTCAATATTTCTAGGATTGTTTTAAGTCCAAATGAATTTAATTATATAAATGAATCGATCGTCCGAGGTTTTCAAGTCTTATTAACTTCGCTTCGCTGAACTAGGACATTTGAATATCCTATGAGTGAGATAACACTTCATTCGATGTTCCATTTAGGAGTTATAATAATCAAAGCTTTCAAGGGTAAATTAGTATTCAAATGATTCGATTTAAGTTAAAGGGTTTAAATTTGGAATAGTGTTCAGTTGTTTCATATTTATTTTCTTTGTTTAGTGATGTTATATTTAATTCAATTTAATTTAATTTAATTTAATTTGATTTAGTTTGATTTAATTTGATTTGATGTTTAATTAATTTGATTTGATTTAATTTAATTTAATTATTTAATTTAATTTAATTTAATTTAATTTAATTTAATTATTTAATTTAATTTAATTTTTTAATTTAATTTAATTTAATTATTTAATTTAATTTAATTTAATTATTTAATTTAATTTAATTTAATTGTTTAATTTAATTTAATTTAATTGTTTAAATTTAATTTAATCTTAATTTAATTTATCTTTAATTTACTTTATTTTTAATTTTAATTGAAATTTCAAAAGAGTTTAATAATTTAATTAAGTCTTTTAATATTTTAAATTTGAAGTTATCATTTTAATTAAAAATTGAGTATTAATTGATATAATTAATTTAGGGATTTTTAAATTAAAGAATAAATCTCTTCCTAATAAAGATCCCTTATTTTAATAATTCCAATTTTATTATTCTTCCAAATTTAATCTATTATTTAATTAAAGTTTAATCATTTTGAAATTATTTAATGGGTTTCTACCCTTTAATTATTTAAATTTCAATCATCCAAATCAGATTAAGATCAAATATTTTACTTGTTGACTTTTTATTAAACCTAAAGTTTTAATTAAGGATTAAAGATTTTAATTACCATTTTACCCTTTAAGCTTAATAATTTCATAACTCACTAAATTGAACTCAAATGAACTTGAAATTTTTATGTGACTTCACTCATATGTCAATAAAGACATGAGAGGAGAAAATGTGATTTTTCTGTATTTAATTTATTTATATAATTATTTTTGGTGGAAAATAGAGATTTTCAAGGAAAATTTGATAACATGACCAAGGGAAAGTTTCTGTCCTTAAGAAAATTAGGGGACATTCCTAATGACCAGAGAAGCACTTGGACCAATTTTGGTGATTTTTTGAATTATATTATTTTTATTATAATTATTTTAAGTTTTGGAGTGTTAATTAATTTTAAAATAAAATAAATGTTGAAAAATGAATTTTATATTTTTCAAAAATCTCTCTGATATCAAGGAAACCAGAGAATCAAATTTTGCAATTTTCTGATTTTTCTATGATTTATAATAATTATTTTAGTGAAAATGCTAGAAAATACATTTTTTTAATTTTAAAATTACCCTAGGGCTTTAAAATTCAATATCTCACTAAATAGACCTAGGAAAAATGTGGGATTTGTTCCTAAGTGATTAAAATTTAAAATGTGACATTTTGGTGAATTTTATTATTTTTGTGATTTTTATTATTTTTTAATTATTAAAAATATTAAAATATTATTAAAAATCAACTTTTTTAGAAAATTGAAATTTTAATTTTCTTAGGTTCCCCTGATATCAGAGAGGCTCCAAAACCAATTTGGTGAATTTTTGAAAAGTATTTTAAAAGTTATGAATTTTTAAAGTTTAAAATGGCTAAGCGACTTAATCAACCCAATTAGTGGGGCTAACCAAGTCCAATTGACTTCAAATTTTTATGGTGGATTCCTCTGATCCTAAAGGTCAGTGGAGAATTGATTTCAAGTCAATTTGATACCTGGTTAACTCTAATTAATTAAAGACCTATTTTGGGTGTTTAAGCCAATTAGGGTTAATCTGAGTGAATTAACTCAAGTCCTATTTTTCCTAGAGTTCTCTGGTCATAAGGAACATCACCAAATATTTCTAGAATTTATTTCACAACATGCTAATTTTTGGAATTAAAATACTCAAAACAGCAACATGCATTTGAAAAATAAATAACTTTTCACAGAGATGGCCTCCGACCTTGGAAAATTCAGGGAATGTTCCCAAGTTCGGAGGCTTCAAAAGCCCTATGGTCTCATGCCATGGTGAATTGTATACATGCATGGAGAATTAAATGTATGCAGAGAGTAAATAAATCATAAAAAATAAAATACTTAATGAAATTAAATGATTTCTTTTCCACATTATTCTCCTCTGTTCACCGAGCAAGAGGGTATTTTTATTTTATTTTTGTGATTTTTCTACACAAAGATATGGATTTTTGAAGTTTAGGAATTAAATAAATAAGAAAATACCCTAATTTTCTATTTATCCACGCGGCGCCAACGAAACCTCTGCAGCCTCCGAACGCACACGCGTCGCGCTCCCATTCGACGCCGCCACCCGAGTCGCCAGCCCGGCCCCGCGGTTCTCGTACCGTCTCCTGGTCCGACGCAATCCCGGCCGTCCGTGCGCGCGTGTATCGAATGGATCGGCATCCGTTCATCGTCCCCAAGTGTTCTCACCCGAGAGCCGTCCACACTAAATCCCTAAGATCTCACTCGATTCTCAATGGATTTTCATGTTCTTATGCTCTACGGATTCGTCTCGAAGAGACGAACACATCTATACGGCTAACATGCATCGAAACTAAGGCATTCGAAATGAAGAATCTCCGAAGCTCGGGATGGAGAGTTAGCTCATACCTTGGCTCGTAGAAGTGTGGCTTCAATCCGAGAGTTGTTGCACCTTCGATCGGGTCCCAGCAAGCTCCGCATGAAGTCTCCCGGTCCGGTGAATTGTCCGGATATGATTTCGACCAAGCCCGATCACAAAGCTTGGAGGCCGGAGCAACCGGGTGGCCTCGGAGATGGGGCTTTTGGTGGTGGACACCTTCCCTCGGTCCGGTGAAGGTGTAGAGCCAATCAATTTGGGAATTGGCTCACCGTGGAGAAGTGTCCCGGTTTTTGGGCTAAAGCTCGAGCTCAAAATCGGGCTCGCCAGAAGGAATTGGGGCTCGGAATTTAGCGGGGATCGTGTGCTCTATGTGTAGAGAGTGATCCGGAGTGATTTTGCGCAGTTTCCTTAAGGTTTTTGTTTCACTCTCCTCATGGCCGAGAGGGGTGGAGTTTAAATAGGAGAGGGCGGAAGGCCTCTCGCAGGGAGTTAGGGCTCGGGATCAGCCGCTCCGGTGAGGAGAAGATCGACCATGGTGACCACTGGGCATTGGGCAGCTCAAGCAAGTGAGAATTTCAATGTTGGCTCACATGCGAGCTCTCGGCCATGGTGTTTTCCGGCGGCCCGGTGGCCGGCCGGCTGTGCAATGGTCACCATCTTGGTCGGTGGTCAGTACCGGGGTTTAGTGTAGGCAATCGAGGTTTGACATGTGTAAAGGAGTTTGATTTAAATGGAATGGGAGAAGACTCACTTTGGCTTGGTTTGGGTCAACCCACCATTTTGGGCTTGGTGCACCCTTCCAAGCTCTGATTTTGAGCCGAGGGAATCATTTAGGTCAGCCTTAGAAGGAATGGTGAAGTCTCCATCCATGATGAGGCGGCTAAACATGGTTTAGTGTGTGACATGATTAAGGTAAAAAAGGTTAAAGGAGGTTTAAGAAAGAACCCCTCTTCTTGCCATAAATGGACTAATGACAAGTCAAAGCCCTCATGGCTTCATGTGGCTTCGAGAATGGCTTGTTCATGGCTTCATTCGGCTTGGGAAAAGGTCGATTTGTTTCATGAAAAGGGTTTTAAGAAATTTTTTGGTAATTTGATGGGAATTTGGATGAAGCTTCATTTGGGATAATTCAATGATGATTTTAGGACTTAGGTAATGGATTTAATTAAATGGATGACAAATGGAGATGTCATGTGGGCTTTAGGGTAGATTTGGGCTTTGAATTTTGAAGGAAATGGGCTTTTAGAAAGGTTTAAGGGAAGTGGGCTTTTAAGTTAGGGGTGTGTTCATGGATGGGAATTTTTGTAGAAGTTTGGGCCAAATAGTTGTTGGTTTTGGTTTAGGGGTGTTTCATGAATAACTTGAAGCAAATTTAGGGTAGTTTGGGCTTGAATTGGGTTGAATTTGGGTTTATTCGGTAAATGGGCCAATGTAGGTCAAATTGGGCTAACTTGGGCCAATGTTGGGCTAGGGTTGAAATTGATGTAAAATAAATATTAAGAAATGTTTATGGGAGTGTTCCAAAGAGGTTTTGGCTTTGGTTGGGTTTTAATTTTGAGGTTTGGGCCTATTTGGGTTAGATTTGGGTTTAGGTCAAAATTGGGCTTTTTGATTTTGGGTTGAATTTGAGTGGGGTTTGGGTCAAAATCTTGGGCAAATCATGTTAGTGTTTTGTTTATGAGGATGTTAAGGAAGGTTTAGAAAAGATTTGGGGTTAATTGGAGTTGAATTGGGTTAGTTTGGGCTAAGTTTGGGTCATGGGTCCAAATTTGGGCTTTAAGGCCCAAAGTGAAATTGGATCCAAATGTCAATCAAATTGGACTTGGATTTGGTCTAAATTGGTATTGGGAATGTTGAATTGAAGTTTAGAATTGAATTGGACCAAAATTGGGGTCAATTGGGTAGGTTTGGTTTGACATTGGGTCCACTTTGGGTTAAAATGGGTCAATTTGGGGGTTTTGACAAAAGTAGGGTAAATTGACAAAATTGGCCCATGGTGTAGTTGGACAAAATGAAATTGGGAATATTTGGGATTTTCTGAAATTTTTTGGGAATTTTCTGAATTTTTGGATTTTTAGGCCAAGAAGGGTATTTTGGGTATTTGGAGGGTATTGGGAGGTTTTCTTGGAATTTTTGGTATTTTTGGGTATGGATGATCAATTTGAGTGATGTGGAGGTGTTTGGGATTGATTTTGGAAAATTTTAGGTAATTTGGAAATTTTGCAAAAATTTGGGTAATTTCAAGTGGTTTTGGTAGGTTTAGTAGGTGTAGGGTCTCGGGGTCAAAAATTGAAAATTTGGGAAATTGAAGATTGGGTGAATTTGAGTGGGGTGAAATCATTTTGGTTGAGCCATGAAGCCATTTCAAGCCCATATGAGCCATGAAAGGACTCATTTGAGGCATTCACTATGTTGTTCCTAACCCTCTAGCCAAGGGCTTAGGGGTTAAGGACCATCCATGTGAATCACCTACATGAGTCGGAGGTTAAGTTGGGTATGGGTGTGGTTTTAGGAAGTGTGTGGAAATGTAGTGTGTAAGTGTAGTGTATGTCAGCCCCTTCACTGCACTGGGCCACCTGTAAGCGGTCCTAAGTGCCAAAGAGTCCTATAGGAACTCATCCTTTAAACTTCCATATTTGATTTCAACCCTCTAGGTGATTAGGGGTCTATAGTCAAGTTTGTGGAGTTTGCAGGGAGTTTAGAAGTGGTTTAAATTTCTAAAAGGCGGGTCCCAATTCTAGTCCTCTAAGATAGTCAAAGGAAAAGCCTAAGGCTAGATCCTAAGCACTAAAAAGAAGAAAGGAAGACCTCATCAAAAATGAGGTCAACACCCGGATGCAATCCACGATTTGTTGTTGTTCATATTCTGAGAATACGTCTGTATGTAGCTCGAAGCCTTCTAGTATATTGATCCTTCTGCCTCTGATTCTTTCGAAGTATTCAAAAGTTTTCTTTTCGACATTCTGCATTCTTTCCAGTCTCGTACTCTAGAATAATCCGCAAATGGCGGGGCCCGGTGATGTATTGTGGGATATACGGCTCAATCCCTTCACGTTCTCCTGCATACCTCGGCAACTCGGGGATGATGTCCGTCGGGACATCCTCCGGGGTTGCTTCTGCAACAAGGTTATGCATTACTAGTGGTTCTATCTGGTGGTGTGGTAGCCTTCTTTCTTCTGATCTTTGTGAGATTTCCCTGGTCCCTTCTGTTATCCTAGAGCCGGCCTCCTTTCTTCCGTGCACCGCGTGAACCGACGTCCTCGAAGTGTATGTACGCGGCAGTAAGCATCGCCTCGTCGCGCCGGTCCGCTGCTAGTTTGGTTAACATCTTACGGATACGGTGATTCTTATTTCTTCATTGCGTTGCTCGTGAGAGTAGCTCTTCGAACTTCCCGAATCTCTCGCGGGCGGGGCGCTGACAAGCCTGCCGTCTGCCGTAGCGACTACAGACTTGATTTTCTTGTCTTCTTCAAGCATTTGCTTTCCTTTTCTGTCGTCTGGATTGGTGGCTTGGGCCACTCACTTTCATTATCGTCCGACCGGGTAGTTCCTCTCGGTCAACTCGGGACCCGACTCACTTTCCTCATATCGCGAGCCCGCCGGTGCGAAGTCTGAGTCAATCTCGATTATCGCTCCATCTTTCACCCTCTTTTCATCGAGTGCAAGGCTTATGCCATTTCTAAAGTTCATGACCAACCGCCCGTTCGACATTTCCCTGCGAAAAGACAAGGAAATGGATCAGGGGCTGTACTAAGAACAAGAACATTAAGAAAATATTTATTAAAGACAGTTTTTTATTACTTTTATATTTTTAAATTTAACAGGAATGAAGTGGGATAAGATCAGGAAAGAGATTTTGATGTGGAAGAGAAAACAAGGAAAGCTTTATTATCATGATTTTATTTTTTTTAGCATATTTTTTTATTATTTTTGGGTTCGGACCCAGTCATAAGTAATTACTTCGCCCATGCTTCTAGGGATGAAGAATTCATTCCTTCGAAACATCAGGTAGCATAATACTTCTTCAAGTATCGTCCGTTGATCGGAAGCATATGTCGTTCTCCTTAGCAATTCACTAGCTGGTAGGAGCCTCCTGAGTAGACTGCCTCAACCACAAACGAACCTTCCCAAGTAGGTTCAAATTTTCCTCCTATCTTGCGGTGTGCAAGAATAGGTCTTTTGAGAACGAGAACTAAGTCACCGACTTTCAAGGTTCTTGCGTGGACCAATTTGTCATGGGCTTCGAACCATCTTAGCTCGGTATAATTCTAAATTCCGTCGCGCCGCAAGTCTTTTCCCTTCCGAGCTTTCCAATTCCTCTAATCGTAATTCGGCATTCTCTTCGTCGTGATTTTGTTTGCAACCGCAATTCCGAGTGAAGGAAGCCGGACCTCTAAAGGTAACACTCGCCTCGGACCCATACACCGGAGCGTAAGGTGTAGCTTCGAGTAGGAGTTCGAAGGTTGTCCGGTAGGCCCATAAGGCTTCTAATAACTTCTCGTGCCAATTTCTCTTATTATCGTCCAAGGTTTTCTTTAAGATTTGAACGAGAGTTTTATTAAAAGCCTCGACTGTGCCGTTTGCTCTCGGGTAGTAAATTGTTGAATATCGCCGCCGATTCCGTGTCTCCCGACAAAATTGTTGATTTGTGTGCTTCGAATGCCGACCCATTATCCGAGATGATCCTCGCGCGGCACTCCGAAACGGTAGACAACTTGGTTCTTGAAAACCGTAGCACGTGGTGTGCTTTCACTTCTCCGAGTGTAACCGCCTCGCCCACTTGGAAAAGTAATCCGTAGCCGCAAGAATGAAGCGTTGTCCTTTCGAAGATGGTGGTTCTATTGGACCCACTATATCCGTGCCCCAACATTCGAATGGCCACGACGCAATTGTCGGATGTAGCACATTTAGAGGTTGGTGTAGAACCACCCGTGCACTCGGCATCGGTGATGCTCTTCGGCGATTTTCATGCAATCGGTCATCATCGAGGGCCGTAGTACCCTAATCTTTTAATTTTCATCTTCATCTTAGGACCCGACCGGTGAGCGCCACGTAGTCCCGAATGCACCTCTTTAACAATTTCAAGGGCCTCGGACCCGCTTAGGCACCTTAGCCACATTTGATCGAAAGACCTTCCGTATAACGTGTTATTTATTAATGCGTAAGACGTAGTTCTTTTCGATCCGATGGGCTAGCGACTCATCATCCGGTAGTTTTCCTGTTTGTAGGTAGTCTCATTAATGGCTGTCGCCAATCTTCTGTGTTTTCTATCACTGCTGCAACTGATCCTTTTTCTTTTTCTGATTTGTGTATTGTGTCTATGTCGAGATGTGATAGGACCTGACGTCCGTGAACTGACACTTCCACTGATTCATCTTGTAAACAGGCAAATTCTTTTGCGAGGCGAGCTAACGCATCTGCCAAGGCATTTTACTTTCTGGGAATTTTGTAGATCGTCACAATCGGAATCTATTCCAACAACTGTATGGCATACTGGAAGTATTACTCGAGTCTTGGCTTTAAAATTATGTACTGTCCGGCGATCTGTTGAATGATTAACTGTGAATCCCCGTAGATGTTGATGTCTGTTATCCCCATTTGAATAGTTAATTCAAGTCCTCGTTATGAGGGCTTCGTATTCTGCTTCGTTGTTTGTACACGGTTCTGTCAAGTGGTAGGAGTATCTTAACATCCCCCGCTCCGGTGTTATAAAGATTAATCCGATTCCTACCTTACCGGGCACTATCACTTGTGATTTTTCGTCTTTGTGTGCTGAAGATGTTCCGTCGAAATATAATTCCCAACGTCGATCATCAGGGTCTTCTAGGCTCATTATTTGTTCATCTGGCAAGTCATCATCGAGAGGAGATTCGCCGCAAAGGGTGTGTCGCGAGGAAGTCCGCTAGGACTTGTCCCTTTACAACGACGAAGAGGCACGAAAGTTATATCGAATTAAAATAATATCATCGACCATCCGGCAAGTCCGCCGAAAGCGTTGGACGGGTCATCAAGTATTGCAATGGATTAAATTTCGAGATCGAGTTGACCTTATGAGAAAGCATGTAGTGCCCGAGCTTTTGAGCGGCGAAGATCGTGGCCAAACAATGCTTTTCAATTGCGGGATATCTTATCTCCGTCGGAAGTAAACAACGGCTCAGGTAGTAAAGAGCATTTTCTTTACCCTCATCATCGACCCGGCCAACGAGGCTCCGAGAGAGTCGTCTAAAGCCGCGTATAAAGTATCGACGGTCTACCCGAGACCGGGGCCGCTAAGACAAGAGGTGTCATTAAATATCGCTTAATGTCCTCGAAGGCCTTCTAGCATTTCTCTTCCCAAATATATTCGGCGTCCTTTTTAACTAGTGCCGAGAAAGGCCGACACCTACCCGACAAGTTCGAGATAAAGCGTCGAAGATATGCCAGCTTCCCTTGAAAAGATCGTAGTTGTTTTAAGGTTTTGGGAGGCGGCATTTCTAAGATAGCTTTAATCTTTTCCGGGTCGATTTCAATTCCACGATGTCGGACAACGAATCCTAAGAATTTCCCGGAGGTGACGCCGAAGGCGCATTTTAAGGGATTCATCTTAAAGTTAAATTGCCTTAATCGTTCAAAAACAATTCTCAAATCATACAAGTGGTTGTCCTTTACTTTGCTTTTGATGACCACATTGTCCACGTAGCATTCGACTTGATTTTGGATGAGATCATCAAAAATTCTTGTCATCGCTCTCCGGTATGTTGCTCCCGCGTTCTTCGATCCGAATGGCATCACTCGTGTAAGCAATATACTCCGATCGGCGTTCCGAATGTTGTAAGCTTTTCATCTTCTCGAGCCATTTTTATCCGGTTGTATCCCGAACATCCATCCATGAATGAGAATATTTCATGTGTCGAAGCAATGTCGATCATTAGTTCGCGGATCTGAGAGGGAATTCATCTTTTGGACATGCCTTGTTTAAATCTCTCGAAGTCCACACAAATTCCGATCCGACCATTCTTCTTTCGACCGGCACCACATTGGCTAACCAAGTCGGTATTATTCTTCACGGACAAATTTATCGTCTATTAGCTTTTTAACTTCGGCTATGACTTGTTGTTCGATTTCTAGACGCATTCTTCCGGGACCTTGTCCGACGGGACGTGCAGGATCCACTCCTAGCTTATGGACCGCGACCTCCGGAGCTAATCCCGGCATCTCATCGTAGCTCCAAGCAAAACAGTCTTTTAAATTCCATTAATAACTCGATTATTTCTTCGGAGTCTTCTTTATCGAGTAAGGAGCTAACAAAGGTAGGTCTAGGCTCTTCGCTAGTACCTAAGTTAACTTCCGTTAACTCATCTATCAGTAGATTTAATCTCTTCTTCGAATTCTCGTGGAGCATCTCCAATTTGTAAATCTTCGAGTTCGTCCGTAGTTTCCATGCAGCTTTCATTAGACTCGCAAGTGACAACTAAGCAAAATTCGCATTGTCAACCGATCCTACCGTGCCGAATCCGAGACCATGCTTTGAATGGGTGGGCGACCGGAGTTATTCCATAAATTTTCAAAATGTTGTGATCGACCTTTCGTCCATTGTCGAGGTAAGAAACCACGCCGAATTAAATTTCGAACACAGGGAGAGTACCACTCAAAAGGTAATTCCATTAATCTCGATGAAGTGACATCTTCAAATTGTACATTATTTTCGGCTTTGGAGGAAGGAGCACCACTGTAGAATTTGATTGGCTTTGCACCGCCGCTATGTACCTCTTTCGACCACCATACCCTCGATCTTATTAGAATGGATCGGGGTCGTGGTCATAAGTATGTACATAGTAGTTAATCTTCTCGTACATCGATTTATATTCTTCGTTCTTCTCATCTTCGAGAGAGATCTCGAATTGAGGCTTCTTCGGACTTATTGTCGCTCGCTTCTTGTTTGATTTCTTTTTCTTCTTCGAACTATCTTCCCAATCAACATTGATGGTCGGTTTCCTCCGTCCAACCTGTCCTAACGTCTCTGCCACGACCTCGTCCCCGGCCTCGACCTCGGATGCGAGTTGTGGAGAAACCTTCACCATCTCGTCGTAAGGGAGTGGTGAGTGATCGTTGACTAGAACTTCAGGTTCTTCGTTGTCCCGAATTTTCTTTGCTTCATTCGTTATGGTATCTCTGAAGAAGATTGTTTTCTTCGGAGGTGCATAATAAGCTGCATCTTCATGGATTCCAATTTCGTGTACGGAGAATGGTTGTAAGTCACCTTTGATGCACTGTTCCCCTCCATCGTAGTATTTGATGCACTGATGTAGAGATGATGGTACCATCCTTTTTTCATGTATCCATGGTCGGCCCGAGAGAGCGTCGAACGACGTTTCGAATCAATTATGTGAAATTTTGTTGTTGTCTTTGCTAAGTCACCGGTCTTCATTAGTAGTGTTATTGATCCGAGGGCTCTTTCTCCTTTCTGGTTGAATCCTCTTAATAACATTTTGTCGGCTTCGAGCTCGCGAGCATCAATTTCCAAATATGCTAGTGTTCGAAGACTCATTATATCGATTGATGCTCCCGGATCCACCAATACTCTGAGAGTGTAAACTTCCCAATTGTAACCGAAATGTATAACGGTCGGTTGTGGTCTGCTGTCCCAAGTAATAGGTCATTGTCCGTGACGGTAACACCTCGCTGTTCCTTTAACGAACAAACCTCATCTAAGGAATCTCCGGCCATTTGAGCTAAGCAAATTTTCGGATCAAGTAAGGCCTTGATCAAAGCTTCTCTCATCTCCTTTGATAAGATGAGAGCGTCGTAGATGCTCGCCTTGGCTCGGTAGTTTCCTAAGATGGGCTAGCACTTTGTAGTCCACTTTATTTTCATGTGTCTCGATTTCTTCTCGAATGGATATTTCTTCTGCCGGGGTTGGTTCTTCCTGAACAATCACCTGCTTCCCTTTGTCCTTTGGACCCATTCTCGGAGGTAGAACTCTTCCACTTCTTAAGTTAACTTCTGTAATTTCTTCCGACTCTAGTATCGAGTTTGCTCGGTGTTTCCTCCTCGAATCGGAATGACGAGTTCTTCGGGATTAGCTTCGAGTCCGAAGGCTCTAACTCTATTGTGATCGGAGCTCCTCGAAACTCTCGGATAGATTCGTTGCTTGTTGAACTCTCGTAGCCTCCTTGATGGATGTCTTCTTCATCATTGTGATCGTCGAGATCGTGTATGATTTGAGAATTGTCATTTGTATCGAAATCGATGTCCGGATTGTCGCTAGTTACGTAATCGTTAGAAACAAGTCAAAACGTAGCCAACGCCATAACCCTTATCATTATAAGATCCCACCGGAGTGAGCGAGATAATCATACGAGTCGAGTGGTTCGAGGGATTTCTCCCCGAATCCGAAACAACTATCCTAGGATAAGCAGCCCCTAGTCTAGCCTTAGGAGCCTCGGTCTTCTCTTCTTCATCAATTTTCTTCTTTTCTTCAATCGTCTCCCGTCGAGGTGGTTCTTCTATCGCAAGTGACAGTGTCGACTCGACGGTGTTTCGAACTCGAATTGAAGCTCGCACCGAAGCGGTTTGGATGTGATCCAAAATCTTTTTCGAAGAACTTGTCCAAGCGGTAGTCCACCCATCATCGGTTGCATAGGGATCTATCGGAACGATGAGATCGGCCGAGACAACATCGACGGAACCTCCTTTACGGGGTTCCTTCATGTACTCCTTCGGGATTGTTATATTCCCTTTCCGAAGGTTGTCGTTGAGCCAACTTTTGAAGGTAATGCAATCTTCTATTTTGTGTCCAAGCATCCGGTGGTAAGGGCAAAAGTTGGGATCACCTTTCTTGTTGACTTCTTCTGGTCTCTTAGGCTCTGGCAGCTGGAAATCTGGAGTCTTCATCAGACTACGGAACATTTTCGGCACTGCCTCATTCTTGAATGGATATTTCCTGCTCAGAAGCTCTCTTAACGTACGCTGCGGACGAGGCGGTTGTTCATATTGTTAGGATGACTGATAGCTAGGTCGGGGTTGCTGGTAATTCTGTTGAGGTTGCTGCGGCCGTTCGGACGATATTTGTATCGGTTGTTTGCCTTTGTCGACTGCTGCAATGATCCCAGATTTCTTTTCAAAAGTCTTCACAGGCTTTTGCTTGTCTGTCTTGTCGGCGAAACTTAATTGCTTCGACTCCTCTTGCAAGCTCCCGGCCTTGTTTAACAACTTCTCAAAAGTCTTAATAGTAAATCCCTTGAGGAGAAGTGCTATCGGGTCGTGAATGCTTTTATGTAAGATGCCAATTGCATGTTGTTCTTGTAGTTGTGGCTCACACTTCATACTTAGATTTCTCCATCAAAGTATGTAATCCACCAAAGTTTCGTTCGGCTTTTGCTTCTCTACCACTAAATCACCTATAGTGATGTGGTGCTGAGCTCCGGCAAATCGCTTGATGAAGAGGTTTTCTAGTTCTGAGAATGTCTTCACCGAACCATTTGGTAATTCTGCATACCAATCAAAGGCGATCCCTGACAGGCTGCTGACGAATTGTCGGAAGAGTAATGCATCGCTCCCACCGGCATTGCAACAACTGGCACGAAAGTGTGCAACATGCTGTCGGGGGTTCCCGGTTCCATCAAAGGTCTTGAACGGAGGTGGTACGAAGCCTTTTGGGTATCGGACATTGTCGAATTCTTCCGAGTAAGGTCTACCCGTCCGAATGGATGTCCCGCTCTTTGATTGTGCTAAGGCTTCTCGCACTCGCCGTTCCACCAAGCTCTTGATATCTTTTTCTGGAATCATACTTTGTGTTGTATCTTTCTTTAGCCGATCATCCCCGTTGACGGATGTAATCTCCTTTCCTCCGTCTACAATGTGAATGACCTCTCGGGGGTGTCTCTCTTGGGGTTGCACTCGACTTTGGAGAGTGGCTAGGGCTACGACCATCTCTTCCATCCTCTTCGCCATTCGGGCGATCGTATCGTCTTTCTCTTGAAGCCGCCTCCTCATCACTTCCGGCTCCTCTCTTCTCGCGGCCGCAGGAGCACCTCGTGAAGCTGATGAAGCTCGCGTTTCGACCATGTTGATTTCTGCATACTCATCGTCCATGAATTCCGATGAATCAATCTCATCTCCGAATATCTCTTCTCTTTCTTTTGCTAATCGTCGGATATCAGTCCTCAACTTTTCCATAGCATCCTCTAGCGGTCCTTTCTGTGTATCCTCGCAGTTGTCGTGTGATAGCTGTCGGGTTCCCTTCTCACGAGTCCCCTTTATCGCGGTGGCGCTTTCTTCGATTCAAGTCTCCCGACGAGACTTTCCTTTTCGGGATGTTGTTTCAATCTTAATCGTCCCAAGTAGTGGGACGCCACACCATTCTTCTAGCAGCGCAGGTGCTAGGACCGGATGGTCCGTCGACCCAAATGCCGGAAGGTGGTATCCTCCCTAATCCGTAACCCCGAAACGATGACGAGCGACTAGCCTTCATCCTTTTACTTGGCTTTTCTATAACGATGGCGGGTTCTACTCGAGGCCCAAGACGGGATTTGACTGGCACCCGCCCTATCCTTCTTAGAATCTCCGATACGAGGCATTTCTCTTTCTTTGCTAGCTTCTCGATCACGATCCGTAGTCGGGCAAATGGTGTGTTCCTAGCCCTTTTCTTTCTGTTGTCGTTGTAGTATGCTTTGGTCGAGGTAATGTAGAAACAATCCTGCGGACATTTTCCTCGTCATCTGCGGCGGAAAGGGGTGGAATCTACTTCCTTCCAAAAAGGGTGTATCTTCAGGCAATGGTATGTATTCGGGTAGGGGTGTGTACTCGGGATTTCGGGATCTCCTTCAGAAAGCAACTTCGGCAGCTCGGCCTTCCGGCAATCTTCCACCTTCGTTCCTTCTTCGGGTCCGTGTTAGTGATGGAACTCTCGAGCCGGACCCGATTTCAAAAAGCAAGGTCTCACAGGAAAGTTTGTACCCTCCACGTGCAACGGAGTTCACCATAGTTCCGGATTTCCTTCCCCTTTAATCTGCGTAGCCGGGGTAGGTGCGAGAGACAACTAGACCAGGTGGGGGTAGCAAGAACAGTCCTTCGCTGGACAAGCAGTACTCCTCTCGCTTGGAATCTTTTGCGGGGAGGAAACTCTCGAGTCGACCTAAGGTCGAACTCGATCAGCGACTTCTCGACTTCGGATACTTTGTTTGTCGACGCGAAAAGGGAAACGTCGGTGATCTTGACATTTGTGTTCTCGAATCCTTATCCAAACCGGATGATCCCATTGTCGGGCAACTTCATCCTTGTATACGACGAAGTCCAGATCCATTGGTGAAGGAGAAAATCGGCTTTGGGGCTTCCATTTCTACAGGGTAGATCCTGATTGTCAGTCCCAAGTTATGCTTCTTCTCATTAGGACGAAAAGAAAGGAATCAAAAAGAGTCCGAACACATTCTTGTTCATATATTTATAAGAAGGAGTTATTTGTTAAAAGAGTCATTCATTAGAGGGTTTGTTTATTTAGAACGGAATGTTTAAAGGTGTAGAGAAGGTAATGAATCCGATTCAGAGTTGGAAAGGAAAAGAAAGTCTTATGCAAGACTTCTCGACTCGAAGGATTACTCCTTAAACTAACACCTATTGGGGGGCCACCCCACCTCAGAAATGAGGTAAAAGGATCTCGGAACCTCTCTATTTAGGGGTGTCTAAACAGTGGCTCCTAAATCCAAGAGAATATTGGCTATACTCGTTCAAGGCAGAAATGAATATAGTATTCCAACGGAAAGAAGGGTAGTTTGATCCACAAGGGACATGGATACACTACCGATTGAAAGCAGAATTGTTTGATAAAAATGGAGAGAGGAATTGTCCCCAGCGGAGTCGCCATAAATTGTCGGCATTATTTTTTAGGTTGTGTGTTTTATTTTGAAAAGGGGGTCGCCTAACAGAAATTGTGCGGCGAATTTTTAATTTAATTTAAATAAATAATTTGAAAAGTAGTATTTGATTTTGAAAATAATTTTAAATTTGAAAATTTCAAGATATGAAATTAAACTGATCTCACATCCCAAATAGTTTATATAAATGAGCGCCACATCACAAGTTATGTACCTATCTCGAAGAATAGACACACTACTTGATGATGGGGCTCGGTTAAATAAACTAGAAGATTTTGTGACATTCATTTGGTCTACGAACCAATTTTATAAGCCGACAAATTCCCCTGCTTAATATGAAAACATTAAACAGGGTTTATATTACCTAGGTTCTTTAAAATTCCCTATAAGGGCAAGCCCCTATAGTTAATTACATCTTAAATGAAGTGAATCATTTAAGAAAACTCTCGATAATAATCAATAATTCTGCTCTCAAGAATTTCAAAGTTTAAGTTTTCGAGGGATTGAATTTTGGAATTTCAATGGGGAATGGATCAAATTTGGAAGATTTTATTTTGGGAATTCAAAAGAAGAAAAGTAGGAGAAATTACAAATTCGAAGCGAACTTCGGTAATTTCCTGACTATCCTATTGTTTAGCTTAGATTTAGGAAAGTCCTAATGTTTATTTAAAATTTTGATCTTGCCAATTTTAATTAATTAGGGCTTATGTTCGTATGACATGATCATACAAATAGCCTCGAAGATGTGAGGGTTTATGTCGTATCGGACGACTACCTCAGAATCCTAAGACCGGTTAGGGCTTAATTTACATAACATGATTATGTAAATGCCTAACGAAAAGTTGAGGATTTTTGTTGCACTAAGCAAACTACCTCGAAATCCTATGGCTTGGTTATTTAATTCTAAGAAAGTTTTGCTGAAGTAGACTCAGGCTTTGCTGATGACGATGGCTGAGCTGCCCACCATGCCCCGAGCTCCTTGTTGTTGCAGAGGTTTAGTTATAGAAGTCATAAATCAGGAGATGAAGAAAGTGTTTTGGTTTAGAGAAAAATCTTAATTTCCAAGTGTTTTTAACATTTTAATTAAAACAAATTTTAAAGTTGATTATAACGACACCGGTTAAGATCCCACGGTTCCATCCTTCCGGCATCGTTATTTTTATCGGATTCACTTAGTCCAGATGAATTTGCTAAACTTAACTGAATGAGTTCCACACTTTCATTTAGACCGTGGAAATCCCGTTAGCAACACGTAGGTTACATCATCCGAGGTATTCCCGATCATCCAACGAACGTTTTAATTTAGTTGTAATTGCAGTTTTGTGTTCTGTTTGTGATTAAATTTTGAGTTGTTTTATATTTTGAAATGTTGTGGCGGTGAATTTTATCTTGCAATGACTTTTAACTTAGTTTTGGTTTCAATTTTAGGGGCTACCCTGGAGGTGTGGGTTTTCATGCAACAGTTGTTTATCATACAAGAAAAGTAAGTGCGATGCGATTAAATAAATTGCAATAAGGTAAATTGCAATAAAATAAAAGCGTACTCGGAGGGTCTTCCCGTCATCCCAAGCTGCACTTAAAACACAATTAGAATATTTAAGCAAGTTCCTAGGTAAAGCTAAGGGAAGGGTTATGGTTTTCTACCAAATTCCTAATCCTATAGCTAGTCATTTCCTATGACGTCTAGGTTCTTGTGTTTTGGTTTGAGAACGATTTTCTTCATCAAAGAATAATTAAGTTCAATTGTTCTTATAAGTATCCTATCATATTGAGGAAGTGCTTAAGAAGAATCCTAAACATCTTTTCAATATTCTCTGGAATTGTTTTAAGTCCAAATGAATTTAATTATACAAATGAATTAATCGTCCGAGGATTCGAGTTTTGTTATCTTGCTCAGTGAACTAGGACATCTGAATATCCTATAAGTGGGGTAACATTTCATTTAATGTTCTATTTAGGAGTTATGATAACCAAAGCTTTCGAGGGCAAACTGGTGTTCAAATGATTTAATTTAAGTTAATGGGTTTAAATTTGGAATAGTGTTCAAGTTACTTCATTTTGAATTTCTTTAAATTCTTTATGTCTTAGGTGATGTTATTTAATTCAATTTAATTTAACTTTAATGTAATTAAATTTGGTTTAGTTTTAATTTTAATTTAATTTTAATTTTTAATTTTAATTTTAATTTAATTTTATTTTAATTTGATTTTTTATTTATTTATTTTTTAATTTAATTTAATTTAATTTAATTTAATATGTTTTAATTTAATTTAATTTAATTTAATTTAACCATTATTTTGATTTAATTTTATTTAATTAATTTAATTTAACTTTAATTAAATTTAATTCAATTTAATTTAATTTATTCAATTTAATTTAATTTAATTTATTTGATTTAATTTAATCTTTAATTTAATTTTATTTTTAATTTTAATTTAATTGAAAATTTAAAGAAAAGTTTAATAATTTAACTTTTAACTTAATTTTGATGATTAAGTCCATTAATATTTTAAAATTTAAATTTGAATTATCATTTTAATTGGAGATTAAATATTATTGAGATGATTAATTTAGGGATTCTTTAAATTAAAGAACAAATCTCTTCCTAATAATATCCCTATTTAATAATCCCAACTTTATTATTCTTCCAAATTTAATCAATTATTTAATTACAGTTTGTTTTAATTATTTTTAAATTGTTTAATAGGTTTCTACCCTTTAATTATTTAAGTTTCAATCATCCAAATCAGATTAAGATCAAATATTTTACTTGTTAATTTTATTAAGCCAAAAGTTTTAATTAAGGGTTAAAATTTTAATTACCACTTTGCCCTTCAAGCTTAATAATTTCATAACTCACTAAATTGAACTTAAATGAACTTGAAATTTTTATGTGACTTCACTCATATGCCAATAAAGACATGAGAGGAGAAAATGTGATTTTTCTGTATTTAATTTATTTATGTAATTATTTTTGGTGGAAAATAGGAATTTCCAAGGAAAATTTAATAATATGACCAAGGGAAAGTTTCTATCCTTAAAAAAATTATGGGTCATTCGTAATAACTAGAGGACCACTTGGACCAATTTTAGTGATTTTTTGAATTATATTATTTTTATTATAATTATTTTAAGTTTTGGAGTATTAATTAATTTAAAAATAAAATAAAGGTTGAAAAAATAATTTTATATTTTTAAAAAATCTCTCTAATATCAAGGAAATCAGAGAATCAATTTTTATAATTTTCAGATTTTTCTTTGATTTATTATAATTATTTTAGTGAAAATGCTAAAAAAATACATTTTTTAATTTTAAAATTACCTTAGGGCTTTAAAATTTAATATCTCATTAAATAGACCTAAGAAAAATATGGAATTTGTTCCTAAGTGATTAAAATTTAAAATTTAACATTTTGGTGAATTTTATTATTTTTGTGATTTTTATTATTTTTTAATTATTAAAATATTAAAATAATACAAAAAATCAACTTTTTTAGAAACTTACAATTTTATTTTTCTTAAATTCCCCTGATATCAGAGAGGCTCCAAAACCAATTTGGTGAATTTTTGAAAAGTATTTTGAAAGTTATGAATTTTTAAAGTTTAAAATGGCTAAATGGCTTAATCAACCCATTTAGTAGGGCTAACCAAGTCCAATTGACTTCAAATTTTTATTGTGGGTTCCTCTGATCCCAAAGGTCAGTGGAGAATTGATTTCATGTCAATTTGATGTATGGTTAGCTCTAATTAATTAAGGAGCTATTTTGGGTGTTTAAGCCAATTAGGGTTATTTTCAATAAACTAATCCAAAATCTATTTTTCCTAGGGTCCTCTGGTCATAAGAGACATTACCAAATTTTCCTAGAATTTATTTCACAACATGCTAATTATTAGATTTAAAATACTCAAAACAGTAACATGAATTTGAAAAATCAATAACTTCTCATAGGAATGGCCTCTGACTTTGGAAAATTCACGGAATGTTACCAAATTCAGAGGCTTCAAAAGCCCTATGGTCTCATGCCATGGTGAATTTCCTATATGCATGGAGAATTAAAACAATGCAGAAAGGAAATAAATCATTAAAAATAAAATACTTGATGAAATTAAATGATTTCTTTTCCACATTATTCTTCTCTGTTCACTGAGCAAGAGGGTATTTTTATTTTATTTTTCTGATTTTCCTACACAAAGTTATGGATTTTTGAAGTTTAAGGAATTAAATAAATCAGAAAATACCCTAATTTTCTATTTATCCACGCCGCGCCGCGTCAACCTCGGCAACTCTGAAACGCCGCGTGGCGCTCTCCGATTCGACGCCGCCATCTGACTCAGCGCTCCGGGGGCCCGCTGTGTCGTTCCATCTCCTGATCCGGCGCGATCCTGGCCGTCCGTCCGCGCGTGTATTAAATGAACGACATCCGTTTATCGTCCCCAGGCATCCTTACCCGAGAGCCGTCCGTCTTCTAGGCCTAAGATCTCACTCGATACTTGACCAAATTTAACGTTCTTATGCTCTATGGATTAGTCTCGAGAAGACGAACATATCCATACGGTTTATGTGGCATAAAATTGACTCAATGAAAATGGAGAATGTTCGAAGCTCGGGAAGAAGAGTGAGGCCATACCTTTGCTCGCGAGAAGTGTGGCTTCGATCCGAGGGTTGTGTCACCTTCGATTGGATCCCGGCAAGCTCCGGATGAAGTCCCTCGGCCCAGTGAATTGTCCAGTAGGATTTCGACCACGACCGATCACAAAGCTTGGAGGCCGGAGCAACTGGGTGGTCTGGAGATGGGGCTTTCAGTGGGGAACTTCTCCTCTTGGTCCAGTGAAGGTGTAGTACCAGTCAATTTGAGCATTGGCTCACTGTGGCAAAGTGTCCTGGTTTTGGGTGAAATTTTAGTTGAGAAATTGGATTCTGTTGGTGGGGATTAGGGCAAATTGACACTGGGGATCAACTCGCTCTAAGGATGGAGAAGGGTTTGGAACAATTTTGGCGAGTTTCGGCAAGGTTTGTGCAACTCTCCTCTCATGGCCGTGAGGGGGTCGGGTTTAAATAGAGGTGGATGGAGGGCCTCCCGTGGAGAGTTAGGGCTTGGGATCGCCTGCTCTGGGCATGGGAAGAACAGCCATGGTGGCCATTGGGCATGGGGCAGCTCAGCAAGGTGGAATTCCAAAGTTTGGCTCCTCCCAAGGTCTCGGCCATGGTGTTTTCCGGCGACCCAGGCGGCTGGCCGGCAGGCATGGGTCACCCTCAGGTCCAGGTGGGTCGTGGCGGAGGTTTGTGCGATCCAATCGGCCATGGACATGTGTATAGGGTTTGAATCAAAAGGGTATGGGGAGAGGCTCATTTTGGGTCCAAATGGGTCAACCCACCATTTTGGGTTTGGTGCACCCTTCCAAGCTCCGGTTTTGGGCTGGGAGGCTCATGTGAGTCAACCTACCAAAGGTAGTGAAGTCCACATCAAGGATTAGGTGGCAAAGTATGGTTTAGAGTGTATCATGTTTAAGGTAAAAAGGGCTTAAAAAGGGTTTAAGAAAGAGATCCCCCTCTTACCATTAATGGTTTGGTGAGGTGGAAAGTGGATTCCATGGCTCTCATGGATCCTATGGGGCTCATGCATGGCTTCATGGCTTGTCTTTGGCTTGGGGAAAAGCTTGGTCAATTTCATGAAAATGGATTTTAGAAATTTTGGTAATTTGATGGGAATTTGTATGAAGCTTGATTTGGAATGGTTTAATGATGATTTTGAAACTTAGGGGTGATATCAATTAAAGGTATGATGAAAAGAAATTGCCATGTGGGCTTTAGGGCCAATTTTGGGCTTTTGTATTTGGTGGAAATGGGCTTTTAGAATGGTTTAGGAAAGTGGGCCTTTAGGATTGAAAACAAATTGGTGGATGTAAATTTTGCAAAGGATTAGATCCCATGAGTGTTGAATTTAGTTTAAGAATGTTTCATGAATGATTTGGAATAAACTTGAAGTGTTTGGGCTAGGTTTGGGTTGGATTTGGACCTCTTTGGTGAATGGGTCAATGTAGGTCAAATTGGGCTAACTTGGGCCAATGTTGGGCTAGGGTTGAAATTGATGTAAAATAAGTTTTGGAAAATATTTATGGGAGTGTTTCAAAGAGGTTTTGGCCTTGGTTGGGTTTTGATTTTGGGGTTTGGGCTTATTTGGGTTAAGTTTTGGTTTAGGTCAAAATTGGGCCTTTTAGCTTTGGGTTGAATTTGAGTGGGGTTTGGGTCTAAATTTTGGGCAAATCATGTTAGTGTTTTGCTTGTGGGAATGTTAAGGAAGATTTAGAAAAGATTTGGGGTTAATTGGAGTTGAATTGGGTGAGTTTGGGTTAGGTTTGGGTCATGGGTCCAAATTGGGCTTTTTAAGGCCAAAAGTGAAATTGGATCCAAATGTCAATCAAATTGGACTTGAGTTTGGTCTACATTGGTGTTAGGAATATTGAATTGAAGTTTAGAATTGAATTGGACCATAATTTGGGTCAATTGGGTAGGCTTGGTTTGACATTGGGTTCACTTTGGGTTAAAATGCGTCAAATTTGGGGTTTTGATAAAAGTGGGGCAAATTAACAAAATTGGCCCCTGGTGTAGTTGAACAAAATGAAATTGGGAATATTTGAAATTTTCTGGAATTTTCTGGGAATTTTCTGAATTTTTGGATTTTTGGGTCAAGAGGGGTATTTTGGGTATTTGGAGGGTATTGGGAGGTATTTTTGGCTATGAATGATCAATTTGAGTAATGTGGGACTGTTTGGGAATAATTTTGAGGAATTTAGGTGATTTTGCAAATTTTGGACAGTTTCGAGGGTTTTGGGTAAAGTTGAAGTGGTGTAGGATCCCGGGGTCAAAAATCGAAAATTTGGAAAATTGAAAATTGGGTAAATGTAAGTGGAATGAAATCATTTTGGTTGAGCTATGAAGCCATATCAAGTCCACATGAGCCATGAAGGGACTCATTTGAGGCATTCACTATGTTGTTCCCAACCCTCTTAGCCAAGGGCTTAGGGGTTAAGGACCATCAATGTGAATCACCTACATGAGTCAGGAGGTCAAGTTGGGTATGGGTGTGGTTTTAGGAGGTGTGTGCAAGTGTAGTGTATGAGTGTAGTGTGTGTGTAAGTCAGACCTTCACCAGACCAGGCCACCCAGGGCAGTCTTAAGGCCAAAGAGTCCTATAGGAACCCATCCTTTAAACTTCCTCATTTGATTTCAACCCTCTAGGTGATTAGGGGTCTATAGTCAAGTTTGTGGAGTTTGCAGGGAGTTAAGAAGTGGTTTGAATTTCTAAGTTGTGGGTCCCAATTCTAATCCTCTAAGATAGTCAAAGGAAAAGCCTAAGGCTAGATCCTAAGTACTAAAGAGAAGAAGAGAAGACCTCATCAAAAATGAGGTCAACAAATGGACCCCTTATAGGTGTGGTGAGCTGACGGAGCACACCGCGCGTATTGGTGTTGACCGAAGTGATCAACAAAACCAACACAAACGTCCAAGTGACAAACTTAGGACAAAGTAGAAGAGTTTCCGCTGGGGAGTGTCAAGTATATCTCTGAGACTGGAGATTCATGAACTCTCGCTGGGGAAAGGAGAAGGAGGTGAATCCCAAATCACATGACCTGGGGGAATTTCGATTTAGATTTTATTTTGTTTCAGTTTAAGTTTTGATGTGTGATTTTAGATTTCAATTTGGAGTTTCAATTTAGATTGAAGTTTTGTCAAAATTAATTTGAAGGAATTCGAACTTGAAATGAAGATTGGAATTTTGTGGTTTTAGATGTAACATCTTCAACCTCAAAAGAAAATTGAATTGATTGGATTGAATCATTACAATGAGGAGAGATCTCAGAGCAATGTGGTATTGGATGTAAAATCCTTAACCTCAAGAGTTTGATTTTGATGTATTTCATTGCAACAGGGAGATAACCTAAAGCAATGCAGTCTCGGATGTAAAATCCTCAACCCCAAGAAATTTGAATTTTGATGTATTTCATTGCGATAGGGAAATGATCCTAAAGCAATGCAGTCTCGGATGTAAAATCCTCAACCCCAAAAATTTGAATTTAATGTATTTCATTGCGATAGGGAAAGAATCCTAAAGCAATGCAGTCTCGGATGTAAAATCCTCAACTCCAAAAGTTTGATTTTTGATGTATTTCATTGCGATAGGGAAATGATCCTAAAGCAATGCAGTCTCGGATGTAAAATCCTCAACCCAAAAGTTTGAATTTGATGTATTTCATTGCGATAGGAAATGATCCTAAAGCAATGCAGTCTCGGATGTAAAATCCTCAACCCAAAAGTTTGAATTTGATGTATTTCATTGCGATAGGGAAAGAATCCTAAAGCAATGCAGTCTCGGATGTAAAATCCTCAACCCCAAAAATTTGAATTCGATGTATTTCATTGCGATAGGGAAATGATCCTAAAGCAATGCAGTCTAAGATGTAAAATCCTCAACCCAAAAGTTTGAATTTGATGTATTTCATTGCGATAGGGAAAGAATCCTAAAGCAATGCAGTCTCGGATGTAAAATCCTCAACCCCAAAAATTTGAATTCGATGTATTTCATTGTGATAGGGAAAGAATCCTAAATCAATGCAGTCTCGGATGTAAAATCCTCAACTCCAAAAATTTGAATTCGATGTATTTCATTGCGATAGGGGAATGATCCTAAAGCAATGCAGTCTCGGATGTAAAATCCTCAACCCAAAAGTTTGAATTTGAATAGTCATTGACTTTGCAAAGATTTGTAATGTTGATTTGAAAAGTGTGGAGTTTTGGTATTTCGAGAATCTCATGAAAGTTGTAAAAGACTTTCATGGAAGGAAATTGATTAGGTGAGAATATGTAGATGTTACATACCCCGTTCATAAGAGTTGATCGGAAGTCACTGGTTTGGATTGGATATAATTCCTCGCCATCAGATTCGATCCGTGTCAATGGAATCAACCACTTTCATCCGAGACAAGGGAAAGAGTAGAACGGATTAGATTCCGGATTTGGGAGATTGAATTTGAATTTGATTGAAAATTTGATTTGAGATCTGGAAGGTTGAATTTGAAATTTGATCGAGATTTGATTTGAAATTTGATTTAAAATTTGATTTAAAATTTGAGTTCTTTTTGTCTGTCCTTTAACGATTCAAATTTATTTTATCGTTTATTTAATGTTCATGTGAATTTGGTGTTCGTCATTTTTAGATTTTTAAGGAAAGTTTTTTTTTATTCTCTTTTTTTTTATTTCTTTTCTGTTCTTTGTTCGAAGTTCATTTAACTTTAATGGCATTTCCCAGTCAATTTGCACAAAAGAGGTGAAGGCCAAAAATGTGACATGGTCACTTTCATTCCAATCATGTCGAAGATACATCATAAAACTCGATCTGGAATACATCTAATACAATCCATGTAGACTCAAACGGACTATGTATGATCTTTGTCGATCCATCCAAAAAGGGTAACCGTCGAAATCCATGTCCGAATAGTGAGGTACATGGTCAATAACATCACCTTCCAAGCCATCCTCGGCAAGGATGCCGGATGGATGTACGTTGGAGGTGTGATATTTTCCATGTAACTCACAAGCTTGTAAGGCCGCAGGCTCTCTAGCTCCGGGTCCGGCCGGAAGTGGTAAGGTGTCTTCCCGTCGCCCATCCTTCCGAAAGTAACCGAGATCCGCTTCACCGGTACTCCCGGTATGCAATGTTTAGCGACATCTCGCTCCGTTGCCCTTCGCATCATGACGGAACCTACCGGTAACGGTATCTTCACTAGCCCTCGAAACTCACCCGGGCCTCGCTATCCCGAGGTCGGATCCGAACATGATGTTACACTCGTTCGAAAAGAAACCGTGCAAAAAGGTCCGACAAAGTCGTGGTGATCTATGTGCGGGGTTATGCGATCACCCCGCTTGTAGATGTTAATAATGCAGTCGTTGGGTATGCAATCCGCTGGCGTACTCCTTCATGTTATCAATCTTTTTACCATTCTCTTGATGACTAATGGCATTGGATCCACTTGGTCATGACGAAGTATTCCCGTGGGTTTCCTTCCCGTCTTCTCGCGAAGTCGTAGCAGCATCCGCATTGTATTGTGATTCTTCCTTTCCCTGGCATCCATCTCCGGGGTTCTGAGTAGGTGTTTTCTCTTAGGCGGCCCGCTCGGCCCATTCTTTTCAAATCCCGGATGCAATCCACGATTTGTTGTTGTTCATATTCTGAGAATACGTCTGTATGTAGCTCGAGGCCTTCTAGTATATTGATCCTTCTGCCTCTGATTCTTTCGAAGTATTCAAAAGTTTCTTTTCGACATTCTGCATTATTTCCAGCTCGTACTCTGGAATAATCTGCAAATAGCTGGGCCTGGTGATGTATTGTGGGATATACGGCTCAATCCCTTCACGTTCTCTTGCATACCTCGGCTCCTCGGGGATGATGTCCGTCGGGACATCCTCCGGGGTTGCTTCTGCAACAAGGTTATGCATTACCGGTGGTTCTATCCGGTGGCGTGGTAGGCTTCTTTCTTCCGATCTTCGTGAGATTTCCCCGGTCCCTTCGTTATCCTAGGAGCCGGCCTCCTTTCTTCCGGTACCCGGTGAACCGGCATTCTCGAAGTGTATGTGCACGGCAGTAGCAACCGCCTCATCGCGCTGGTCCGCTGCTAGTTTGGTTAACATCTTACGGATAGGGCGATTCTTATTTCTTCGTTGCGTTGCTGTGAGAGTAGCTCTTCGAACTTCCTAAATCTCTGTGGGCGCGGCGCTGACAAGCCTGCCCTCTGCCGTAGCGACTACAGACTTGATTTTCTTGTCTTCTTCAGCATTTGCTTTCCTTTTCTTGCTGCTGGATTGGTGGCTTGGGCCACTCACTTTCATTCATCGTCCGATCGGGCAATTCCTCTCGGTCAGCCGGGACCCGCTCACTTTCCTCATATTGCGTGCCTCGCCGGTTCGAAGTCCGAGTCAATCTCTATTATCGCTCCATCTTTCACCCTCTTTTCGTCGAGTGCAAGGCTTACGCCATTTCTAAAGTTCAGGACCAACCGCCCGCTCGACATTTCCCTGCGAAAAGACAAGGAAAAGGATCAGTTGCTGTACTAAGAACAAGAACATTAAGAAAATATTTATTAAAGACAGTTTTTTATTACTTTTATATTTTTTAAATTTAACAGGAATGAAGTGGGATAAGATCAGGAAAGAGATTTTGATGTGGAAGAGAAAACAAGGAAAGCTTTATTATCATGATTTTATTTATTTTTGCACATTTTTTATTATTTTTGGGTTCGGACCCAGTCATAAGTAATTACTTCGCCCGTGCTTCTAGGGATGAAGAATTCATTCCTTCGAAACATCAGGTAGCATAATACTTCTTCAAGTATCGTCCGTTGATCGTAAGCATATGTCGTTCTCCTTGGCAATTCACTAGCTGGTAGGAGCCTCCTGAGTAGGCTGCCCCAACCACAAACGGCCCTTCCCAAGTAGGTTCAAATTTTCCTCCTATCTTGCGGTGTGCAAGAATAGGTCTTTTAAGAACGAGAACTAAGTCACCGACTTTGAAGGTTCTTGGGCGGACTAGTCTGTCATGGGCTTGAACCATCTTAGCTTGGTATAGGTCTAAATTCTGTTGCGCTCCAAGTCTTTTCCCTTCCAGGCTTTCTAATTCCTCTAGTCGTAATTTGGCATTCTCTTCTGTCGTGATTTTGTTTGCTACTGCAATCCTGAGTGAAGGAAGCTCGGACCTCTAAAGGTAACACTCGCCTCGGACCCATACACCGGAGCGTAAGGTGTAGCTTCGAGTAGGAGTTCGAAGGTTGTCCGGTAGGCCCATAAGGCTTCTAATAACTTCTCGTGCCAATTTCTCTTATTATCGTCCAAGGTTTTCTTTAAGATTTGAACGAGAGTTTTATTAAAAGCCTCGACCGGGCCGTTTGCTCTCGGGTAGTAAATTGTTGAATATCGCCGATCGATTCCGCGTCTCCCGACAAAATTGTTGATTTGCGTGCTTCTGAATGCTGACCCATTATCTGAGATAATCCTGCGCGGCACTCCGAAATGGTAGACAACTTGGTTCTTGAAAAACTGTAGCTTGTGGTGTGCTTTCACTTCTCTAAGTGGAACTGCCTCTGCCCACTTGGAAAAGTAATTTGTAGCCGCAAGAATGAAGCGATGTCCTTTTGAAGATGGTGATTCTATTGGACCCACTATATCCGTGCCCCAACATTTGAATGGCCACGACGCAATTGTCGGATGTAGCACATTTGGAGGTTGGTGTAGAACCACTCCGTGCACCTAGCATTGGTGATAGCTCTTGGCGATTTTCATGCGATCGGTCATCATCGAGGCCGGTAGTACCCTAATCTTTTAATTTTCATCTTCATCTTCGGACCCGATCGGTGAGCGCCACAGAGTCCTGAATGCACCTCTTTAACAATTTCACGGGCCTCGGACCCGCTTAGGCACCTTAGCCACATTTGATCGAAAGACCTTCTGTATAACGTGTTATTTATTAATGCGTAAGACAGAGTTCTTTTCCTGATCTAATGGGCTAGCGACCTATCTTCTGGTAGTTTTCCTGTTTGCAGGTAGTCTATTAATGGCTGTCGCCAATCTTTCGTGTTTTCTTCGTCATCGTTGCAATCGATCCTTTTTCTTTTTCTGATTTGTGTATTGTGTCTATGTCGAGCCGTGATAGGACCTGACGTCCGTGAACTGACACTTCCACTGATTCATCTTGTAAACAGGCAAATTCTTTTGTGAGGCGAGCTAACGCATCTGCCAAGGCATTTTCCTCTCTGGGAATTTTGTAGATCGTCACATTCGGAATCTGTTCCAACAACTGTATGACATACTGGAAGTATTGCTCGAGTCTTGGCTTTAAAATTCTGTACTTGTCCGGCGATCCGTTGAATGATTAACTCGCGAATCCCCGTAGATGTTGATGTCCGTTATCCACATTTGAATAGTTAATTTCAGTCCTGTTACGAGGGCTTCGTATTCTGCTTCGTTGTTTGTACACGGTTCTGTCAAGTGGTAGGAGTATCTTAACATCCCCCGCTCCGGTGTTATAAAGATTAATCTGATTCCTGCCTTACATGGCACTATCACTTGCGATTCTTCGTCTTTGTGTGCTGAAGATGCTCCATCAAAATATAATTCCCAACGTCGATCATCAGGGTCTTCTAGGCTCATTATTTGTTCATCTGGCAAGTCATCATTGAGAGGAGATTCTGCCGGCAAAGGGTGTGCTGCGAGGAAGTCTGCTAGGACTTGTCCCTTTATGGCACGAAGAGGCACAAAAGTTATATCGAATTGCAATTATATCATTGACGATCTGGCAAGTCTGCTGGAAAGCGTTGGACGGGTCATCAAGTATTGCAATGGATTAAATTTCGAGATCAGGTTGACCTTATGAGAAAGCATGTAGTGCCTAAGCTTTTGTCCTGCAAAGATCAGGGCCAAACAGTGCTTTTCAATTGCGGGATACCTTATTTCCGTCGGAAGTAAACGACGGCTTAGGTAGTAAAGAGCATTTTCTTTACCCTCATCATTGACCTGGGCTAACAGGGCTCCGAGAGAGTCGTCTAAAGCCGCGGTATAAAGTATCAGCGGTCTACCCGAGACCGGGGCTGCTAAGACAGGAGGTGTCATTAAATATTGTTTAATGTCTTCGAAGGCTCTCTCGGCATTTCTCTTCCCAAATAAATTTGGCGTCCTTTTTAACTAGTGCCGAGAAAGGCCGACACCTACTCGACAAGTTTCGAGATAAAGCGTCGAAGATATGCCAGCTTCCCTTGAAAAGATCGTAGTTGTTTTAAGGTTTTGGGAGGCGGCATTTCTAAGATAGCTTTAATCTTTTCGGGTCGATTTCAATTCCACGATGTCGGACAACGAATCCTAAGAATTTCCTGGAGGTGACACCGAAGGCGCATTTTAAGGGATTCATCTTAAGGTTAAATTGCCTTAATCTTTCAAAAATAATTCTCAAATCATACAAGTGGTTGTCCTTTACTTTGCTTTTGATGACCACATTGTCCACGTAGCATTCGACTTGATTGTGGATGAGATCATCAAAAATTCTTGTCATCGCTCTCTGGTATGTTGCTCCTGCGTTCTTCAGTCCGAATGGCATCACCGTGTGAAGCAATATACTCCGATCGGCGTTCGAATGCCGTAAGCTTTTCATCTTCCGGAGCCATTTTTATCCGGTTGTATCCCGAAGATCCATCCATGAATGAGAATATTTCATGTGTCGAAGCAATGTCGATCATTAATTCGGGATCGGTAGAGGGAATTCATCTTTTGGACATGCCTTGTTTAAATCTCCGAAGTCCACACAAATTCCGATCCGACCATTCTTCTTCTCGATCGGCACCACATTGGCTAACCAAGTCGGGTATTGCTCTTCACTGGACAAATTTAGCGTCTATTAGCTTTTTAGCTTCGGCTATGACTTGTTGTTCGATTTCTAGACGCATTCTTCTGGGACCTTGTCCGACCGGGACGAAGTAGGATCCATTCCTAGCTTATGATCGCGACCTCCGGGGCTAAACTCGGCATCTCATCGTAGCTCCAAGCAAAACAATCTTTAAATTCCATTAATAACTCGATTATTTCTTCGGAGTCTTCTTTATTGAGTAAGGAGCTAACAAAGGTAGGTCTAGGCTCTTCGCTAGTACCTAAGTTAACTTCCGTTAACTCATCTATCAGTAGATTTAATCTCTTCTTCGAATTCTGGTGGAGCATCTCCAATTTGTAAATCTTCAAATTCTTCTGTGGTTTCCATGCAGTTTTCATTAGACTCGCAAGTGACAACCAGGCAAAATTCAGTATCATCAACTGATCCTACTGTGTTGAATCCTAGACCATGCTTTGAATTGGGTGGGCGACCGGAGTTATTCCATAATTTTTCAAAATGTTGTGATTGGCCTTTTGTCCATTGTCGAGGTAAGTAACCACGCTGAATTAAATTTTGAACACAGGGAGAGTACCACTCAAAAGGTAATTCCATTAATTCTGATGAAGTGACATCTTCAAATTGTACATTATTTTCAATTTTGGAGGAAGGAGCACCACGGTAGAACTTGATTGGCTTTGTACCGCCGCTATGTACCTCTTTGACCACCATACCCTCGACCTTATTAGAATGGATCGGGGTTAGGGTCATAGTATGTACATAGTGGTTAATCTTCTCGTACATTGATTTATATTCTTCATTCTTCTCATCTTCGAGAGAGATCTTGAATTGCGGCTTCTTCCGACTTATTGTCGCTGCTTCTTGCTTGATTTCTTTTTCTTCTTTAGAACTGTCTTCCCAATCAACATTGATGGCTGGTTTCCTCTGTCCAACTGTCCTAACATCTCTGCCACGACCTCGTCTCTGGCCTCGACCTCGGATGCGAGTTGTGGAGAAACCTTCACCATCTCATCGTAAGGGAGTGGTGAGTGACTGTTGGACTAGAACTTCAGGTTCTTCGTTGTCCCGAATTTTCTTTGCTTCATTCGTTATGGTATCTCCGGAGAAGATTGTTTTCTTCGGAGGTGCATAATAAGTCGCATCTTCATGGATTCCAATTTCATGTACGGAGAATGGTTGTAAGTCACCTTTGATGCACTCGTTCCCCTCCATCGTAGTATTTGATGCACCGATGTAGAGATGATGGTACCATCCTCGTTTTCATGTATCCATGGTCGGCCCAGTAGAGCGTTGAACGACGTTTCTGAATCCATTATGTGAAATTTTGCGGTTGTTTTTGCTAAGTCACCGGTCTTCATTAGTAGCGTTATTGATCCGAGGGCTCTTTCTCCTTTCTGGTTGAATCCTCTTAATAACATTTTGTCGGCTTCGAGCTCGCGAGCATCAATTTCCAAATATGCTAGTGTTCGAAGACTCATTATATTGATTGATGCTCCTGGATCCACCAATACTGCGGAGAGTGTAAACTTCCCAATTGTAATCGAAATGTACAACGGTCGGTTGTGGTCTGCTGTCCCAAGTAACAGGTCATTGTCCGTGAAGGTAACACCTCGCCGTTCCTTTAACGAACAAACCTCATCTAAGGAATCTCCGGCCATTTAAGCTAAGCAAATTTCCGGATCAAGTAAGGCCTTGATCAAAGCTTCTCTCATCTCCTTTGATAAGATGAGAGCGTCATAGATGCTCAGTTTGGTCGGTAGTTTCCTAAGATGGGCTAGCACGTTGTAGTCCACTTTATTTTCATGTGTCTTGATTTCTTCTCGAATTGGTATTTCTTCTGCCGGGGTTGGTTCTTCCTGAACAACCACCTGCTTCCCTTTGTCCTTTGGACCCATTCTCGGAGGTAGAACTCTTCCACTTCTTAAGTTAACTTCGTAATTTCTTCCGACTCTAGTATTGAGTTTGCTTGGTGTTTCCTCCCGAATCGGAATGACGAGTTCTTCGGGATTAGCTTCGCAGTCCGAAGGCTCTAACTCTATTGTGACTGGAGCTCCTCGAAACTCGCAGATGGATTCGTTGCTTGTTGAACTCTCGTAGCCTCCTTGATGGATGTCTTCTTCGTCATTGTGATCGTCGAGATTGTGTATGATTTGAGAATTGTCATTTGTATCGAAATCGATGTCCGGATTGTCGCTTGTTACGTAATCGTTAGAAACAGTCAAAACGTAGCCAACGCCATAACCCTTATCATTATAAGATCCCACCGGAGTGAGCGGATAATCATACGAGTCGGAGGTTCGAGGGATTTCTCCCCAAATCCGAAACAACTATCCTAGGATAAGCGGCCCCTAGTCCAGCCTTAGGAGCCTCGGTCTTCTCTTCTTCATCAATTTTCTTCTTTTCTTCGATCGTCTCCTGTTGAGGTGGTTCTTCTATCGCAAGTGACAGTGTCGACTTGACAGGTTTCGAACTCTGAATTGAAGCTTGCACCGAAGCGGTTTGGATGTGATCCAAAATCTTTTTTGAAGACCTTGTCCAAGCGGTAGTCCACCCATCATCGGCTGCATAGGGATCTATCGGAATGATGAGATCGGCCTAGACAACATTGACGGAACCTCCTTTCTCGGGGTTCCTTCATGTACTCCTTTGGGATTGTTATATTCCCTTTCCGAAGGTTGTCGTTGAGCCAACTTTTGAAGGTAATGCAATCTTCTATTTTGTGTCCAAGCATCCGGTGGTAAGGGCAAAAGTTGGGATCACCTTTCTTGTTGACTTCTTCTGGTCTCTTAGGCTCTGGCAGCTGGAAATCTGGAGTCTTCATCAGACTACGGAACATTTTCGACACTGCCTCATTCTTGAATGAATATTCTTTGCTCAGAAGCTCTCTTAACGTACGCTGCGGACGAGGCGGTTGTTCATACTGTTGGGATGACTGATAGCTAGGTCGGGGTTGCTGGTAATTCTGTTGAGGTTGCTGCGGCCGTTCGGACGCTATTTGTATAGGTTGTTTGCCTTTGTCGACTGCTGCAATGATCCCGGATTTCTTTTCAAAAGTCTTCACAGGCTTTTGCTTGTCTGTCTTGTCGGCGAAACTTAATTGCTTCGCCTCCTCTTGCAAGCTCCCGGCCTCGCTTAACAACTTCTCAAAAGTCTTAATAGTAAATCCCTTGAGGAGAAGTGCTATCGGGCCGTGAATGCTTTTAAGTAAGATGCCGATTGCATGTTGTTCTTGTAGTTGTGGCTCACACTTCATACTTAGATTTCTCCATCGAAGTATGTAATCCACCAAAGTTTCGTTCGACTTTTGCTTCTCTACCACTAAATCACCTATAGTGATGTGGTGCTGAGCTCCGACAAATCGCTTGATGAAGAGGTTTTCTAGTTCTGAGAATGTCTTCACCGAACCATTTGGTAATCTCGCATACCAATCAAAGGCGATCCCCGACAGTGCTACCGACGAATTGTCGGAAGAGTAATGCATCGCTCCCGCCGGCATTGCAACAACCGGCACGAAAGTGTGCAACATGCCGTCGGGGGTTCCCGGCTCCATCAAAGGTCTTGAACGGAGGTGGTACGAAGCCTTTGGGTATTGGACATCGTCGAATTCTTCCGGTAAGGTCTACCCATCCGAATGGATGTCCCGCTCTTTGATTGTGCTAAGGCTTCTCGCACTCGCTGTTTCACCAAGCTCTTGATATCTTTTTCGGAATCATACTTTGTGTTGTATCTTTCTTTAGCCGATCATCCCCGTTGACGGATGTAATCTCCTTTCCTCCGTCTACAATGTGAATGACCTCTCGGGGTGTCTCTCTTTGGGGTTACACTCGACTTTGGAGAGTGGCTAGGGCTACAGCCAACTCTTCCATCCTCTTCGCCATTTGGGCGATCGTATCGTCTTTCTCTTGAAGCTGCCTCCTCATCACTTCCGGCTCCTCTCTTTCTGGGGCTGCAGGAGCACCTTGTGAAGCTGACGAAGGTCGCGTTTAGACCATGTTAATTTCTGCATACTCATCGTCCATGAATTCCGATGAATCAATCTCATCTTCGAATTTCTCTTCTCTTTCTTTTTCTAATCGTGGGATATCAGTCCTCAACTTTTCCATAGCATCCTCTAGCGGTCCTTTCTGTGCATCCTTGCAGTTGTCGTGTGATGGCTGTCGGGTTCCCTTCTCACGAGTCCCCTTTACTCGCAAGAAGCACTTTCTTCGCATTCAAGTCTCCCGACGAGACTTTCCTTCTCGGCCGTTGTTTCAATCTTAATCGTCCAGTAGTGGGACGCCACACCATCCTTCTAGCAGCAGAAGGTCTAGGACCAGATGGCCTCTCAGCCAAATGCTAGAAGGTGGTATCCTCCCTAATCTATAACCCTGAAACAACAACAGGCGGACTAGCCTTCATCCTTTTACTTGGCTTTTCTATAACGATGGCAGGTTCTACTCGGGGCCCTAGACGGGATTTGACTGGCTCCCGCCCTATCCTTCTTAGAATCTCCGATACAGGGCATTTCTCTTTCTTTGCTAGCTTCGCGATCACGATCCGTAGTCGGGCAAATGGTGTGTTCCTAGCCCTTTTCTTTTCTGCTGTCGTTGTAGTATGCCTGGTTGAGGTAATGTAGAAACAATCCTGTGGACATTTTCCTCGTTAGTTGCGGCGGAAGGGGGTGGAATCTACTTCCTTCCAAAAAGGGTGTATCTTCGAGCAATGGTATGTATTCGAGTAGGGGTGTGTACTCGGGGATTTCGGGATCTCCTCCAGAAAGCAACTTCGGTAGCTCCGGCATTCCCGGCAATCTTCCCGCTTCGTTCCTTCTTCGGGTCCGTGTTAGTGATGGAACTCTCGAGCCGGACCCGATTTCAAAAATAGAAGGTCTCACAGAAAGTCCGTACCCTCCACGTGTAACAGGTTCACCTTAGTTCGGATTTCCTTCCCCTTTAATGCGGCGAGCCGGGGTAGGTGCAGAGACAACTAGACCGGTGGGGTAGCAAGAACGGTCCTTCGTGGACGAGCAGTACTCCTCTCGGCTGGAATCTTTTGCGGGGAGGAAACTCTCGAGTTGACCTAAGGTTAAATCGATCGGTGACTTCTCGGCTTCGGATACTTTGTTTGTCGGCGCGAAAAGGGAAACGTCGGTGATCTTGACATTTGTGTTCTCGAATCCTTGTCCAAACCGGATGATCCCATTGTCGGGCGAGCTCATCCTTGTAAACGACGAAGTCCGATCCATTTGTGAAGGAGAAAATCAGCTTTGGGGCTTCCATTTCGCAGGTAGATCCTGATTCTCATTCCCAAGTTATGCTTCTTCTCATTAGGACGAAAAGAAATGAATCGAAAAGAGTCCGAACACATTCTTGTTCATGTATTTATAAGGAGAAGTTATTTGTTAAAAGAGTCATTCATCAGATGGTTTGTTTATTTAGAACGGAATGTTCAAAGGTGTAGAGAAGGAAATGAATCCGATTCAGAGTTGGAAAGGAAAAGAAAGTCTTATGCAAGACTTCTCGACTCGAAGGATTACTTCTCAAACTAACACCTATTGGGGGGCCACCCCACCTCAGAAATGAGGTAAAAGGATCTCGGAACCTCTCTATTTAGGGGTGTCTAAACAGTGGCTCCTAAATCCAAGAGAATATTGGCTATACTCGTTCAAGGTAGAAATGAACATAGTATTCCAACGGAAAGAAGGGTAGTTTGATCCACAAGGGACATGGATACACTACCGATTGAAAGCAGAATTGTCTGATTAAAATGGAGAGAGGAATTGTCTCCAGAGGAGTCGCCAGAAATTGTCGGCATTATTTTTAATTTGTGTGTTTTATTTTGAAAAGGGGGTCGCCTAACAGAAATTGTCGGCATTATTTTTAATTTAATTTAAATAAATAATTTGAAAAGTAGTATTTTATTTTGAAAATAATTTTAAATTTGAAAATTTTAAGATATGAAATCAAACTGATCTCACATCCCAAATAGTTTATATAAATGAGCGCCACATCACAAGTTATGTACCTATCTCGAAGAATAGACACACTACTTGATGATGGGGCTCGATTAAATAAACTAGAAGATTTTGTGACATCCGTTTGGTCTACGAACCAATTTTATAAGCCGACAAATTCCCCTGCTTAATATGAAAACATTAAACAGGGTTTATATTACCTGGGTTCTTTAAAATTCTCTATAAGGGCAAGCCCCTATAGTTAATTACATCTTAAATGAAGTGAATCATTTAAGAAAACTCTCGATAATAATCAATAATTTTGCTCTCAAGAATTTCAAAGTTTAAGTTTTCGAGGGATTGAATTTTGGAATTTCAATAGGGAATGGATCAAATCTGGAAGATTTTATTTTGGGAATTCAAAAGAAGAAAAGTAGGAGAAATTACAGATTCGAAGCGAACTTCGGTAATTTCCCGACTATCCTATTGTTTGGCTTAGATTTAGGAAATTCCTAATGTTTATTTAATATTTTGATCTTGCCAATTTTAATTAATTAGTACTTATATTCGTATGACATGATCATACAAATAGCCTCGAAGATGTGAGGGTTTATATCGTATCGGACGACTACCTCGGAGTCCTAAGATCAGTTAGGGCTTAATTTGCTATGCAAATGCCTAACGAAGAGTTGAGGATTTATGTTGCACTAGGCAAACTACCTCGAAATCTTATGGTTTGGTTATTTAACTCTAAGAAAGTTTTGCTGAAGTAGACTCAGGTTTTGCTGATGAAGATTGTCGTGCTGCCCACCATGACCCGAGCTCCTTGTTGTTGCAGAGGTTTAGTTATAGAAGTCATAAATCAGGAGATGAGGAAAGTGTTTTGGTTTAGAGAAAAAATCTTAATTTCCAAGTGTTTTTAACATTTTAATTAAAACAAATTTTAAAGTTGATTATAACGACACCGGTTAAGATCCCACGGTTCCATCCTTCCGGCATCGTTATTTTTATCGGATTCACTTAGTCCAGATGAATTTGCTAAACTCAACTGAATGAGTTCCACACTTTCATTTAGACCGTGGGAAATCCCGTTAGCAACACGTAGGTTACATCATCCGAGGTATTCCCGATCATCCAACAAGACGTTTTAATTTAGTTGTAATCGTAGTTTTGTGTTCTGTTTGTGATTAAATTTTGAGTTGTTTTATATTTTGAAATGTTGTGGCGATGAATTTTATCTTGTAATGATTTTTAATTTAGTTTTGGTTTCAGTTTTAGGGGCTATCCTAAAGGTGTGGGTTTTCATGCAACAGTTGTTTATCATGCAAGAAAGGTAAGTGCGATGCGATTAAATAAATTGCAATAAGGTAAATCGCAATAAAATAAAAGCGTGCACTGGAGGGTCTTCCCGTCATCCCAAGCCGCACTTAAAACACAATTAGAATATTTAAGCATTTAAAGCAAGTTCCTAGGTAAAGCTAAGGGAAGGGTTATGGTTTTCTACTAAGGTCCTACTCCTATAGCTAGTCATCTCCTATGACGTCTAGGTGTTTGTATTTTGGTTTGAGGACGATTTCCTTCATCAAAGAATAATTAAGTTCAATTGTTCTTATAAGTATCCTATCATATTGAGGAAGTGCTTAAGAAGAATCCTAAACATCTTTTCAATATTGCTGGAATTGTTTTAAGTCCAAATGAATTTAATTATACAAATGAATTAATCGTCCGAGGATTCGAGTTTTGTTATCTTGCTCGATGAACTGGGACATCCGAATATCCTATAAGTGGGGTAACATTTCATTTAATGTTCTATTTATGAGTTATGATAACCAAAGCTTTCGAAGGCAACCGAAGTTCAAATGATTTGTGATTTAATTTAATTTCAGTTATCGGATTTAAATTTGGAATAGTGTTCAAGTTGCTTTATATTTAATTTCTTTATGTCTTAGGTGATGTCATTTAATTCAATTTAATTTTACTTTAATTTAATTTAATTTAATTTGGTTTAGTTTTAATTTTAATTTAATTTTAATTTTTAATTTTAATTTTAATTTTAATTTTAATTTTAATTTTAATTTTATTTTATTTTAATTTGATTTTTTATTTATTTTTTTTAATTTAATTTAATTTAATTTAATTTAATATGTTCTAATTTAATTTAATTTAATTTAATTTAATTTAATTTAATTTAACCATTATTTTGATTTAATTTTATTTAATTAATTTAATTTAACTTTAATTAAATTTAATTCAATTTAATTTAATTTAATTTAATTTTTTTGATTTAATTTAATTTAAATTAATTTAATTTGTTTGATTTAATCTAATCTTTAATTTAATTTTATTTTAAATTTTAATTTAATTGAAAATTTAAAGAAAAGTTTAATAATTTAACTTTTAACTTAATTTTGATGATTAAGTCCATTAATATTTTAAAATTTAAATTTGAATTATCATTTTAATTGGAGATTAAATATTATTGAGATGATTAATTTAGGGATTCTTTAAATTAAAGAACAAATCTCTTCCTAATAATATCCCTATTTAATAATCCCAACTTTATTATTCTTCTAAATTTAATCAATTATTTAATTACAGTTTGTTTTAATTATTTTTAAATTGTTTAATAGGTTTCTACCCTTTAATTATTTAAATTTCAATCATCCAAATCAGATTAAGATCAAATATTTTACTTGTTAATTTTATTAAGCCTAAAGTTTTAATTAAGGGTTAAAATTTTAATTACCACTTTGCCCTTCAAGCTTAATAATTTCATAACTCACTAAATTAAGCTTAAATGAACTTTAAATTTTTATGTGACTTCACTCATATGCCCATAAAGACATGAGAGGAGAAAATGTGATTTTTCTGTATTTAATTTATTTATGTAATTATTTTTGGTGGAAAATAGGAATTTCCAAGGAAAATTTAATAATATGACCAAGGGAAAGTTTCTGTCCTTAAGAAAATTATGGGACATTCCTAATGACCAGAGAACCACTTGGACCAATTTTGGTGATTTTTTGAATTATATTATTTTTATTATAATTATTTTAAGTTTTGGAGTATTAATTAATTTAAAAATAAAATAAAGGTTGAAAAATTAATTTTATATTTTTCAAAAATCTCTCTGATATCAAGGAAATCAAAGAATTAATTTTTACAATTTTTTGATTTTTCTTTGATTTATTAGAATTATTTTAGTGAAAATGCTAAAAAAATACATTTTTTAATTTTAAAATTACCTTAGGGCTTTAAAATTTAATATCTCATTAAATAGACCTAAGAAAAATATGGGGTTTGTTCCTAAGTGATTAAAATTCAAAATGTGACATTTTGGTGAATTTTATTATTTTTATGATTTTTATTATTTTTTAATTATTAAAATATTAAAATAATGCAAAAAATTAAATTTTTTAGAAAATTAAAATTTTAATTTCCTTAAATTCCTCTGATATCGAGAGGCTCCAAAACCAATTTGGTGAATTTTTGAAAGGTATTTTGAAAGTTATGAATTTTTAAAGTTTAAAATGGCTAAATGGCTTAATCAACCCATTTAGTAGGGCTAACCAAGTCCAATTGACTTCAAATTATTATGGTGGATTCCTATGATCCTAAAGGTCAGTGGAGAATTGATTTCAAGTCAATTTGATGTATGGTTAGCTCTAATTAATTAAGGAGCTATTTTGGGTGTTTAAGCCAATTAGGGTTATTTTCAATAAACTAATCCAAAATCTATTTTTTCTAGGGTCCTCTGGTCATAAGAGACATCACCAAATTTTCCTAGAATTTATTTCACAACATGCTAATTATTAGATTTAAAATACTCAAAACAGTAACATGAATTTGAAAAATCAATAACTTCTCATAGGAATGGCTTCTGACTTTGGAAAATTCAGGGAATGTTCCCAAATTCAGAGGCTTCAAAAGCCCTATGGTCTCATGCCATGGTGAATTTCCTCTATGCATGGAGAATTAAAACAATGCAGAAAGGAAATAAATCATTAAAAATAAAATACTTGATGAAATTAAATGATTTCTTTTCCACATTATTCTCCTCTGTTCACTGAGTAAGAGGGTATTTTTATTTTATTTTTCTGATTTTCCTAAACAAAGTTATGGATTTTTGAAGTTTAGGGAATTAAATAAATCAGAAAATACCCTAATTTTCTATTTATCCACGCGGCGCCGCGTCAACCTCGGCAGCTCCGAAATGCCGTGTGGCGCTCTCCGATTCGACGCCGCCTTGTGACTCAGCGCTCCGGGGGCCCGCTGTGTCGTTCCATCTCCTGATCCGGTGCGATCCTGGCCGTCCGTCCGCGCGTGTATTAAATGAACGGCATCCGTTCATCGTCCCCAGGCGTCCTTACCTGAGAGCCGTGCGTCTTCTGGCCCAAGATCTCACTCGATACTCGACCAAATTTAACGTTCTTATGCTCTATGGATTAGTCTCGAGAAGACGAACATATCCATACGGTTTATGTGGCATAAAATCGACTCAATGAAAATGGAGAATGTTCGAAGCTCGGGAAGAAGAGTGAGGCCATACCTTTGCTCGGAGAAGTGTGGCTTCGATCCGAGGGTTGTGTCACCTTCGATTGGATCCCGGCAAGCTCCGCATGAAGTCCCTTGGCCCAGTGAATTGTCTAGGTAGGATTTCGACCACAGCCGATCACAAAGCTTGGAGGCTGGAGCAACTGGGTGGTCTGGAGATGGGGCTTTCAGTGGGGAACTTCTCCTCTTGGTCCAGTGAAGGTGTAGTACCAGTCAATTTGAGCATTGGCTCACTGTGGCAAAGTGTCCTGGTTTTGGGTGAAATTTTAGTTGAGAAATTGGATTCGTTGGTGGGGATTAGGGCGAATTGACACCGGGATCAACTCGCTCTAAGGATGGAGAAGGGTTTGGAACAATTTTGGCGCAGTTTCGGCAAGGTTTGTGCAACTCTCCTCCCATGGCCGCGAGGGGGTCGGGTTTAAATAGAGGTGGATGGAGGGCCTCCTAGGGAGAGTTAGGGCTTGGGATCGACCGATTCGGGCATGGGAAGAACAGCCATGGTGGCCATTGGGCATGGGGCAGCTCGGCGAGGTGGAATTCCAAAGTTTGGCTCCTCCCAAGGTCTCGGCCATGGTGTTTTCCGGCGACCCAGGCGGCTGGCCGGCAGGCATGGGACACCCTCAGGTCCAGGTGGGTCAGGGCTGGAGGTTTGTGCAGTCAATTGGTCATGGACATTTGTAAAGGGTTTGAATCAAAAGGTTATGGGGAGAGGCTCATGTGAGTCAACCTACCAAAGGTAGTGAAGTCCACATCAAGGATTAGGTGGCAAAGTATGGTTTAGAGTGTATCATGTTTAAGGTAAAAAGGGCTTAAAAAGGGTTTAAGAAAGAGATCCCCCTCTTACCATTAATGGTTTGGTGAGGTGGAAAGTGGATTCCATGGCTCTCATGGCTCCTATGGGGCTCATGCATGGCTTCATGGCTTGTCTTTGGCTTGGGGAAAAGCTTGGTCAATTTCATGAAAATGGATTTTAGAAATTTTGGTAATTTGATGGGAATTTGTATGAAACTTGATTTGGAATGGTTTAATGATGATTTTGAAACTTAGGGGTGATATCAATTAAAGGTATGATGAAAAGAAATTGCCATGTGGGCTTTAGGGCCAATTTTGGGCTTTTGTATTTGGTGGAAATAGGCTTTTAGAATGGTTTAGGAAAGTGGGCCTTTAGGTTTGAAAACAAATTGGTGGATGTAAATTTTGCAAAGGATTGGATCCCATGAGTGTTGAATTTAGTTTAAGAATGTTTCATGAATGATTTGGAATAAACTTGAAGTGTTTGGGCTAGGTTTGGGTTGGATTTGGACCTCTTTGGAGAATGGGTCAATGTAGGTAAAATTTGGCTAACTTGGGCCAATGTTGGGCTAGGGTTGAAATTGATGTAAAATAAGTGTTGGTAAATGTTTATGGGAGTGTTTCAAAGAGGTTTTGGCCTTGGTTGGGTTTTGATTTTGGGGTTTGGGCTTATTTGGGTTAAGTTTGGGTTTAGGTCAAAATTGGGCCTTTTAGCTTTGGGTTGAATTTGAGTGGGGTTTGGGTCTAAATTTTGGGCAAATCATGTTAGTGTTTTGCTTGTGGGAATGTTAAGGAATATTTAGAAAAGATTTGGGGTTAATTGGAGTTGAATTGGGTGAGTTTGGGTTAGGTTTGGGTCATGGGCCCAAATTGGGCTTTTTAAGGCCAAAAGTGAAATTGGATCCAAATGTCAATCAAATTGGACTTGGGTTTGGTCTAGATTGGTGTTGGGAATGTTGAATTGAAGTTTAGAATTGAATTGGACCAGAATTTGGGTCAATCGGGTAGGCTTGGTTTGACATTGGGTTCACTTTGGGTTAAAATGGGTCAAATTGGGGGTTTTGATAAAAGTGGGGTAAATTGACAAAATTGGCCCATGGTGTAGTTGAACAAAATGAAATTGGGAATATTTTGGATTTTCTGGAATTTTCTAGGAATTTTCTGAATTTTTGGATTTTTGCGTCAAGAGGGGTATTTTGGGTATTTGGAGGGTATTGGGAAGTATTTTTGGTATTTTTGGCTATGAATGATCAATTTGAGTAATGTGGGAATGTTTGGGAATAATTTTGAGGAATTTTGAGTAATTTAGGTGATTTTGCAAATTTTGGGCAGTTTCAAGGGTTTTGGGTAGGCTAGGCGGGTGTAGGGTCCCGGGGGTCAAAAATTGAAAATTTGGAAAATTGAAAATTTGGAAAATTGAAGATTGGGTAAATGTAAGTGGAATGAAATCATTTTGGTTGAGCTATGAAGCCATATCAAGCCCACATGAGCCATGAAGGGACTCATTTGAGGCATTCATTATGTTGTTCCCAACCCTCTTAGCCAAAGGCTTAGGGGTTAAGGACCATCCATGTGAATCACCTACATGAGTCAGGAGGTCAAGTTGGGTATGTGTGTGGTTTTAGGAGGTGTGTTCAAGTGTAGTGTATGAGTGTAGTGTGTGTGTAAGTCAGCCCTTCACTGCACTGGGCCACCTGCAGGCGGTCCTAAGGCCAAAGAGTCCTATAGGAAACCATCCTTTAAACTTCCACATTTGATTTCAACCCTCTAGGTGATTAGGGGTCTATAGTCAAGTTTGTGGAGTTTGCAGGGAGTTAAGAAGTGGTGGGTCCCAATTCTAATCCTCTAAGATAGTCAAAGGAAAAGCCTAAGGCTAGATCCTAAGTACTAAAGAGAAGAAGAGAAGACCTCATCAAAAATGAGGTCAACACTCATGTAGGTTTTTTTTATAGTTATACTTGAGTTTGAATTTTAAACTTCTCTCATTTATTCTTTTTATAGGTGGATATGGCATGTTAACTCACTATGGTATAACCTTCCTTTCATGTTTTAATAATTTTTTAATGGTGTTAAGAAGAGAAAACCACCTTAGTCCCCTTACTCATTTCATGCATGCCTTAGGTACGATTACTTTTAACCATGATAAAAGATTGGTTAAGGTCATGTTTGATCCTTATTGGAGGGTTTAGGAGGTGGCTAAGATAACCTTTGTCATGGCTAGCTACATCACCTTGGAGAGGAAGATGATTCATACCTTGAAATGGTAAGGTTCTACCACTGCATTTTCCATATAATGATGGATTTTAACCATGGTTAAAATTTTAAATTAATTCATTTTTGATGGGTCATATGGGTTTTGTCTATCCTACATGAGGTCATCCATGATGCATTAATGAGCTTAAAATATTGAAAAACATTTATTATGTCATAAATGGTGTCATGGGTCAAAATTTCTTTTCATGGCTTTTTGAATATAATTTCATTCTTAATTAATTATGTCATTAATTAAAATGTTAGAAATTATATTATTGGCCAATAAATTAATCAAAATAATTTTGAAATTTTTTTGATTGATTTATATCATTTTAATTCAAAATTGGGTATGGTTTTATTTTATAGATTTTAATTATATCTCCCATTTTTAATTAATATGTCATTAAAAAAATATTGGAAATTATATTTTGGTTAATAAATTAATCAAAATAATTTTGAAATTAATTATTTGATTAATTTTATTATTTTTGTTCAAAATTGGGTATTTTGACCAAATTTGATACACGTTTCTTAGAATTGACCATTTGTAGGGTTTAAGTCACTCTAAAGACCAATGTAGTGACTTTTGTTTTAAATTTTAGTCATCTTAATTAATGTCATGTTGATTATGTTAATGTTTGTATTTGAAGTCAATTTTGTGGTCCAAAGGGCATGAGTTAGCCATTGTGATCAATTTTAACCCTTTTAGGTCAAGAGTTGACCAATGGGGCTAATGTAGTTGTCTTTATATTATGTGTGGATTATTTTGATTTAAATTTTAATTACTTAATTAAAAAGATTGACTAATGAAGTCATTAATATTTTTTGGGTCATGGTTTGATCATTTTAACCTAATTTGTCATTTTAGGCTATGAGATCAGTATAGTGGTGTTTAGGTCATAAGTTGACCATTTTTGTCTTGTTTATGTCAAAGATTGATCATTATTGATCTAGGTTGATCATGATTGATCAATTTAGGTCCAAGGTTGACCCAAATGATTTATTTAACCTTGTGATGGTTAGTTTAATCACAGGGTTATTGATTTTGATAACCATACCTAGATTTGACTAACGTTGGTAATGTTGGGTTAAGTTGGTTTTGTTAATTAATCAAATTAATTATATTTAATTAATTTAATACATGAGATGTCTTAATGGTCAATGTGGTAAATACCAAGTCAATAAGGAGGTCCTTAAGTTATGTATTGACCTTTTGACCAAATTTTGATCATTTAAGTAAAAGATTTACTAATTTGATTAAATTTATTTAAATTAATCATTTCAAAGTTTTTAATTACTGATTTGATTAATTTACTATGTCATTTTTAAGTCAAAAAGCCTTTGCTTGGGTTTTACCCAAAACCTTTAGGGTTTTTTATCCCTTGTTAAATTTTAGGAGGTCAATATGGATAGGTTTCCTTTCTTAGTTTATTTGATAAATGATCCTCACAAAAGTGAGGTCAACAAATGGGCCCCCAATATATGTGGGATACTGTAAGAGTAAGTCGCACATATTGGCGTTGATCGAAAAGGCTTGGATGTCACAAATGTTAATTTGTCCGAAAGTATTTTATATCATCATTTAAAGGATGAGAATGTATGGCATAAATGTCGATTGTCGATATATCAATTTCGAGAAAGAGTGCTATGCGGCTTATATCTTGTCTCGAAGGAAAATTTATAGGAATGTCTCATCATCTTATCAGAAAAGGTCTTATATCCAAAAACTATAAAGAGAAAATGGATGTCATGTTCCATTTCTCGAAAATGTCAAATGTTAATGTCAAGTTAGAGGAATGTCATATTCTGTGTCAGGAAAGGACTTACATTCAATAACTAGAAAGATAAGATGGGTATCAGATTCCATTTCTCAGAAATGTCAAATGTCGATGTCAAGTTTAAAGGAATGCCATAACTTCCATGTTGGGAAAGGACTTACATTCAATAACTAAAAAGTGAAGATGGGTATCAGATTCCATTTCTCAGAAATGTCAAATGTCGATGTCAAATTTAAAGGAATGTCATAACTTCCATGACAGGAAAGGACTTACATCCAATAACTAGAAAGAGAAAATGGGTGTCAGATCTCATTTCTCAGAAATGTCGAATGTCGATGTTAAGTTAAAAGGAATGCCATAACATCTGCTTCTACTTCTGCTGGTTCTACTTCCTGTGCCACTACTTCTAGAGCATCATTATCTAGTGATTCACAGACTGGACTATTAAAGAGGATTTTGAAGAAAGTGAGTCATACTAGAGAGCAAATTAGAGATATGGATGGTAAGATTGAAAATATTGAAAGGTATATTGTTAAGCATGATGAATATGAGGAGAATTATCAGCAGTACATGGATAGAGTGATTAGTGCTGAGATACCCCCTCATTCATTTTATATACCATATGTGTCATCCAGAGATTGGGCTGAAGAAGAAGATGTTGATGATGATGATTAGAGTTGTTGTGTTTAGTTTGTTTTGTTCTGTGATTTCTATGTGTAGTTATGTTTTTATTTTGATGTTTTTATGTGATGTTATGTTTAATTGTTGTGTGATGTATTTATGATATGAACTCTGATTGTGTATAGAGCATAGTTGGACTATTTCTTTTCATGCACATTCAGATGTTTATGTGATAAAGTAATGTTTTATGTTGTAGTTTGTGATATGTGTATAGTAGTAAAAGTGTTAAATTTGTATTCAGTGTTTGAATTTTTAATAGAGTATAAATTAATTCTACATTTGTTAGAAAAATTAGAACACTATTAAAATCCACTATTTGAAACTTTCTAAAATCTTCTTCCAATTATTATATAGTATTGTTGTGATTTTAGTTATGTTAAGTTGGTGTGTATTTGCTTTGAAAACCTCCACTACTGTAGAAGTCTTTTGAAATTTTTCTTTTATGAAAAACTGAATTTAGTTTCTTTTTACTGTTGTTTATCTTTAAAAATGTTATACTTGCATATTTAGGATATTAAAATTCCTGCAAGCATGTTATTTTAGTTTTTAATTCTCACACATATATCATTTCTTATGCTTAAATATTTTTATCCTGACTAAAAATTAATGTCAAGGGGGGATTTAAAAAACAAAATTTTTCAAAAACCTAAAATTTTATTTGTTCTCAGGAATACTTAAAATAAATTTGGTTTTTGATTGAAAATAATTATGTATATGAAGAATATTAGGGAAACAAAATTTTGAATATATAAATGAATAAAAGAATTTAGTTAAAATTTATAGTAATAATGAAAATTTTAAAATTAAAATGTTCTTATTAAAGAAATGTTAAATAGAGTTAAACTATCTTTAGTAAGGAATGTTGTATTTTTGGATAAATAGAAGATTTGACTTTTATTTTTCAAAGCTTAAATTATTTTTATTGAGAAATAATTTTCAACACTATTATTATGATTTTTAAGTGAAAGATACATATCATACCTTTATTTTAAATGAAATGGTGGAATTCAAAATCATTAAAGGCCTATCCAGATATAGTAATCCTTGTCTTATATAAAAAAAGAGAAGAAAAAAGAAAAGAAAAGAAAAGAGAAAAGAGAAAAGAAAAGAAAAAGAAAAAAAAGTGAAAAAAAGTATATAAAAAGGAAGGAGAAGCTTGAGGATTTAAGGGCCTAATCAAAAATTGGTTCCATACCTAAAGTTTAAAATATATGTTTTGAGAAAATCTAAAACTTAAGTTTATAATATAGTAAGTAAAATTATTTTCAATTAAAATTTTTAAGTGAGAAAAATAAAATGATTGAATCCTATATTTTAAAAAATCTACAAGTATTTCTAAATTAGATAAAAACTTATATTTTCATTATCCTTTACTTTAGAACTTTCTAAACTTTAAATTAGTCTTATTTACTAAAATTTTGTCTAAACTGGATTATTGACCCGATTTTTGTATTTTCAAATACAAGAATTTTTTACCACTGCTAGAAAATTTAATTTCTGACAAAGGTATAAAACACTTGACCCGGAATAACTTGCTATATAGATGTGTACCAAATTTTAATACGACAATAGCATTTAAATAAAACTTGATCGCTTACCGAATGCTTTAGTAGTTAGTGATTAATACTTTTTAAATATATGTTTATATAACAAAATATAAATTTAAATGAAAATATTTTATATACTTTTTTTGGGTACTACGTAAGTATACGTATCGTTTCAAGTAATAAAGGGCTTTGAAACAAAGACCCCAGTATCGATCCTATGGGGAAAAATGGTAATAAATTTTTAAATATTGTATTTCAAAATCTTTTTGTATTTTAATCTAACTATAAATTACTTTTAATTTACTAGATGCAGGTAAAGAAAACAATAATAAGAAAATGATTTTGTGAAAACAATATAAAACAAACAACTTTCTTCCTTTCAATTAATCCAAGATTTTTAAGATAATTTAATATTAATTGGAGAATCTAATTTATGGTATTGTGTCAAATAGAAGCATTCATATTCTTTACTCTTTTATCCAGGCACAAAGAACATTGGTTAATCTACAGATCAGGTCCGGATGTATTGTTAGTAGAATGGGTTAATCTAGGCTCACACTACTAGATGTCCAAGGGTGGTTATGGTCGGCCCTAGTGACCCTTTCCTTATCTATAAATCAAATTATAAGAATTTAGTTTGTCACTCTAAAAACTTATCAATTGTACGCCCTTTAAATTTTATCTTCCTATTTATTTGCACTTCACCTTGAATAGCCCGCGCATGGCCTTCAACTACCCAAGGATTCATGTGACATCTACAAGTTAAGAGTTCTTCTCCTTCTAGGTCTCAAAACTCTTCAACATATTTTAACAATTTAAATGGCCAATTTAAAAAGTAAAGTAAGATCAGGTATTAATATCATCACAATGTTTTGAAAATATTTTGATTTTTCATTCTCCATCGAATTTTATATTATCTTATTTATCTTTTCATAATTGAAGGAATAAAGTAAACTAACTACTCAGAACACATTGAATATAAACAGCTAAACATAATAAATAAACTTTGAATCAACAATAAAATACTTATCTCAAATATTCCTTCTACAGATCTTCTGATTCCTACTGGCTCCACAGTGTAATGAACTCTGGATGCAACAACTTGAAAATAAACTCACTAAACTAAATAAAAGTGGCCCTAAATTTCTCTCTCTATTTCTCTCTCTAAGGATGAGAGATCCTAAAGTGGATAAGAGATAGGGGTTACAATGGGGGCACGTTTTTCTGAAGGAGTGAACTCTTATTTATAGGCTTCAAGGGTTGCCTTGAGGCACTTCTTCAAAACATGTCCAAATTCAATGAATCTTCTAGAAGGTCTTTCTGGTGCCTAGGCGTCGGAATCTGGTGCCTAGGCGCCGGACACCGGGTCCAGTTCTTCGCACCTCTTCACTTTGGCTCGCACCTCTTCGCGATTAAAACCATTTTGGAGCATCCAAATGCAATGTATCACATGTCCTATTATCAAGGAACAACTGTCAGTCTTCTAGAATGTCCAATAACCGCTTACTCTGTCAAAATAACCGTCCAAAAGTCGTCAAAAACTTGACAGTTTCTGTATCGAGTCTGGCGCGTAGGCGTCAGGCCATAATTTTTTATAATTCTTGTATTTTGCTCTATTTTTGCTCCTTTTTGCTCCTTTTTCACCCTTTTTCCTTTTTTGGATCTTTTTACATCACCTACATCCAAAAACACAAAAATACCTTTCATTAAAGCATAATATCCTTAGAAATTGATAAAAATCAAGGCATGAAAAAAGGTATATTTTTTTCATGGATCAATTATTTCATTTCTAAAACATAATTTTGAAATCTTCTTAAAGAAACTCATTTACATAATTTGCATGTTAAAACTTTTATAGTTAAGGGTCACTTGAGGACAAGTAACATTTTTAGTTTGGGGGATTTTGATACGCCTAAAATATATAGTATTTTTATGCACATGTTTATACCTATTTTTGATGAGATTGCACTTTAGTGGAATGTATTTTGTGTTTTTCTTGCAGGTATGATGAAAGGAACGAAAAAGTTCCAAATTTGAAGTAAAATTGTGAAGTTTGAGAAATTTGGCCTCTGGCCCCTAAGCGCCAAAGTGCCGACGCTTAAGCGCCAAATTTAAAAATTAAATTTAAATGAATTTTGACGCCATTTTCAAGGGGTAATTGAAGCAAATTTTGGTGGTGACTTCCTTAACTTCCTTTGGGCGGAAAATTTGAATGAAGGGATGCATCTTTTGGTGGATACATTGAATTTGGATATGATTTGAAGGGACACTAAAACACCTTTTGGAAAATTATAAAAATGAAGCCTCATAATTTTCAAGGGGGTGTGGTTATTAGTGTTTAAAAGGGTTATTATTCAGTGTGTGTTATTAGAGTGTGTTAAGTTTTAAAGTTCTTCTTTTCTATAGTAGAGAGTAGAGAGTAAGAAAGGAAAAGGGTTGGTGTGAAGCCTTCTTCCCACCAATTTTCTTTTATCCTTATGTCTAGTTTTTATTGAAGTTTAAAGTCTTTATTAGAGTCACCAGAGTTGGGTGCCAACCTCTATAAAGTTGTATTATAGAAAGCAAAATTCCAAAGGAACTTCCAGAGTATGGTGGAGAGGATTTTCAAATAAGTATTTATCTTTGTTCTTGCATTTCGTTTTTAAGTAAGATTGTTGTGTTTTTATTATGCTTTATGCTTTCATATCAAGTTTTGTTTGTGTTCACTTCATGAATTCTTAGTAGTTTGGTTTATCGTTTTCTTTCTGAGATGATGAAGTAATTAAATTATGGAAGTAATGTTGTGGAAAGTATAAGTGTTTAATGTTGGAATAAATTGTGATGATTTAATTTCTTGATTTTAATTTACTTCTTGGTTTGGCCAATTAAGATGTTAAAATTTGTTGTGAGATTATGTAAGATCCAATGCGGTATTGTCTCAAACAATAATTGGAAAGAATCACATGTCATTATATGGGTGAGAATTGTAGTCCATATGATTGAATGCAAATATATTGGAAGATATGCTTTATTGGGGAGTAAAATTAGAGGACTTTAGAGTGACAGACTAAAGCCCTCTAATTTGGTTTGTTATTTTAAATTTTGTTATGAGATGTTAGCCCCCAGGTGGAGGGAATAGAGGGAACTCTAGAGTGAGAGCTGGTATCTTCCCTGCCTAACCCATATACAAAATTTCAAAATTTCAAATTAACCAATTTTCCTTATAGAACCATGTAAGGCTAAAAAATATAGTTGCTCATATTTGGCACAATACATTTAAATACCTTCACAACATAAAATTCTATAATTATTACTGATTCATTAAAGAAGGAAAAAGATATTTGATTCTTGCAACTTTTATATCGTGTTTAGAGTATTGATAATCTTATTTTATGTTTAACTTTTATTAAAAATATCAAAAAAAAACTTTTCAAAATTAAAACCTTAAAAGATACTTGCAAAAATCAATTAAAAAAGTAAAAAGTTAATTTTCTTATTTCTTTAAATTTTTACACATTTCACTGTGGGTTCGATATCTCAGGGCATAATCAGAAATTCTTAAATTACTTGATAAACGATACGTATACTTGCATAGAATGTCATATTATAAATCATTAATTTCATATCTAAATCGTAAGCATAAATATTCGGGCATCACGTTTTTTGCGTTGTTACCGGGGAAATTAATTAAAATTTCATTTAAAGAAAATTAAGAGAAATTGAAATTTTCTTTTCTTTACTTTTGTTAGTGTGTTTTGTTTTATTTTATTTAACGTTATATGTGTAGTTCAAGGTCTGAGGGACTTGTGCCTTACGATTCTGAATTAGAAAGAACAATCAGAAAAATCAAAAAAATTAAAAATTCTAAAAAAGATAAAAATATTCAAGAAATGCCAAACCATCAAAATAAAAATGTTCACATCCATCAAGAATTTAGACCTTTAAGAGAATATGTTAACTCTACAGTGGATGAACTTCATGGTAATATTCAACACCTTGTTGTAGCTGTTAATTCCTTTGAGCTTAAACCTGTTATTATCCAAATTGTGTCTAATAATCAGTTTGGGGGAGCACCAACTGAAGATCCTAATTTACATTTTGTCAACTTTCTATAGTTGTGTGCTACTTTCAAATATGATGGTGTTTCGGATGATGCTATTAGACTTATACTTTTTCCTTTCTCACTAAGGGATAAAGCTAAGATATGGTTAAAATCGTTAGCACCTGGATCTATCAGAACTTGGGGTGATTTAGCACAAAAATTTCTTGCTAAATATTTTCCACCATCAAAGATTGCGAAGCTTAGAAATGATATCACATCTTTTTGTCAGTTTGAAGGTGAATCTATATATGAAGCATGGGAACGATTTAAAGATCTCCTCAGGAAATGTCCACATCATTCGATACCATATTGGTTAATAATTCAAACCTTTTATAATGGATTAGTTTGATCTTTTAGATCTATTATCGATGCTGCAGGAGGATCACTAATGTCTAGACAATTTACTGATGCTTATGCTTTGATAGAAGAAATGGCTACTAATAATTTTCAATGGCCTTTTGAAAGGATAAATCCTAAGAAGGTAGCCAATATTCATGAAAATGAGGCTTTTGCAATGTTAACAAATCAAGTTGCTGAAATTTCAAGGAAGATGGACAAATTTGGAATGAATTTTTCTCAGCCAATTGCCATGATTGAAGAAAATTCGTTAAGTCAAATGGTTGATTCTCATACTTCACCAGAAACTTTGAATGCTATAAGTAAGCTTAATAACCCTTATTCTAATTATTATAACCCAGGTTGGAAGAATCATCCAAACTTTAATTGGAATACCAATAATGAGGGTGGTATTAATCAACAATGGGTGAACAACTAAGTAAACCCATTGGGGAATTAGAACAACTAAGGGAATAATAAATACAGACCAACCTATCCTCTAGGTTTTAATAATGCTTCACAATTTAAGGAGAAGAAGTTGTCTATTGAAGAAGTGGTATCACAAATGGGAAATCAATTGTAAAGTCAATGAGCTACAACAAGAAATATTGAAAATTAATTGGGACAGATTGCTAATACATTAAGTAATAGATCCCAAGGTATGCTTCCAAGTAATACTGAAGTAAATCCAAGAGATAAAAATAAAGATCATGTAAAAACAATTCTACTGAGAAGTGGAAGAGAGTTGGAAGGTAGAGTTCAAAAAGAAATTGAAGTAGAGAAAGAAGAGATTGAAGAACCAAAAGAGGACGCTCTGAAAGGTTTGGAAAGACATATTTCTCCACTTAAAAGAAAATTTGGAAAAACCACCACCTCCATTTCCTCAAAGACTTCGTCAGAAAAATTGGATAAACAATTTTCAAAATTTTTAGAGATATTTAAGAAGCTAGCAATCAATATTCCATTTGCTGAAGTCTTAGAACAGATGCCAAGCTATGTGAAATTTATGCAGGATATTTTCAACAAAAAAAGGAAGTTTGAAGATAATGAGACAGTTGCACTTAGTGAGGAGTGCAGTGCAATAATTCCAAAGAAGCTTCCTGAAAAGCTTAAAGATCCTAGTAGTTTCACAATTCCATGTGCAATCGGAGATAGATTTTATGGAAAAGCTTTATGTGATTTGGGTGCAAGCATTAACCTTATGCCTCTATCAATATTTAAAAGACTAGGATTAAGAGAAATAACTCCAACTACTGTAACTTTGTAATTAGCAGATCGATCGATCATATATCGTAAAGGAGTTATAAAAGATGTTTTGGTAAAAGTGGATCAATTTATTTTTCCTATTGATTTCATTGTGCTGGATATGGAGGAAGATAAAGAAATACCCATAATTTTAGGAAGACCTTTCCTAGCCACATGCAGAGTAGTGATAGATGTGTAAAAAAAGGAATTAACAATGAGAGTTAATGATCAGACTATTACATTCAACATTTAAAATTCTATGAAATATCCTGCAAGAGGTAAAGATGATGAATGTTATAGGATGGATGTTATCAAGTATTTTAGTGAATGTCATTTCAAATCAGCTTATGAAGAGAAATCTGAAAAAAAGAATTAGAACATGAGCAAGAAGAGGAGTTACATCATTCTGAAGATTTTCATAAGGAAGATCTAAATTATGTTCATGAAAACTTTGAATTGTTGGACATGACTGAAAAAGATGAATCTTTTGATCTATCAATTGAAAAACCTCCTGAACTTGAGTTAAAGATGCTTCCTAATCATTTAAAGTCTATTTTTCTAGGTGAGTCCTCAACTTTGCTAGTGATAATTTTTTCTCAATTAACTAAAACAGAAGAAGAGAGTTTGTTTGAAGTTTTAAAGAAGTACAAGAAAGCCTTAAGATGGACGATAGCTGATATTAAAGGAATTAGTCCTTCAATTTGTATGCATAGAATCCTTATGGAAGATAATTGTAAACCTACGACTGAACCTCAAAGGAGATTAAATCCTATTATGAAAGATGTTGTTAAGAAAGAAATTTTAAAGTGGTTGGATGCTGGGATTATCTATCCTATTTCAGATAGTGTATGGGTGAGTCTTATTCACTATGTTCCTAAGAAAGGAGTAACTATGACTGTTAATGGGTGGCGGATATGCATTGATTATAGAAATTAAATCGCCCTACAAGGAAAGATCATTTTTCACTCCCATTTCAAGATAAGATGTTGGATAGACTGGCTGGGCATAAATACTATTGTTTTCTGGATGGATATACTAGGTACCACCAAATTCAAATTGCTCCTGAGGATCAAGAGAAAGCAACGTTTACCCGTCCTTATGGTATGTTTGCTTACAGAAGAATGTCATTTGGTTTATGTAATGCCTTTCCTACATTTCAGAGATGTATGATGGTTATTTACTGCGATTTAATTGAAAAAGGGATTGAAGTTTTTATGGATGAATTTTTAGTGTTTGGAAGTTCATTTGAATCATGTTTAGAACATTTATCTAAAGAACTAAAACGCTGTGAAGAAACTAATTTGGTCCTTAATTGGAAGAAATGTCAATTTATGGTAGCACGAGGAATTGTATTAGGACATAGAATATCAAAAAAAAGTTTAGAGGTGGATCCTACAGAAACTCAATTTATCTCTAATTTACCTTGTCCAACAAATGTAAATGGAATTAGAAGTTTTTTGGGACATGCTGGATTCTATAGGCATTACATTAAAGACTTTTCAAAAATTTCAAAATCCTTATGATATTTATTGGAAAAGTATGTAATTTTTATGTTAAAGATGAATGCCTAAAAGCTTTTGAAACATTAAAAGAAAAATTAATCACTGCACCTATTATAATTTCACCAAAATGGGAAAAACCTTTTGAACTAATGTGTGATGCTAGTGTTATGCTATTTGTGTTGTTTTAGGTCAAAAATATGATAAAATTTTCAAAGTAATTTACTATGCTAGTAAAACTCTTAATGAAGCTCAAATTAACTATACCACTACTGAGAAAGAGTTATTAGCTATAGTGTTTGTTTTTGATAAATTTTGATCATATTTAATTGGAACTAAATGTGTAGTGCATACTGATCATTCTGCTATAAAATATTTAATGAAGAAGAAAGATGCAAAACCGAGATTGATTAGATGGATTCTTCTTTTGCAAGAATTTGATTTTGTGATAATAGATAAGAAGGGTGCTGATAATCAAATTGCTGATCATCTATCCAGGCATGAAATTGAAAAATCTTTTAGTGATACTGAAGAAATTAATGAACATTTTCTGGATAAAAAATTGTTCACTATTAACGAATGGTGTATTACGTGGTATGCCGACATTGTAAACTTTATTGTTAGTGATATTATACCATATGGTTTGACATACCAAGAAAGGAAGAAGTTTTTATCTGATGCTAAAACTTATTTTTGGGATGACCCATTTTTATATAAACAAGGAAAGGATATGATCATTCAAAGATGTGTGCCTTTAGAAGAAACTTATGAAATTATTAAAAAATGTCATAATTCTGATTATGGGGGATATTTTAGAGTTGATACAACTGCTTATAGAATTTTACAATCTGGATTTTATTGGCCTACAATTTTTAAATGTGTTAATTCATATATTAAAAATTGTGATCGATGTCAGCGTGTAGGCAATATTTCTAGAAGAAACGAGATGCCCCTCAATTATATGTTGGAAGTTGAAATGCTTGATGTTTGGGGATTAGATTTCATGGGACCATTTACGCCATCTGTCAGAAGTATTTATATTTTAATAGCAATATACTATGTATCCAAATGGATTAAAGTCGTTGCTTTACCTGAATGTAATGCTCAAAGTGTTGCAAAGTTTTTAAGAAAGAATATATTTTACAGATTTGGAATACCAAGAGTAATCATAACAGATGGGGGAAGTCATTTTAGAAATGTGATTATGGAGAAGTTAGTAAAGAAATATCATATTAACCATCGCATTGCTACTGCTTATCATCCGCAGACAAGTGGTTTGGTTGAATTATCCAATCGTGAAATTAAAAGAATATTGGAAAAGATTGTTAATCCAAACAGAAAGGATTAGTCACAGAACTGGATTATGCTTTGTGGGCTTATATGACTGCTTATAGAACTCCTATAGGGATGTCCCCATATAGGCTTATTTTTGCAAAAGCTTGTCATTTGTCTGTTGAACTTGAGCATAAAGCATATTGAGCTATAAAAGAGTTCAATTATAATTTAAAGGATGTTGCTGAGAAGAGATTATTGCAATTAAATGAGCTTGAAGAGATAAGAAATTAACCTTATGAAAATGCTAAGATCTAAGAGAAAATGAAGTTATGGCATGATCGGAAGATTCTTACTAAAAATCTTGAACCAGGACAAAAAGTTTTGTTGTATAATTCAAGGTTGAAAATTTTTGCTGGAAAACATAAGTCCAAATGGATGCGTCCATTTATTGTGATAAAAGTTTATTCTTATGGAGTTGTGGATATTCAAGATCCTAAGACTGGAAAAATATTCAAAGTTAATGGTCATAGACTTAAACCTTATTTTTCAGTCAATCAATTTAAACCTGATGAGAATCTGATATTGGGTCACTCAGAATAAATTCTAGGTATTTCAGGCTAAAGATATTATACCAAGTGCTTTGTGGGAGGCAACCCATATTTATCGGTGTGTTTTGCTTCATAGTTATCAGTGTATTTTGTTTTATGTTTGCTTTGTGTGCTTTTTTGGTTTGTTTTTATGATTATGTGGTAGTATTTTGAAGAGATTAGTTATAGTGGTGTTTATTTAACATTAAAGGATGACTAGAAAGAGTCAGAATGAAAAATTTAGACATTTGGCAGACCTGTGTAAAAATGTGCACTGGTGGCTAAGCGCCGCCTGGTTGGCGCTTAAGCGTTGCAGTTAAGAAAAATGTGATAAATGAATTTCTAGAAGCCAAAATCTTGTGGAAGTGGTTTTAGAAGTTATTTTGGAGTTTTAAAACGTCTATGGACGGTTTTAGCACTTCCCATGTCTATAAAAAGGCCCTGGATTAAGAGAAACACTTGCCCCAGTCCCTATTTTCATTCCTGAGTTTTAAGAAGAGTGTTTTGAGTGCAACAATATCTTCTTGGGAGAGTGAAATTAAGAAGAATGTGGAAGCCAACAAGAAGAAATTTATCAGTGAAAGTGTGCAAGAGTTATACAATGGATTCCTAGTAGTTAGTATTCAAGATATTGCAGAAAGGATTGTGAATATTGAAGCCAATGCAGAATCAATTGAAGAAAAGGTAAATGAAACTAACGCTCATTTAATGCATATGGGATGAAAACTTAAAATGCAATTCTGTCATACAAGTCATGTGGAAGAAGAAGATAAGGTGATGTTTCTGAAAAACAAATTGTTAGAAGAAGAAGAAGATGTGACCATCGCCCGTTTTATCAGATCTATATTCCAGATGGCTCAGATAGAACTAATGGTGGTTCTGGATACATTCAACATAATGGAGATTGGAATTAATTTTAGTATAGTCTAGTGTTGTGATTTTATGTGTTAAGTGTTTAGTGTCTAGTGTTATATGTTTGTGTTTTATTGAACTTTAATGTGTATTTGATTACATCTTGATGATGCAAATTTATCTTTGTTTTGATATATTTGAATTATTGTGTATTTGGAAATTTCATCCAAAAAGATTAGATAGAAATTTTTAGTTTATATTAAGTGTGATTGTTTTAAATGAAAGTTTGTGTTTGTGTAAATTTGTTTGGAATTGATGGAAATTTAACTTTCTTTGGAAAATTAGTAAGGTTTATAAGGGAGAAATTATTATTTAAAGTGATTTAGGGTGATTAACAAAGGGTTTTAGTACATTTTTAAATTAATTGTGCAAATAAGGATGCTGGCGGCTAAGCGCCAGAACTTAGGCGCTTAAGTGCTAGAATTCGTGGCTAAGCACCGAAGCCTCGCGCAAACTAATTTTTGCAGTTAAAAACCTAAAAATTTATATTTTTAACACCTCCCGTCACCCTCAACCTCTCAAAGTCGTGAAATAGGATTTAGGGCATCCTTAAGTGAGATCAATTAAGAGCTGATTTCAACGAGATTTGTCAGATTTGAATTCCTTGAGGTATGAGCACTACTCCTAAGTAAGAATTTTTTATTTTCACCATATATTTTGAGTACATTATTGAAAAATTTTAAGATCATTATTTATGGTGAAATTTGAGGAAAAGCATGAAAAATTGCTTGGATTTAGTGGAAATTACCTTTGGATGTTAAATTAGCAAGTTTAGTTTAATTTTGGAATTTATGGTGAATTTTTGCTATTTTTTTAGAGACGGCTCCAAAGTCAAAGCGCTCAAAAGATAAAGAGAAATTTGATTCCAACAAATTTGTTAGTGCCAGAGCTGAGTATCGAGTGTGTCGTCAAGTAAATTGATTCCAGAACGAGTGTATAGTAAGACAGGAGAAGTTGTTGAAGAAATGATTACTATAAAGAATTAGGAGAATTACTGTTACTTCTCCGTTGTCGTTGTTGTTTCTGTGGTCAGAGAGTTTTATGCAAACTTTCCTGCAGTAGAAGAAAATTTGGTGATGGTTAGAGGTGAACAAGTACATTTTTCACCTGCGGTAATCAATGTCTTTTACCACTTACCTCCTGTGGTGTTTTATTTTTATGCTAATTATCATCCTACTGAAGGAGAATTAGAAGAGATCATATCATTTCTGACTGATGGAAGAGGTTTATGGAAGATAATAAATGAAAGAAGAGAAAAGTTTCAAGCCTCTAAGTTGAATGTCATTTCAAAGGCATGGCATTATTTTATCTCATCTAAACTGTTGCCTTCAAGTCAAACTAGTGAAATTACAAGGGAGAGAGCAGTTCTGAATCATTGTATTCAGTTGGGAAAGCCTATTGATGTAGGGGCTATTATGTTTGATTATGTGATGAACTATGTCAGATCTGCTACTACCTCAGGTATGGGATTTCCATCCTTAATTCATTCGATTTGTGAGCCATCTGGTTTTAAGTTTGAAACAAGGGAGGAAGTTCTTCTGCCATTGAGACCTATTATCAGAGTAAACATTGGTGCTTACACTGTACATTCAAAGTTTGGCTGGAGAGGAGGATTTACAACTTCCATGGCTTCTGCTTCTGCTGCTTCTACTTCCTGATACACCTAAAATATATAATATTTTTTATGCACATTTTTATTCCTATTTTTGATGAAATTGAACTTTAAAGGAAGGTATTTTGTGTTTTTCTTGCAGGTATGATGAAAATGAGTGATTATGATGAAATGAGCAAAATTGGATCACATTTGGAGCAGAAAAACGAAAAATGAAAATTTGGGCACTGGCGGCTAAGCGCCGCTAGGCCTGCACTTAGCCGCCACAGTTAAAAATTGAGATTAACATATATTTGGTGCCATTTTCAAAGGGGATGGGATGCAACTCTTGGTGGTAACTTCCATAACTTCCTTTGGGCGGCAAGTTTGAATGAAGGGGTGCATTCTTTGGTGGATACATCGAATCTGGACACATTTTGAAGAGACACCAAGGCACCTTTTGGTTTAATTTTTAAAGAGAGTCTTAGGAAAGATTAGGGGCTCTTCCATTCCATTTTGAAGAGAGTTTTCACAGGGTTTTTATTGTATTAGGAGTAGGAGTAGAGAGTAGAAAAGAGAAAAGGGTAGGATTAAAGTCTTCTTCTTCCCACTTCTTTTTTTTCCTTTAGTTTAGTTTTTATTGAAGTCTGAAGTCTGTTTCTGAATCATCGGAGTTGGGAGACTCTCTCTGAGGAGTAGTTTAGTGAAGAGTCAAAGTTTCAGTGGAACTTCCTGAGTCTTGGGAGAGGATTTTCATATAAGTGTTTACTTTTGTTCTTACATTTAGTTTTTAAATAATACTTGTTGTGCTTGTTGTTTTTCTTATGGTTTTTAATTTCAAATCAATGTATTTTTGTATTTTCTCATTGCATTCTAAGTAGTTTACTTTATCTTTTTCTTTCTTAAATGAAGAAGTAAGTAATTCATGAAGAAGTGTTGTAGAATGTATATGTGTTTAAAGTTGGAAGAAGTTGTGAAGATTGATTCTATAAACTTATTTACTTCTTAATTTGGCCTATTAAGATGTAAAATTTGTTGTGAGATTATGTAATATCCAATGCGGTATTGTCTCATAAAAGTTAGTAAGAATCACATGCAATTATATGGGTGAAAATTGTAGTTCATATAATTGAATGCAATATATTAGAAGATGTTTTAAAGGGGAGTAAAATTAGAGGATTTTTAGTGTGACAGGCTAAAAGCACCTAATTTGGTTTGAAGTTTTGAATTTTGTTATGAGAAGTTAGCCCCAGGTGGAGGGAATTGAGGGAACTCTAGAGTGAGAGCTGGTATCTTCCCTGCCTAACCATGTTCAAAATGATAAAATTTCAAATTAACCAATGTTCTTTATAGAACCAAGTAAGGGTAAAGAATACATTTGCTTCTATTCATCACAACAAATTTAAATACTTCCACAATAATACTTTCATAATTATTACTACTTTATAAAGGAAAGAAAAATATATTCTAGTTAATAGTATTTTTTATACCTTGTTTACAGTTATTATCATTTCAATTTCTTGTTTGACTTTTATAAAAAAATTTAAAGAGTGAAATCAATTATCAAACTTTTCAAAATCAAAACATACTTTTAAAAGCCAATTAAAAAAGTAAAAAGATAATTTTCTTATTTCTTTAAATATTTATCACTTTTCTTGTGGGTTCGATATATCGAGGCTTAATCAAAAAGTCTTGCATTACTTGATAAACGATACGTATACTTGTGTAATATCCACGTTATAAATCATAATTTTAATATCAAAATCATAAGCATATATATCCAGCGAGATCAAGTCGTTGTCACCGTTGCTAATTTTCATATCATAATTGTAAGTATAAATATCAGGTGGATCAAGTTTTTGGCATCGTTGCCGGGGAAAGAAATTAAATAAAATTACATTTTAAAGAAAATTAAGAAATTTTAAATTTTTTCTTTTCTTTATTTTTGTTAGTGTGTTGTGTTTTGTTTTATTTTATTATTGTATGTGTAGTTTAGGTTCTGAGGGACTTGTGCCTTACGATTCTGAATTAGAAAGAAATATCAAAAAAATAAAAAAAAATTAAAAACACAGAAAAAAGATAAAAATATTCAAGAAATGGCAAATCATCAAGATCAAAATGTTGGATCCATCAAGAATTAAGACCTTTAAGAGATTATTTTAACCCTACAGTGGATGAACTTTGTGGTAGTATTCAAAAGCCTGTTGTAGCTGCTAATTCTTTTAAGCTTAAATCTGTTATTATCCTAATGGTGTCTAATAATCAGTTCGGGGGAGCAGCAACTGAAGATCCTAATTTGCATCTTGCTAATTTTCTAGAGTTGTGTTATGATGGTGTTTCGGTTGATGCTATTGGACTTAGACTTTTTCCTTTCTCACTAAGGGATAAAGCTAAAATAGGGTTACATTCGTTAGCACCTGGATCAATTAGAACTTGGGGTGAACTGTCACAAAAATTCCTTGCTAAATATTTTTCACCATCTAAGACTGCTAAGTTGAGAAATGATATTACATCGTTTTGTCAGTTTAAAGGGGAATCAATATATGAAGCATGGGAAAGATTTAAAGATCTCCTCGGGAAATGCCCACATCATTCGATACCAGATTGGTTAATAATTTAAACTTTTTATAATGGATTAGTTGGATCTCTTAGATTAATCATCAATGCTACTACTGATGGATCATTAATGTCTAAACAATATTGTGATGCTTATGCTTTAATTGAAGAAATGGCTACTAATAATTTTCAATGGCCTTCTGAAAGGTTACATCCTTAAAAGGTAGCCAGTGTTTTTGAAAATGATGCTTTTATAATGTTAGCAAATCAAGTTGCTGTTGTTTCAAGTAAGATAGACCAATTTGGGATGAATTTTTCTCAGCCACATTCCATGATTGAAGAAAATTCATTAGGCCAAATGGTTGATTCTTATTCTTCAACAGAAACTGTTAATGTTATAATTAAACCTAACAACCCATATTCCAATTATTATAACCCAAGTTGGAAGAATCATCCAAATTATAACTGGAATACCAATAATCGAGGTAGTCTTATCAACAGATGGGGGAACCACCAAGTAAACCCATTAGGGAATTGGAACAACCAAAAATAATAATAATAATAAATTAACTTATCCTTCAGGTTATAACAATGCTTTACAATTAAAGGAGAAGAAGTTATCTATTGAAGAAGTGGTGTCACATATGGGAAATCAATTACAAATTCAAGGAGCAACCATCAAAAATATTGAAAATCAATTGGGACAAATTGCAAATGTCTTAAGTAATAGATCCCAAGGAATGCTTCCAAGTAATACTGAAGTAAATCCAAGAGATAAGAATAAAGAACAAGTAAAGACAATTCAACTGAGAAGTGGAAGAGAATTGGAAGATAGAGTTCAAAAAGAAACTGAAGTAGAGAAAGAAGAGATTGAAAAATCAAAAGAGGACGCTCTGAAAGGTTTGGAAAGACATGTTTCTCCACTAAGGTTGATTTAGAAAAACCACCACCTCCATTTCCTCGGAGACTTCATCAATAAAAGTTGGATAATCAATTTTCAAAATTCTTGGAGATATTTAAGAAGCTTACTATTGATATTCCATTTGCTGAAGCTTTAGAACAAATGCCAAGCTATGCGAAATTTATGAAAGATATTCTTAACAAAAAAAGGAAGTTTAAAGATAATGAGACTGTTGCACTTAGTAAGGAGTGCAGTGCAATAATTCAGAAAAAGCTTCTTGAAAAGCTTAAAGATCATGGTAGTTTCACAATTTCATGTGCAATTGGAGATAGATTCTATGGAAAAGCTTTATGAGATTTGGGTGCAAGCATTAACCTTATGCCTCTATCAATATTCAAAAGACCGGGACTAGGAGAAATAACCCCAACTACTGTAACTCTGCAATTAGCAGATCGTTCGATTACGTATCCTAAAGGAGTTATAAAAGATGGTTTGGTTAAAGTGGATCATTTTATTTTTCCTGTTGATTTCATTGTATTAGATATGGAGGAAGATAAAGAGATACCTATAATTTTGGGAAGAACTTTCCTAGCTACAGGTCGAGCCATGATAGATGTGCAAAAAGGGGAATTAACGATGAGGGTTAATGATCGATACGTTACATTTAATATTTCAAAATCGATGAAATATCCTGCTAGAGGTAAAGAAGATGAATGTTATAGGATGGATGTTATCAAATATTTGAGTGAATGTCATTTCAAATCAACTTATGAAGAGAAATTTCAAAGAGAAGAATTGGAACATAAACAAGAAGAGGAGTTACTTAATTCTGAAGATTTTCAAGAGGAAAAGTTAAAGTATGTTCGTGAAAGTTTTGAATTGTTGGATTTGACTGAAAAAGATGAATCTTATTGTCCATCAATTGAAAAACCTCCTGAACTTGAGTTAAAAATGCTTCCTGATAATTTGAAGTATGTTTTTCTAGATAAATCCTCAACTTTACCAGTTATAATTTCCTCTCAATTAACTGAAAAAGAAGAAGAGAGTTTGCTTGAAATTTTGAAGAAGCACAAGAAAGCCTTTGGATGGATAATTACTGATATTAAAGGAATCAGTCCTTCAATTTGTATGTATAGAATTCTTATGGAAGATAATTGCAAACCGTGGGCTGATCCCCAAAGGAGATTAAATCCTATCATGAAAGACGTTGTTAAGAAAGAAATTTTAAAATGGTTGGATGCTGGAATTATCTACCCTATTTCAGATAGTGCATGGGTTAGTCCTATTCACGGTGTTCCTAAGAAAGGAGGAGTGACTGTGACTGTTAATGAAAAGAATGAAATAATACCAACAAGACAAGTTACAGGGTGGCGAATATGCATTGATTATATAAAACTAAATCTTGCCACAAGGAAAGATCACTTTCCACTCCCATTTCTGGATCAAATGTTGGATAGACTGGCTGGGCATAAATACTTTTGTTTTCTGGATGGATATACTGGTTACCACCAAATTTAAATTGCTCCTGAGGATCAAGAGAAAACTATGTTTACAAGTCCTTATGGTACATATGCTTTTAGAGGAATGCCCTTTGGTTTATGTAATGCCCCTGCTACATTTCAGAGATGTATGATGGCTATTTTTTGTGATTTAATTGAAAAAGGGATTGAAGTTTTTATGGATGACCTTTCAGTGTTAGGAATTTTGTTTGAATCATGTTTAGAACATTTATCTAAGGTTCTAAAATGTTGTGAAGAAACTAATTTGGTCCTTAACTGGGAATAATGCCAATTTATGGTAGCAGGAGGAATTGTTTTGGGACATCGGATTTCAGAAAAAGGTTTGAAGGTAGATCCTGCAAAAATTTAAGTTATATCTAATTTACCTTGCCAAACCAATGTAAGTGGAATTAAAAGTTTTTTAGGACATGCTGGATTCTACAAGCGTTACATCAAAGATTTTTTAAAGATTACAAAACTTTTATGTCGTTTACTGGAAAAGGATGCAATTTTTAATTTTGATGATGATTGCCTCAAAGCCTTTGAAACATTAAAAGAAAAATTAATCACTACACCTGTAATAATTTCACCAAATTGGGAAAAACCTTTTGAATTGATGTGTGATGCTAGTGATTATGCTATTGGTGTTGTTTTAGGACAAAAATATGATAAAATTTTCAAAGTTATTTATTATGTTAGTAAAACTCTTAATGAAGCTCAAATTAATTAAACCACTACTGAGAAAATGTTATTAGCTATAGTATTTGCCTTTGATAAATTTCGATCATATTTAATTGGAACTAAATGTGTTGTGTATACTGATCATTTTGTTATCAAATACTTAATGAAGAAAAAAGATGTAAAACCGAGACTGATAAGATGGATTCTTCTTTTTTAAGGATTTGACTTTGAGATAGTAGATAGAAAGCGCTCTGAAAATCAAATTGCTAATCATTTGTCCATGCTTGAAATTGAAAAATCTCTCTATGATGTTAAAGAAATTAATGAACATTTTCCTGATGAAAAATTATTCACTCTTAATGAGTGGTGTGTTCCATGGTATGCAAACATAGTAAATTTTATTGTCAGTGATATTATACCCTATGGTTTGACATATCAGGAAAAGAAGAAATTTTTGTCTGATGCTAAGAGTTTTTTTTTTGGATGACCCATTTTTATATAAACAAGAAAATAATCTTATAATTCGAAGATGTGTACCTTTGGAAGAGACTTATGAAAATATTCAAAAATGTCATGATTCTGATTATGGGGGACATTTTGGAAGTGATAAAACTGCATATAAACACTTACAATCTAAATTTTATTGACCTACAATTTTTAAGGATGTGAATGGTTATATTAAAAATTGTGATAGATTTCAGCGTGTAGGCAATATTTCTAGGAGAAATGAGATGCCCCTCAACTATATGTTAGAAGTTGAAATATTTGATGTTTGGGGATTAGATTTTATGGGACCATTTACACCATCTTTCAGAAATGTTTATATTTTGATGGCAGTAGATTATGTTTTCAAATGGATTGAAGATATTGCTCTACCTCTATGTGATGCTCAAAGTGTTGCAAAGTTTTTAGAAAATAATATATTTTGCAGATTTGGAATACCAAGAGTAATCATAACTGATGGGAGAAGTCATTTTAGAAATGCGATTATTGGGAAGTTAGCAAAGAAATATCATATTAATCATCGCATTGCTACTGCTTATCATCTGCAGACAAGTGATTTGGTTGAATTATCCAATCGTGAAATTAAAAAAATATTGGAAAAGACTGTTAATCCAAAAAGAAAGTATTGGTCAATCAAACTGGATTATTCTTTGTGGGCCTATAGGACTGTCTACAGAACCCCTATAGGAATGCCCCCAAATAGGCTGATTTTTTGAAAAAGCTTGTTATTTACCTATTGAACTTGAGCATAAAGAATTTTGGGCAATTAAAGAGTTCAATTATAATTTGAAAGAAGTTGCTGAGAAGAGATTATTGCAATTAAATGAGCTTGAAAAGATAAGGAATGAATCTTATGAAAGTGCTAAGAATTATAAGGAAAAGATGAAGTTATGGCATGATCGGAAGATTATTACTAAAAATCTTGTCTTGTATGACAGAAAGTTTTACTGTATAATGTCATATTGAGAATTTTTTCTAGAAAACTTAAGTCCAGGTGGATGGATTCTTTTATTGTGATGAAAATTTATTCCTTTGGAGCTGTGGATATTCAAGATTCTAAGACTGGAAAAATATTTAATGTTAATGCAAAAATACTTAAACCATATTTTTCAGTCGAGCAATCTAAGTCTGATGAGAATCTGATGTTGGGACACTCAGAATGAGTTATGGGTTTGTCAGGCTGAAGAAGTTAAACCAAGCGCTTTGTGGGGAGGCAACCCATAATTATCGGTGTGCTTTGCTTTATGTTTGTTTTGTGTGCTTTGCTTGCTTTGTTTGGTTTATTTTTATGTTTTTAGTGGTAGTAATTTGGAGTTTTTAAACTAAATAGAGTTTATTTGCCTTTATTTGATGACTTAGAGGAGTCAGAATGAAAATTTGGACATTTGGCAGACCTGTGCTAAATTGAACACTGGCGGCTAAGTGCAGCCTAGTTAGCGCTTAGGCGTCGAAGTTACAAAAAATGTGAAAAATGAGATTCTAGAAGCTTAGATCTTGGGGAAGATGTTTTGGAAGTTATTTTGGAATTTTAAAACATCTTGGGGTAATTTTAGCACTTCCCAAGTCTATAAAAAGAACCTGATTTAAGAGAAACTCTTGCCGCAAGTCCTATTTTCATTTCTAAATCTTAAAAACAGTATTTTGAGTACATCATGTCTTCCTAGGAGAATGAGATTAATAAGAAGCAAGATTCTTACAAGAGTAAGTTCATTAGTGACAGTGCTAAAGAGTTATTCAATGGATTTCTCGTTGTTAGTATTTAAGGGATTGCAAAAATGATTGCAAAAATTGAAGCCCGAGTGACTTGATAGAAGCAAAGATCAATGAAACTAACTTACATTTGGAGCACATGGGATGGCAACTCAAGATGCAATTCAATCATTCAAGTTACGTGGAAGAAGCGGATAAGGCGATATTTTTGAAGAACAAATAGATTGAAAAAGAAGATATAAGAATGAACAATTATCGCTCGTTCTATCAGATTTATATTCCAGAAGGGTCAAATGAGAATAATAGTGGTCCTGGATATAATCCGCCTAATGGGGAGTGGAATTAACTAGGCTTTGTTCCTATATGTTTCGTGTTCTTATGTGTTTTGTTTGGTGTGTTTAGTGTTTATGTTTGAGTTTTAATTACGCATTATATTGTGATAGTTACATCCTAGAGATGTAAACTTATCAGTTTAAGATTAATTCTCTTGTATCTAGAGAAGTTCATCCTATGAATGTGGATAGAAATTCTAGGATTGTATTAAGTGTTATGTTTGTGTTAATATATATAAGTTTGTGTTTATGTGAAATTTGTTTGGAATCAATGAATATTAATCATTTGAATTGGAATATTGGAAGATTTATGGGGAAGAGATAATTATTTTGAAGAGATTAAGATGATTAACGAAGTGGTTTAAATCATATACCCTAATTGTGAAAATCTGGGTATTGGCAGCTAAGCGCCAGATTTCATGGCTAAGCACCGAAGGGTTCGTGCTTAGGCGCCAGTTTGCGAAAATTGGTTCCCAGCAATTAAAAACCCATGAATCGCCATTTTAACTCCCCTGTTCATCTTCAACCCATCGTTTTCACGTGAGAGAGTCTAGGGCATCCTTGATTTGGACCATTTAAGAGCAAATCTCAACAAAAATTTGTAAATTTGGATTCCTTGACGTAAGAGCACTACTCCTAAGTAAAAATTTTTTATTTTCACCATGTATTTTGAGTACATTTTGAAAATTCTTAAAATCACTATTCATGGTGAAAGTTTGAGGAAAAACTTAAGAAATTGCTTGGATTTAGTGGAAGCATCTTTTAGAAGATAATTTAGCAAGTTTAGTTTGATTTTGGAATTTATGATAATTTTTTTGTGGATTTTTAGAGATGACTCCAAAGTCAAAGCACATGAAACAAAAGATGAAGTTTAATTCCGACAAATTTGTTAGTGCGAGGGCTGAGGAACGATACGTCGATACGTTGCAGTCACGTAAATTAATTCCTCAGAGAGTGTTCAGTAAGCCAGGAGAATTAATTGAAGATTTGATTGCTAGGAGGAACTGGGAGAACTAATGTTGCTTCTCTGTTGTTGCTGTTGTTTCTGTTGTTAGAGAATTCTATGCGAATTTGCCTGCATCAAAAGAGAATTTGGTGATGGTTAGGGGGCAAGACGTTGACTTTTCTTCTGGGGTAATTAACACTTTCTATCAACTGCCTCCTGCTATGTTTTGTTTTTATTCTAATTTTCATCCTATGGAGGGAGAGTTAAATGAGATAATGGGATTTTTGACTGATGGGAGAGGATTATGGAAAATAACAAATGATAGAAGAGTGAATTTTCCTGCTTCCAAATTAAATGCCACTTCTAAGACATGGCATTATTTTATCTCTTCTAAACTGCTGCCTTCAAGTCATACTAGTGAAGTGATGAGGGAAAGAGTCTGTTTTGAACTATTGCATTCAATGAGGAAGCTATAGTTATTGGAGCAATCCTTTATGATTATATCGTGAATTGTGCCAGATCTACCACTACTGCAGGTATGGGATTTTCTTCCCTGATTCATTCATTATGTGAACGGTCTGAAATGAAATTTGAAACCTGGAAAGAGATACTTCAGCCTTTGAGACCTATCACCTGTGTAAAAGTTGGAGCTTACACTGTACATTCAGAATTTGGCTGGAGAGGAGGATTTGGTAGGGCTTCTACTGCTTCTACTTTTGTTTCTTCTTCTGCTGCATTTACTTCTCGTGCTACTACTTCACGTGCTTCATCATCTACTGGTTCACAGACTGGTTTATTAAGAAAAATTTTGAAGAAGGTGAGTCTTACTCGAGAGCATATGAAAGATGTGGATGGTAAGATGGATAATGTGGAGAGATATATTGTAAAACATGATGAGTATGAGGAGAATTATTAGCATTATTTGGATAGACTGATTAGAGGTGATCAGAGTGCTGAGATGCCCCCTCATCCATTCTACATACCTTATGTGCCATCTAGGGATTGGAACGAGTAGGATGATGATGATGAGGATGAAGAGTAGATGTATGTTGTTTGTTTTAGTTGTTGTGTTGTTGTGATGTGTTATTGTGTACTTTATCTAGTATTTTGTTTGATGATTGTGTTGTAATGTGAACTCTGATAGTATGTAGATTGTAGTTGTACTATTTATCTGTTATGCATATTCAGATGTATTGTTGTTGGATTGATGTTTTATATGTTGCTTTGAGTGTAGTGTGTGTGGTAGTAAATGTTTTATTGTGTATGTTGTACTAGAGTTTTTTTTTAATGTGTACTTTAATTCTAAAACTGTTAGGAGATTAGAGAACACTATATAAACTACTATTTAGGAAACTACATGCTTAAAAACTTTACAAAAATCTACCACTACCATTTGCTATCTAGTATCAGTGTGATTTCAGTTGGTGTGTCTTTGCTTTGAAAACCTCCACTACTGTAGAAGTCTTTTGAAAATTTTACTTGTGTTATAAAGAGAAAATGTTTTGAAAAACTGAATTTGATTTCATTTTACTCCTGTTGTTTAAATTGTTATGCTTGCATATTTAGGATATTTAAATTCCTGCAAGCATGTTATGTTAGTCTTTAATTCTCACCCATGCATCATTTCTTATGCTTAAATGTTTTATCCTAACTAAAAATTAAATTTTGGGGGGGAAATTTAAAAAAAAACAAAATTTTTTTTCAAAAACCTAAAGTTTTATTTGTTCTCAAGAATACTTAAAATAAATCTTATTTCTTGATTGAGAACAATTATGTATATGAATTTATATTAGGGGAACAAAAATTTTGAATATAGAAATGAATAAAAGAATTTAGTTAAAATTTATAGTAATCATGAAAAACTTAAAGTTAAAATTTTCTTAGTGAAGAGATGTTAAATATAGCTATCTATCTTTAGTAAGAAATTTTATATTTTTAGATAAATAGAAGATTTGACTTTTATTCTTCAAAGCTTAAATTTCTTTTATTGAGGAATACTTTTCAAATACTATTATTATGATTTTTAAGTGAAAGATATATATCTGACCTTTTATTTTAAATGGAAGGGTGGAATTCAAAATTATTAAAGGCATATCCAGATACAGAAATCAATGCCTTAGAAAAAGAAAAAAAAAGAGAGAGAAAAAGAAAAAGAAAAGAAAAAGAAAAAGAAAAAGTGAGAAATAGTATGTAAAAAGGGAGGAGGAGCTTGAGGATTTAAGGGTCTAATCAAAAATTGGTTCCATACCTAAAAATTTAACATATAAGTTCAGAGAAAATCTAAAGCTTAAGGTTATAATGTAGTAAGTAAAATTATTTTCAAATAAAGATTTTTAAGTGAGAAAAATAAGATCTTTGAATCCTATATTTTGAAGAATCTACAAATATTTCTAAATTAGATAGAGACTTATATTTGTAACTTTTCTTTCCTTAAGAACTTTCTAAACTTTAAGTTGGTCTTAATTACTGAAATTTTTTCTAAATTGAACTATTCAATTTCTAGAACAAAATTTTGTTATCTTCCTAAAAAACTCATTACATAATTTGCATGTTAAAATTTTTTTTGAGATTAATTGTCACTTGAGGACAAGTAACATTTTAAGTTTGGGGGATTCTGATACACCTAAAATATATAGTATTTATTATGCACATTTTTATACCTATTTTTGATGATATTGCACTTTAATGGAAGGTATTTTGTGTTTTTCTTGCAGGTATGATGAAAATGAGTGATTATGATGAAAGGAGCAAAATTGGATCAAATTTGGAGCAAAAAAATGAAAAATGAAATTGTGCTTAGCCTCCACAGTTAAAAATCGAGATTAACTTGAATTTGGTGTCATTTTCAAAGGGGATGGGATGCAACTCTTGGTGGTAACTTCCATAAATTCCTTTGGGCAGCAAGTTTGAATGAAGGGGTGCATTCTTTGGTGGATACATCGAATCTGGACACATTTTGAAGAGACACCAAGGCACCTTTTGGTTTAATTTTTAAAGAGAGACTTAGAAAAGATTAGGGGCTCTTCCATTGCATTTTGAAGAGAGTTTTTACAGAGTTTTTATTGTATTAGGAGTAGGAGTAGAGAGTAGAAAAGAGAAAAGGGTAGGATTGAAGCCTTCTTCTTCCCACTTCTTTTCTTTCCTTTAGTTTAGTTTTTATTGAAGTCTGAAGTCTGTTTCTGAATCATCAGAGTTGGGAGACTCGCTCTGAGGAGTAGTTTAGTGAAGAGTCAAAGTTTCAGAGGAACTTCCTGGGTCTTATGGAGAGGATTTTCAGATAAGTGTTTACTTTTGTTCTTACAGTTAGTTTTTAATTAATACTTGTCGTGTTTGTTATATTTCTTATGGTTTTTAATTTCAAATCAATGTATTTTTTTATTTTCTCAATGCATTCTGAGTAGTAATTCATGAAGAATTGTTGTGGAATGTATATGTATTTAAAGTTGGAAGAAGTTGTGAAGATTGATTCTATAAACTTTATTTACTTCTTAATTTGTCCTATTAAGATGTAAAATTTGTGCTGAGATTATGTAAGATCCAATGCGGTATTATCTCATAAAAGTTAGTAAGAATCACATGAAATTAGATGGGTGAAAATTGTAGTTCATATAATTGAATGCAATATTTTAGAAGATGTTTTAAAGGGGAGGAAAATTAGAGGATTTTTAGTGTGAAAGGATAAAATCACCTAATTTGGTTTGAAGTTTTGAATTTTTTTATGAGAAGTTAGCCCTCAGGTGGAGGGAATTGAGGTAACTCTCGAGTGAGAGTTGGAATCTTCCTTACCTAACCATGTTTAAAATGATAAAATTTCAAATTAACCAATGTTCTTTATAGAACCAAGTAAGGGTAAAGAATACATTTGCTTCTATTCATCACAACAAATTTAAATACTTCCACAACAATACTTTCATAATTATTACTACTTTATAAAGAAAAGAAAAAGATATTCTAGTTAATAGTGTTTTTCATACCGTGTTTACAGTTATTATCATTTCAATTTCTTGTTTCACTTTTATAAGAAAATTTAAAGGGTGAAATCAACTATCAAACTTTTCAAAATCAAAACATACTTTCGAAAGCCAATTAAAAAAGTAAAAAGATAATTTTCTTATTTCTTTAAATATTTATCACTTTCCCTGTGGGTTCGATATCTCGGGGCTTAATCAGAAAGTCTTATATTACTTGATAAATTATACATATATCTGCATAGTATCCACATTATAAATCATAATATTCATATCAAAATCATAGACATATATATCCGGCGGGATCAAGTCTTTGTCGCCGTTGCCAATTTTCATATCATAATTGTAAGTATAAATATCGAGTGGATCACTTCCTGTGCCACTACTTCTAGAGCATCATCATCTAGTGATTCACAGACTGGACTATTAAAGAAGATTTTGCAGAAAGTGAGTCTTACTAGAGAGCGTGTTAGAGATATGGATGGTAAGATTGAAAATATTGAAAGGTATATTGTTAAGCATGATGAATATGAGGAGAATTATCAACAGTACATGGATAGAGTGATTAAAGGTGATCATAATGCTGAGATACCCCCTCATCCGTTTTATATACCATATGTGTCATCCAGAGATTAGGCTGAAGAAGAAGATGATGATGATGATGATGATGATTAGAGTTTTTGTTTTTAGTTTGTTTTGTTCTGTGATTTCTATGTGTAGTTATGTTTTTATTTTGATGTTTTTATGTGATGTTATGTTTAATTGTTGTGTGATGTATTTATGATATGAACTCTGATAGTCTATAGAGCATAGTTGGACTATTTCTTTTCATGCACATTCAGATGTTTATGTGATAAAGTAATATTTTATGTTGTAGTTTGTGATATGTGTATAATAGTAAAAGTGTTAAATGTGTATTTAGTGTTTGAATTTTTAATAGAGTATAAATTAATTCCACATTTGTTAGAAAATTTAGAACACTATTAAAAACCACTATTTAAAACTTTTCAAAATCTACTTCCAATTATTATCTAGTATTGTTGTGATTTTAGTTATGTTAAGTTGGTGTGTATTTGCTTTAAAAACCTCCACTACTGTAGAAGTCTTTTGAAATTTTTCTTTTATGAAAAATTGAATTTAGTTTCTTTTTACTCCTGTTTATCTTTAAAAATGTTATACTTGCATATTTAGGATATTGAAATTCTTGCAAGCATGTTATTTTAGTTTTTAATTCTCACTCATATATCATTCTTATGCTTAAATGTTTTTGTCCTGACTAAAAATTAAAATTTGTTCTCAAGAATACTTAAAATAAATTTGGTTTTTGATTGAAAATAGTTATGTATATGTAGTTATATTAGGGAAATAAAATTTTAAATATATAAATGAATAAAAGAATTTAGTTAAAATTTATAGTAATAATGAAAAATTTAAAGTTAAAATGTTCTCATTAAAGAAGTATTAAATAGAGTTAAACTATCTTTAGTAAGAAATGTTGTATTATTGGATAAATAAAAGCTTTGACTTTTATTTTTCAAATCTTAAATTTCTTTTATTGAGAAATAATTTTCAACACTATAATTATGATTTTAAGTGAAAGATACATATCATACCTTTATTTTAAATGAAAGGGTGGAATTCAAAATCATTAAAGGCCTATTTAGATATAGTAATCCTTGCCTTATATAAAAAAAAGAGAAGAAAAATAAAAAGAAAAGAAAAGAGAAAAGAGAAAAGAAAAGAAAAAGAAAAAAGTGAAAAAGATTATATAAAAAGGAAGGAGAAGAGTGAGGATTTCAGGGCCTAATCAAAAATTGGTTCCCTACCTAAAGTTAAAATATAAGTTTTGAGAAAATCTAAAACTTAAGGTTATAATATAGTAAGTAAAATTATTCTCAATTAAAATTGTTAAGTGAGAAAAATAAAATGATTGAATCCTATATTTTGAAAAATCTATAAGTATTTCTGAATTAGATAGAAACTTATATTTTCATTATCCTTTACTTAAGAACTTTCTAAACTTTAAATTAGTCTTATTTACTAAAATTTTTTCTAAATTGGATTATTTCATTTCTAGAACAAAATTTTGAAATCTTCCTAAAGAAACTCATTTACATAATTTGCATGTCAAAATTTTTATGATTAAGAGTCACTTGAAGATAAGTAGCATTTTAAGTTTGGGGGATTTTGATACACCTAAAATATATAGTATTTTTATGCACATTTTTATACCTATTTTTGATGATATTGCACTTTAATGGAAGGTATTTTGTGTTTTTCTTGTAGGTATGATGAAAATAATTAATTATGATGAAAGGAGCAAAAAATTACCAAATTTGGAGCAAAATTATGAAGTTTGAGAAATTTGGCCTCTGGCGCCTAAGCGCCAAAGTGCCGGCGCTTGAGCGCCACAGTTAAAAATCAAATTTAAATGAAATTTGGAGCCATTTACAAGGTGTTTTTGAAGAAACTTTTGGTGGTGACTTCCTTAACTTCCTTTGGGCGGCAAATTTGAATGAAGGGATGCATCTTTTGGTGGATACAATGAATCTGGACATGATTTGAAGGGATACCAAGGCACCTTTTGGAAAATTATAAAAATGAAGCCTCATAATTTACAACGGGGTGTGGTTGTTAAGTTTTGAAAGGGTTATTATTCAGTGTGTGTTATTAGAGTGTGTTAAGTTTTAAAGTTCTTCTTTTCTATAGTAGAGAGTAGAGAGTAAGAAAGAAAAAGGGTTGGTGTGAAGCCTTCTTCCCTCCAATTTTCTTTTATTCTTATATCTAGTTTTATTGAAGTTTAAAGTCTTTATTAAAGTCACCAGAGTTGGGCGCCAACCTCTGTAGAGTTTTATTATGGAAAGCAAAATTCCAAAGGAACTTCCAGAGTGTGGTGAAGAGGATTTTCAGATAAGTATTTATCTTTGTTCTTACATTTCGTTTTTAAGTAAGATTGTTGTATTTTCATTATAGTTTATGCTTTCATATCAAGTTTTGTTTGTGTTTACTTCATGAAATCTGAGTAGTTTAGTTTATCTTTTTTCTTTATGAGATGATGAAGTAATTAAATTATGGAAGTAATGTTGTGGAAAGTATAAGTGTTTAATGTTGGAATAAATTGTGATGATTTAATTTCTTGAACTTAATTTACTTCTTAATTTGGTCAATTAAGATATTAAAATTTGTTGTGAGATTATGTAAGATCCAATGTTGTATTGTCTCAAACAACAATTGGAAAGAATCACATGCAATTATATGGGTGAGAATTGTAGTCCATATGATTAAATGCTAATATATAGGAAGATATGTTTTATTGGGGAGTAAAATTAGAGGACTTTAGAGTGACAGGCAAAAGCCCCCTAATTTGGTTTGTAATTTTAAATTATGTTATGAGATGTTATCCCCCAGGTGGAGGGAATAGAGGGAACTACAGAGTGAGAGTCAGTATCTTCACTGCTAACCCATCTACAAAATTTCAAATTTTCAAATTTCAAATTAACCAATTTTCTTTATAGAACCAAGTAAGGGTAAAGAATATAATTGCTCCTATTTGGCATAATACATTTAAATACTTCCACAACATAAAATTTCATAATTACTGATTCATTGAAGAAGGAAAAAGATATTTGATTCTTGTAACTTTTATATCGTGTTTAGAGTATTGATAATCTTATTTTCTGTTTAACTTTTTATTAAAAATATCAAAAACAACTTTTCAAAATTAAAACCTTAAAACATACTTGAAAAAATCAATTAAAAAATTAAAAAATTATTTTTCTTATTTCTTTAAATTTTTACACATTTCCCTGTGGGTTCAATATCTCAGGGCTTAATCGGAAAGTCCTATATTACTTAATAAATGATACGTATACTTGCATAGAATATCATATTATAAATCATAAATTTCATATCTAAATCGTAAACATAAATATTCGGGCATCAACCAACCATAAATACTAACACTCCAAGTCATTGTTTGCCAAACATGTCTCAGGTGTTTGGACATTTACGGGTCATGGTAGCTCCAAAGGCTTCAATCCTTCAAATTCTGAAATAGCCTGATATCTGATAGGTCTTTTGTCTGGTCACATTTGACGCAGAGTGATCGAAATGCGAGGTCTACTAACACTAGGTATACAGTGTTTCACCACATCAACACTGTTTCCTTATAGTAGAAGAAAATCCTCGTGGCAGAAGAACATAGTATGTTCCTGAAAATTCTCCTGGTCTAAGGATCTGTATTTCCCTTTCAAAAAGGATAGAACATCGATTCATCAAGGACACCTCACAAAATGGTCTCTCAAAGTCATGACTGTCGATGTGAGGCAGGATACAGTCCCCCTCGTCGTAGATGTTGATAATACAACTATCTGGAACAAAGCTTGATGGCATGATTCCCCAGGTAACAAGTCGTTTAATAATCTGGATGATTAATGTAGGCAGTGGATCCACCTGTTCATGCTGTAGGATTCCCGGAGAATTTTCTTCGTTGTCTCTAGCGTAATTATAGCAACATCCATATTGGATTGTCAGCCTTCCCTTACCATGTATCCATTTCTTAGGCTCAGAGTAGGTTCTCCTTCTAAGACGTCCAGCACGGCCTAGGTCTCGGGCTTTCATCACATGCTCAATGATGGCTGCTTGTTCATATTCATCAAATATCCTGGTGAACAACTTAATACCTTCAAGGATATTAATTGTTCATCCGTTGATATGCTTGAATTTTTAAAAGATTATCGTTTAATTGCTTGAATTCGTTGTATTTCTACTTCAGAGATGTTTCTCCTAGGGATTTCTTTCTCTGACATTGTCGTGATAGGATAAATTTTAGCAAATGAAGTCTCGAGGTCATAAGATTCAAACTGGTTGATGTCATCTTCTTTAAGTCTTCTATCTTGTAGATGTTTTTCTTCTTGGCGTTTTAGTCGTTTGTCTCGATTTCGCCTTTGTGAACGGGTAAGTCCTATTGTCGTCTTGTTAACTTCTGCAACCTCCTAAGCCACAGTTGTCACTACCAATTTTAATTTATCAGTTTTTGATTCATCCTCAAAATCATATTATTTCCGAAGTTTAAATTCTGTCAGAGGTATCTGTTCCTTAATTTCATTTTGATCGACTAGGTATAATAATGACCCATGGTATATTGATTCAATCTGTAGCAGGTCAAAGTTGAAATGAATTCTTGTAATGCTTATTAAAAATACTCCAAATTTTTTATTTTATTTTAAAACAAGCCAATTTCTTTTTTGAGATAAAAAAATAAAATATTTGAATAATATATTAAATAAAAATATTAAAAAATCAAAATTAAAAAATATTTATCTCAAAGAAGTCCTTAATTTTTACATTGAAAATTTTTAGCGATAGCCATGTTTTTGGCATATTGATTATTATTAAGTCTGTAATTGTCTGTTAATCACATACAAATAATAAAGCGTAAATGAGGAGTGAGAGAGAGAGGAGAACAGTAATAAATAATGATGAATTATGTCTCCATTAGATTTTTCTTCTCCTTATTACGAAAAGTGCTCATCGATTTGGCGAAGAATCATCATAAATTGGCAATTATACCCTTAGTCCTATGCACTTGGCTAGAGATGATCAAATGATCAGGCCAAATGGAGCTTGTCGGGATTATTAGAGCTCATCGGGTCGACTGGAGCTAGTTGGGGTGAACAGAGCTAGTTGGCTGACTACAACTAGCTGAGCCAACTAGAGTTGACTAGGCCACTGGAGCTGGCCAAGTCGAACGGAGCCGGACCGAACGACTAGAGCTGGTGGCCTAGGCGAATGGAACTGGTGATAGGGTCAAATGGAGTTGGTCGAGTTGACTAGAGCTAGTATGTTAGGGGTGACTGCAGCTGGTGTTCAGTTGAACGGAGCTGGACGGGTTGGCTGGAGTTGGATGGGCCTACTGAAGGTGGTGCTTGCCTCAAATGGAGCTGGTTGGCCAGATTGGAGCTGACCAAGTCTAACAGCTAGCCGGGCCGAATGAAGCTGGTTTAGCATAGATGAGTTAGCCAAATTGAAAGAATTTGTTGACCAGATCAAACATAGCTGGGTGTTCAGGCCAAATGGGCCTACTCAGACCAAACAGAGCTGCTCGGGTCAACATGAGGTGGTCAGGCAGAATAAAGCTAGCCGAGCCAACTGGTGCTGGTTGGACCAAACGAAGCTGGTCATGCTGGATGGAACTAGCCATGTTTTGCAGGTTATTTAGACAATCCTAGATCCTTAAACTATGATGGAGAATTTCTATCATACATAGTTATTTTATTATCTTATCTCTTTAAAAGGAATCTACGAAAATAATAAAATAATGATGAATTTGAAACTAGAATTATTCCTCTCAATAAGACAAGTGCGTGCTATTCTCCAAATAAAAATTAAAAAACTATTTAATTTGTTTTGGTGACAATCAGGTGGCGGCCAACAAAGTATGAGGCGATATTAAAAATACAAAAAATATCTAAAATCAAATTTATTTTAAAACAAGCTAATTTACTTTTTGATATAAAAAAATGGGTGAAAATTGCATTAAAAATCAAATGTCAAAAATATTATTCTCAAGCAAGTCATTGGTTTCCACACAACGAAATTTTCTTAGTGATAGCCATGTTTTTGGCATATTGATTATGCTAATAATTAATCTCAGTGCGTTCACTTTTCAACCATTTTTCTATGATATCTGTCGCACATCTTTGATTAAGATAATATTTCCTCAAAACGAATTCGGTTCAAACAACCACATAGCAACAAACACGCCTTACAAAACATTAGACTTCACCTTACTTTCTTGTATTTACTTTCTAGAGCTTCTAGACGACGGATATCCCTCAGATACTATTTTTTAACTCCATTTTATTTATTTGAATAAGAGTAGGGGGTATAAACGAATCGAACACGAACGAACAGAGCTTGTATTTGTGTTTGGTTCGTTTGAAATTTAATTTGTTTGAAATAAGCTCATGTTTGAAATAGTTCGTGAAGTCATTGTTCGTGTTCGTTTCTTAAAGAACGAGTCGAATACGAGCCAAACACGAGCTGTTCGTGAACGACGAACCAGTTTGATAGCCCTAATATTAATATATATATATAAATAATATATTATATTAATTATATAACTTTTATTATATAAATATATAATATCTATATTAGTATATTACTAATATAGTATATTAATATATTATTACTATTAATTATTATATATTATAATTTATAAAATTTAATTTTTTAAAATATCATAAATTTTTTATATATAATTATTTTAAATTATTTTATATTTCGAGCAATAACGATTCGAACGCGAACGAATGCATCACTGTTCGTATTTGGTTCGTTTAACTACCCGAACGAAAAAAAAAATTTATTTATGTTCGTCTCGTTTACTTATCCAACATATCGGGCACGAACTTCTTGACGAACTGAACACGGCGAACAACGAACTTTATTGACAGCCCTAAATAAGAGTGAAATTGTGATGTAATAATAAAACTTTTTTATTAATACAAATAAGAATCAAACATAAAATATCTGCAAGTTACTAATTTTTTTATGGCAATTTACATTCACACCATACCATTCTTATGAATTTACAAATCTTACATCTAAATTTTTGGAATTACATCTATAACAGTTGGTATTATAAACCAAGTTGTATTTTATTTTTGAAATGTTAATAAAGATAATATTGTCGGTCTGATATTAAAAATTTGAGTGTTATACGATATGTAAATATGTAAGAATTATAAGATATGTATGCAAAATGCCCCATTCTTTATATGTTTATCATGCACAAAATGCAGCTACCAAGTGTCTTGACTATTTTGCTTGTTGACTTGCAAATAATATTTATACTGTATATGGACCATAAAAAATAATAAAATTAAAAGTGCAATTGATTTGACAATTGATGCAAATTACAAATAATTTCTGCCAGGCTTATCACGAGCATCGTCACATCAACTATAAGTCTCGTAAGAAGGTATAAATGCAAAATGATAAAAAAAAATACAGTAATGGGCTTGGAGAAATGTGGGGTATTACATATGTCACATGATTTGCATTATTTCAATATTAGAAGGGTCCCTATGTATGAAATGATAAAACTGAATAAAGTCAAGATTGCGGCTTAATATGAATCACAAATCAGAGAGTTTGAAAAAAAATAAATAAATAAATTTTATAATGGAGGAATCCATGTAAGAAATTTAACATAGTAGTATTAAATAATTATTTGATGTTATATGGTACATTATTTAATATTTAAAATGTGTCAGTGTTGATCCTGGAGAGATCTAAAACTTCAGAATGAAGAAAATTTGACAAATAAGGACCCAGGAGCAGAGCACCGGTGGCCTCTTACAACTTGAGCGTCACTAGAGCATTAACAGTTTCTTGTGTCCTAGGTGGTCACAAAGCACCTGTAAATTCTTACACATTATGTTTAGTTGGTAGGTATTGTGCCACTAAAGAAGGTTGAGCCAACAGATCAATGATCAAGCTAGTTACACAAATGTTCTTCTATTGAGGACAGAATTTATTAACTTAATAGTGATTTTCTTCTTTTTTTCACCTTCTAGGCAGTACAACTCCTTTAGTCTTACGAAGGAAGCATGAAACACATAATTGTTGGGGTAATCAGTCGGAGGATTTGACACATTCTCCATGAAAAAGTGTGGAAGCTGATCGATTTAGATGAGAAGGTATGCAAAGTAAATATTTAATGTCAAAAAGTCTCGTCATGTCTTATTTATAAGAATCATAGGCTCGAAAATCAAAGAAGTTTAATTATTGAATTATTAATTAAGATTAAATGCTATCTAATTTTTGTAACAAATTCTATTATCTTATCATAGTGTCACATTCAAGAAGTCATAGAATCAAGAAACAAAAATACTTACATTTAAAATGTGTCAACGCTGCTCCTAAGGACATCTAACAGCCTAAAAGGAAGAGAGTGTAACAATAGAGGGCTCACCAATAGAAGATTAGGAGGCCCACGTATCCGGTCGAATGCAGTCTCTCGAGCCATAGCAAGCAAGGTTAAAGCTTATTGAGTCGTGAAGGCAAGCAAATGATCCAAATTTGAATCGCTCGGTCAGAAACGAGACAAAGAGAAGTCTAAGCCAACAAACATGAAGAAGTTGACTCAAGGGAAGATCTAGTGCCTTGACATTGCCATTAATACCGGGGGTGCCAAGAAGCTCTTCCATCTGCTATCAAGGGTCGACATCTAGACTAACTCAGCCGACCGAGCCAATCCTGTTGACCCAAAAGCCAATCGATCTCAGTCGACCAACTCTGCTTAGCTAAAGTTATATAATATGGGCTGAATGAGTTAAAGGATAGCTTAATACCTATAAAATACCTAGAATACTTGTACCACTTTCATTAAAGCTAGGACAACAATTTGACATTAGTATATTGTACTCTCTCCCTTATAAATAAAGAAATCATTCCATGAATAAGACGCGATGTACTACTATTCATTAATGCTCTCTCTCTCTCTCTCTCTCTCTCTCTCTCTCTCTCTCTCTCTCTCTCTCTCTCTCTCTCTCTCCCCCTCTCTCTCTCTCCCCTTAGTTGTGTCAAATTTCTTTGATGTGATTCACAGACAAATCATGATTCAATAATAATGTATGTCAATTATATTAAATAGGTCTTAAAGGTATAATGATTCAAAAAAAATATTATATATATACACACACATACATATTAAATTTAATTAAAGATAAGGATAATACTGAGTGAAGTTTAAGTAATAAACCCAAGATTTGCTTCTTCATGGATTAATCTCACAGTGGTTAAGTACATTGATATAATTAGTAAGGGAAATCTTAATGAAATGGATTAATAAATCCTAACTAATTAGATGTGATATCAGCATGATGAATGGATTAAAAAGGTTAATATTATCATAAGCTTCAAGTGATACTAAGATTAATATTTTTTTTTCTAGATTTTGAATACATAATTAATGATTTAGATATGGGGTGGCCAATTATGAGGTTTGCGATTAATGTACTTCTAAACATATATGACTATTAACATAATCACTAAAGAGACATAATTTTTTCATTAGGAGAATATCAAAAAATGCATAATTATATTGGATTAAATATATAATATCAATTAGAGAAATTTCTTGGATATCATTTGATATAAAAAAATATGCCTATATTTATTGGATTTAATCATTTGATATGCAATCTATTGAATGTATGATTGATTTGATTTCTCATAATCTAAACAACAATGCACTATTTTTTGGTGTAGAGATTTGATTTAAGTCGGGGACTATCTTGTATTTTAGGTAAGTCATGAATTTATATGTTTAATATACTATCAATCATATTTTATTTCTTCATAGTTATTCTTGTATTCATATTAATATTAACAAATATTTAGTTAATTTATCACAATAATTACTACCAAAATTCAATGCTTCTTAAACGAATCATTTTATATCATAACATATTTTGCATGTAAATTAAATTTTACTTAAACTAAAAATAAACTTTTTGACATGGAGCAAACATCAATCATATTGATTACATAATCTTGTTTATAACTTATTCATAGATTAATATTTATATATTTTATGCATTCATTCTTGATGGATGTGATGATGATGCTGTGCTCTTATTAATATGATTGAATGGTCAAGCCGATAAGTCCATAGAATAATGACTCTTTTTATGGGTTATAGAAGTGTAAAGATACTCCATTTCTTAATAGATTTACACATGATGAACCATGAATTAAAGTAATAAGACTAATTAATAATATTTGGGTGTATAAATATAACATGCTTCTAAATTAATAATTTAGCATTTGAATGCAACTATGACTATCTTGCACATTATATCTATAAACATTCTAATCATCTTTTGATTACTAGTCATTTTTGCAAATTCTTCTCATATAAATTTTATCTTCTTTTGATGCAAATTGTTATAATTATTATACAAATATGCTTTATTTAATTGCCTCATTTGTTATCACATCATATGCCTGCATTTGGATATTATTTCTTGGCCAATATATCTCTCCTTCCATTTTTTTATGCATGATCTTGTCTAGGATGTTTGGTTCTCTGAATTAGTTATATAAAGTAAATAAAATATAAGGGTTTTCAAAATTATGGCATTTGGTTAGATAAAAAAGGAATGCAATATAATTTTTTTGTGAATTTAGAATTCTCATTGCAGTTCAAAATAGATGTATTCCAAATTTGTTTGATTTAGGTAATTTCTAAATACACTGCAACTTGCAGCATGTTCTCACAGTCATTGTCTTTAGCCATCTGCCCACCCAGTATCCACCGCTACCTACCTTTAATTCCACCAGTCGCAGACACTACTGCCCACTATTGACAGTCACTTGTCACGCTCCCGAAGAGCTGCTTTTGGGAGCGTGGCAATGTTGCTCCGAGCGAGTGCTTGCCTGCGGGTGTGGGGACTCTCACGGCGTAGGGCCCTCGATGGAGCCGATCCGTGACGAGGGCGTCACGTGATTGGGTGGAGGAGAATGTCACGGACATTTAGTCCCACATCGGTTAGGTGTAAGACCGAAAAGCAGTATATAAGTCCTGGGCTGCCCACCTCTCTTAAGAGCTCTTTTGAGAGCGTGACACACTGCTATCGCTAAACATGTTTCAATTATTTCATTTTTCCTTAAACCGAACACGTAAATGTAAATGCATGCATTTACTTTACACCCAACTGTACGATTTCAAATATGTTTCAAATATACTTTATTTCAATCACATTACATTTCATTTGCAGTGCATTTCCTTTTCAAAAACCAAACATCTAAAGTCCATTTGATTCATGCTGAGTTCTAACATAACCAAGCTTATCTAATTAGCCTGCTAATTCATTTCATATCATGTTCAACCAACCTTCAAGCAAACTTCAAAGTAAATTCAGTTTAGATGGATATATAATAAACTATATATTTACATATCAAGCACCTAATCTTTTAGATATATACAGCTCGATTCCCATGTAATTAAAGGTTCATTTCACAATTAAAAGTGAAAAATAGTAATACATTCAAAGTGATATTAAAATCTCGGGTGGTATAAATATAAAAAATAAAATTTAGGTGTTCGATATATAAATACATAAGAATTGGGTGGTACCTATGTAAATGCCCCCAAATATAAAGATAGGAAAAGCATAAAGTTCCCATAAATTTAAGAAAAAACGATTAAGATGTACAAAGATTATGATCAAAGAGGTCTCAGATGAAAACAATGGGTACTTTTTATTATAACTATCAATAATTCTATAAATAATGCCGATAACAAATATAAAAAGGGGTATTTACATACATGCTACACAATTATTATATATTTGCATATTAACGCCTAAACTTTCCTATTTACATGCATAACACTCAAATCTTTAACATCACATATTACTATTATTAATATATAAGTAAACTACAGCTTTTCATGCCTAGGTTATAACACCAAGGTTACAAATATAAATATCAAATTTTGGGTGTTAGATATATACAACAACAACAACAACAACAACAACAAAGCCTTAATCCCACTAAGTGGGGTCGGCTACATGAATACTTTTCTCCATTGCGTCCTATTTAGTGTCAAATTTTCGTTTAATTCTAATAGATTAAGATCATTTTTTATGCAATAAGCACAAGTTTTCCTAAGTCTACCTCTGTCTTTCTTAACATAAATTGTATCTAAAACATCTATTCTCCTAATCGGATCATCAGGTGGTCGACGTTTAATAAGACCAAACCATCTAAGGAGACTCTCTCTAATTTTATCCGTCACTGGTGCAACACCAACCCTATTACGGATATATTCATTTCGCATTTTTCTCTAAGTGTAAAACCACTCATCCACCTAATCATTCTCATCTCGGCAACACTTAACTTAGCATTATGCTTCTCTTTTAAAGGCCAACATTCAGCACCATAGAGCATTGCAGGTCTCACCACCATCTTATAAAATTTTCCTTTCAGTCTAAGAGATACTTTTCTATCACACAATAGGCCGGACGCATTCCTCCACTCCAACCAACCAACCTGAATTCTACTATTAACATCCCCATATATGTAAATACAAAAAAATTATGTGCTATGTATGTAAAAAATTTAGAGTCCCCGTTATTTGTGCTCTTTTTAACTTGATCTTTCCTTCTGTAACCTAAGCTGCATGTTAGGTATTTACCCTTCCAGACTCTAACATTGTTGGCAATAGACATACTGCCAACGAATTCATTAGATCTTGAAAGTAGATCAACAGCAGCAAACAATAATGTCATTATTTGTACTAAAAATAAAAAAAATTCTTTATTGTGGAATAGGAAGGCAGCAAAAATAATGAAAATGCAAAGAAATAGAACTGTCCTCGCACAATGGATCTGAGTTAATTCTATCACTAGACAAAAATAAATAAAGAGATAATTTATGGCTTGTCTTCAATAAATTGTAACTAATCTCTATTCTATTGTGCTATATAGTTCATTCAAAAAAAATTTGTATTTAAGGAGAATCATTTGAAAGCATAAAAACAGATTCTGATCATCAGAGAATGTTAAACTCATATGGATATTATGATCATTTTTTATTTTATATATATATATATATATATATATATATATATATATATATATATATATATATATATTTTAAAATTAATTACCCACCAAAAGTTATAAATCTAAACTTGCAAGTTGCTGGCAAAGAAGAGCTTAACAAACGAGGATAAAAATATTGAGGCAAATGAGAGTCTGTACAATGACCATGAGTGTAAAGCATCCTGCCAGAGTAAAAAATGCAAGGATTTGGAATCACTCATAAGCAACAAATGTTACAATTTTGCAAGCCACTAGAATAGAAGAAGAGTTACAAACTATGAAATCTGAAACATGAAAGAATTCTTTATTCTATGCTAAGATTTGAGAGTTTATGCTGTAAATTCAATCGCAACGCGATCAACTGGTAATTATAAGTATTAGTTGTTAAAATTTTATTTTTTGATAATTAATATTTGAAGTGTCATCATATCTAATATTCATGGTTGTTTGTTTTATGAATTTAAAGTGATGTAAATCTTCATTTTATAGGGTTGATAAGCATAAGGGCTAAAAATTAAAATGCAGGCAGTAAAGTTGGTTACTTGGTTCTAATATTTTTATTATGTGATTGAAAATTCATTATAATTTCTTTATTTTTGTCTAATACATGAGAATTTGATGTCAGTGAGCTTATCATTTTACTTGGTGAATGGAAGATGGGGGTGAAACTAAGTCAAGTTGACTCGTGAGTCGACTCGGGCCAGCTATATAAGTGGCTTGTTAACAGAGCTCGATGAGTTAACACACCAAGCTCATGCCCCTTACTTCACTCATTAGATTGTAAGCCACACATTTTAAAAAATTAACATAAACTAACATAGAACTATATTCAAATTCAAGTTTTATCATTAAATTATTAAAAATATTAAAAAAAAAATATTTCACATTTTATATCAAGTAATTTCTTACTATCTCCTAAATACTCATTTTATTTATTATTTTATTATAACACTAGTTTCAATTAATTTATTTTATTTTTTCTCCCATAACAATAAGTTGGCTTGTGAGCTGACTCAAGCTCATAGAATTAAGCTCAAGCCTGAGCTCGAACTCAATAATTAATTAAGCTCAAGCTCAAACTCAAGCTCAAACCGAGGATGAATCGAGCTCGACTCAACTCCTTTATACCCCTAATGGTCAAAGAACTTATTATTACATTTCACAATATAATAAAATAAAGCTAACTTATGTTTATCATATTCTCAGATATTTTGGTATTATTTCAATTATTGTTTACCATGATTTATTAAGTTTCTTATTATCTCTACATTTTAAAATTAATTGGATGTTATTTCCATTGCATATAATGCAAAGTCGAATACTTATTTTAGAGGATTTCATGTCATTGTACTAATGTGAGGGTTCAAATTTCTATGCATTGTGACCTTTTATCTAACGTATTCATCATTTCTAACTTTAATAATATCATAATTGATCTGTTTAATCTCATAATATATCAATAATGTTCAGATTATTTTAAAATCAAATGAGAGTATTTATTTAGCAGTAAGTAAAAGATAAAGTAACTCCTCAAAAAAGTAATCAAAATCAATTAGTCCATCGTAATTACAATACTGTAAGATGCAACTAATTTAAAAATAAATAAATAAAATCTGTCGCAACTGTAGCGGTCTAAACCGCCATACTTACTGCAAAGATATGACAATTTAAACCACTGCATTTGCTACACATAAGTTGCGGTTTAAACTGCGGTTTAAACCACTGCGCTTTTCAATGTTAGTTTTATAACTACTGTTAAAAAACTGTGGCGTTTAAACAGTTGTTTAGCTAAATTTAACTGCTCCAGAAATTTATATTTGCAGTTATATACGAAAAATATGTCAGTACGAATCTCGATACAAATGAACAGCTCAGATGGTAGATACAGAGGGCCGGACGAAAATTTTGACGATTGTCTAGGTTAAATGCTAGTGAAGGAGGCATCGTTCTAGCGATCGGAGAAATGTACAAAGGGACTTCTCGCATGGTGGCGATAGGCCCTTAGAACGATCGGCAAGAAACTTCTTTTTTTGCACTATCGCTAGACTCAAGACACAACGAACGATCGGCAAGAAACTTCTTTTTTTGCACTATCACTAGACTCAAGACACAACGAACTTCCTATCGATCAAATCAGTCTTTTGGCCTTAATATATGTGGATACTTTTGTAATTATCAAAAGTCCCTCTAAAAGGCTAATAATGAAAGGATTGATATGTAATTTTGTAGAATCTGGACCCATTTCTATAAATAGGAGGTCAATGTCATGAATAAATGTTACACGCATTCTTTATTGGTGTCTACTCTCTCTCTCTCTCTCTCTCTCTCTCTAACATTCTATACATTGAGCGTGCTTCCCGGATAGTTTCGAATTCAATGTCCTTTAAAGTGTGATGAGCATGGAAACATGTTGTCAACGAGAACAGAAGCCCAGTAACAACAATAGGGAGGATCCAGTCAGAGGAATGTGGTGGAAGCAGCATGCACTAGGGAGTTCATGGAAGCATTCGTCTAACAAGGCCTGTAAAATTTGAGAACTCAGATCACCAACCATGCGCAAGACAATTTGAAGAGGTGCTCAGAGTCGTGGTTGCCTTAGGAGAATTGTCAGTCACATGAGGAGAACCAACATAGCAATGAGCACCTAAACGCCCTCAATGAGAACCACCAACAAACAATGGAGCTAGTGTGATCTACCTACAGGAGAAGCCTGGCGATGGATTGTACCAAGGCAATGCCGGATCCGCCTTTACGTAGGAGAAGAACCAACGAGCATGAACCAAGGTACAAAGACAGCTAGAGAATGCTTTCTCTCTATAGGTCTCGGGAGTTGAACCCCCAAAGAAATTCAAGATGTCCATCTTAGAATCATATAAAGGATGCTCTAATCCCAACGACCACCTCACGTCATTCGAATCATCCAGATGCCTGTTGAAAATTTCTGATGCCCTCAAGTATAAGCTATTCTTCACAACGTTGAGATCAACTACATTAAGGTGGTTAGACGATTTGTGCGTGGGGGTAATCACCTGTTTTACAGAGTTCAAGAGATTTTTTTCTATCACTGTTTGTTAGTGCCCTGAGGCCTAAGCCTGATCCCTATAGCAACTGAAGTAGGGACCTATGAGAGCTTGCAGTCATTTATCACACATTTCCAGAGTGAAACGCTTGAAAACCGATCTAAAACCGATAAGGCCCAAGCTGAACTAACACAGGGAGTAAGGTCGGAAAGATTCTGTTTAAACCGCGAACACAGAGCCACGGAGCTTGTCGAGCTGTTAGAGATGGCCAACAAGTACATCGACGCCTATGAGAGCGCTCCGAAAATCGTCAAACAGAGACAATAGAAAGCAACCCGGACAAAGTACACAACAGACCGTCCGCCCACACTATGAGAATCATCATGGTAGCAGTCCTACCCATCGTCACGAGGATTAAAGGCACCAAATCAGGGCCCAGAACCGCCGATTGTTCTATCATCATGAGCACCCCCAACACAAACACAAGGCCCCCTGCGAAACCCCTATGAGTTTCCATGGCAAAAATAGTGGGCGCTGTTCCGGACAAATACGTTTTTAAGAAAGCACAACCGATGAGAATCGGATCATTCCTCTAAGATAGCAGGAAATATTGTAAGTATCACCAGAACCATGGGCACGACACTGAGTAATGCAGCCATCTGTGAAGTCTAATCGAGGAACTGATAAGGGAGGGGAAGCTAAAGAATTTGTTGCTCCTGGAGCCGCGATCCAGAGGCGGGGCAAGCCCCGCGAGAAGAACAACAGACGGACCTTTTCGTACCAACGTCATTCATATTGCAGGATATGTGCCCACAGTCTTTGGAGAAAGTCAACCACCCATGAGGCAGCTGACAGAGGAACTCCGCACCGCAGCCTTAGCCCGGAAACCCAGAGGCCACCCGACTATTTAATTTACTGATGAGGATCTCTCCCCAAAAAGAAATCCATAAAACGATGTTATTGTGATAATGACAATGATCAATAATTATTAAGTAGGAAGTATCCTCATTGACACGGGAAGCTTTGTTATGTACTATTAAAACAGGCGTTCGACAAGCTGAGCCTCGCTGCCCATCGGATGACTACGCCAGCCAAACTGCTGTATGGATTCTCGGGCGAAAGGATGGAAGCGCTGGGGGTAGTCAGTCTCCTAGTAAGTTGAGGGGAAAATGAGAAACGGTTTACGCTAACGTAGGATTTGCTCAAGGTGAATTCCCTCCCCCCTCCTACTTATAACACTATATTTGTCCGATTACTCTTCAATGATTTCAAGGCGAAGGTCTCCACTTACAATGTCGCTATCAAATTTCCCAGAGATGGAGAGATCATCGCGGTCAGGGGTGACTAGAGTAGTCCCGAGTCCACTACTTATGAGCCATAAAAAATGTGGAACACTACATTCTGCACATCTATAACGCAAGGGAAGGAGGCCTTGAGACTAACGAAACCACTCAAGATGTTTCGGCTATTGAAGGAGAGTCGGGTGGATGTTTTCTGATAAACGAAGCTTATGATGCAGGACATAGGGAGCTGCTGGTTCAAATCCTCAAAGAGAATCATGAAGTTTACGCATGGACGGTACGTTAAAATGTTAAGTGTGTCGATCAATGCTGCCTGCCATAGACTGAACGTTGGTCCTTCAGATTGACCAAAGAAGTAGAAGATTAGAAGCTCAGCATAACTTTGGTAGGGCCTATTTGAGAGGAAGTATGAAAGCTGGAAGAGGCAAGGTGCACTTAGGAAATACAGTACCTACCTGGGTCTCCAATATGGTGATGGTGCAGAAGGCTAAAAAAATGGAGAATGTGTGTGGATTACACTAACCTGAACGCAGCCTGCCCGAAATGCGCCTACTTTATGCCAAGGGTCGATGCACTGGTAGATTCGGCGATCTGTCACTGAGTCCTTAGCTTCCTCGACGCGTTCTTCGAGTATCACCAAATCAAAATGCATTCTACTAACACCGAGCAAACCACTTTTATCACTTGTGAGGGAGTTTACTGTTACAATATAATGCCCTTCAAGCTCAAGAAAGTGAGGGAAACTTACCAACGTCTCGTGGATGTAATTTATGCTAATAAAAAAAGAAGAAATATCGAAGTGTTTGTCGATGATGTGCTACTTAAAAGCTGGTCGGCAGAGCAACACATAGAAAATCTAAAAGAAAGATTTCTAACACTTAAAAAATTTAACATGAAATTAAACCCACTAAAATGTATCTTGGGCCACAATAGGTAAATTCCTAGGATACTTGCTAACCCCCGATGGCGTAAATGCCACTCGAAAAAGATCCAGGCGCTCTTTGACATGTCCCTCGTAGAAACACCAAAGAAATCCAGAAACTGGCCAGTCAGATCGCGGGTTTGAGCAGGGTCATCTCCAAGTCAGGTGATAAGTACGCCCCGTTCTTCAAGGAAATTAGGAAAGTCAAATGCTTCAAGTGGACACCCGAGTGTGAGGAGGCCTTCAGGAATCTCAAGTAATTCCTCGCATCCCCTCCTCTCCTTTAGACCCAAAGCTAAAGAAAAAACTTTATCTTTACCTTGGAGTCCGACCCGAAGCCGTAAGTTTGGACTTGGTAAGAGAAGAACTCGAAAAACAACACTCGGTGTACTACACTAGCCAGTCCTTCAAAGGCGCCAACTCCAGTATCCAATAATGTAGAAATTGACCTTCACCTTGGTCATTTCAGCACAGAAGCTCCGACCATATTTCCAGGTAGTACACCCCATACAGGCCATCACTGATCACCCGCTAAGTCTGTCCACACCAGACTGGAGCACTCCGATCGATTACTCAAGTGGGTCATGGAACTTAATGAGTTTGACATCTCCTGAAGGCAATAAAGGTTGCAGATTTCTCTGAACAGAGGGGCGCGAACGAAGGTCCGGCGATCGACGAATCGGCTAGCCTCGAAGATGGAGGTTTTCCACATAATTTTAAAGGTCGATTCACAGCTGGTAGTAAACCAAATCGATGGAGCATTTGAAACCAGGGACAAGACTATGGCAACGTACATAGGGAAGGTGAAGACGGTGATTGGTAATTCATCAGTTTCAAAATCGAGCATGTCCGACGAGAGAAAAACCAAGTCACTAACCTTCATTCACGAAGCCTTCTTTAGAGGGAAGGATAGCCTCGAAGGCTCGATCGACCTGCGATCGAGGAGCCACTAGTAATGGAGGTCTGTAAAGAGGAGAAAAAAAGCTGGATGAGCCCATACATCTGCTACCTAAGCACACGGGAGATCGATGAAAATGTCACCAATCATAGGAGATTCAAGTAAAAGGTTGCCAAATATCTATTACTTGAAAAAATAATCTTTAGAAAATCAGCCACATCCTTGTACCTAAACTGCATATGGGAATACAAAGTTGAACATGTACACCGAGAAATTCATGGCGGAGAGTATAGAAGTCATTCCAGAGCAAAGACGCTTGCTCACCGAATCCAGAGACAATATTACTTTTGGCTGAATTTGCTTAAAGACTTTGAGGAATACTCTCAATAATGCACACAATGTCAGAAATACAAACCATTGCGCCACCAGCCGGCCAAAAACTTCACCTGATCGTCAGCGCTTGATCATTCTCTATGTGGGGGCTCAACACCCTTGGACCTTTTCCTCCGTCGAGAGAACAAAAATTCTTTTTAGTGGTCATCTATTATTTCTCGAAATGGACGGAGGCGAAGCCCCTGACACACATAACAACAGAGGTAGTCCGGAATTTCATCTGGACTGACATGATTTATCGATATGGGTTACCCCCTCGCCATCATTCTGATAATGAGATCCAATTTGCCAACAAAGAATTTAAGATTTCTGCAAGAGTCAGAGGATCAACTTCAAATTTATCTCCGTACATCATCCTCGAGCCAACTGACAAGCGGAGGCTGCAAATAAAGTCATTCTAAATATACTGAGAAAAAAAGTAAAAGAAAAGTGTAAATGGGCAAACTTGATCCCTTTCGTACTATGGCCAATTCAGACAACCCCATTTTCGTCCACCGGGTAAACCCCTTTTATGCTATTCAACATAATGGAAGACATGATACCGTTCAAATACAACAATCGCAGCCATAGGGTACTCTCAGCCTCGACATTCAGCGAGGAGGACCTACAAGAATGGTGTGAGGCAAATGGTGAAGGAGCTCACTCTAGGCCTCGCCGAGGACAATCAAACTAATGCAACCCTTTGGTAAGAACAAAATCAAGCGAATGATAGCTAAATATTTCAACAAATGTGTTTTAAGAGCAAAAATTACCCCTGAGATCTAGTACTAAAAAAAGCTGACCCCGCCGCCAGGGGACAGGCTATCGGGAAGTTGGATCAAACCAGAAATGATCCCTACATCTTTCGTCAAAGAGCTAGGCCCAAAACAGACAAGCTGAAGACATTTGCAAGGAACGATGTCCCTCGAACTTGGAGCGGTGATGACCTACAGAAGTTTACCTTAAAATTGTCTTTACTCGTCGATAAGGCAATGTCATTTTTTTGTATAACTCTTCCTTTCATTTCAAAAGGCCCCTAATATAATGGAGTTCTTATGATACATGACATCTAAAAAATTGAAGTTTTGAATATTCAACACCATTTTGATGATATTGTCTTTGATTGCTCTCTTTACGTTTGTGGAATAGACATAGTTACGCTTGGAAAATTAATACATTCATACGTGAAAAACTAGCACTACGAAAGGTTAAAACTAATCATTCAGCATAACGATTGATAGCGACCTACAGAATATATCGTCATCCGGAAGCGACGAGCTACGTGAGGGGTGCATAAACGATCGTCCTGCCACTGAATGACGAAGTTAGCACCCTTCAGCCCGCGAAGGGAGTCTAACGATCGCCAGCGGCCTATGGGTGTATTGACACCCAACAGCGACAAATTCAGCAATGGGCTCATAAACAGTCATCCAACGCCTCAATTACGAGTTAGCAATCGACAGCGACAAGCTCCGCGAGGGCTGTCTAACGATCACCAGCAGACGTAACGACACCCGGCTGCGACAAGCTCCACTAGGGGTGTGTAAACGATCATCCTGCGCCCAAATTACGAAGTTATCACCCAGCAGAGACAAGCTCTGCGAGGGGTGCCTAACGATCACCAACGGCCTTATGGGACGTATTGATACTCGACAGCGACAAGCTCCACGAGATGTATAAACGATCACCTTGAGCCCTCATTATAAAGTTAACACCAAATCGCAACAAGCTCAGTGAGGGGTCTATAATGATCATTGGCGGCCTATAGAGCGTTTGGGCCCGGCAGTGACAAGGTCTGCGAGGGTTGTGCAAGCAATCGTTTTGAGCCCTCATTACAAAGTTAACACCGGACAATGACATTCTCCGTGAGGTGAGCATAACAATCATATACATACGCTTGCTAATGACCCATAGCAAGCAACAAATCATTTATACATTAAAAAAAAATAAAAGAAGAGAGAAAGTGAAGGAAACAAAAAGAACCCATTTAGAAATGTCAAACTTCCTTACAATAAGGCAAAAGGAAACAAAGAGAGTTCACTTACAAATAGCAAACTTCCTTACAGTAAGGCAAAAGGAAACACAAACACACACATACACACACACACACACACACACAAACAAAAAAGGACCACTTCAATCCTAGACATTCGGGCATTCCCCGGAGTCCGCCCCCTGAACTTCTTCTACACCCTTGGCATCATCAGACTGCCCGAGTACTAATTCCTCTCCACCTTCCCAATTAGGAAGGAGCATTCCAAACTCTTCAACCTCTTGTCAGTTGGGATCAACCAGCTTATGCTTGACAAACCTTTCGATTCCAATGGAGGTACTAACTATAATCTGACGAGAAAGACCCTCAACAAATATCTCTCGGGTAATCACCGAAAGCACCTTTTCCTTCAATTCAATCCTAGACATTTGAGGACTCCCCGGAGTCCGCCCCCTAAGTTTCTTCTGCACCCTTGGCACCATCAGACTGCCCGAGTACTGATTCCTCTCCACCCTCCCAGTCAGAAAGGAACATTTCATACTGTTCCATCTTTTGTCAATTGGGATCAACCAGCTTATGCTTGACAAACCTTTCGATTCCAAGGGAGGTACTGACTGTAAAGACCCTCAACAAATGTCTCTCGGGTAATCATCAAAGGCACCTTTTCCTTCAATTCCTTGTTCTCCTTCGGCAAAGCCGACATCTGAACCTCATGTTGTTGAGCATCAAGCTGCCTCTCCTCGACGAAAGGTGTCGACATCTTTTCCGCGATGGCAAGTTTCTACTTTAGCTTCTGAATTTGCGAAACAAATATCCTGGCCTCTTCCTCGGCTCTAAGAGAGAAGGCCTTGGAATGCGAAGCATCCCAGGCAAGGGCATGATATCGTCATCTGCTTGAAAAATGTCTCTTTTGTCCATCGACCTCAAAGTCTTCTCAAAGATAGGAGGCCATAACATCTCCATCAGAAATCAGGCAAGGGCTTGAACCACTGTCTCCCTGTTAATGAGAGTGTAGTCGCCGCTTGTCCAAACTCCAGCTCCTCGATCATGTGAAAATATCCACTCAGGCAGAACCATCCCCTTCTTAACAAATGGAGGGAGCAAGCTTGTATCAGGGGCAGGAGCCTTATCCTTTCCTATGGGAAATGTCACTCTCTATCCGCTCAGCTGCCCGTTGCTTCTCAAAATCAGTCCAATCAGAGATAGGTCAAGAGGCACGACTCGCCTCCCCTTGTTCCTGCAATGCTATAAATGAGGTCTCCCCAATTGCCAGCGAGACTCCTCCAACCAACGGAAGAATTGGCGAGCCCCCAGAATTAGGAATATTGGGTGATCGTTGAGATTCCCCCTTGCTTCCCACAAAAGAATCTAGCAAATTACATAAGAGTTACACATGTTATTTACATAAGAGAAGGTAAAAAAATAGGTAACAACCTTCAGCATCCCTCTCAGCCGACCTAAACGAGTCTGACCAACCCCTACCTCTGCCAAGTGAAGGAGGACCGCCTCTCCCACATAGCTTCTTTGAGGTTGCCCTCGCACCAGCAACCTTCTCTCGGGCGACCTCCCTATTGTCGACTGACCATAAATTCTCAATCATTGTATCAGCACCATCCAGCCAAATCATATGCTCGATCACTTCAAGGGCGGCGTATTGAAATAAAGAAAGACGTTGACCCTCAATCATTGCCCCGTGATCTCGAACATTCTCAGGTAGGGTCTTCATCTTTATCTCTCTATCGAGGAAGTACGGATTCCCCAACCGCTCGCACACGAGGCAACCAAAAACTTTGTATTCTAGTCATTCGCCTTTTCTCAAAGCCCAATAGTTGAACCTTAGGACCTGCGGGATGTAGCCATCACAGTCAATCCTAAAAGAAAAGAGGTGGTTGAAGAGTTCGATCGACCATGGGATTTTCATCCTTCGACAAAAAAATACGTAAGTCATAACGACTGTGATCGAATTGGGAAGAACTTGGGCAAGAATGATCTCGTAGCGGTTGAAGATCGACTGCAACTCTCAACAAAATGGTAGGCAAACACCCATCTTAAAGTGATCTTTATAAAATACTAGTACAGAAGAAAAACTACCAGTGACCCACTCGTTCCTGACTGCCAATAGCAAGATAATCATAGGATCAAGATGTAACGGTCCTCAATGTCATTCACGTGCGCCTAAGAACCTCCATAGTAGGAATTGAATCAAACGATTCCTGAGAAAACTTCCAACCAAGGGGCCGGAGATACTTCACCAGAAGAAGGACAAGGAGAAAGGAAGGAGTGGAGGGGCTCAGAGAAAAGAGAAGAACAAGGGATTTCAGCTACCACAAAAACCACATATAAGCAAGAACAGGCAATACATGGGGAGGCAAAACGCCCCCGACAACATTGACGCGCTGGATTATGCATTACTCGGAGCAAAGTAATGATTACCAAAAACATAAATCACATTTTATTTATTTATGTACAAAAAAGGGGGTATTACTTGAGAAAGGAAAAACCTCACCACTCGATCGCTCGACGCGTCACCCGAGATAAACCCTCGGTGAGACAAGCATTCATACATGAACTCTCCTCCCAAACTAAAATTTGATCATGACTATCCCTCGATCGAGCAACGAGACTCTCTCTGAGGGCCGACAGCTCCGAGCATAAGTGCGTCATCTCTCCTTGAATAGCAAGTATCTCCCCCCGGAAAACAGAAAACTCCTTGTGCAAAGCAACAACCCCTCCCTGCACTCGATCGACTCTCTCCAGAACTTCAGCAATTTTGTCACCATCTCACCAAGGATATATCATAAAACGAAGAAAAACCTCCTCCATCTTCGCAAGAAGGCACACTATAAAGTCGGAGGACACTTTATGCCCACTAGTCACCTCCTCTCCCCTCCTAGATCCCGAAGAAACCTAACAACCCACACTCTCACCCTCGCCAAAAGATAGGTTTATGTCAATCCTATGCCACATAAAACCTTGATCCTCAGTACCCTGCTCCACAACACCTTTCCCCACTGCGCCCCGTTCCATAGCATCCACTCCTCTTGGGGTGACTTGCTCAACAAAGGTCGCATCGTCAGCGGGACCAACATCAATATCTATCGACACAAAATCGATAATAAAGACTTTATTAACCGCACCAATGAAGGAGATGTAAAAGACAATTCAAACAAGTTACCCAAAAATTCGCCCATTTGCAGATGTGGTGTAAGAAAAAAGATCCTCACTAGTTTTCCCTAGCCCTCCACTTTCGGAGGAAAAGTCGCTCTTTGTTGGTCGAAGCCATACCTCAACTTCAATCGACGCGCCCTCGAGGCCTCCATAGGGAACCACAACCCCCGCAGCAGCCTGAACATACATCCTGTCTCCTCTAGCAAGAACGTCCACCTCCGTCGAATGCTCTATAATGCAAACAACAGAACGGTTTCCAGTCTGCTCCGCAGCCCTCTCCTACAATGAGCCGACAAAGGAAACCCAAAGACCCGGCTTGCTTCTCGCGCTCCTTAAAGCGCAGCTTCTGCACAACCCTCTTCTTACTTAACTCCCCAGCGGAGACCTTGCTCCCCAGATTCCACTTGGTGTCCAGTTTCCGAGAATTCGCCCGCATGTCAGTTATAGCCTTGAAAAGGGCATCCTTGTCGGCAGATAACGACCCTCCGTCAAATATGATAACAAACACAAAAGGACGAAACAATTTTCCAAGAGATAAAGAGAAGGGCATAAATTCCCCTTATCCTGTGGTCTATTTATAGCGGGCCAGGCATGGAAATTTAGGGAAGTTTATTATTCCTCAATAATGTCATTTAATTATTTTTCACACGTTAAAAAAGATTCTCTTGTCCTTGTGTGTTGTGCGGCCTCCGTGGAGCAAGATGATCGAGAAACTTAATATATATGAAAAATATATCCGAACGAATCAAGGGATAGATGAAAAGTTCGGATGGTAGATACAGACAACCGAACGATATCTTTGATGGTCATTTTGGTTGGATACTGGCAAAAGAGCATCTGGTTCTAGCGATCGAAGGAACGTACCAAGGGACTTCTCATAGGATGGCGATCAGCCCAGAAGACAATCGTAAAGAAACATCCTTTTTTGGCCCAACTATCAGCAGACTAAAGACATAGCGAACGACCAAGGAGCTTCCGATAGACCGAATCAGTCCTTCGGCCTTATTATATGCGGATACTTTTGTAAATAGCAAAAAGTCACACTAAAAGGCTAATAACGAGGTGATTTATGTGTAGTTTTGTAGAATCTGGACTCATTTCAATAAATAGAGGGTTTATGCATTCTTTGTTATTCTCTACTACTCTCTCTTTCTCTCTATAACGTTCTATATTTAGGCCTTGTTTTCTTGACAGTTTCGGATTCAGCAGTGGTGATAAACCACACCTATGAAATTCTATGATATCCACCTCTTTTTAGTTGTGTTAAAGAAAGAAAATTTAGGAGTATGGAGAAAGTAATCTTTAGAATTGGAACCAGGAGGCTCAAAGCTAGATAGACTTGATCGTAACTGCCAGGAGAGAGGATATACTGCTGGATACAATTTCTAAAGTAGAAAAGGCTGTGATGGCACCCAATCACTAAATTGGGATTTTGTCTTTTAGAAAAGAAGAAAGCAGATTAGCTGAACAATGGTGCCGTGTCAAGTTATGCAAGTCTGACATGGAGATGAATATCTTGTAAGGGAGACAAGTCTGAAGCCATGGCATTCTGGACCAAAATTAAGTAAAATATGGCCCTTAAGTTCAGCTACAGGTCAGCAATGTTCCTGCTAAAGATAACCTGTAATCCCACGGTGAAAGATCAAGAGAACCATTCAGATCTGAACTAAGAGAATCAGACAGAGAATGACAGGTGTAGGATTCTTGATGTGGGAAGTTGTTCCTTCACATGCATGTAATTGCTGGCTTCTTGTAAATTTCATCAGGTTTCACAGCTGGAAACGATGTCTCCGCTGTGGCATCCATCCACTGCAACAACTTGGGAAACAAAGGGATGTGCCAAGAAAATGAATTTTATATACAAAATTATAAGGTGAAGATTTCGATTATGCGTCAACTTTAGAAATGTATTATTGTCATGCCACACATCTATGAATCAATTTTTCCATGCAGAAGTGATTCACATTCTCTGAAACATAACAATTACGCTCTTATAATAATTTATTACCCTTCCTTCATCAGCTAAAGCGTTTTCAGCTATCTCCAAGAGAATGGTGACTTACCAAGAGTTTTCGTTTCTTAATAGTTTTTCTTCACATAACTTGGAGCTAGATAAATGAATTCTATTTCAAGTTGAGTCATCTCATATGTCTCAGCGACGAAATTTTTAAGAAACTCATTTTCTGTAGACGGAACTTTAGCAACTATAGCAGCGCCCGCCAAAAACACCGGGGCAATCTAAAACTCATTTTAGCTGTTGAGATAGTCTTAGAAGGGACTTCTGATTGAAAGGTTGCCAGATCTGGAATTACAGTCCCTGATGGTAGTAAGATACTGGTTTCACCATCTTACACAAATCAATACAAAAATGGATCAAGAAGACGACTGAAGAAACAAAAAATCATTGACTGGACCACAATCAAGGCAAAATTAAAATATACATCATAAGGTTACAAAATAGCAACTAAAGGTAGATTCTTTAGAACCCCAGGTTTCTCATATCTTTGATATTGCAGATGATTTATATCAGCTCACAAGAATCTACTTGAGGCTATCAATATTGTGGAGAATTTCCTACAGCAAAAAGCTAAAGATATTTAGTTCAAGGATGGTGATAGAAATACCAAGTATTTTCATGCTACTATTAAACATAAAAGTAACATAAATGATATACTCGGGATCAAAGACACTAATGGACGTTGGATTACGGAGCAAATTGATATTGGTAATAGTGTTGTTCATTATTACGCGGAGTTATTTGAATCTACTCTGCATGTACACTTTTTGATGGGGACAAAAAGTACATTTCAAAGCTATCCTCCTTCTGAGGAAGAAATTCTCAAGGCTTTCATAGAAACAAGATTGTTGGGTCCGATGGCTTCACTTCTGAGTTTTATGTTAAATATTGGCCTATCATTAAAAAGGAAGTCATTCTTGTTATTCAAAGTTTTTTCACTAGTGAAAACTGATGCAAATATTTTAGTTTTTCTCGTATTGTGTTCATACCTAAAGCTGACCAAAAAAATAGTTGAGAGCATTTCAGGCCAATTTGTCAAACTTCTATCATTTCTAAAATTATCACTAAAATACTCGTATGCTGATTGCAACCTCACCTATCTACTTTTATCTCTCCTCAACAATCTGCTTTCATCAAAGGTACAGATATCACGGATAACATCTTGTTAGCCCAAGAGCTCATGAAAATTTAGATAAAAAATGCAGGGGTGGTAATCTGTTGGTGATACTTGATATTAAAAATTTTTTTGATACAATAAGTTGGGATTTTATTTTAAATGTCTTATTTGCAAAGGATATTCACAGAGATTTTTGTTTGTTTATTAAAAGATGGCTTTATAATAACTTTATAGTGTTTTAGTCAATGGATCTTCATATGGGTTCCTTTCAGCAAAAAGGGGCACCAAGCAAAGAGACCCTTTGTCTCCCACTATATTTATTATTTCTTTTGATTATCTCTCACGTTTAATTGATATGCAACAGATAATTTTATCTTATATACAATTTTCTCATAAATCTAAGATTAGGGTGAGTCATTTATCTTTATGTAGATGACACTATCTTATTCTCTAATGCTAGTACGAACTCCATCAGAAAGTTGATGGGCACTTTGAGTACTTCTCAAAATATTTCTGGCCTCACTTTTAATCAATCCAAATGCCAGCTTTTCTTTGGAAATCAGTAAAGCAAAGCATTATCAGCTGGTTAGTCAATTTCACAGGCTTTACTTCCTCTTCCCTTTCTATCACAAACTTGGGGGGAAGAAGTATGAGGAAACAAATCCAAATAGATGGGGTTGTTAAGAAATTTAAAGCTAAAATTCGTAACTTGAGGAACATTTTCCTTTCTAATGGGGAAAGGTTGACTCTTCTTCCTAGTGTTTTACAGAGCATCCATCTTTATGCCTTACAGGTGCTGAACTTGAAGAAAAGCACACAAATCACTTTGGAAAGAATTTTTAATAAATTCTTATGTGCGGGTTATAGCACCAGGAAAATCTGGTCTAACTGGCTAAGGTGTGTAAACCTAAGACTTCTGGTGAACTTGGGTTTAAAAGTCTTAATCACATTGCTGATATCAATAAGTTTAAGTTTTGGTTCAAATTTAGAGAAGGGAGTTCTCTTTAAGCTCATTTTTATTTCATAAATATTGTTTAGCAAACTAAGCTTCTACAGCTCAGTGGAAATCTGGTGATTCTAAAATCTTGAAAGCAATTTTAAAGGCAAGAGGTGAATCTAATAACTTTATTATTCAGGAAAATGGTGATGGAAATATTTCATTTTGGCATGTCATCCTCATATTTCGGTTTCAGATGTTTGTGTTGATGGGCAATGGAATATGCAACATTTGAGAGATTTGTTTGGCGAATCCTCCTTATAGATTTCTATGATACCTTTACATAATAATAGAAAAGACAAGTCTCACTGGAAATTAGGCCATCATGGCTCCATCTCTAAAATGATTTATAATACTTTGTAACATTTTGATAAATGGAAAGGGGACCTCAAATCTGGCATAAATATCTCTCCCCCTCTATTTCTATTTTCCTATGGAGAAATTTTTTAAACCTATTGCCTTTTGATGATAATTTAAAGCTCAAAGGTTTGAGGTTAGCCTCACAATGTTGTTTGTGCAAATGCTCTGAAGAAAGTGCTCTACATCTTTTCTTTTCTTGTCCCTTTGCTAGGAAGAAATGGCATAGTTTGAGAAGGATTTTTGGGTTGTAAACATTTATTTGGAATACTATGGAGGATTGCTTGCATGCTTGACAATATTGTTGCTCCTCGAAAAATACAATGCGTTTCTTTCCTTATACGGTTTTGAGGTTTATTTGGTGTGCTAGAAACAATGGCAAACATGAGCACTCTCTCTTCCCCTCTTTCCACTATTTCGTATATTCTTGCTTATCATGAAAAGGTCTCTAAGCAGCTAAATTTGATGCCTGGATCTTTGCTTAAGGAGGGCTGGAGGCCAACATTAATTCATTGGCAGCTTCCTCCCATTGGCTGGATCAAAATAAATGTAGATGGGAGTTGAACAAATTGCACAGCTGGAGCTGGGGCCGAATTCAAAAACCATTTGGGCAAGCGTCATTTCTATTTTTCTTCTCCTGTGTGGGCTATTACTCCCACTGAAGCTGAGGGTTGGGCAGTTTTTCTGGCTCTCCTAGTTGTTGTTACTTTTAATTGGACTTCACTTATTATTGAAATCAATTCTTCTGATTTTTTGGATTTCATCACCAGAGAAAAAGAGCTTGCATAGAACTTAGTTATTTGTCTGAATAGGATTTGGCAATATATAGATACTCATGATCTCCAAGTCAGATGAAATTTTATATCTAGGGAGGGAAATGCACATGTTGATTGGTTAGCTAAATATGGTTACATGGGTGTCTCTACTGGTTCGGTGCCTCCTAGGGAGCTTGCTATACTTTTATAGGGAGATTCATTTCATCTCCCTTATATTAGATGTTTACCATGATACAACTAACGACCTTCTTTGATATATGCATGCCTTCGCTTTTTTCAACTGATTGTGGAGTTCTTTCTGCTCTCTTTATCTACAGGTTTCATTACTTTTGGTTGCACTGCTACCATCCACGCAAAGACTTGAGTTTACTTTTGTTTTCTTCTTTCTCTTTTTTGCTATACAGCTTTATTTCTATGAGCTTTCCTTTAACCTTGTCATTTTTTACTCACCACTGTTTTACTTTATGCTTTTTTAGGTATACATGTAACTACCTTTTGGAGTTTCTTGGGTGAGTTATGTATCGGGGGGAAGATCCTTCTTTTGGATTGTACTTTTCCCACTGTTTTGTTCCCCCATTTCTTATCTTGTAATATTGCCTATGGGCTTTTGAAAAAAAAAAGAGGTTTAGTCTTAAAAAAAAATGAACTTGAATACTAAGAAAATAGTTGATGAAAAGAATAAACACGCCACTCGAAAAGTGATTTAATATTTTAGTTAAACTTACTAGAAAGTCACTCTAAAAAATTATAACTAGATAATTATAATTTACATGAAAGGCGCTTGGAGCTAAACCTAAATTTGGCATTAGAAAGAGCTATTAGTGACATTCGACATTAATAATCACCATCAGCAACCACCATCACTCAATCATCATTGCCTAATCTCCTTCACTTAATTGTCGTCACCTGATGACTATCACCAAAATATCACAACCACGACAGCAATCGTCATTGCCTTACACTCATCACTTGACTATTATTTCCTGATTGACATCATCAAACTGCCAATGTTCGATCTTCATCGTCCTATCTCCATTGCCTAACCATCATCACTTAAATTTTATCATTTAATTGCTATCACATAATTATCCAATAATATTTACTACATATATAATGGATCAAAACAAAATTTTCAACTTTACACTCCAGCCTTCTCCATTCAAGGAAAAAACTAAATTCTATAATCCTACTCACACAATAGATCATTTCAATTGTATAAAACACCATGAATTTTTATTTTTCAAATTTTTACAAGAAAATTTTGATGTGGCGTGCAACATTCATTTATCTATCGAGCAAACACCCAAAATAGTTCACCAACTTTTAACTAGTGACCAATTTAATCACAGAGTTTAAAGGTGTTCTATATCAACCCCAAACTATTAAAAATTAATCTAAATTAGTCCCAAATAAAGTTTCCCATTTAATTTTACAGTGTTGTGGGACCAACTGAGGGTAAATTTGTCAAATTAAAAATTTATATTTATGACAACCATTCGAACTCATTGTTCCGTCACTTCATTGATTTCATTTGAAGGCGGGTTGGGACAAAGCGGAAGCAAGTGGAGGGTTACCTTCCTTAATGGTTCCGTGTAGGATCTGAGTGGGATGAGCTGAAAGATGGGAGCTTTGGAGGTCTTTATATTGCCTTCCCTAGTAGCTCTAATTCCAACTGTATCCTAAGGGTCCAGTCACGAAGGCGATGGTTTTGGGCAAAACCGAAGAAATAACTAATCAATAATTAATTAATGAAGGTTAAATTAATGTTTAACATACTTAATTTTATAAAATTTGTTTAAAATGATTGATTAGTTCGATGAATAATTTTTTATCTAAAAGCATAATTATAAATAAAAAATTTAAATTAAATTTGATCAGACTTAATATATAATGAAGAATATTTATCATTAATTAATATTCTTCTAAAAAGCTTGAAGAAGAATAACACCATATACTCCATGATACTGTCATAAAAAAGGATTGTTTACACACAAACCACTCAATTCCTATGAATTTACCTATATAACAACTAAACTTTATTTCTAACATTTATACCAACCCAAACTTCGTATGACAACGAAAATACCACCATTTTAACTTTTAAAATGTGAAATACACTTTTTCATGCATAGCTAATGTGGTATGTATGCAAAAATCGAAGTTTAGGTGTTAGATATGTAAATATATGGGAATTGAGTGATATGTATTTAAATCCCCCAAAGAAATAAATATGACTTGATTACTGCAGAGAAGACTTACAAAACTGGAGCACCTGTGATGTTAACCAGGTCGGCTGCAGTTTAATGTCGCCAGTCTCTATGACAAAGAATCTACTGATTGATGAATGAAATTGCAACTGAACCTGCAAGTATTATCTATTTATTTGTGCAATCTAGCACATAGCGCTCGTCCACTGTGATATAAAAATACAAATAACCAGAACAGATTATGCAATTAAAACTTTTTAAATGTATGAAATTAATCTCAGTCAAGCAAATAAAACCAGTAGGGCAACGATGGGTCCAAAGTAATCAGGCAAAATCATTAAGAACCAAATTCAGGTCAAAGTTTTCCTGTACAATTTCAGAAAATAGATTTGATATGGATTTCATTCCCTTATATGGGATCTTTAACTTCATAACTAAAAATAGAGCTGGATGGCGCCTAATAAAAACTAATCTGACAAACTTCTTACGTTGTAACTATTATTTTAGTGGTACATATTTGTGTCCATCTTAGCCAAACCTAGAATTCAACTAAACATCCAATAATAAATATTAAAAAAACATTTTAGGTTTTGTGGTCTCCCAACAAAAATATTCATTATGTATTAGTCTTGGCAATCCACTCAAATCAGCTCTAAAATTGTAGCTTTTAAAATCTCTTTGTGACATTAACAGAACATGTTAATGGGCTTTCTAAATCCACATCATCGAGTAGCGTCAAGATCCATGGTTTCCTTTAATAAAGTCCAAGGGAATCAACATCTGTCTTGAGGTTCCAACTATAATTTGGTGACCCAACTCATTTCATCTCCAACACCAATGTCAATGCCATTAACACAAATCCAACAGCCTGGTTAGGATTTTTAACAACACAAATTTAGAATCCAAGGGCCTGATCCATTCATTCATTATTGCTAGAAGTAAAATGGCCAATCACCAATCAAAGAGACAAGTTGTCTTGTTCATCCTAAACCCTTAATAGGTTAAAAGGACCACAATGCCTAAAACATGAATCTTTAAGATGAAGTTATCTACCATATCTACAAACTGCCTCGTCAAAAGTACCAGAAACCCTTCAACCACGCCAAAATGGCTCTAGGTAAAGACAAAGTACATTTTGAATTCAATTAAGAACCTTGAAGGCCTCTATAAAAGACTCAAATGAGAGTTTCAGCATTTTTCTTAATCATTCAAAACTCACTAAGTTGAGAATCAAAAAGTCTTACTAGGAAACATTTCTCTAGGCAAACTCATCGATTTCCCTGGTTGTGTGTGTGCAGGCAAGAAAATAACGTGAATGGCATACCATACAAGATTCAAGGGACTTTAGATCGTTTATGGCATATAACGAGCATAATCAAATAAGAACATATGCATTTAACTAGAAACGCCTCACATCTTACAATTAGCTATGTCCTCAATTATATCATTCGTTCATCTAAAAATTAGCCAAACCAACCTAATCAACCCAAACTGAACTGAATGTGTTAAAAGCTGAAAAAAATTGTTGGTTTATATAAAATGAACTAAAACAATGGGGTTTAGTTTGGCTATAATATAACTTGATATCAGATCAATGCAACAAACAAAGAAATAAAAAAATAAAAATAAAAAAAACACAGGTTTTACATGAAAAATCCACGTTGGGAAAAACGACGCACAAAGAAAAATTAGCTATATCAAACATAAAATTACAAGTGGAGAGTATCAATTAACATAAAACCAAAACAGGAGAAAAGAGAGTTAGATTTTACAAAATAAAGGGGATATTTATAGTCTTTTAACAAGACCACTTTAAATGAAATAATTAAAAAGTGTCGGTAAAACAAGAGCACATGGATTGTAATTAGATTTATCAGATAGAAGCTTTCAATCTATGTGCTCACAGTTTCTTCTAAAGCTTCAATCTGCGTGCTCACAATTTCATTCTAAAGCTTCAATTCTCGCACTTAGAATTTTCTTATGAGACAAATGGAGCCAACACAATTCAGGTCATAATAGCAATGGTTTAGTTTTAATAAGTTGGACTAAAGCAATGGCTCAGTTTGGCTAAACTTATTAATCAAAATGAACAAGCAGAAAATGATTTACAAGGAATAGTTTCCTTCTAAATTGTTGGTTTATATAATTTGAACTAAAGCTATGATTTAGTTTGGCAACTTATTAATCGTTGGATTTAAAAGCGAGACCACAAAATGATCAAGCAAAAAACAATTTATAAGCAATAGTTTCCTTCTAAATCGTTGGCTTTATATAAGTTGAACTATAGGAATGGTAGTTTGGATCAATTTATTAAACAAAATGATCAAGAAAAAAATATGAATTGACTGGCATTCTTTAAAGACGTTTATGTGTATATCATTTTTACAACTCAACCACATCTTATCCCCGTAATTATCATATCACCTCGCATAGAAGACAAAAAGATATTCGCTATGATTAATTAGAATTTCACTCCCTCTCAAGTCTTCTCCTCACTTCTCATACTTTATTTCCCTCCCATGGAATTCTTAATCATTGGTGAGAGCTAGGAGAATTTTTAAGAGTAATTTATCTTTTATTGATATGCTTCATGCAAGATCATATATTCTTATTTTCCACAATTCATTTAAATGTCTTCTCTGTTTGGTGTGTGTGTGTGTGTGTGCTTTCTTCGGTTATAAGTACTTATATATATATATTAAACAGAATTGGCATTGAAGCTGAGGACCCAAATATCAACCATAATTGATTGAAACCGACACAACGGTTTTTATCTTAAAATAAGATGTTTTGTTCTAACGTTAAGAAACCGACGCTGCTAGTTTGTTTATAAAACCTGACAAGACCAAAACAAACTCTCTCTTTGGACAAGAATAGCAAAGAGAAACCATGTGTTGTAGGCCAATAGATAGTCCACTTCGGAATCACTTAGCTATTTTTCAATTTGATCAACACTCCTAATTTCTTTCACTATAACTTAACATGAGCTCAAGTAAAATGTCGATCAGAACATCTTATTCATGTCGACCCAGATCATATTTAATGTATACTGGCCATAAATTCCAACCAAAAGCCAATTAAGTCTTGTCCTCTTAAAGCAATCAACTTTTATCCAGGGAAACCTTTGCCACTAAAACTGAATCCTTTCCTTGTGTCTGAAAATCACTTACACATAAATCAATCATAGTTTTCTATCCTATGATCCATAAACGCAAACATCAACATATTCAAATTGGACCATGTTCCCCAAAACAAATTAGGGCATGTGAATTACAGTGCCAAATCAAATAAATTCTAATATACCAAGCAAAAATGTGGTAAATACACAACATGAGAAATCACCTGCATGAAACAAGCAACCCACCCGAAACATTTATTTTTTCTCAGCGAGTAAATACCTCTGTGGAAGTTCATCTCCAAATCACGCAAAGAAGGACGCGCCATTCATCACACAGCCGTCCACCATTTAAATTATCAACAACCAGAATACATTGATCACCCTATCTGTGCCTCTCCAAACCAATACCCCACACACCAATGATGGCTGCTCCTACCCAACCCGTACACTGATCGACCTGTCTGCTCCCCAAAAACAAAATCAAAGAAATGTCATGGATCCATCGGTCTGATTTCTTGTCCCCGTCTCCCATCAGTGTTACGTACCCATATCCAATGGCCCCACGTATTGATCGCTATTCCGCAATAAATTGCCCGCAAAAACAACTTTCAACCAAATAAAAGGGAATCAAACCATGAAGGCAATGACTGAAGCGAATTGACCTGACGGCCCAATCAGAAGACGATGTAGAGGTCGCTGCCGCAAGCGTCTCCGAAGGCTAAGCTTCCAGGAAGGCAATACGTCCCCTTCCACTCCCTAACAAACAATCTCAGTTGCTTCTCCCATGTTGTGGAGCTTTGATATGTATCCTCTTTTCAAGGAAAAAATTTGGGTACGTAAAGCCCAGGCAACGTATGTCATTAGAGGCGACCCACTTGGTAGTTATCTCTATGTATTCAATCGGTAACTTACAAAAATAGATAGGTTTCAGATAAGTTACAAAAAATAAAATATAGAAATACCTCTCAAATATTTTTTGGATAACTTTCATATAATATGTTGGACGTGCGCAGCGCTGTATACGCTTTACGTACGCAAATTTTTTCCCTCTTTCAATCCACTGATTTCATAACCTCCTAATAAGACAACTATTAGCGATTAAGGACGCGATGGCGGCAACCGGGGTAAAGCCGAGGTTGAGCTTCAGCTTGAGGGCTGAACATGAGTCGTTCAGCTTAAGTTTTAGCCTGTTAATTTTATTGAGTTCTTGCTCAAATTTAATCTTAAAATTAAGAATCATTGTCGGGCTAATTTGTTTAATATAAAAAAAGAAAAAATAATATTCATTTTAAATAATTTTTTAATAAATTAATCAATATATTAAATAATCATGAAATAAATAATAAAAATTATTATTTCAGTAATATTTTAACATCTTAAAAGGAATGTTCTAAAATTTAATATATTTTTAATATATTTTATGTTAATATTTTTTAAACAAACTAGCTCAAGTGCTAACGAGTCGAGTCAGGGGGCTGGCTTGAGCTTAGCTTAAGCTTATCGAGCTCAGTTCACAAGCCACTTTTTGAAGCAGCGTAGCTGCTATGTAAAATTGGTTTTTTTTTTTTAAGAAAAATTTTCTTAACTATTTGGAAAAATATATTTTATTTTTTAAAAGTTAAAGTGATGATACGAAGATTGGCAAAAAGATTGAAAGTGATCGAGCATGGAAGTATCCGGATGACGGTTTAGCTCGTTAAATCGTCGTGTACGTTTAAAAAAATAATATTATCGTATTATTAGCTGTTATTTAATATTTTGTTTTCTTAATTTTAATAATCATGATATCCTTTTATTGAGTAGATGTTTTTATCTATTGTTTTATAATTTCTTGCTAGTTTTTGCGTAAAGTATAAAATAAATCGGTATGACGAGTTATGTTGCGAACCGACGTGCGCATACGGAAAGCGAGAATAGTTGTTGTCAAAAATAGCTATGACTACGGTACAAAGCTAAAAAAACAAGCGGACGACGAAACATCGCGTGCAGTTTCTTCGCAGCTGACATCCTGTGGCGGTGGGCAGCTGGCTCGGAACCCTTAGTCTAAATCAGCGTGTCATACGTGGTAAAATAAGCTACACCTAATGATAATGAGTGAGGGCGGGACATAAATATCTTTTATTACTAAGAAGAGAAGGAATATTATATAGAGGAGGATAGAATATAAAAAAGAATGCATTGAGAGGAGGACATGAATATGAATGCCTAGAATGAGTAGTCTATAGAGATATGTAAGAGAGAGAGAATCAGGTGTTTAGTAACGTGGGGGGAATTAAGTCCTAAACAGGATTTAAAAAAAGGAACTTTCATTATTCCAATATAACCATCGAGTTTGAATTAAATCAAAAGGCTTATTACTTTAATAGCAGTTATAAATGCGTGGACATTCTAACCCGACTAAAAGCGAAAAAGATGGTATATCTAAAATAATAACTATTTCGCATAATAATTGACAAAGTGACGAGAAAGAACAAATGACATAAATAATGGACTAAGTATGATTATATCGGCACAATATATGAATCAACAGCATCGTCAGAAATAAGAACCTCGCATCGCATCAATTTTTCATGGGGCTGTAAGAGCTCTATCTTAGAGAATTGAAATGTTGCTGGAGACAATCAATTGGTTGCCCTTGAAGACAAGAAAACTAGTGAAATTTATCGTAAAGAAGACAAAATAAAAAATTTAAATTGACTAAGAGACATGCAAAAATCCATATCGACAAGAAGGATATGAAGGGGAGGAACAATGTTATCACCGACTATATCAGCTAATGTCTCTGTCACCAATTTTTAAGAACATTAATACAGCTCTGAAAGCTTGAGCCTTCATACACAGTGTTTGACATGGTTAAGTTGAGTTAGTTGAGGGACAATAGTATTTCATAATTTTAAAGAGTGGAAATTTACATACATCACATAGATCCATATGTATTTACATATGTAGCACCCAATGTGTGATATTTACACATAACAACACTTTGGTTTCATAAACCTAGGCATGAAAATGTGTATTTTACTCTCTTAAAAGAATAGCAATTGTGGTATTCTTGAATTGATGTTAAAGATTTGAGTGGTACGCATGTAAATATGATTGTTTAGGTGTTAGATTTTAGAATACATAAGAGTTGTGTAGTATGTATGGAAATTACCATTTAAAATTTCATGGGCAGCTTGCAGAACTTGCAGCAGAAAGTTGTCAAGCAGATTTTAAGTATCTTGAAAAACCAGCAGTCTTGGTTCTTACTATTGTTTGGCACATCCAGAACAATGTCTTGCTGCCAGTAGTCCTGATTTTTAAAATTACCTGGAGGATAGCATGGACAAATAGTGATGCCAAAAACCAATCTACCATAAATTCTGTCTTTATTTTCACGTCCTAACCTTATCACTGAACTCCTCGGTATCTTTTGGACCGTTTCACTGCTTTGGAGTTGTTCCTTATTCACTGCAGATAAAACGGGAATTTCCAGTCATATTACCTTCTCCAGGCAAGAACTTGAGAAATATTGTAGTAGTTTAAGGTTCGATCAAGGGACTTGACATATGCCAGTTATCAATGAGAAGAAGTCAAAGAGAAGGGGGATGGGGGCATGAGTTGTATTGCGTTCAGATAGGCATAAGAAGGTACCGATCATTTTCTCTCTCGACAGAGGAGGTCATTAAGGGATTTAACGATTAGGTTACATTTGATTTGGATACAAGTGGTCGAGAAAGATATTGGGTCTTTAGAGAAAGAATGGAATTTGTTTATTAACTTCCAGTGAAGTTAGTTATAAGTTCAAATTTACATGGACAGTAAGGAGGATTAGATAAAACTAGTTGGTTGAAGTGGAAAATGAGAGTGGAGTGCCTTAGAAATTTTTTGTTATTTATAAATAGTAAGAGAGGCAAGGAATAAAGTTATTAGTAATATGGGTTGGAATTTGAATATGCGGAGATTGAGGGTGATGAGAATTGTCTCCGTACTGAGTGGGACGCAAAATTTCCAACAACCAGGCTGTGTCCCCAGTGCTCACTGGACTGAACCAATCAGGTTTTCTTAGTGTTGTGGAATCGACCAGTTCTAGTGGGCCATTGCTATTTATATTATTATTATATGGCCCCACGTTCTGACTGTTTGTTGTTCCAGCTGCCAAGCCATCCATTTCTCTCATTCCAGCTTGCTTTCACTGCTGCAACTCCTCCCCTTCACTTCCTTCGTCACCTCCTCACTTCTTTGTGCAATCCGGGACAACCATTCCCGCGATTCCCAGTACTCGGCCCTTCTCTCTTGCTATCATCGCTAGGACAACTACGCGTTTGTTGTTCCTACAGCTTGCACCTCCCTCTCGGGGTTACCAACACATACTATTAACATCGCATGCATTTCCAACCCTCCATCCACTCTTTTGCTACCTCTCCGAGGGAATCAAACCTCGTCGATTACCACGCCATGAGATTCACCTAATTTGAGAATTCTGTTGTGTCGTGTATATTGCTATTTCCTTTTAATTGTGAGATTGTATTTCACCATGTTGAATTCATCTATAATATTAAATTATCGTATTGTTGTTCAAGTTAACAAGTGTCATTTGGTAATGAATCTGGTAAACATAGTCATAACCTAAGATTTCTAGCATTGACCTGTGCCCCATTTTATCTCTAGCCAAATTTTTCCCTCCATCCTACATCACCCAATACACATTCTTTCCGGCAAGAAACCAAAATCCTAATAATGCCACCAAGGAGATAACGGTCGGAATGATGAAGGGAAAAGAAACGATGTCTTTTATCGAAATTCACGAAGAGGTGTCAAGAGATTTCTAGGGATGATATTCGGTGGAAAACCCTCCAGTGAAATAGAGACTCTTGTCTTAGGGATCACACAAATTTCATTCGATCACCAAGATGAAAAACAACTGCAGAAGTTTGGTATGAAATATTCGAAGTGGAATTTGAAATAAAAATGGATTTGTCACGACCGACGGCCATGGATACGAATGAGTTCATCGAATGATGCGAATCTTGGAACATCTTTGAGTGTTAAGACATCCTGGGACAGGAAGCCGTCCAGTAAGAACATGACAATTAAGAAAAAGTCCATCTCGATGAGTGGGCGAACATAAAGATTCTTAGACGAGCGGGGAAGAGAAGGTAAAATTTATATCAAAGTCTATGAGAGAAGAGTGAAATTACTATCTAGTCTAAAATAAAAAGGGAAAATACCTACTCGCGCGTTATAGGCAAGATGTGTGTAAAGGCCTCACCGGTATAACATGGCGGATGACCGCACGTCTTACAAATAGGAGTTCAAAATGAGATCGAGCAACATGAGCATACCGAACGAGGCAATCGAGTCGGCCCGCTAAGGAGACACTAGCCTAGAGTAAGGGCAAGTAGAACCAATCAACATTTCCAAATTCATCCCGATAAGAAAGTGTTTTAAGTTCTACGAATTTGAGCGGTGCATCAGTTGCAAGGTGGGAGAATGACACTGCTTCACTAATCAAGGAGCAATTGAAAAAAATAAACGATGTCGAGGATAAAATGAAAATTTCAAGAGGATTTTTCAATTTCCGGCCAAATGGGGAAGACACCGGTAATTCCAACTAACCCGTGAGCATATCCGAGTTGAATGAACGATTAGTTATTCTAGAATATAGTGAGAGGTTGAGACCTGGAAAGGGAAAATAATTATTGATGGAATGCCCGAGACATCCTAATCGACATGTGAACTATTAGGTGGTTGCAATGAAAGTGATTTGGCATGTTAAACACGCTCAACATTTTTATGAAGTTAATGGTGAAGAGAATTGATTATTTTGTTATCCCCCAATCCTACTCCTTACCTAGTTGAAGAAGAAATGAGATACACGTGAATCCGCGGTGCTTGATCAAATTTTCAATTAGGGAGTCGATTGCAAAATCGAGTGTGGTGCAATGTGGTTTTTGATGAATATGTCATATTTTATTAGAGAGGCTGACAGTTCAACGGCAAGACTAAGCATGAAGATTTCAAGGATACTTATTTAAAAGGATGGGAAACATATCGTGTTGTTACTTGTTAAGGATGCGAAAAGTGTGGGCGACACGGATAGTATTAGTCCCGAGGACCACCTTCAAGGTGGTTAGTATGGGATGCTCCGGTGGCAACGGCATTAGTCTTACTAAAGGAATATGAGAGGAAAGTCGGATACCAACACCAATACATCCACTACTACAAGACTTCGAGGATGTGATGATTGATGGTCTTAGAGGGATTACGCGCGAAGAAGACATTCAACACGTCACTTAGGTCTCCTTCGGGATCAATGTTGCCCAAATCCGCACCCTTTATGATTGAGACTTCCGAAGTATAAGTTGCAACGACGGATATAGAATCTCTTCGCGAGAGGATTGATCGGAGAGTACCGATCGTGTGTTGTCCACATCCACAATGGTACTTAAGAAGGATAGTTTGTGACGATGTGCATTGATAGCAAGACCATCGACAAGATTACCATCAATGCCGATTTTTCATACCACTCTGAGACAAATCTCTTGAACCGGTTACATGGAGCTACAATTTTTTCTAACATCGACTTATGCGGTGGGTATCACCGGATACGGAGGTCGGGAGATGAGTAGAAGATTACTTTCAATACACAAGAATCTTTATACGAGTGGACATTTATGAACTTCGGCTTGTCGAGCAACGCTTAACAATTTTGTAAAGTTGATGAATCAAGCATTTCGGGCTCAAATTGGAAAATTTTAGTCCTTTTGATGACATTCTATTGTACGGCAATTTGAAACCTTTGTGTAGGGTGGTGATCGAGGTATTACTGCAGTATATATGTTCATCCAAAGAAGTGTCACTTCATAATAGACCAGTTTTTTTGGTTATATCGGATGGATCCGACGAAATTGAGGCCATTGTGAGTTAGATCGCCCAACTGCCCCGATCGTTCATAGAGTTGGGCGGTTTCAAGGAATAGCATCATTTTACATACGATTCATCGGGGTTTGTCCCCCGTCACCACCCTACGAAGGATCTTTTGAAGGGAGACAAATTTCAATTGACGGACGGCTCGGAATGGTTTCGATGCACTCGAGGAGAAGATGACTTAGGCATCGATCTTGGCGCTACTAGACTTGACAGTCGTTCGAAGTAGAGTGATGCTTGAGGATGAAGAGAGAACGGTGCTAAGTGGAGGAGGTAACTCCTTTGCCTTTTTCGATAACAAGTGAATGAGCCCGAGGCAATGCTCGACATACGAGAAGAAGTTTTATGCTATCGTGAGAGCTCTTGAGCCTTTGGAGTTATTATCTTCTAATAGCGAGTTCATGTTGTTCACGAACCACAAAATCTTGAAATTCTTGAAAAAACAATGTAAATTGAAGGGCCGACATGTAACTTGGGTGGAGTTCTTGGTGTCTATCCAATTCGTACTTAAGCACAAGGGCAGTCGGAATCATGTGGGCCCCAGGAGTGTGTAAACGAACCGAGTATGAGTGAGTTCGGGCTCGGCTCGTGGTAAACTTGTTAACAAATACCATTGTAAGTGTTTAGCTCATTCATATACAAATGCAAAAAAAAAAAAAAAAGTTCATGTTCGGCTCATTTGCTTAATGAACCAAAAACGAGCTATTCATTAACAACTAGCGTTTTGCCATCCTTAGTCAAGCTATTGCGGGATGTTAAGAGTAAGGAGAATTTTAAAGCTTATTATTTATCTTAAAATATTCATTTAAATAGAATTTAATATTATTTATTTTTCTTTAATTAATAATTTTAATTGATTATAAATCCATATATCATATAGTCATTTAAATTATTTAAAAATAATACACATCGGTTATATATATATATATAATTTAATTCTTTCGTGAACACGAATAAATAAATCATTGTTCTGTTAGGCTTGTTTATATATTAAGCGCGAAAAATTTTGTGTTTAACTCGTTGTTTAGCGAATGAATCGAAGCACGAAATCTTAACTAATCGGACATGAACTCTTCGCAAACAATGATGTATTTTGACTTTAGCCCTACATGTAGCGGATGGTGGTATGCGTCATGCTGATCAATATGATGCGGGCGCGAGTCTAGGCTTTGAGATAGTAAATGAGCTATATGAGGCCGACAAGGATTTTCGGAAAATGCGGGAGCGGTGTTAAGAAAAGTCCATTGGGTAGTACTATAGAGTGATGGTTACTTGTTCTACAACTAATTGTGCATTCTTGGATATTTCTTTAAGGAAATCTATTGTTCGAAGGCCACGGTGGATGCCCCTGTAGCTGTTTTGATAGGAATGAAGATCTCGTACTTGTTCGTGGCTCCGACTAGTGAGAGAAGTCGAGTGACACGTGGGGCAATGCGGGGAATTATCATGTAGCCAAAACTCCGAGTAGAATGCGATTAGCATGGATTTTATGGTGGGACTTCGAGGATACGACGGAATGAGTTCGATCATGGTCGTGGTGGTTGATTCTTGAAGATGACACATTTCGTTCTGCTGCCCTGAGAACACTTTGAATGCATCGCATATCACCAACTAATATTTCACAAAAGTATGAGGCTGCCTGAGGACCATCCTTCAAACGAAAGTCAAATTTTTGAGCCACTTTGGGGGACTCTGTGGAGAAAAATAGGCATTAAGCTTAAATTTAGTTCGATGGCCCGGCTCTCGGATGAACGCGGTTAGACGAGGGTAGTAAACAAGAGCTTTTGGAAATCCTTTGAGATGCATCCTTGGAAAAGTATCAAGCAATTGGATTTGATTCTCACCTGGCCAGGAGTTTGTGTACGACGATTCATAAGTCGAACCCGCCGTCCTTTTCATTTGAGATCGTGTACGGGCACAACCCGCTCCTCCCTTTGGAATTAATATCGCTTCTCACAGGCGGCAAAAGAAGATTAGTGAGGATGAGGGTACGTGCACTAAATCCATAAACTCCATGAGGAAGTTCGAATAGAGAACACTAGCGAGAATCACAAGTACAGCCGCAGGCAAACAAGACAAGGAAAAAGGTGACTTTAAAAAAGAGTTACGTAGTGTGGATCAAATTAAGAAAAAAAAAGATTCCTAGTGAGAGCATTCCAAAACTCAAGCCCCATGCGGATGGAACTCTCGAAGAAAACTCAAAGCCGAATTACAATACTTACAAGATCGGCACTTATCAGGAGGCTATAATATTTTATGTTCAATTTTACGCATTTGACACCGTACTACGAGGACCCCGAAGCTTCAACGAATGAGTACGGCTCCCTCTACCTTAGGAGATTAATGTAGGGCTGGGCTCTTGTTGGTCGGGAGACTAACGCGGGGCTAAGTGTTGTATGGGCCAGCAGGTTCAACTGCAGGTGTATCGGCCAGGAAGGTGAGGTTGGACCATGAAGCTTTCAAATGGGTGTGAATTACCGCTCTTCCCCCTTCTTTTATTTCTCTTATTATAAATGTGTTGTTGTCTAGGGTTTTAGTTGGTTTCACGTTTTTGCCTCTAGAATTCTTCTCCTAGTAAAGGCATATACGATGGCCAATTAGTCTTTCTGATTATATCACTGTTCAAAGTGGTGATGACCTGAACCTACCACTGCGCCTCATCCTTCCCCCTTCTCTTATTTATCTATTATAAATGTGTTGTTGTCTAGGGTTTTAGTTGCGATTTCAGGTTTTTGCCTCTGGGCATTCTTCTCCTATTGGAGTTGTATGCGAGGAATGATGTTGCTGCGATTGTATCGTGCTCCATGGTGGTGATGACCTCGACCCGGCTCCGCGTCTCATCCTACTCCTCTTATTGTTGTTCCCACCCATGCGCCCTCCTCCTTGCTAGGGTGACGAAGTCGATCCCCTCTCTCTATGTTGTTGTTGTTGCCGTGCGCTTCCCATACGCACCACCACATTATTGCCGATCTGTCAAACATCGCATTGTTGCCACACACGCTTCCCATACCATCGGGGCTCCAACACCTGCAACCTTTTGCACCTTGGCATTCACCCACCTAGATATTGCCACCACCTTCTGTAACTCCACCCGAGTTGCCGGCATCATGGGTGCCCACTCTCCTCTCTTGTCGCAAACCCTCGGATCTGAACCCTCATGTTGTCCGGTCGATTTGCCCCTCTGTTCTCATCCTAAGGGCTTGTTTGCTTGTGTTTCTTCGTTTTCATGTTTTAAGAACATTCGTGTAATTCCTTTCTTTGAAGTTTTTTTCAGCATCTAAAGTTTTGCAGTGTTTATGGGTTAACTCCGGTATCAACATGTCTAGAAGGCTCTCTTTAAAGTATTTCTTTTGCTTTTAATTGCACAATAAGTAGTCTCCAAAATCTCATTAGAACTACCAAGAATCCTATTAGAAAAAATAAAAGGTAACCATAAAATTGCACTTCCTTTGAGCAATAAATCGTTTAGATTTCCCGAAAAAAATTGTGATGATTATAACTTATATATCAATATTATGAATCATATAAGCAAACATATAAAGTTATTTCTTTAAGAGAAGAGAGAGGTGTTCTATAATGGCCTAAGAAAGTAGCTTCTTTTAGGTATGACCTTCACAACTTTCTTGTCAATTTCTGGTATCATTTTCCTCAGAATCATCACATCAAAAACTATGTCCCCAATATCAGAAATAATGATATTTCTCCCAAAGCTCTCACACATCTCCCTTGAACTGTGCATTTGCATTACTATAAAATAAAAGGGCCCAAAATTAGCAACGAAAGAAATGTGAACTATCCATTTTCTTAACAAGAAAGCTACCCTGTGAGCAGAAGTACGAGTAACCAAATTTTTCTGCCTATCTATTTGTTAAAACTAAAACCTGCTTAAAAGAAAACAAAAAAGAAGTCTTCAGTTTGTTGTAGGTTTGCATGCCAAATAAAGCAGAGCAGCAGGTATCAATAAAGAGTTTCAAGGTCATAAATTTTGATCATGTTTCAAGCGGAAGTGAATTTCAATTAAAAAATGCAAAAACTGAAAATAACCCACTGGCTTATAAATTTATGATGCGAAAGTTCAGCGCATAAACAATGACAGCTAGGAAACAACGGAAATGGAAAACATATTGAAGATAAAACATTGCTTGATATTTAAATCAGTAATCCCAAATATTAACAGAGAAATCTAAATGCAGGAGCAGGAATTCCATACCTTCCATGGTAGAAGACGAAAGTGAAAATCCTTTTTTATGGAAAAATTAAAAAATCAAACAAACAATTTTATGGAAATTAAGAGCGATTAACTAGAGATGAGAGAGGAACAAAGAAAATGTCATGCCCTTGTTCTTCCAATTTGTTCAGGTTTCAACAGGAGCTTTGCACCTTTTTTTTTTAATTTAACTATTTGTTGTTAATTAATTTCTTTCAATCCTTTTCAAAGGTTTACATTTTTTAATATCTTCCACTTACTTTATTCTTACAAGAAATATTAACAAAATAGGATTAATGAAATTATATAATGTAATATTAAAATTTTATGATATGAACATCTATATTTCCAATACTTTGGATGAGCTTGTAGCAATATTGAACTTCCAGTTAATGAGAGCATGAGGCTAACTGAGTGGTCTGAGTGTAAATAGTCTAAATATATATTAGATGGATAAGCTTCAATGGTGATGGATTGCAGAGGCTGTGAGGCTATTGGCCTGGGTTGCAAAATATCAGCTCTTGAATTAGGATAAATACTTTGTGTATTAAAGAGAGAATTATTCATTTTTAAAGAGAAGGTTGTATAAAAATTGGAGCAGTATCATTTTTATCATTTTCAAATAAATATTTCACAGAGATTCTGCAGTAGATGCACTCTGAAGTTTCAATCGATAAAAAGAAATCAATAGCCTATATCAACAAACAATAACCCACATATAAGTAAAATACAATAAAATGGCATTACATTTTGTGGATAATATCTTTATAAAAATTATGATTCACTCTTATTGAAATTGCTAGTCTTAATAATAGATATGAGTTGTTAAAGGCTTCCATTTCCCTAAACTTGGAGAAAATGTCAATACAAATTGAAGTTGAAAGTGTGCCTAGTCTTTGATATTATCGGCACTAATAAGGTTGACGCCCAAACAGGTCTCTTCTGCAAGGCAAACATGATGACATATATAGGAGATGAGCAAAATAATGATGGAAGGCAGTTGAGAAGGGTTGTTACATTCCTCCTTATTGATGGGAGAAATGATGCATGAAGGTTATGAAGATGATTGAGGACAACAAAACAATCTTTTATTTAAATTAAAATTTGATACAAATTTTATTTAAATTAAAAAATAATCCACAACAGATGCGAAATGAAAATATCCGTAATAGGGTTGGTGTTGCACCGGTGACGGATAAAATTAGAGAGAGTGGCAACCAGATGGTTTGGTCAGATTACACGCCAAACCGCCTGATGATCTGATTAGGAGAGTAGATGTTTTAAATACAACTTATGCTAAGAAAGGCAAGGGTAGACCTAGGAAAACTTAGGCTTATTGCATAAAAAATAATCTTAATTTATTAGAATTAAACAAAAATTTGACACTAAATAGGACGCATTGGAGAAAAAGGATTCATGTGTGACCCCACTTAGTGGGATTAAGGCTTCTTAATACTCAAGGAAATGAGTAGTAACACTCAAAATAACTAAAATAAATTCAAAAAATACTTAAGAAGAAAATATGGTGGCTCTCTAAATTTATGTCTGGATGTTAGACATTTAAGGGGGGCAAGAGAGAGAGCACAATTTTCTGTAGAAATGTCTCCTATTTATAGAGCTCTGAAAATGGCCAGGGGTTGCTTAAAGCACATTGATCACAGAAAAATATGTTAAGAAATTCATACCTATTTTTTTATGAAATTGCACTTTAAAGAAATGTATTTTCTTTATTTTATTGCAGGAACAAAGATTTATAAGTGATGGAAGAAAAAAAGCATAAAATAGAGCAAATTTGGATAAAAAAGGAAGAAATACATGCAAAATGAACTAAGTCGCCGACGGCGAAATCTAGCTCGCCGACGGCGAGATTATAAAGAGAATTTCTTAAAGGTTTGCAACTACCTCGTCGACATCGAGCCCGAGCCCGCCGACAGTGAGATCACACGGTTTGAAGACCTTCTAGAAGCCCCGCTGACGGTGAGGTCCTTTCTCACCGACGGCGAGACCGTTCAAAATGCCAGATACATTGAACCTGAACGCTTTTTGAAGAGGTGCTTAAGTACCCCTTGGACCTTTGTCTACCTCTATAAATAGAGGATGAATTTTAGTATGTAGTGTGTCTATTTTAGGAGTCTTAGAGTATTCATTAGTGTGCTTTTGAGTCTAAGTTGAAGTTTAGTGTGAGTAAGTGTAAGTAGTGAGTTAAGAAGTGTCTTGTACTAGAAGGAAAAGTCGAAAGGAACTTCGAGGAGTCTGCTTGGGGAGGAAATTGAGATAGGTATCTTTGTTTATTGTTGTTAACTTTAAATGAAATCCATGCTTTGTTTAATTCCCATGCATTCTGAGTAGTTTTTCTCAGTCTTTCTCCTTGTTTATGAAATTATGTGAATTGATGAAATTAAATAGAAGTGCCTAATATATTAAAATAAATTGTGATAATCTTTTACTTAAACTTAATTTACTTTCAATCTGGCCAATTGAATTGTTAAAATATGTTGAATTATCAACTATAGTAAAGATTACATCCAATATTCGGGAAGTCAAAAGCCTTGGAAGGAGGGTGCAAATAAATAGGGAAATATTATTTATCGGACGTAGAATTGGACATTTTAGTGTGACGGACTAAAATGTTCAATTTGGTCCTATTGTTTGAGAGCTGAAGTGTAGATGTTAGCCCTCGAGTGAGGGGAATGTGGGAGCTACTAAAGTGGCGACCAGTATCCTCCCGACCTAGCCGCAGATTCGGTAATCAAGCATAGGACTAGTTAATGTTCTTTGCACCTGGACCAAAGGGCAAAGAATAGGAATGCTCCTATTTGTCACAATACAATAAAAAAATCTATTTGAATTCATCATTCACTTAAGTTTTTAAAAACAAGGGGAAGGATACTTTTTGAAATCTTTAAATCAACTTTTTTTAAAGCATTAGTTTACTTTAGATCGCTTTAGTTAAGTATTCTAAATTCCGTATACTATATTAGTAAGTAAATCCTTTTAAATTTAGCTGTTACAAATCCTTTAAAACTTCCTCGTGGGATCGATAACGAGGACTCCACTAGAGCCTCGTATTACTTGATACGATACGTATACTTGCGTAGAATCCACATTATACATTCCATCATAAAATTAAATATATATTAAGCGGAATCAAGTTTTTGGTGCCGTTGCAATTTTTGTAAACATTAAAAAGTGGGTCAAGTTTTTGGCGACGTTGCCGGAGAAGTAAAGAAATTATTTACTAGAGTAACATACTATTTTAAAATTTATTTTACAAAATTGTATGCGTAAATTTGGAAACGAAAATTTAATACCTTACGATTCAGAATTAGAGCGTACAATTAAAAGAATTAGAAAACAAAAAAGAGAAATTATAAATTTAACACAAATGGTGAATATTCCTGAAAATGAAAATATCAATCAACAGAGACCATTAAGAGATTATGCCAACCCTACATTAGATGAAATTCATTTAACTATTCAAAACCATGATGTAGCTGCTAACTCATTTGAACTTAAACCTGCAATTATCCAAATGGTACAAAACAATCAATTTAGTGGTTCACCTACTGAAGATCCTAATTTACATCTTGCTAGTTTTTTAGAACTATGTGCTACTTTCAAATATGAAGGAGTATCTAACGATGCTTTATTAGACTTAGACTTTTTCCTTTTTCTTTAAGTGATAAGGCTAAAATGTGGTTAAATTCGTTAGCACTCGGATCTATTAAAACTTGGGAGAGTTATCACAAAAATTTTCATCCAAATATTTTCCACCATCTAAAACTACTAAGCTTAGAAATGATATAACTTCTTTTAGTCAGTTTGATGGAGAATCAATATATGAAGCTTGGGAGAGATTTAAAGAACTTCTTAGGAAATGCTCACATCATGCGTTACTAGATTGGTTAATAATTCAAACTTTCTATAATGGATTAGTAGGATCTCTTAGATCAATCATCGATGCTGCTGCTGGAGGATCATTAATGTCAAAACCATTTGATGAAGCCTATGCACTAATCGAAGAAATGACTACCATTAATTTTCAATGGCCTGCTGATAGAATGAATCCAAAAAAGATAGCCAGTATTCATGAAAATGATGAAATATCTATGTTAGTTTCGCAAATCTCTGCTATATCTAAAAAATTAGATCATTTTGGAATGAATTACTCTCCAACTATATTAGAAGAAAACTCATCTGGATAACTTATAAAATCTCAACCTTCATATGAAACTATGAATGCTATTAATAACGTGACCCGATAATCCTTATGCGAATTATTATAATCCTGGATGGAAAATCATCCTAATTTTAATTGGAATAATAATACAACTAATCAACCATGGATAAACAACATAACACAACCATTAGGAAATCCCTCTAACCAAGGAAATTTTAATTATAAACCTAGTTATCCACCTGGATTTAATAATAATAACCCTCAATCTAAAGATAAGAAATTATCTATAGAAGAATTAATATTAAATATGGGTCAACATTTACAAAATCAAGGAAATCAATTATAAAATCAAGGAAATCAATTACAAATACAAGAAAACCAATTACAAAATCATGGAACAGCTATTAAAAATATTGAAACTCAACTTAGACATATCACTACCGCGCTTAATAATAGAATACTTGGAACATTTCCTAGTAATGTGGAAATAAATCCCAAAGACAAAGGAAAGGAACAAATTAAAGCGATACAATTACGAAGTGGAAAAGAATTAGAACCTCGAATTCATAAAGAACTTGAATGTCAAAAAGAGGAAGTGGAAATCGAAAAGGAAAAGAATCAACAAGATCCGAACTTAGAAAATCCTTTAATACCAATGAAAATTTCTATTGAAAAACCTCCACAACCATTTCCTCAACGACTAAATCAACATAAAAAAGATAAACAGTTTGCTAATTTCCTTGAAATTCTGAAGAAATTAACAATAAATATTCCTTTCGTAGAAGCTTTAGAACAGATGCCAAACTATGTAAAATTCATGAAAGATATTCTAAATAAATAAATAAAAAAAATTACCGATAATGAAACGATCGCACTTAGTGAGGAGTGTAGTGCTATTATTCAGAAAAAGCTTCCTGAAAAATTAAAAGATCCTGGTAGTTTCACTATACCGTGCGTACTTATTGGAGAAAAATTCTATGGAAAAGCTTTGTGTGACTTAGGAGCAAGCATCAATCTAATGCCTCTATCAATTTTTAAGAGATTAGGATTGGGAGAAATTTCACCTACTTCAGTAACCCTTCGATTAGGCGATCGTTACGTTACATATCCTAAGGGAGTTATCGAAGATGTTTTAGTAAAAGTGGATAAATTTATCTTCCCTGTAGATTTTATTGTTTTAGATATGGAAGAAGATAAAGAAATTCCTATCATCTTAGGAAGACCATTTTTAGCCACTGGGAAAGCTATGATTGATGTTCGAAAGGAGAATTAACTATGAGAGTAAATGACCAAAAAGTTACTTTTAATATTGCTAAATCGATGAAATATCTGCAGCTAGAAAAAGATGATGAGTGTTTTCGAATGGAAGTACTCGATCATTTACAAAAAGAACATTTTAAGGAATATTATGAAGAAAAATTAGAAAAATAAAATACTGAATTAATTGAAAAAGCCGATATAAATGAAGAACTAGATTATATTCAAGAGAAATTTGAATTTTTGGATAACACAGAAAACACTGAAAAAAATATAGTTCCATCGATTATTAAACCTCCTGAACTTGAGTTAAAAATGTTACCTAATCATTTGAAATATGCTTACTTAGGTAACTCTTCAACTCTACCAGTTATTATTTCATCTGAATTAAATGAATCTCAAGAACAAAAACTTTTAGATACCTTAAAAAAATATAAGAAAACTTTTGGTTGGACTTTAGCAGATATTAAAGGAATTAGTCCTTCAATTTGTATGCACAGAATTATTTTAGATAATGAACATAAGCCTAAAGTAGATCCTTAAAGGAGATTAAACCCGATAATGAAAGAGTAGTCAAGAAAGAAATTTTTAAATGATTAGATAATGGTATTATATATCCTATTTCTGACAGTGCTTGGGTAAGCCAAATTCACTGTGTGCCTAAGAAAGGAGGAGTGACTGTAAAAGCTAATGAAAATAATGATCTTATCCCTATAAGATAAGTTACTGGATGGCGAATATGTATTGATTATAGAAAATTAAACGCGACCACCAGGAAAGATCACTTCCCTTTACCATTTCTAGACAAGATGTTAGATAGATTAGCTGGACATAAGTATTTTTGTTTCTTAGATGGATACACCGGTTATCATCGAATATAAATAGCTCACGAGGATCGAGAAAACTACATTTACTAGTCCTTATGGAACTTTCGCTTTTCGAAGGATGCCTTTTGGATTATGTAATGCACTGCATGACATTCCAGAGATGTATGATGTCTATATTTAGTAAATTAATTGATAATGGAATATAAGTATTTATGGATGATTTCTCTGTATTTGGAACATCATTTGACACATGCTTAAATCATCTTGAAAAAGTATTTGAAGTATGTGAGAAAACAAATTTAGTTCTTAATTGGGAGAAATGTCAATTTATGGTTAAAGGCGGCATTGTATTAGGGCATAAAATTTCGGAAAAGGGCATGGAAGTAGACCCTGCAAAAATTCAAGTTATAGCTAAATTACCACCTCTAACTACGGTGAAAGGGGTAAGAAGTTTTCTTGGACATGCTGGATTCTACAGACGTTATATAAAAGATTTTTCAAAAATTACTAAACCTCTATGCCAACTTCTTGAAAAGGACAAGAAATTTGAATTCTGCATTGAATGCTCGAATGCTTTCGAATTATTAAAAGATAAATTAATTACTGACACTTATAATAGTTTCACCTAATTGGGAGAAACCATTTGAGCTTATGTGTGATGCTAGTGATTATTCTATAGGAGCAGTTCTTGGGCAAATATATGATAAGATTTTCAAAGTTATATATTATTGTTGACCTCATTTTTGATGAGGTCTTCTCTTCTTCTTTTTAGTACTTAGGATCTAGCCTTAGGCTTTTCCTTTGACTATCCTAGAGGATTAGAATTGGGACCCACCACTTAGAAATTCAAACCACTTCTTAACTCCCTGCAAACTCCACAAACTTGATTGTAGACCCCTAATCACCTAGAGGGTTGAAATCAAATGTGGAAGTTTAAAGGATATGATCTATAGGACTCTTTGGCCTTAGAGCGCCCTACAGGTGGCACTAGTGCAGTGAAGGGGCTGACCTACACACACACTATACTTATACACTACACTTTCACACACCTCCTAAAACCACACCTATACTCAACTTGACCTCCGACTCATGAAGGTGATTCACATGGATGGTCCTTAACCCCAAGCCCTTGGCAAGAGGGTTCTGAGCAACATAGTGAATGCCTCAAATGAGTCCTCTCATGGCTCATATAGGCTTAACATGGCTTCATGGCTCAACCAAAATGATTTCATTCCACTTACATTTACCCAATTTTCAATTTTCCAAATTTTTAATTTTTGACCCCTGGGACTCCAGACCCGCCTAGCCTACCCAAAACCCTTAAAATTACCCAAATTTTTCAAAATTCTCCAAAATCACTCAAATTCCTTAAAAACAATACCAAACATTCCCACATCACTCAAATTGATCATTCATAGCCAAAAATACCAAAAATTCCAAAAATACCTCCCAATACCCTCCAAATACCCAAAATGCCCCCCTTAGCCAAAAAATTCAGAAAATTCCCAGAAAATTCCAGAAAATCCCAAATATTCCCAATTTTATTTTGTTCAACTACACCATAGGCCAATTTTGTAAATTTACTCCACTTTTGTCAAAATCCCCAATTTGACTCATTTTAACCCAAAGTGAACACAATGTCAAACCAAACCTACCCAATTGACCCAAATTCTGGTACAATTCAATTCTAAACTTCAATTCAACATCCCCGACACCAATCTAGACCAGATCCAAGTCCGATTTGATTGGCATTTGAACCCGATTTCATTTTGGACCTTAAAGCCCAATTTGGACCCATGACCCGAACTTAGCCCGAACTACTCCGATTCGACTCCAATTAACCCCAAATCTTTTCTAAACCTTCCCTAACATCCCCACAAACAAAACACTAACATGATTTGCCCAAAATTTAGACCCAAACCCCACTCAAATTCAACCCAAAGCTAAAAAGGCCAATTTTGACCTAAGGCCAAAACTAACCCAAATAAGCCCAAACCCCAAAATCAAAACCCAACCAAAGCCAAAACCTCTTTGAAACATTCGCATAAACATTTCCAAACATTAATTTTAGATCAATTTCAACCCTAGCCCAACATTGGCCCAAGTTAGCCCAATTTGACCTACCTTGGCCCACTTACCAATTGAACCCAAATTCAAACCAATTCAACTCTAAATCACACCAAATTGACTCCAAACCATTCATGAAACATCCCTAAACCAATTGCAACATTTATTTGACATGGTCCATCACAAAATTTTCACCCAAATGCCCATCCTAAAATAAAAAAAAAACCCACTTCCCTAAATCACTTTAAAAGCCCATCTAAAACCATTTCAAAGAGCCCAAAATCTATCCTAAAGCCCATATGACATTTTCATTTGCCATCCATTTAATCAAAGTCATTCCCTAAGTTCCAATCCCATCATCAAATGATTCCAAATCAAGCCTCATGCCAAATCACCCCTAAATGCCAAAATTCACAAAATCCTTCTCCATGAAAGTTGACTTGACTTTTCCCAAGCCAAATGGAGCCATGAAGCCATGCATGAGCCACATGGGAGCCATGAGAGCCATGGAATCTACTTTCCACCTCACCATACCCAAGATGGCAAGAGGAGGAGGCCCTTTCCATATTCCCTTAAGGGGGATTAACCACTTCCATGACTCCACTAAACCATGCTTAAACTTAATTGTACTTGGATGGTGACCCTTCCCCACTAATTAAGCTGACCTAAACCACTTTATCTTCAACCCAAACTAGCCATGGGAAGGTGCACCTAGCCCAATCCATGCATTTGACCAAATTTAGCCAAAATATACCCTTACCCCATTATACTTTGATTCAAACACTTTACACATGTCCAAGCCGATGCCTTCACCAACTTCGAGCCCCGGACCTCCCGACCCCGAGGGTGACCCATGCTGCTGGCCGACCACCAGGCCGCCGGAAAATGCCATGGCCGAGACATGGGAAGGAGCCGAGCATTGAAATTCCACCTTCGTCTGAGTTGCCCCATGCCCGGTGGCCATTGCGGCTGTTCTTCCCTTGCCAAGAGCGGCGATCCCGGTCCCTAACTCCCCACAGGAGGCCCTCCGGCCTCTCTGATTCTAAACACCACCTCTCTCGGCCATGGAAGAGGTGCTGAACTAACCTTAAGGAAACTCGCCAAAATCATTCCGGACCACTCTCCACACATAGAGTATTTGATCCCCACTGGATTCCGGCCCGATTCCCTCCAGGTGAGCTCAATTTTGAGTTCAAATTTCAGCATAAAAACTAGGACACTTCTTCATAGTAGACCAATCCCCAAATTGATTGGTCCTACACCTTCACCGGACCAAGAGAAGAAGTTTACCAGCAAAAGCCCCCTCACCGGGCCGGCCATTGCTTCCCGGCCTCCAAGCTTTGTGATCGGGCTTGGTCGAAATCTTACCTAGACAATTCACGGGGCCGAGGGACTTCATCTGGGGCTTGCTTGGACCCAATCGAAGGTGACACAACTCTCAGATCGAAGCTTCACTTCTCTGAGCAAAGGTATGGACTCGCTCCTCTTCCCGAGCTTATAGAGATTCTCCATTTAATTTGAGTCCATTTAAATACATGTTTACCGTATGGATGTGTTCGTCTCTTCAAGATGAATCCATAGAGCAAAAGAACACAAAAATCCGTTGAGAATCGAGTGAGAAATTAGGGTTAGAAGGTTGACAGTCATGGGTTCACACCAGTCGTAGACGATGACCAGGAGCCGTCGGATTGCGCGTGTATCGAGCGGACGGCAAGGATCGCGCCGGACGGAGCAACGGAACATGAACCGAGGGGCCCTGGAGCACTGAGTCGGATGGCGGCGCCGAATCAAAAGACGACGCGTGGAGCTTCGGAGATGCCTAGGTTGAGCTGGCGCCGCGTGGATAAGTAGGAAATTAGGCTATTTTTCTATTTATTTAATTCCCTAAACTTCAAAAATACATAACTTTGTGTAGGAAAATCAGAAAAATAAAATAAAAATACCCCCTGCTCGGTGAACGAGAGGAGAATAATGTGGAAAAGAAATCATTTAATTTCATTGAGTATTTGATTTTTAACAATTTATTTACTCTCGCACATTTTCAATTCTCCATGCATGTATACAATTCACCATGGCATGAGACCATAGGGCTTTTGAAGCCTCTAAATTTGGGAACATTCCACTGAATTTTCCAAAGTCGAAGGCCATCCCTACGAAGAGTTATTGATTTTTCAATTCTAGGTTACTATTCTGAGTATTTTAATTCTAATAATTAGCATATTGTGAAATAAATTCTAGAAAAATTTGGTTATGTTTATTAAAACCAGAGGACCCTAGGAAAAATAGGTTTTGAGTTAACTCACTTGGAATAACCCTAATTGGCTTAAACACCCAAAATGGAGCTTTAATTAATTAGAGCTAATCATACATAAAATTGACTTGAAATCAATTCTCTACTGACCTTTAGGATCAAAGGAACCCACCATAAAAGTTTGAAGTCAATTGGACTTGGTTAGCCCTATCAAATGGGTTGATTAAGCCACTTAGCCAAAATTAAACTTAAAAAATTCATAACTTTCAAAATACTTTTCAAAAATTCACCAAATTGGTTTTGGAGCCTCTCTGATATCAGGGGAATTTAAAAAAATTAAAATTGCAATTTTCTAAAAAAGTTGATTTTTTGCATTATTTTAATATTTTAATAATTAAAAAATAATAAAAATCACAAAAATAATAAAATTCACCAAAATGTCACATTTTGAATTTTAATAACTTAGGAACAAACCCCATATTTTTCTTAGGTCTCTATGATGAGATATTAAATTTTAAAGCCCTAGGGTAATTTTAAAATTAAAAAAAATGTATTTTCTAGCATTTCTACTAAAATAATTATAATAAATCAAAGAAAAATAAAAAAATTATAAAAATTAGTTCTCTGATTTCCTTGATATGAGAGAGATTTTTGAAAAATATAAAATTCATTTTTCAACTTTATTTTATTTTTAAATTAATTAATACTCCAAAACTCAAAATAATTATAATAAAAAGAATATAATTCAAAAAATTACGAGAATTGGTCCAAGTGGTCCTCTGGTCATTAGGAATGTCCCATAATTTTCTTAAGGACAGAAACTTTCCCTTGGTCATGTTATTGAATTTTTCTTGAAAATCCCTATTTTCCACCAAAAATAATTACATAAATAAATTAAATATAGAAAAATCACATTTTCTCCTCTAATGTCTTTATTGACATATGAGTGATATCACATAAAGATTTCAAATTCATTTAAGCTCAATTTAGTGAGTTATGAAATTATTAAGCTTGAAGGGCAAAATGGTAATTAAAATTTTAACCGTTAATTAAAACTTTAGGCTTAATAAAATGAAAGAGTAAAATATTTGATCCTAATCTGATTTGGATGATTGAAATTTAAATAATTAAAGGGTAGAAACCTACTAAACAATTTAAAAATAATTAAAATAAAACCTTAATCAAATAATTAATTAAATTTGGAAGAATAATGAGAAATTGGAATTATTAAAATAGGGATGTCATTAGGAAGAGATTTGTTCTTTAATTTAAGAATCCCTAAATTAATCACCTCAATAATATTTAATTCCTAATTAAAATGATAAATCCAAATTTAAAATTTAAAATGCTAAAAGACTTAATCATTAAATTAAATTAAAGTTAAATTATTTAAATTAAATCCTTTTAAAATTTCAATTAAATTAATACTTTAATAATTAAAATTAAATCATCTTTAAAACATAAAAAAAATAAAATATTAAATTAAAATTAAAAAATAAAATAAAATTTAAATTTAAATTAAATTAAATTAAATTAAATTAAGTAAAATTAAATTAAAACATATTAAATTAAATTAAATTAAATTAAATTAAATTAAATTAAATTAAATTAAATTAAAATTAAAATTAAATCATATTAAATTAAATTAAATTAAATTAAATTAAATTAAATTAAAATAAAAAATAAAATCGAGTTAAAATTAAAATTAGATTAAATTAAATAAATTAAATTAAAATTAAAACTAAAGCAAATTAAATTAAATTAAAGTTAAATTAAATTGAATTAAAAATAACATCACCTAAGACATAAAGAATTCAAAAATAAATCTAAAACAACTTGAACACTATTCGAAACTTAAATCCATTAACTGAAATTAAATTAAATCATAAACCATTTGAACATCAATTTGCCCTCGAAAGCTTTTGTTGTGATAACTCCTAAACGGAGCGTTAAGTGAAGTGTTACTTCACTTATAGGATATTCGAATGTCCTAGTTCTGCGAGCAAGATAACAAAACTCGAACTCCAGAATGATTAATTCATTTGTATAATTAAATTCTCTTAGACTTAAAATAATCCTAGAAATATTGAAAAGATGTTTAAGACTCGTCTTAAGCACTTCCTCGATATGATAGGATATTTATAAGAACAATTGAACTTAATTGTTCTTTGATGAAGAAAATCATCCTCGAACCCGAAATACAAGAACCTAGACGTCATAGGAGATGACTAGCTATAGGATTAGGAACTTGGTAGAAAACCATAACCCTTCCCTTAGCTTTACCTGGAACTTGCTTTAAATGCTTAAATATTCTAAATTGTGTTTAAGTGCGGCTTGGGATGACGGGAAGACCCTCCGGGTACGCTTTTGTTTTATTGCAATTTATTTTATTACAATTTAATTAATTGCGAGTGCACTTTACTTTTCTTGCATGATAAACAATCGTTGCATGAAAACCCACACCTTTAGGATAGTCCCTAAACTGAAACCAAAACTAAATTAAAAGTCATTACAAGATAAAATTCACCGCCACAACATTTCAAAATATAAAACAACTCAAAATTTAATCACAAACAGAACAACAAAACTACAACTACAACTACAACTAAATTAAAACGTCTTCTTGGATGATCGGGAATACCTCGGATGATGTAACCTACGTGTTGCTAACGAGATTTCCCACGGTCTAAATGAAAGTGCGGAACTCATTCAGTTGAGTTTAGCAAATTCATCTGGACTAAGTGAATCCGATAAAAACAACGATGCCGAAAGGATGGAACCGCGGGATCTTAACCGGTGTTGTTATAATCAACTTTAAGATTTGTTTCAATTAAAACATAAAAAACACTTGGGAACTAAGACTTTATCTAAACCAGAACACTTCTCTCATCTCCTGATTTATAACTTCTAAAACTAGACCTCTGCAACAACAAGGAGCCTGGAGCATGGTGGGCAGCACGGCCATCGTCATCAGCAAAACCTGAGCCTATTTCAACAAAACATTCATATAATTAAACAACCAAGCCCTAGGACTTCGAGGTAGTTTGCCTAGTGCAACATAAATCCTCAACTCTTCGTTAGGCATTTGCATTGCAAATTAAGCCCTAATAGGTCTTAGGACTCCGAGGTAGTTGACTGATACGACATAAACCCTCACATCTTCCAGGCTATTTGTATGATTTTATCATACAAATATAAGTCCTAATTAATTAAAATTGGCAGGATCAAAACATTAAATAAACATTAGTGCCTTCCTAAATTCAAGCCAAACAATAGGATAGTCGGGAAATTACCGAAGTTCGCTTCGAATCTGTGATTTCTCCTACCTTCCTTCCTTTGAATTCCCAAAATAAAATGTTCCAGATTTGATCCATTCCCTATTGAAATTTCAAAATTCAATCCCTTGAAAACTTAAACTTTAAAATTCTTGAGAGCAGAACTACTGATTATTATCGAGAGTTTTCTTAGGTGATTCCCGTCACTTAAGATGTAATTAACTATAGGGGCTTGCCCTTATAGGGAATTTTAAGAACCTGAGTAATATAAACCTCGTTTAATGTTTTCATATTAGGCATGGGAACTTGTCAGCTTATAAAATTGGTTCGCAGACCAAACGGATGTCACAAACCTTTCTAGTTCATTTAATCGAGCCCCATTATCAAGCAGTGTGTCTATTCTTCGGGATAGATACACAGTTTGTGGTGCGGTGCTCGTTTATATAAACTATTCGGGATGTGAGATCGGTTTGATTTCATATCTTAAAATTTTCAAATTTAAAATTATTTTCAAAAATCAAGTACTACTTTTTCAAATCATTTATTTAAATTAAATTAAAAATTCGCCGACAAATTCTGTAGGCGACCCCTCTTTTTTTTAAAATACAACACATAACCTAAAAATATGCCGACAATTATGCTAGTAAAACTCTAAATGATGCTGAAATAAATTATACAGTTACTGAAAGAGAATTATTAGCAGTTGTATATGCTTTTAATAAATTTCGGCCTTATCTAATAGGAACTAAATGTATTGTGCATATTGATCACTCTGCTATAAAATATTTAATGCAAAAGAAGGATTCTAAACCAAGATTAATTAGATGGATGTTATTAATGCACGAATTTGATTTTGAGATCGTTAACAAAAAGGGAACTGATAATCAAATTGCTGATCATTTATCAAGATTAGAATATCATGAATTATATGATACTGATAATGAAATTATAGACAGTTTTCCTGATGAACAACTTTATAATATAAATGAGTGGAAAATACCTTGGTATGCTTGATATAGTAAATTATATTGTAAGTGACATTTTACCACCTATGTTAACTTTGCAACAACTGAAAAAATTCATTCATGATACTAAAACATACTTTTGGGATGAACCATACTTATGTAAGCAATGTAAGGATCTAATTATTAGAAGATGCGTGCCTTATGAAGAAACCGAACCAATTATTCAAAAATGTCATGATTCGATTTTGGAGGACATTTTGGGACGGATAAAACTGCGTATAAAATTTTACAATACGGATTCTACTGGCCTACTCTATTTAGAGATGTATACGGATATATAAAAACACTGCGATAAATGCCAAACGAGTAAGAAATATATCGAAAAAATGAAACGCCTCTGAATTTTATATTAGAAGTTAAAATTTTTGATGTTTGGGGATTAGATTTCATGGGACCTTTTATTCCTTCATTCAGAAACTCATATATATTAGTAGCTGTTGATTATGTTTCCAAATGGATTGAAGCGCAAGCTTTACCTAAGTGTGATGCTAAAAGTGTTTCAAACTTTTTAATGAAAAATATTTTTACTAGATTTGGAATGCCGAGAGTGATTATCACTGATGGAGGAACTCATTTTAGAAATAAATATATTCACAAACTAGTAGAAAAATATAATATTATTCATAAGATATTAACTGCTTATCATCCACAAACTAGTGGATTAGCTGAAGTTTCTATTCGAGAGATTAAGCGTATTTTAGAAAAGTCTGTAAACCCTAATAGATTGGACTGGTCTATAAGACTAGACACTGCATTATGGGCATATAGGACTACTTATAAAACTCTGATTGGAATGACTCCTTACAGGCTTATATATGAAAAAATTTGCCACTTACCAGTTGAATTAGAACATAAAGCATATTGGGCGATTAAAGAATTTAATTATAATATGAAAGAAGCTGGTGAGAAGAGATTGTTGCAATTAAATAAATTAGAAGAATTAAGGAATGAATCATATGATAATGATAGGATTTATAAAGATAGGATGAAATTATGGCATGATCGGAAGATTAATAAGAGAAATTTTGAACCAGGACAATAAGTTTTGCTATATAATACTAGATTGAAATTATTTCCTGGGAAATTGAAATCTCGATGGTTAGGACCTTTCACTATAACTCAAATATTTTCATATGGAACTATAGAAATTGAAGATCCAAAAACAGGACAAAGATTTAAGGTAAACGGACATAGATTAAAACCATATTTTGAAGGTAGAAGACCAAATTTTAAAGAGGTTTTAATGCTTAGTCAACCTGATTACTAGCTGAAATTAGGTCGGGCTGACGACGTTAAACCAAGCGCTTTATGGAGGCAACCTATAGTAGTCTTTTATTTTAATTATATACAAATTAGTGAGTCTGTAATATTAGAATAAATCTTACTATTCAATTTTTAATTAGAATCATCACAAATTCAAACCTATATGATGAGATCAGAAAATATTCGGACCAGAGGGAAATTGGGCAATTTTACTGAATCTCTATCTTTAAATCAGTTTTATAACTAGCTCGCCGACGGCGAGAAACTTCCAGCCGATGGCGAGGCAATTGAAAAATTGGTTTCTTAAGTTTTATGTACGGTTTTGGACGGTTCTAAAGCCATTTCTTTGTAGAAAACCATCCTAAATTCATTTTTACACTGTTTTCTTCCCTAGAAACGACTAGAGACCATTCCTTTCAGTCCGAAATGGCCACCAAACTCTTAGAAACCACAAAAACTGGTGTTTTCAACCGAAGAAAATTCATCAGTTCCGAGGCGCAACGTATTTTTAATAAATTTTTGATGAAGAAGTGACTTTTTAAAGAAAGGGGATTTGTCAACAGAGGAGTAGAGAATTCCACCACAAAAATTGAACAAATGATCGTGCAGCGGCATTAGGAGGTATTTTGCTATACGACATCCGCTGTAGTTATTCCTGTAGTTAAAGAGTTTTACTCTAATCTACATGCGATCAAAAATGGAAGTTTCTACATCAGAGGAAGATGGGTAACATTTACTCCTTCAAGGGTAAATGAATTATTTTCTATAGAGAATACCCCTGTCTGTCATTATTCAAACTTTGTTCCTTCAAGATACAATATGAACGAGATTTATAGATACCTGACCGACGAACCTGATGATTGGGAGTTGTGCGAAGACGGGTATGTCAGTTTCTCTGCATCACTTCTTAACCCTGTCTCGAAGCATCGGCATTTCTTTATCTCTTCAAAATTATTACCCACTATGAGGATAAATAAGGTTTCAAAGGAATGCGCTATATTAAATTACTGTATTCAAATTGGACTACCTATCGATGTTGGATCAATTATAGTAAAGTCTGCATTGGGATTATTTGTGCATGGGTCAGTTCATGGACTTGGACACCCATCGACTATATTTGCTTTATGCAGTCAGTACCAAGTTTCTTATGAGGCGTGGAAAAAGGTACTTTTGCCATCGAAACCACTTGATCATATGGATATGTTTCCAACTTTGGATAACAATGATGAGATTACCATTATTTTGGATAGAGCATCACAGAACAATCCTTTAGTGAGGCCCCTTACTGATAAAACAAATTTCATTCTGAAAAAGATTAAAGGATTAGAGAAAGAGTTGCAAAACGTGATGAATTCCATCGATAATATCTTTGATATGTTTGATCACATTGACTGGAGGATGAAGGAGCACTTTGATCATACTGGACATCTGGAGGCCAGTTTTATTCATTTACTGAGACAGAAATGGTCGATTGATGAAGAATCTACTGCAGAATTCCCTTTTAGGCCTTTCTACAATCTATTTGTGCACCTGCGTCACATCTGGAATATCAGAGAGGATGTTAGTTCAGACACTGAGGAGTAGTAAAGATTTCTATCTTATGTTATATTTGTGTGTATATATGTGTTAATTTGGATTTAGGTTTTACTATGATTTAAACTTTAAATTTGATCATCTCAGATTTGATGAAATTATATTTATTTGTTATGTCTCAGCATTTAGAGTGTTGTGGTGTGGATTGCAATGCTGAGTATTTATATTGAAGTCATAAGTGTTAGTGTTTAAAAGTGTGAAGTTTGTAAGTATTATGGATTTCATATATAAAGTTATATTGTTTGTGTGAACTTTTTGTGAGTATAAGTATCTAGTCTTCATACAAAATTATCAAATTAAGTGATCAAAAGATTAATTAGGACCAAATCGAGGTTGAAAATGATTGAAGAGTTTTAAATATTTAAAATTTTTGGGAGCTCGCTGACGGCGAGAATTATCCCGCCGACAGCGAGGGAAAGCCCGCTGACAGCGAGAACGATCTTGCCGATGGCGAAATTTTCCAGAAACTTTGGCCTTGGTAAATTAATTAGCTCGCCGACAGCGAGATCGCGAAATGTCCTATATTTGACCAGTCAACCGACACTATTCATCATCCCCTTCCTCAAAACTTCAAAAAAAACCGACCTAGGACTCATGAGATCTTGGATTTGAGGTGATTTCAACACTTTTTGACAACTGATTTCATCTCCGCTTGGTAAGTGCTTCACTCCTATGCAAAAATTTTTTATTTTCACCATGAATTTCTTCTACATTGGGAAATTTTGGAAAAATTCGAAATATGGAGAAAATACTTGGAAGAAATTCATGGAGACCGATTTAAATGGATTTTAGTTGCTATAGGAAGCCATTTTAGTAATAGTTGGAAGTTTAGTTAGAATTTTTGTGATTTTCATAGATCGAACGAAATGGCTCCTCGACAAAGACGAAGGTTGGATTACGACGAAACCCGATTCATAAATGCAAGAGCACAAACTCGATACTTTCAAAACATTCAAGCAAGAAAATGCATACAGGATCGAGTTTTTAAGAATCCGGGTGGAGAAGTGGAATGAATAATTAAGGAAAGAGGATGGGAAAATTTTTGCTACACCACAAACAGGGCTGCTGTAGAAGTTGTCAAGGAATTTTATGCCAATCTGACTGCAATTGAAGATGCACCGATCAAAGTAAGAGGATTTTTGGTTGAATTCGAGTCTTGCTTAGGATTAATTCATTTTATGAGGTACGTGACACGCATACCGGTGACTATGATACTTTTGGAACAATGGAAGGACCACTTGGAAGAGGTGATAAACTTTCTCACTGACGGGAAAGGAGTTTGTAAAATAAAGCAGCGCGAAAGGGTAAATTTTCCTCTTTCAATGTTAAATGCATTATCTAAGGCCTGACACTACTTCATTTGTTCTACCTTGTTACCCACATATCACCACAGTGAGGTAACAAGAGATAAAGCAATTATGAATTATTGTATTCAGAATCAGAAAAGTATAAATGTGGGAAATATTATTTATAAGAATATATTAGCCACTGCACGAAGTGAAAGTGGAGGAGGACTAGGACACCTTGGTCTGATTTTTGCACTCTGCCAACTCTCTGGAGTTGAGGCTAGAGATGATGAGGAATGGGTGGAACCAATGAAGCCCATCACTTCGGCTAATATTAAAACGTATGAATCCCATGAAGGATGGAGATCAGGGATGAGGAGTTATATGCCTTCATCGAGTAGAGATATACCTTCTACTAGTTATGACCCCCCTCAGTACACCACCCCTACCCTTCATGATCTGATGAATGAGCTGACCCTACATAGAAAGAGTTTTGAAAAATTTGGAGAGAACATGGAAAGGAAGTTTGAGCATATGGACCAAAGGATTGGAGGCTTGGAGAGAAGACATGATTATGACAGTGAATATCTCCAGCGACATTCAGAATACAAAATAGCATATTATGAGGCTGAACGTCGTTACAAGAAAGGTGAATTAGATGTTGTCTTTCCTGAATGCCCCCGCTACACACAGAATCAGCCTGCTCAGCCTTCTCGACTTTGGAGATCAGGGAGATGATATAGTTTCGGATTTTGATGCTAAAGATTAGAGACTTTATTTGGTTTGTTTAGATTAATTGTTATTTTAAGAACTTTATTACTTTGTGTGTAATTGTTATGTACTTTCTGTGGACTGTGGAGTTGGTGTGTTTGTTTTAAATTGCTTAAGCAGTTATGTTAAACTTTTTATATATGTTAAATTAGTATGCAAATTCTCTTTAAGGTAGTATGTTAGTTTTTCTTTAAATGTGTTGTTTAAGTTTTATAAATTGTAAACTTTAATTTTATATTGTTTTAGTAACCCAGTTGATTGAATGTGTAATAGTAGATAAAGTTTTAATCTGTTTGTGTTTTTTTACTTATTTAAAAATTTCTTTACCCAGCACTATATTTTAAATACTATATATATGGAAGAATACTAACAGTACAAGTTCTTTAAATAATGAAAAAGCCTACAACAATTTCAAGGAAAAGAAATACCTAAAGCTCAAAGGTATGATGTAAATTCATTGTATATTTTCCTTTTCACCATTTAGAAATATATAGAAAAATTTAAGTTTGGGGGAGGAAAAATACAAATTTAATTATTAAATTGTTCTCAATTTCTATGTTTAAAAAACAAAAAAATTATTATTATTTGATTTTCTGTAATAATTTTTAATTCAGTAACTTGAATTAATTTATATAATTATTATAGAAAGTTAAATAGAATATTTCTAGAAATTCAAATTAATTTAATAGAATAAGATATTTGGTTAAAAGGAATAAGAATATAGTAAACTATTTAAAGTAAGGGAAACTATATTCTAAAATTGAAATTCTTAAGTATTTAAGTGAAAAAGAAGAGATTAAAACTCATTGAAGTAAAGGTTATGAAATACATATAAGCAAATAAATATTTTAAATTTCAAATTTAGGAAGAGGAAGTTGAAGTTCAAAATTATTAACAGGCTATCCAGATACAGTAATCCTCACTTGAAAAAGAAAATGAGAAGGATTGAAAATCAATCCAAAAAGAAAAAAAGAAAAGAAAAGAAAAATATAAGTGAGGGGAAGCTTGAGGAGATGCCTTATCAAAAATTGGCTTCAATGGAATCAACCTAAAGGGTAAAACTCAAATATATTTCTAAACTTATATATATGGATTAGTATTTTACTAAATAGTGTTTTCTTGAACTTCCTATCATTTAAATATCTTAAGTAAATTACTCTTTTTAATATAGTCTTTCCTAAAATAAATAGAGAGCTAGAAATCTTAGATCTGATAACTAAATAATCTTATATCTATAAAGTTAATTTAATTACTTAAAAATATTTCTATTTAACTTTACTATAGTATTATTTAAATTTAATTCATAGTTTATTTGAATTAAAAAATTCTATTACAAAAATCATTGTTTTTATTTAGTATAAAAATTACTTGAGGACAAGTAATAATTAAGTTTGGGGGATTTTGATCACAGAAAAATATGTTAAGAAATTCATACCTATTTTTTTATGAAATTGTACTTTAAAGAAAGATATTTTTTTTATTTTATTGCATGAACGAAGATTTATAAGTGATGGAAGAAAAAAAGCATAAAATAGAGCAAATTTGGATCAAAAAGGAAGAAATAAATGCAAAATGAACTAAGTCGCCGACGGCGGAATCGAGCCCGCCGACGGCGAGATTGTAAAGAGAATTTCTTAAAGGTTTGCAACTACCTCGCCGACAGCGAGCTCGAGCCCGCCGACAGCGAGCTCGAGCCCGCCGACAGCGAGATCGCGCAGTTTGAAGAGCTTCTAGAAGCCCCGCTGACGGCGAGGTCATTTCTCGCCGACGGCGAGACCGTTCAAAATGCCAGATACATTGAACCTGGAAGCTTTTTGAAGAGGTGCTTAAGTACCCCTTGGACCTTTGTCTACCTCTATAAATAGAGGATGAATTTTAGTATGTAGTGTGTCTATTTTAAGAGTCTTAGAGTATTCTATTAGTGTGCTTTTGAGTCTAAGTTGAAGTTTAGTGTGAGTAAGTGTAAGTAGTGAGTTAAGAAGTGTGATGTACTAGAAGGAAAAGTCAAAGGATCTACAAAGAGTCTTCTTGGGGAGGAAATTGAGATAAGTATCTTTGTTTATTGTTGTTAACTTTAAATGAAATCCATGCTTTGTTTAATTCCCATACATTATGAGTAGTTTTTCTCAGTCTTTCTCCTTGTTTATGAAATTATGTGAATTGATGAAATTAAATAGAAGTGCCTAATATATTAAAATAAATTGTGATAATCTTTTACTTAAAACTTAATTTACTTTCAATCTGGCCAATTGAATTGTTAAAATATGTTGAATTATCAACTATAGTAAAGATTACATCCAATATTCAGGGAAGTCAAAAGCCTTGGAAGGAGGGTGCAAATAAATAGGGAAATATTATTTATCGGACGTAGAATTAGACATTTTAGTGTGACAGACTAAAATATTCAATTTGGTCCTATTATTTGAGAGTTGAAGTGTAGATGTTAGCCCTCAGGTGAGAGGATCGTGGGAGCTTTGAAGTGGCAGCCAGTATCCTCCCAGCTTAGCCGCAGATTCAGTAATCAAGCATAGGACTAGTCAATGTTCTTTGCACCTGGACCAAAAGGTAAAGAATAGGAATGTTCCTATTTGTCACAATACAATAAAAAAATCTATTTGAATTCATCATTCACTTAAGTTTCTAAAAACAAGGGGAAGGATACTTTTTATGAAATCTTTAAATCAACTTTATTTAAAGCATTAGTTTACTTTAGATCGCTTTAGTTAAGTATTCTAAATTCCGTATACTATATTAGTAAGTAAATTCTTTTAAATTTAGCTGTTACAAATCTTTTTAAACTTCCACTGTGGGATCGATAACCAGGACTCCACTAGAGCCCTGTATTACTTGATACGATACGTATACTTGCGTAGAATCCACATTATGCATTCCATCATAAAATTAAATATATATTAAGCGGAATCAAGTTTTTGGTGCCGTTGCTATTTTTGTAAACATTAAAAAGTGGGTCACACATCTTCAAAATTTGTCCAAATACAATGTATCTTCTAGAAAGTAATTGTGGTGCCTAGGCGCCGGAATCTGGCGCCTAGGCGCCGGAGTCCGTGACCAAGTCTTCGCACCTCTTCACTTTGGATCGCACCTCTTCGTGATTAAAACTGTTTTCCCGTGTCCTGATGCATTGTATCACATGTCCTATGTATTAGGAGTAACTTTCAGTGTTCTAGAAGGTCTGATAACCGCTTAACACCATCAAAATAACTGCCCAAAGTCGTCAAAAATCTTATCTGTTTTTGTATCGAACTGGCGCTTAGGCGCTGGATTCTGGCGCCTAGGCGCCATACCTAAAATTTTGGTAACTTTACTTTTTAGCTCTATTTTTGCTCCTTTTTGCTTCTTTTTCCTTCTGGAACTCTTTTTTTTATCACCTACATCCAAAAACATAAAAATACCTTTCATTAAAGCATAATATCCTTAAGAATTGAATCATAAATAAGGCATAAAAATAAGTACTTTTAAGTGTATCACCTAGATAAATGATTAGCTATTTATTTGTCATTTCCTTTTTTATCCACTATTATGAGATTAATAACTTGCATTAGAATTAACCATCTGATTAATCTTGGTTTATCATCCTTCTTTTGCATTAAATATTTGATAGCGGAATAGTCTGTATGCATTATACATTTAGTCCCAATTAAATATGACCTAAATGTTTCAAAAGAATATAAAATAGCTAATAACTCTCTTTCAGTAGTGATATAATTAATTTGAGCATCATTAAGAGTCTTACTAGCATAATATATAAATTTAAAAATTTTATCATACATTTGTCCTAAAATAACTCCAATTGCATAATCACTGGCATCACACATTAGTTCAAATGGTTTCTCCCAATTAGGTGAAACTATTATAAGAGCGGTGATTAATATTTTTTCAATAATTCAATGGCATTTAAACATTCTTCATTAGAATAAAATTTGATATATTCTTCTTAAAGTTGCCATAGAGGCTTAGTAATTTTTAAAAAATCATTAATATATCGACTGTAGAAACCAGCATGTCTTAAGAAACTTCTAACCCCTCTCACTGTAGTAGGAGGTGGTAGTTTCACAATAATTTGAATTTTTGTAGGGTCATCTTCCATGTCGTGTTCAGAAATTTTATGGCTCCTGTAACCATAAATTGACATTTCTCCCAATTTATAACTAAACTTATTATTTCCTATAACTCCAAAATAAGCATCAAATGAAGTTACAGATACAGAAAATTATCCATAAAAACTTCTATTCCATTATCAATCATATTACTAAAAATTCACATCAAACATCTTTAAAATTTTGCAGATGTGTTACATAATCTAGAGGGCCTTTTTCGAAATGCAAATGTTCCATAAGGACTAGTAAATGTGGTCTTTTCTAAATTCATGGGAGCAATTGTATTTGATGATAGCTAGTATATCCATTTAAAGAACAAAAATATTGTGCTCAATTAGCCTATCTAACATTTATTCTAGAAAAGGTAAAGGAAAGTGATCTTTCCTAGTGGTCGCATTTAATTTTCTATAATCGATACAGATTTACCAACCAGTGACTTGCCTCGTGGTTATGAATTCATTTCTTTCATTCATATTAACTGTCACTCCTCTTTTCTTAGGAACACAAAGAATTGGACTTACTCAAGCACTGTCTAAAATAGGATATCTAATTCCAGCATCCAATCATTTTAAAATTTCTTTCTTTACTACTTCATCATTGGATTTAATCTCCTTCACAAATCAGCTTTAGGTTTATGTTGTTCATCTAATAAAATTCTATGCATACAGATCGAATAACTGATTCCTTTAATATCAACTAAAGTCCAACCAAAAGCATTTTTGTATATTTTTATTGTATCTACTAATTTTTGTTCTTGTAAATCATTTAGATATAAGGATAAAATAACTAGTAATGTAGATAATTCTCTTAAGAACACGCACTTTAAAACGTTAGGAAGTATTTTCATTTCAAGTCCATAAGGTTTAATGATAGATGTGATTAGACTTTTACTGTAGTATCCAACATCTCAAATCTTTCCTGAACATAATCCAATTCTTCATTATCTATCTCATCATATTTATCTTCCATTTTATTTTCATCATCGCTTTTCAAATATTCTTGCTCGTTTTTCTCTTCATACTTTTCCTTAAAATGATCATCTTTTAAATAATCACAAATTTCTATTCAAAAACATTAATCATCTTTTTTTGTTGCGGGATATTTCTTTGATTTTAAAATGTTAAATGCATATTGTTCATTTACTCTCATAATTAATTCTCCTTTTTTAACATATATCATAGTTCTTCCAGTTCCAAGGAATGGTCTTCCCAAAATAAAAGAAATTTCTTTATCGTCCTCCATATCTAAAACAATAAAATCCACATGAAAGATAAATTTATCAACCTTTACTGAAACATCTTTTATAACTCCTTAAAATAAGTTATAGAACGATCAGCTAACTGAAGAATTACAGAAGTAGGGGAAATTTCTCATATTCCCAAACTTTTAAAAGTTGATAGAGGAATGAGGTTAATACTGGCTCCCAAATCACATAATGCTCTTCCAAATATTTTTTCACCAATAACACAAGGTATAGTGAAGCTACCAGGATCTTTAAGTTTTTCAGGAAGCTTTTTTTGAATAATTGTGCTACACTCTTCACTGAGTGAAACAGTCTTGTTATCTATAAAGTTCCTTTTCTTATTAAGTATATCTTTCATAAACTTCATATAGTTAGGCATTTGTTCTAAGGCTTAAATGAAGGGAATGTTTACCGTTAATTTTTTTAAGGATTTCTAAAAATTTTGAAAATTTTTTATCTCTCTTTTGTTGTTTCAATCTTTGAGGAAATGGAGGTAGTGGTCTTTGTACAGTAATTTTCATCAGTTTAAGCGGATATTCTAAATTTGGATATATGCAATCATTTCCTTTTTCAATTTCCACCTTCTCTTTCTCAACATCAGCTTCTTTTTGCACTCTTGTTTCCAATTCTTCTCCACTTCTTAATTGTATATCCTTAAATTTTTCCTTACTTTGATCTTTTGGATTAACTTTAACATTACTAGGGAGAGTTCCTGAAGGTATATTAATAAGTGCAGTAGCAATATGTCCTAATTGATTTTCGGTATTTTTAACTCTAGCTCCCTGACTTGGTAATTGATTATCTTGACTTTGTAATTGGTTGGTCATGTTTAATATTACTTCTTTCATAAAAAATTTCTTCTCCTTAAATTGCGGGATACTATTAAAACTTGGAGGATAAGAAGTTCTATAGTTAGTGTTTCCCTGGTTGTTTGAATTTTGTAAATGGTTCACTAAATTGTTCTCCCACATCGGATTAAAACTAGCAGTGTTCTTATTTCGGTTAAATTTGGGTAGTTTTTCTAACCAGGATTGTAATAATTCAAATAAGTTGTTGGTTCTATTATTTATATCATTCAAGGTCTCATAAGATTATTGAGAATCTACTATTTATCCCAATGAATTTTTCTCTAACACTTGAGGTGTTTGATAATAGTTCATTCTGAATTGATCTATTTTTTTTGAAATAAAAGCAATTTGAGAAGCCAACATTGATATTGCATCAGAATCTCTTTTTTACTTTACCCGTTCAGAGGGCCATTGAAAATTATTACTAGCCATCTCTTCTATTAAGGAATACGCCTCATCAAAAGGTTTTAACATTAGTGATCCTCCAGCAGCAGCATCAATAATCGATTTAAGAGATCCCGCTAATCCATTATAAAATTCTTGAATTATTAACCAATCTGGTAAAGCATGATGTGGACACTTCCTAAGGAGATCTTTAAATCTTTCCCAAGCTTCATATATTGATTCCCCTTCAAACTGACAGAAAGATGTAATATCATTTCTAAGCTTAGTAGTTTTTGATGGAGGGAAATATTTTGACAAAAATTTTGTGACAGTTCTCCCCATGTTCTGATAGATCCAGGTGCTAACGAATTTAACCATGCCTTAGCTTTATCCCTTAATGAAAAAGAAAAGTCTAAGTTTGACAGCGTCATTCGACACTCTGTCATATTTAAATGTAGTATACAATTATAGAAAACTAACAAGATGTAAGTTAGGATCTTCATTCGGTGTTCCACCAAATTAATTATTTTGTACCATTTGGATAATAGCAGGTTTATGTTCAAATGAATTAGCAGCTACATCAGGATTTTGAATAGTTAAGAGAATCTCATCTGTTGTACGGTTAGCATAATCTCTTAAAGGTCTAGGTTGATGTTAATTTTCATTTCTTTGATTATCTAAATTGTTCGTCATTTTTTTCAAATTTTTAGATTCATTTTGTTGTTTTCAAATTTTTCTAAATTGTTCACCATCATTAATGACAACTCTCGGCATTCCATATCTTGTAAAAATAATTTTCATTAAAAATTTGGAAACACTCTGAGCATCACATCTGGTTAAAGCTATTGCTTCGATCCATTTTGATACATAGTCTACTGCAATCAATATGTAAATATTCCATAATGAAGGAATAAATGGTCCCATGAAATCTAATCCCCAAATATCAAAGATCTCAACTTCCAATGTAAAATTTAAGGGTATTTCATTTCTTCTAGAAATATTACCTTCTCACCGACATCGATCACATGCTTTAATATATCTTTTAACATCCTTAAAAAGAGTAGGCCAATAGAATCCAGATTGTAAAATCTTATGTGCAGTTTTGTCAATTCCAAAATGTCTCCCAAATTCAGAATCATGACATCTCTAAATAATTGGTTCAATTTCTTCATAAGACACACATCTCCTAATAATCGATCCTTACATTATTTATATAAATATGGGTCATCCCAAAAGTAAAATTTGGCATCATACATAAATTTCTTCTATTGTTGCTTTGTTAATTCGGGTGGTAAAATATCACTCACAATATAATTCAAAATATTAGCATACCACGGTAAATTTTGTTCCTTAATATTATAAAGTTGTTCATCATCAAATGTTTGTGTAATTTCATCTTCAAAATTAGATAGTTCATATTGTTCCAGCCAAGATAAATGATCTACTATTTGATTGTCATTTCCTTTTCTATCCATTATCATGAATTCAAATTCTTGCATTAGAAGTATCCATTTGATTAATCCTAGTTTAGCATCCTTCTTTTGCATTAAGTACTTGATAGCAGAATGGTCTGTATGCACTATACATTTAGTCCCGATTAAATACTGCCTTCAAAAGCATATACATAAGCTAATAACTCTCTTTCAGTAGTGGTATAATTAATGTAAGCATCATTACAAGTTTTAATAGCATAGTATATAACATTAAAAACTTTATCATACATTTTCCCTAAAATAACTCCAATTGCATAATCACTGGCATCACACATTAGTTCAAATGGTTTTGCCCAATCAGATGAAACTACTATAGGATTAGTGATTAATTTTTCTTTCAATAATTCAAAGACATTTAAATATTCTTCATTAAAATCATATCTCTTATTTTTTTCTAAAATTTGGCACAAAGGCTTAGTAATTTTTGAAAATTCTTTAATATATCACCTGTAGAAACCAGTATGTCCTAAAATTCTTCTAACCCCTCTGTAGTAGGAGGTGGTAGATTCACAATGATTTGAATTTTTGCAGGGTCGACTTCGATGTCACGTTCAAAAATTTTATGCCAAAGTACAATTCCTCCTGTAATCATAAATGACATTTCTTCCAATTTAGAACTAAGCCTGTCTTTTCACATCACTCCAAAACTTCTTATTAATTATTTAAACAAGCGTCAAATGATGGTCCAAATAAAGAAAAATCATTCATAAAAACTTCTATTCCATTATCAATCATATTACAAAAAATTGACATCATACATCTTTGAAATATTGTAGGTGCATTGCATAATCCAAAGGGAATTCTTCAAAATGCAAATGTTCCATAAGAACTAGTAATGTGGTCTTTCTTGATCCTCAGGAGCAATTGGTAATTGATGATAGACGGTATATCTATCTAAAAAACAAAAATATTTATACCCAGCTAGCCTATTTAGCATTTTGTTTAGAAAAGGTAAAGGAAAGTTATCTTTCCTAATGGTGACCTTTAATTTTCTATAATCAATACAGATTCACCAACCAGTGACTTTGTCTTATAGTTATTAATTCAGTTCTTTCATTCGAATCAACTGTCACTCCTCCTTTTTTAAGAACACAATGAATTGGACTTATCCAAGCACTGTCTAAAGTAGGATATATAATTCCAGCATCCAACCATTTTAAAATTTCTTTCTTTACTACTTTCTTCATCATTGGATTTAACCTCCTATGTAGATCAGATTCAGGTTTATGTTATTCATGTAATAAAATTTTATGCTTACAGATTTAATGACTAATTTCTTTAATATCAGCTAAAGTCCAACTAAAGCTTCTTTGTATCTTTTTAGTGTATCTAATAATTTTTGTTCTTGTAAAACATTTGTATCTGAGGATAAAATCACTCGTAATGTTGATAATTCTCCTAAGAACAGATACTTTAAATGATTAGGAAGTACTTCATTTCAAGTTTAGGAGGTTTTATGATAGATGGAATTAGACTTTTATTATCATTTTCTATAGTATCCAACATCTCAATTCTTTCTTGAAAATAATTCAGTTCTTCATTATCTATCTCATCATATTTATCTTCCATTTTATTTTCATCCTCTCATTTAAAATCATCTTGCTCTTTTTTCTCTTCAAACTTTTCCTTAAAATGATCTTCTTTTAAATAATCACAAATTTCCATTCGAAATCATTCATCATCTTTTTATGTTGCAGGATAATTGACCGCGACTTTTTGAGGTGATAAAAATAAGTATAATTGATTAATAATAAAGTCACTTATATCAACGGAAGTATACATATCACTCAAGTAATACATGACTCTAGTGGAGTCCTGGTTATCGATCCCACAAGGAAGCGAGATAAAAGGTCCTTAGTTAAATTCTAGTCTACTACAATTACTACTTAGTTTGGAATGTCGATTAAAATAATGTTTTATCTAACAACTACTTCTAAATGCAAGTGTTAATTGTAAAGATAGTAACTATAACTAAATGCAAATATTAATTCTAAAGATAACCTTTTTTAGATAAATTGGTTTGGAGAATTTTGAGATATCAAAAACTACTATTCTTATGTAATGAAATGGATAATGTATAGGAATGAGATGCATTAAATATTTTATGTACCAAATAGGAGTAATCCTATTCTTTACCCTTTGGTCCAGACATAAAGAACATTGACTAATCCTATGCTTGTTTACTGAATCTGTGGCTAGGCTGGGAGGATATCCGCTCTCACTTCAGAGCTCCCATGTTCCCCTCGCCTGAGGGCTAACATCTCCGCTTCAGTACTCAAACAATAGGACTGAATTGGAAATTTTAGACTGTCACTCTAAAATCTCCACTTTTACGTCCAATAATTTTATGTCCCTATTTATTTGCATCAATCCCCATGAACTTCACCATCCATGGAATTTGAATGTGGTTCGTACTTAGTTGTAGAAAGCATAACCCTCTCAGATTGTATGTTTTCACAACCAATTTTAACATTACAACAGGTCTTAATTGTAATGTAAATGAAGTGCAAGTAAAAACCATCACATTTATATATAAAACTTCTTCTAGCATGTATCTCAACATCCTACACAGAAATTCTACTCATTATAAAAGAAAAGTAAAAGGAAAAGAATGACATAATCTTCTCATGTCACTATTTCCAAAGAAGAAGAAAGAGTAAGAGAGATATGTCACAAAGCACGAAGAAAACACAACGGAAACTTCATTTAATCAACGCAAATCCACTAGGTAAGTGTTTACAAAATTATAAGATAATGAATTTTCCCTTTGAAAGAAATATGAAGATCTCTCCCACAAAGTCTCATGTCGATCCATGCAATGCTAGTGCAATCCCTTACAAATTCTCTCAAAATCTCCTTTCCAATCTCTCCAAGAGGGTAGAAATCTACATTTCAACTCCTAATGTACAAACCTTAAACATTTTCCAAATTTTTCCAAACATTCCTCCTCTCTTTTTTAACCTAAAATCCATTCTTTTAAAGTGTAGGGACGAAGTTTGAAGAGTTGCCACAAGAACCCTTTCAAAAATTGTCTAAATACATTGAATTTCGGCCCGTAACCGCCAAAAGTCTATTCATAGTCATTTCGGGCGCTGTCGGCGGGCTCGAGGACGCTGTCGGTGAGCCTTTCTGTCATTTTTTGGTTATCTTGGGAAAACCTCACCGTTGGTGAGCTCGAGGGAGCTTTCGGAAAGCAAACTGCACAGCTCCACTGTTTTGCTCTGTTTGGCTCCGTTTTAGCTCTGATTCTCCCCGTTTCAGTTGAGTTGCATTCCTAACAGATAGCCCTACAAAATAAACATGAAAACAACCTTTCTTTAATGTGTAATCTTGTTCAAAAATATGCAAGAAGTTTAAAAGAGATTAAACATAGAAAGACTTATCGAAAAGTGTCAGGCCAAAATTTGCTTTATTGCTCATTTTTGCTCCAAATTTCACCATTTTTGCTTCCTTTTGCTCAAATCACCATTTATTGTACCTAAAACCAAAAAACATACAAAATACCTTACTTTTAAAGTGTAATATCACCAAAAATGAGTAAAATTATATAGCAAAAAGCGTATATATTTTAGGCGTGTCAATAATTAATTGATCTTGAAATGTGAAGTGCTACCTCTTGATCATTTACTCGCATAATTATATCTCATTTTTGAACATCTATCATAACTCTTCCAATTTCAAGCAATGGTCTTCCAAAAATAATAGGAATTTTTTTATCTTCATAACTAGACATTGGAGCTATTATTTTTTATTATATTCTCAAGTGTGTCAGAGCTGTTACTACTGCAGGTATAGGATTTCCTTCCCTGATCCATTCTCTTTGTATGCAGTGTGGTGTTAAGTTTGAAACTTGGGACGAAGTTCTTCAGCCACTTAAACCTATTACCAGTGTAAATGTGAACACTTACATTGTGCATTCAGAATATGGCTGGAAGGGAGGATCTGTTAAGCTTCTAGTTTTGCTGTTTTTACTTCTCGTGCTTCTACTTCACATGCATCATCCTCTAGAGATGAGTTTTCTGGTTCACAGACTAGTTTGTTACAGAAGATCTCGAAGAAGGTAAGTCTAACCAGAGAACATGTTAAGGATAATGATGGAAAGGTAGAAAATATTGAGAGATATATTGTGAAACATGATGAGTAATAGGAGAACTATCAGTAATATATGGATAGACTGGTTAGAGGAGATCACAGTGCTAAGATGCCTCCACATCCTTTTGATATTCCTTATGTGCCTTCCAGAGATTCGAATGAGAGAGATGATGATGATGAGGATGATGAGGAGGATTTTTTTTGCAGAGTCTGTAATGTTTCTTTCTATGTTTTGTTATGTTTAGACTTTTTATTATATGTTTTATTTTGATGTGAACTCTGATATATGTGGTTTGAAGTTGAATAGTTTTTGTTATGCATATTTAGATATATCTGAGTTGGTTTGATGTTTTGTGATAGTTAAGATATATGTGATGTTTTGTTGTGATGTGTTTGTGGTAGTAAATGTTTTGATGTAGTTATAGTGTGTGTTTTTAGTAGTGTATTATTTAATTCAAAAAACTGTTAGGAAATTTAAAGCACTATTAGAAACCACTATTTAAATTGCACGTTTATACTTTTCAAAATTTGCTACCATATATTTTCTAGTTGTATTGTGATTTGTGTTAGGTTATGTTGGTGTGTGTTTGCTTTGAAAACCTCCACTATTGTAGAAGTCCTTTGAAATTGTTATTTTATAAAAAAACAGAAAAATTGAATTTGATTTATTTTTACTCCTATTTTTAAATTTTTATACTTGCATGTTTAGGTTATAAAAATTCCTGATACCATTTTATTTTAGTTTTTAATTCTTACACATGTATCATTTCTTATGCTTAAATGTTTTATCCTAACTAAAATTTTAAAGTTTGGGGGGAATTTTAAAACAAATTTTCAAAAACTAAAATTTTATTTGTTCTAAAAAATACTATAAATAAAATTTGATTTTTGATTGAAAATAATTATGTATATGAAGTTACATTAGGGAAACAAAATTTTGAATATAGAAATGAGTAAGAGAATTTAGTTAAAATTTATAATAATGATGAAAAATTTAAATTTAAAATTTTCTTAGTAAAGAAATGTTAAATGTTGTTAAACTATCTTTAGTAGGAAAGGTTTTATTTTTGGAAAAGTAGAAGATTTGACTTTAATTTTTCAAAACTTAAATTTCTTTCATTAAAAAATAATTTTCAACACTATTATTATAACTTCTAAGTGAAAGATATATTTCAGACCTTTATTTTAAATGGAAGGGTGGAATTCAAAATCATTAAAGGTCTGTCCAGATATAGTAATCCTTTCCATATAAAAAAAAAGAAAAGAAAAAAAAAGAAAAGGGAGGAGAAGTTTGAGGATTTAAGGGCCTATAAAAAATTGGTTCCACACCTAAAGCTGAAAATATAAATTTTGAGAAAATCTAATGCTTAAGAATATAATAGAGTAAGTAAAATTATTTTCAGATAAAATTTTTTAAGAGGAAAATAAAATGTTTAAATCCTATGTTTTGAAAAATCTACAAGTATTTCTGCATAAGATAAGAACTCGTATTTTTCATGATCCTTTACTTAAGAACTTTCTAAACTTTAAGTTGGTCTCATTTAATAAATTTTTTTCTAAATTGGACTATTTCATTTCTAGAACAAAATTTTAAGACCTTCCTAAATAAACTCATTTACATATTTTGCATGCTTGATTTTTATATGATTATAGTGTCAACAACTAACATTTTATGTTTGGGGAATTTTGATAAACCTAAAATATATAGTTTTTTTTAGCATACTTTTATACCTTTTTTGATGATATTGCACTTTAATGAAATGTATTTTCATGTTTTTCTTGCAGGTATGACAAAAATGAGTGATTGTGATGAAAGGAGAAAAAAGGATCAAATTTAGAGCAAAAATTGAAAGGTGTGCAAAATTAGTCTTTGGCGCCTAAGCGTCAGATGGCTGGCGCATAGGCGCCACTTTTATAGTGACGAATTTAAATTAATTTTGGCTCAAATTTGAAGGGGTTTTGAAGCACCCTTAGGTTTAAAATTCAGCAACTTCCCATTAGCGCAATATTCATTTAAATTTCGAATGGATGGATGCATCTTTTGGTGGATTCATTGAATCTGGACATAATTTGAAGAGACCCCAAAACACCTTTTGAAAAATTATTAAAATGATGACTTAAGATCAGAAAAAGTGAAGAATTTTGAAGAGAAATTTTGGTAGGAGAAGTTGGAGAAAAGCTTGAAGTTGTTCAAGGGAAAGAGGAAGAATGAGAGCCTTCTTCTCGCAATATATTCTTTACTTTTCCACTTTGCTTTATCATAGTTTGTATTAGAATTTAGGAGAGTCAATCCTTAGAGTTGGGAGCCAACCTCTAAGTAGTTATCTAGTGGAAAGCAAAAGTTTCAGAGGAACTTCAAGAGTCTTGTGGAAAGGATTTTATGAAAAGTTATTATCTTTGTTTACATTTGGTTTAAAAGAAAAACTTGTTGTGTTTTCACTATGTTTTCTTATTTCAAATCAAATTGCGTGTGTTTTTTCTTCATGAGTTGAGTAGTTTTCTTTATCTTTTTTCCTTTCAAATGAAGAAGAAACTAAATTATGGAAGGAAGTTGTGTGAAGTTTAGATGTTTAACGTTGGAAGAAGTTGTGATGATTCCACTACTTTGCACTTCATTTATCTCTTGATTTGGCCAATTGAGATGTCAAAATTTGTTGTGAGAACATGTAAGAACCAATGTGGTATTGTCTCAATCAATAATTGGAGTGAATCACATGCATTTATATGGGTGAGAAATGTAGTCCATATATTTGAGTGCAAATAAATAGGGAGATATGCTTCCAAATGAGGAGTAAAATTAGAGGACTTTAGAGTGAGAGGCTAAAGCTCTTAATTTGGTTTGATGTTTTGAATTTTGTTATGAGATGTTAGCCTCTAGGTGGAGGGAGAAGAGGGAGCTCTAGAGTGTGAGTTATATGGGTGAAAATTGTAGTCCATATATTTGAGTGCAAATAAATAGGGAGATATGCTTTTTAATGGGGAGTATAATTAGAGGACTTTAGAGTGACAGGCTAAAGCCCCTATTTTGGTTTGATGTTTTAAATTTTGTTATGAGTTGTTAGCCCCCAAGTGGAGGGAGAAGAAGGAACTCTAGAGTAAGAGCTAGTATCTTTCCTGCCTAACCCATCTACAAGATTTCAGAACTTCAAATTAACCAATGTTCTTTATAGAACCAAGTAAGGGTAAAGAATATAATTGCTCATATTTGGCACAACACATTTAGATACTTCCACAACAAAATTCCATAATTATTACTGATTCATTGAAGGAGGAAAATTATATTTTATTCTCATTTGCTTTCAAATATATAATTTTATAGTCTTGTTAATTTTAGTTGCTTGCTTTACTTTTTCTTAAAAGAAAATATCAAAAACAAATTAAAAATTTTCTATCTTAAGACATATTTTACAAAACTATTTTCAAAAGTAAAAACTTGTTTTTCTGCTTTCTTTAAAATTTTACACATTTCCCTGTGGGGTTGATATCTCGGGGCTTAATCAGAAAGTCATATATTACTTGATAAATGATATGTGTGCTTACGCAGAATCTAATATTATGAAATATTTAAAATATATTTATTATTTGCTTCAGAGTCAAGTTTTTGGCATCCCTTGCAAAGAAAGAGATATTATAATTGAGAAGAGATATAAAGTGTAAAACGTAAGCATAAATATTCAGGGATCACCTGTCAGTTACAAGAAACGATCTTTCTAAAGCAATTGGGTTCTCGACATCTTCCTCTATATCCAAAATAATAAAATAAGCAAGGAAATTGAATTTACCAACTCTAATTGGAATATCCTCAATTATTTCGTTAAGTCATTCATCGATCTGCTAATTGAAGAGTTAGATTCATAGGTTGAAGCACTTCTAATCCTAGTCTCTCAAATATTGAAAAGGAAATTAAATTTATGTTAGCTCCCGAGCCTTATAATTTCAATGCTATAAATTGGTCTTATATAGTGCATTGAATGATAAATTTACTCGGATCCTTAAGTTTTTATAAATGAATTTTTTTCTGCAAGATAGAGCTACACTCTTCAGTCAATGCTAGAGTTTCAACGTCACCAAATTTTCATTTTATTGAAGTACATCTTTCATAAACTTAACATAAATAAGCATTTGTTCTATAAGCTTCAATGAGCGGGATATCAAAAGTTAGATTTTTGAATAACATTAAGAATTTGGGAAACTACTGGTCCAACTTATGCTTTCGAGTTTTTCGATGGAAAGATGGTGGTTTTTCATCTTGTTCTATTTAAGATGGTAAGGCCACTTTTCCTAAGTACGGTGAAGGTTTATCACTAAATCTCTCAAGCTTAAATTTCTTAATATATCTTTCTCTTTACTCACCACTCTAACTCCTGCCCACTCTTAAGGTTTATGTATTTGCTTTGTTCTACTCCTTAGTCATTAGGAATCACCTTAGTTTTGCTTGGTAACGTCCTTTGGGCTCTATAAATGATAAGTTAGCTAACTACATAATTCTATTTTAATAATTCTAATGACTACAACTTGGCTATGTATCTAATTTCCTATTTTCAACACTACTTCTTCCAATAATAATTTTTTCTTTTAAATTTTGAATTAGAAGTGAATTTATTCAGGTAATTTGGTCTTCAGTTAAGATTATTTCCTTAGTTGATTTAGATTTCTAACATGTTTAGTTTTGTTTCTACCCCATTGTTAATTTTCTACATTTTAATTATTATTCTAATTAAAATTAGGGTTATTCCTTCAATCAAGATTGTAGGTGTTTAAATAAGGGTTAATAACTCTATTACTTAGAACATTTATGACTTCCTACTACAAAACTAAGATCAATTAAATTTTCATGAGCATTCTCATTACTCATTAGATATACAGGTGTAGAATTCAAATATAAGTTATCTAACTTTTTGGATATTTTTGATACGTGCAATCAAGATTGAAGATATCGTATTCTTAAATGTTGGTTACCTTTATATTATTAACTCTTTTGAAGACCATTCAATGTTATTTTTAGGCATCTCCTCAATAAACATATAGGCCTCTTTAAAAGGTGTTGACATTAAAGACCCCCGGACTGTAACATCTATTAAAGACTTCAATGATCTCACCAATCTGTCACAAAATGTTTGTTTAATTAACCAATTAGGTAGGTTATGGTGTGGATATTTCCTAAGAAATTGTTTAAATATCTCAAAGGCTTAATAGATTAACTCAATGTCCATTTAGGTAAAAGCGGTAATATCATTTATAGTTTAGAAATTTTAGAAGGTGAAAGTATTTAGCTTGGAATTTTTAGGTCAAGTTATTCCAAGTGGTTATGGATGATGATGTTAATAAGTCAAGCCATAATTAGTCTTGTCTCTAAGAGAAAATGGAAATAACCTATATCTAACAATGTTATTTGAGACACCTTTATACTTATAAGTCACACAAAATTTTAGGAAATTAGCTTAGTGTAAATTTGGGTCGTTGGTTGGTGAACCTCCAAATTGATTGTTTTGAACCATTTGAATTATTACAGATTTTTGTTCCAAGGTGTTGACTTCTATGGTAGGATTATGTTTGATGGATTTCATTTCATAACAGGTGGGCAAAATCCCTAAGTAGTCCTCATTTACTTTCTAGTTAGCATTTCTTCCAAATACTTTAAGTTTTGCATGTTTTATAAGTTTTATTTAACTATTTTCTTTTTATTCCAAGGTCAACAACCATAATTTAATAGATTCAGTCCTATACATATATGTCATGACTAACTAAGACTCTACGGTAACAAGTAAAAATATATACAATATATAAGTAATAACCAACACAATTAAGTAAATAGTGTACAGAAAGTAACTAACATAGTTCACTATATTTTTGGGATTTTCCAAAACATCAATAATTATAAACAACACATAATACACAATACACAATTAAGGAAACAATGTAGTTTCCAGACCTAAATTTTAACTTCTCAACAAATACTCTCGTAAATTGAAAAATTTAGATTGTTCCTTAGTAAAAATGCCAAAAGCTTGATTTGACATATGGTGAAACATTCGTTATCAAACAAGTATACACGTTGATCAAATTGTATACAGATAATAGTACTTTTATTGATCTCATGAAGAATAAGTTAACTTCTCAAATATTATATTCACTAGTTTACTAACCCTAAGTTGAGTTCAAAATAATGAAGATTTTCTAAGGTTTTGAGAGTGTATAAAATTCTAATTTCAAAAGAAAAGAATTTTGCTAAGTGAGATGAGTTTTATTAGGTTTAAAATGACTACTTTAAATTAGCTCAAAGAATTATAGGATCCTCCACGAAAATTTTTTTAAAATAATTGTTAAACGGGGTCTATTACTTCTTACTTTATTCCAAGTTATAACAAGCATTGTAATCCAATATTATAGTTAAGCTCCTCAAACCCTGCAAGAATTTTCAACCATCCAATTTGCCCTTTAGGTTTGCAAGAGTTTGCTAGCAATATTCCTATTCCATTAAACTCATTTGTTTTAATGTAATTGTGCTTAAAGTCTTCTACCGACAATAGCAAAATACAACTTGTTTTAAATTCAAAATGACTAATTTAAATGTAAATTTAAGATTGGATGGTTAAAAAAACAATTCAAAATCATTAAAAAGTTTTAAATCTCTGTAATACATTTCTTTCAATCTAAGGGAGCAAAAGATTTTAAGTACTACACATGATTTTAGAAGAAAATATATTTTTCATTAAAATAAATCAAATCAAGATACGAAGTAAAGAGAAACTAATCAGGCTTTGTTGTATCCCTTAATTCTTTTGATCACCACCCAATATGTCTTCCTCACTTTATTACAACTTGCTCTCACACTTACACTAAATGTAAAGAAAAATACTCTCACACAATGATAAGTGATCTTCGAAACTTCTCCTTTAAATTTCTTTTCCTCTTCCATGGAGAGTCCTCCCAAGAGTGTGTTGTGTATCCTCTGTGCGTGCGATTCCTTCTGCTTCACAATATCACTTTATTCTATAATGAAATGACACCTTAATTTACACTCACGATAATGAAAAAACAATTCTCAAACACTCTAAGGACTCTCTCTAATATGGACCTCCTCCAAATATTCTTTAATTCACTATATTATCTCTATTTCTCATTGAACCGTAGAAGAGATCACCAAAACAACCTTAAGTTAATGGGAGGCTTGGTGTCGTTGTGCGATGGTGCTAGGGCACTAGAGTGGCTGCATCGAGTCACTGATGTGGGAAACGGCTGACGAAAGTGTGGGATTTCATTATGGGGAATCCTCATTTCAAGGCTTCAAATGTCTGAGCATTGGCACTTGTAGTGCGACGAAATTTTATTGGGAGTTGGGGTGCTTGGGGCCAGTCGCTGGAATGGGCTACATCAGGTGCTGGGGTGCTCATCTGGGTGCCCCCGAGAGGTTGTTCTTCTGGTGATAAGGCCCTTGCTCCAAGCGATGGAATATTAGCTTATCTATTGAAGAGGCACTATCCATGGGCATCGAGGTACTTGCCTATTGATTTAGCCTATTTGGTGCTCCAAATGTTACAATTACTGTTTTTTTAATACTATGTATAACAATATATATATTCTTGAAACAAATAAAAGGTATGAAAAAATATATGAATTAATCAAAAAATTTTATACTTGTAAATTAACCTAATATAAACATATATAGTGCGTTAACATGATTGAACTGTCAACATTACACTAAGAGGTTGCTGCCTCCATAACAATGTCCATAAAGTTGATGCAAATGATCATCTAAGTTTATAGTGGAGGTCGCCCTCAACCGATAATAGATTGTGATTTATCAGCGACTGTAGTAATAACAACTATAGTGAGTGTTCGATACTTTTAGTAAGATGTTGATTTAGCTACTGCAGTCTACTGGTTCAATGGTAGTTGTGATGACAAAAATACAACAATGATGATAAGAAGGATAAAAGTTTAAAATGAACATTTTTAGGAGATCAATCCCGTCATAGTATGCCTTCGCCAAGAAAATTATGCTTGTCGGGAAAAGAGTGAGCATGGATCTTACAAGAAATGCCTTGTGCTAATAAGATTACATATGTCTTAGAGAAAAGAAGGAGAAACTTAATGTCTTTGATTTTGGGATTGTTTATTGGATAAGGAGGTTCCTTTATTACAAATATTTTTTCTATTGGTGACACAAGAATGGTTGTTAATTTTGTAAAGGTTGGATGATTTCTCACAAATGATGTCAAAATGTTGTATACTGAAAAATTCTTGATGATAAAGTACATGAATTTATTATCTTAGACTTACGCAAAGATCACTCACACACACACAGATAAAAAAAAATGTACAAGGGTCAACAAATAGTTTTTACGAGAAAACCCAAAGAAAGAAAATCATGGGGCTTAGCCTAATTGAAATAATTCCACTATATAGGTGAGTTATAAAATTCATGGTTTTAAAATCACATCGAACTGGTCAATGTGACTAGTTTAAATATGAATGGGTCATTCAGTTGGTTTGGTCTTGGTTGAAAATTGTTTTTTATAGAACCATGAGTGATTCTGTCAAAATCGAGGTTGGACTAGCAAACTGGTCCAGTTTCTAAAGCACCGATCAATTCAAATATTGTCTAATTTTACCATTTAAATTCTGATTGGATGGCAAAAAATAAGATGTTTAGATTAAAAATAGTTAAAATAACATGTTTTAAATTTTTTATTCTACCTTTTAAATTACAAAAGTTAATTTAAATATTTATTACATCATCCGATTTAACTTCTGGTTATAGTTAAATCTTGAACTATTTCTTCTTCTGGTTCAATGATTGGTCCTATTTTCACAACCTTGATAAAAATTTCTTCCCTCCCTTAAATAATAGAATGTATTGTTATGAGAGCGTGAAATGTTAATTTGGTTTTCATCAGACATGGTGAAATGTGTTGGAAATATAAAAACAATTTGGCGATAATGGCAGTGATAATCAAAAGACGGTGGTTTGCGATTGTGGTGGCAGTCGAGCGACGATGGTCTGGCTATAGCGGCAATAGCGTTGTGATGGTTGTTAGAAGAAGACAATGGCAACTGAGCAATGGTGATTCTAATGACCGAGTGATAATGATTTGGTAAAGGTAGTGCCAGCAAGTCACGGTGGTTCAGAGTTGATTTTGTTTTAAAAAAAAAAAGAACTTAGCCCTAAGTTCTTCTCTCTCCTCCTTTCATGTTGAATTGGTAGGGTTACTTTAATAAATTTAATCGAGATCCCATAAGACTATATTGAACGGTCCATATTAATTCTTTTAATCATAAATCTTTTTTTAAAATTTAAATGTTTTAATGAAATTCAAATTAAGCGATCTTGAGACCCGTGGATTCGTTATATTGAGATACTCATTTTGATTATAGGAATGCCAAAACTAGATATCAAGTCTTCCAATTATATTTTAAGAATTTGATCTGAGTTTATTTAGGCTAAGATCTAATTGTCATTAAAAATTATCTTAACTTGCAAAAATTGCTAACAACAACCATTAATAATCAGTAATTAGAATTAAAAACCTCACCAAACAAAGCTCACACTAATCAACCATTAAACTACCCCTTAAACAAACCAGAAAAAAGAATAATAATAAAGGAAATTCACGGCATAATCAGAAAATTACTCTAAAAAAGTCTCCATAATATCAGAATATATCCCTGCTTCAGAGTTCCGATACTCCATCCCTTGAGTACCTCCCGAAGACGACGACGAACTCATCCTCGCCGGCAACGTAAAACTCTTCTTATACTTATCCCCCTCCACTTTCCTCGCCTTACCAGAATGGCTCTGATCCAAGCTCAAATATTCCTCTGCTCCCCCACCACCGCTTCCACTCACCTCTGCCTTCCCTTCATCTGCGCACACGTTCTTTCCCGCCATCAAAAGCTGTTGTTGTTGTTGATGGTGGTGGACTAGTGGCTTGCTTCCGAGCCCATCGGAGCCGAAGAGGAGCTTGGCATCGTCGGTGCGGCCGGTGAGCGCATTGAAGAAGGAGAGGCCGTTAGGCCATTTGAGATCAGCTTCGTGATCGGCAATCATGTCTTCGCCGGAATGGGGGAAAAGGAAGAGGTGGGTGTCATCTTTATTGATAGCCGGGGGGATTCTAGAGGAAGGGTGGAAGGTTTGAGTGGCCTGCGTGGCGGATGAGAAGGGAGATTGGGTCCAGTTGAAAAGGGGTTGAGGTGGGCGGGATGGAGCTTGTTTGAGGGGAGGGGGTGGTGTTGACAAATTGGTGTTTCTGGTGGAGGAGAAGAGCTGGGAGAGGAAGAAGCCTGATTGGTATCCGAGTGATTCAAACATATGTCGCATTCTCAGCACAAAGTGGAGATCTTCTGGTATCTGAAAATTGCCAGTCAGAGCGTTAATTGAGCCCAATATATTGTTAGATAGAAACATTTTAATTCAAAATCTGAAGTTAATGAGTATAGGCCTCCAATAGTGCATTTGATTACAGAGGAAAATCGTTAGAATAAAAAATGAAAAACTCACAATCTTGCAAGAGCCAAGCTGGAGAAGTCCATGGCCGGCTTGGATGACCGCTATAGTCTGCTCCAAATACAAAAGAAGTAAAAAAAATCAGATTTTGGAAGACAAGTAGAACAGAAAAGAAGGGCAGATAGGGGAGAGTGCAGAATGAATTCCTGCCTGTATACCGGATGCGAACTGATCAGTCCATTCGGGAGGAAGCTGCAAGGAGAAGCAGAAGAGAAAGCTGAAAAACTATAATGATTAAAGTTTTAAAGCTGCATTTTTGTTTTGTTTCTTGTGACTATACACAAGCACTGTTTTTTTTTTTGAAGAATGGAAGTGGAAGATGATAAAGAGAATCCTGTTCCTTCTCTCTCTCTCTCTCTCTCTCTCTCTCTCTCCGTGGAAAAGAGAACAAACCGCATCAAAGGAGCTCTGCCAGTAGTTGGAGATGTTGGGTTCGCATTCAGAAGGTTCTTTGAAGACCCATTTGTGACATTTATCAGAAGCAACTTTGCCCATCAGCCTGCTTTAAATGCAATCAATCAGAAGAATTTATAAAAAAGCACAAAAGTTAAAAATATCAGCTTTTGTTTCCTCGCCAAAACGCCCTTTTACGAGCCTCCACTGACATCTTGGGGGTAAATACAGAAGGAAGACCAAGTAAACAGCTAAATTATTTCTCTTTTAACGAGATTCATAATTGATTTACTATTACCAGTCATAAGAAGTAAGAAAATCAAAAGCGACTATTCAAACCATGTATTCCTTCATTTCCAATTTTGAAATATTTAACTATAAACTGAAACTGAAAGCTTAAAATAAAGAAGCATTTCTGCGCTCTTTTCCAAGACTAATAATGACTAGTATTCCAAGGGTTATAGAATGACTAAGAGCAGTCTAATTTTCCTTTCAGAAAATTAGAATAATTTCTCTAATGCAAAACAGCTATCAGTACCCACCCTTCTCCATAATTATACAGTTGGATGGACATCTTGCTGAACGCTTTCCGGACTGGATCCTCGCCGTCGATCTCGTCGAGGCATTCACTCATCCTTGTGCGGCAGAACCCATCCTCCCACATCAACATCCTAAACGCAAAGAAGAAGCAAAAATCAGAGGCCAAGCTTCCTCCTTCCAGAAGAAATCATGGCTAAAACGAGCAATGGAGCCACTCACAAGCTTCCATTGTCATCCCCAACCTTGCAGCCGTTGCCTCCTCTGCACCTACTGAAGAGAGAAGAAGAAAAGAAGCGAACTTTGAGTGGAATTACAAAGTGTAAGTAACAGGGAGAGGAGGGAGGGAGGGGAGTAGAAGAAGTACGGGCGAGGGCGAATGGTCCAGAAGACGGAGTAAGTCCACTCGGAGTTAAGGCAAACGTTGCGGAGAGCCTCGTGAAGAGCCATCATCCCAACTGCTTCTTTGCTCCTACTATCACCTCCAGTTCCCGAGCCCACCATTTCTCTTTCTAAAACCCTCTCTTTCTATCTCTTTCTCACAATATCTTCCTGTTCCCCCTTTCACTCTACCAGCTATTTGTCACTCACTCGCTGTCTTATTTCCCCCTTCCTCTTTATTCTTCGTCCTCTTATCTACCATGTACCTCTCCAATTCTATCTCCGGCTCAATAGCCCCACCCTCACGTTAGCCCTGCAAGTAAAAGCTAAAGCCGCGGGCCCAATCTCTCTCTCTCTCTCTCTGAGTTACTTCTTACATCCGCACTCTATACGTCTGCATTAACGCAGTCCTATCAACGATTCTCCAGTGAGAGCTGCACGAAGGAGAGGACGCGGCAGAGCATCAAGAGAGAAAGAAGAAAAGGGTACTGGGAGCAATAGCTGTGATTTACAGCAGGAATAAAATATGACTAGCAAATTACTATGTTATCCACAAACTAGAAGTTAGGGTTGGAAAATAAAACACATTGAAACTTTGGACTGATTAATTAAATTTGATTTCTTTTTTGTATTATTCTTTAAGTTCGCATAAATTATATGTTTTTCTTTTCTTTTTAGAATGAGGATGTCTAGAGAGATATGGGTCTATGGGAATTTTCACTAAAATTCTCTTACCGAATCAAGCTGCCTATCAAAGTAGCTGAGTCGAGCCCACTTGTCGAAGTAGTTGAATCTAATCCACCTGCCAAAGTGGTTGAAAGAAGCCCACCTACCCAAGTGGTTGAATTGAGCTCTTCCGCCGATCCAATCGTTCTCGAAAGGACAACCTACCTCGCTTATGCAATGACATCTATCAGAAGTAAACATCATTACTTGAAAGAATTCTTCGTGACTAATAGATACACCCATCAATCTGTAATGAGAGACGTCACATGATACTTGGAGCTCGTTCCTTTCACTCAGGTATCAGGGTTGGCCACCGTACTCGCAATGCCTAACATCGATCAGCAATACATTACTTCCACATCACAACCTTTCCATCAAGACTTTGAAGCAAATCGACATATAGTATAATATGTACTATTTTACTTGTTTTATTGATTTTATACTTCATGTATAAAAGGGTAAGGAATACCATAGAGTGGGGATCTTCCCTTTTCCCATAATACTTCTTTTGTTTCTGTCCCTTTCTGGAGATCACTTTTCTGGAGATCACTTTTCATCTCCATTATTTCTCTAATCTTGTAATCCAAAGAAACTCTAAGAAGCAGCTTCCCTCTGACTTACCCGAAATCAGAATTCAATATATTTCATAACGTTCCCTCGAAAGACTCATCCATCTCTCTCTATCATTCTCTTTATGATACAAGGTCTTTTATTGGGTTGTATGTATCGACGAATGATACAAGACCCTAAATCTCAAAATAATTCAACATCTAATAAATTGAAAGAAGATTAATTCATGGTGTACATGATTCATTTTGTGTCATTAATAAAATAAAACATAAAAAATTAAACCTAGTTTTTTAGGAAATATTTTAAATTAGAATATTTTCATCAAATTTTAATACTAATGAATCTAAAATTTATTTGATTTATTTTTAGATAGTATAACTTAGGTAAAATTAATTAAATTATATATTGCATTTGTCCTAAATAAATTAAATTGATTTTGAGAAATACAATAATAACAAGAAGTCTTTATCCCACTAAGTGAGGACTGCTGCATGAACCTTTTTTCTCCATTGTAGTTCTATTGGATGTCATACTTTCATTTAATTCTAATAAATTAAGATCATATTTTAAACAATACGCCTTAAAACTTTCTAGGTCTACCTCTGCCTTTATTATCATAAGTCGAATCTAAAACATCTATTGTCCTAACTGGATCATCAGATGGTCAAATTTTAATGTGACCAAGCCATCTAAGATGACTTTCTCAACTTTGTTCTCCACTAGAGCTACACCAACCCTATCACACATATATTCATTTTAAAATTTTATCTAAGTGTAAAGCCACTCATGTACCTAAACATTCTCATCTCGACAACACTTAACTTTGTTTATGATTCTCTTTTAAAGGCCAACATTGTGCCTCATAGAGCATTATAGGTCTCACCACCATCTTATAAAATTTTTCTTTCAGTCTAAGGAGTACTTTTCTATCCTACAATAGGCTTGAAAAATACCTCCACTTCAACCAACCGACTTGAATTCCACTAACAACATTCCCATCAATATCACCATCACTTTGAACAGGACACCCGATATATATAAAGTGTTCACACCTTCTAATGTTTTGATCAACATAGTTACAGCTCTGTCACTAAAGCTACTATTAATAAAGTTACATTCTATGTATTTATTTTTAGTTCTACTCAAATGAAGGCCTTTAGACCCAAAGGTTGGCATTCATAATTTAATTTTTTCCTGATCTCATTCTTTATTCTTATCCAACAGAAGGATGTCATCAGTGAAAAGCATGCACCAAAGGTACATTCTTCTGAAAAATTTTCCAGTAAAATCATCCATAACTAAAGCAAAATGTTATGGACTTAAAGCTGATCCCTCATGTAATCCAACTGAAATAGGAAAATATCTGGACAATCCTCCTTATGTTTGATCACAAGTAAAAGCTCTAGTAGACATATCCTTAATGAATTAAATATAAGTCATATCAACACCTTTCTTCTCTAGAGCTCTCCAAGGGATATTGACCCACTTTTAATATGTTTGCAATTTATGTTTATAGCAACGACACCAAAAACTTGATCCCGCTTTAAATATATATATATGATTTAATGATGAAATGTATAATGTGGATTCTACGCAAGTATACATATCGTATCAAGTAATACAGGGCTCTAGTGGAGTCCTGGTTATCGATCCCACAGGGAAGTTTTTAACAGATTTGTATCAGCTAAAATTTAAAGGAATTACTTACTAATATAGTAAACGAAAATTTAAAGTAACTATCGCAAACTAAAGTAAACTAATGCTTGAAATAAGTTGATTTAAATAATTCAGAAAAAGTATCCTTCTCCTTGTTTTTAGAAAATTAAGTGAATGATGAATCTAAATATAATTCTTGAATTGTATTGTGACAAATAGGAGCATTCCTATTCTTTACCCTTTGGTCCAAGTGCAAAGAACATTGACTAATCCTATGTTTGATTACTGAATATGCGGTTAGGTCGGGAGGATACCTGTTGCCACTTCGTAGCTCCCACGTTCCCCTCACTCGAGGGCTAACATCTACACTTCGACTCTCAAACAATAGGACCAAATTGAATATTTTAGTCCGTCACACTAAAATATCTAATTCTACGTCCGATAATTAATATTTCCCTATTTATTTGCACCCTCCTTCCAAGGTTTTTGACTTCCTGAATATTGGATGTAATTTTTACTATAGTTGATAATTCAACATATTTTAACAACTCAATTGGCCAGATTGAAAGTAAATTAAGTTTTAAGTAAAAATTATCACAATTTATTTTAATATATTAGGTACTTCTATTTAATTTCATCAATCCGCATAATTTTCATAAACAAGGAGAAAGACTAAGAAAACTACTCAGAATGCATGGAAATAAAACAAAGCACGGATTTCATTTAAACTTAACAACAACAATAAACAAAGATACTTATCTTAATTTCCTCCCAAGCGAGACTCTTGAAGTTCCTTTGACTTTTCCTTCTAAGTACAACGAACTTCTAAATAACACTCAAATAAACTAAAGAAACTCATTAATGACGAACAACAGACACACTTAAGACACCAAAAAGAGACTCAGACTCTCTAAAATTGACACACCTAGACACTAGAATTCGACCTCTATTTATAGAGGTAGGCAAAGGTCTAAGGGGTGCTTAAACACCTCTTCAAAAAGTGTCCAGGTTCAAAGTATTTGCATTTTGAACTGTCTCTCCGTCGGTGGGAAACGACCTCGCCGTCAGTGGGGCTCTAGAAGGTCTTCAAACCGCGCGATCTCGCTATCGGCGGACTCGGGCTCGCTGTTGGCGAGGTAGTTATAATTCCTTCAGAAATTCTCCTCATGATCTCGCCGTCGGCGACCTCGATCTCGCCGTCGGCGACTTAGTTCAATTTGCATGAATTTCTTCCTTTTTGATCCAAATTCGCCCCATTTCATGCTTTTTTACTTTAATCACTTATAAATCTTCATTCCTGCAGTAAAATAAAGAAAATACTTTTCTTTAAAGTGCAATTTCATCAAAAAAAAAGATAAGAATTTCTTAATGAATTTTTCTGTGATCAAAATCCCCCAAACTTAATTATTACTTGTCCTCAAGTAATTTTAATACTAAATAAAAAAAAATAAAAAAATAATGATTTCTATAATAGAATTTTTCAATTCGGATAATATGAATTAAATTTAAATAACATTATAATAAAGTAAAATATAAATATTTCGAGTAATTAAATTAACTTTATAGATATAAGATTATTTAGTTATCGAGTCTAAGATTTCTAGCTTTCTATTTATTTCAGGAATGACTATATTTAAAAAGAGTAAATTTCTTAGGATATTTATATGATAGGAAGTTCAAGAAAACACTATTTAGTAAAATCTTAATCTATATATATAAGTTTAGAAATATACTTAAGTTTTACCCTTTAGGTTGATTTCATTGAAGCCAATTTTTGATAAGACATCTCCTCAAGCTTCTCCTCACTTTATGTTTATCTTTTCATTTCTTTTCTTTTTGGATTGATTTTCAATCCTTTTTCTTCTTTTTCTTTTTCAAGTGAGGATTATCGTATCCTGGATAAGTTCGTTAATAATTTTGAACTTCAATTTCTCTTCCTAAATTTGAAACTTAAAATATTTCCTTGCTTATATATATTTCCTAGCCTTTACTTCATTGAATTTCTATCCTTTCTTTTTCACTTAAATACTTAAGAATTTTCAATTTTTAGAATATAGTTTTCCTTACTTTAAATAGTTTACTATAATTATATTCCTTTTAACCAAATATCTTATTCCATTAATTAATTGAATTACTAGAAACATTTTATTTATCTTTTTATAATAATTAAATAAAGTAATTCATGTGTATTGAATTGAAAAACTACTATATAAAAAAAATCATTTGATAATAATTTTTGAAAATAGAAATTGAGAACAATTTTAATAATTAAATTTGTATTTTTACCTTCCCCTAAACTTAAATTTTTCTATCTATACTAAATAGTGAAAAAGGGAAAGTATATAGTAAAATTCATCATACCTTTGAGCTTTAGGTATTTCTCTTTTTTGAAATTTTTGCAGGCTTTTTCATTACTTACGAACTCGTATCGTTAGTATTCTTCCACATATAATATTTAAAAGAAAGTGCGAGGATGAAATTTTAAAATAAGTATCAAACATAACAATTGAAAACTTAATCTATTACTACACATACAATTAACTAATCTATTTTAAAACATATTAAAACAATCTAACAATGTTAACATTCATAACTTATAAAAACTTAAACTAACATCCTATATATATAAAAAATTGCAAACTAATTTAACACACATAAGAAGTCTAATATCATAGCATAAGCAAATATACCAACATCCATAGTCTCTAGAAAGTACGAATAATTACATCCAAAATAATAAAGTTTCCCAAAATAACAACAAATATAAACAAACCGAATAAACTAAACAAATGCTCTAATCTTCGCATCAAAATCCCAAGCTATGTCATCTCCCCGATCTCCGAGCTGAGAAGGCCGAGCGAAGCTAATACTTGTGAATAGCGGGGGCACTCGGGAAAGACAACATCTAAATCACCACTCCTATATCGACGTTCAGCCTCATAGTATACAATTTCGTACTCTGAATGTCGCTGGAGATATTCGCTATCATAATCGTGTCTTCTTTCCAAGCCTCCGATCCTTTGGTCTATATGCTGAAATCTTCTTTCGATATTTTCTCCAAATAACTCAAAACTCTTTCTACTCGGGGTTAATTCATTCATCGGATCTTGAAGGGTAGGAGTGGTGTGCGAGGGGTTCATAACTAGTAGAGGGTATATCTCTACTTGAAGAAGGTACATAATCCCTTGTCCCGGATCTCCATCCTTCGTGGGATTCATATTTCCTTATATTAGCTCGAGTAAGGGGTTTCATAGGTTCAATCCATTCCTCATCATCTCTTGCCTCTACCCTAGATAATTGGCAGAGTGCATAGATAAGACCAGGATGTCCTAGTCCTCCTCCACTTTCATTTCTAGCGGTGGCTAATATATTTTTATAAATAACATTTCCCACATTAATACTCTTCGGTTCCGAATAGAGAATTCGGAGCTGCTTCATCTCTTGTTACCTCACTATGGTGGTAGGTAGGTAACAAAGTAGAACAAATAAAATAATGCCAGGCTTTAGATGTTGCATTTAGCATAGAAAGAGGGAAGTTTACCCGTTCCTGCTGCTTTATCTTCCAAACTCCTTTCCCATCAGTGAGAAATTCGATCACCACTTCCAGTGGTCCTTCCATAGTTCTAAAAGTTTCATACTCGCTGGTGTAGGTGTCTCGTACTTCATAATAAGTGTTTATTCTAGCAGCGTTGAATTCTACAAAAAATCCTCTAACTTTAACCTAGGTGCATCTTCGACTCGTGTTAAATTTGCATAAAATTCCTTTACTACTTCTACAGTATGCTTCTGTTGGTCACGAAACGAAATTTTCCCATCCTCGCTCCTTAATGATTGGCTCAACTTCTCCTCCTGGATTCTTGAAAACTCGATCTTGAATGCATTTTCTTGCTTGTATGTTTTGAAAATATCGAGTTTGTGCTCTTGCATTAATGAATCGGGTTTCATCATAATCTATCCGTCGCTTTTGTCGTGGAGCCATTTCTCGATCTGTGAAATTTGCAAAAATCTTAACTAAACTTCAAAATATTACTAAGAAGGCTTCCTACAACATCTAAAATCCATTTAAATCTATTTACATGAAATTCTTCCAAGTATTTTCTCCACATTTCGAAATTTTTCAAAATTCTCCAATGTAGAAGAAATCCATGGTGAAAATAAAAAATTTTTGCATAGGAGTGAAGCTCTTACCAAGGGAAGATGAAATCCGGTGTCAAAAGGTGTTGAAATCGCCTCAAATCCGAGATCTCTTAAGCCCTAGGTCGGTTTTTTCGAAGTTTTGAGGAAGGGGATGATGAATAGTGTCGGTTGACCGGTCAAATATAGGTCTTTTCGCTATCTCGCTGTCGGCGAGATTTTTCTCGCCGTCGGCGAGCTAATTAATTTGATAAGGCAAAAGTTTCGGGAAAAATCCACCGTCGGCGAGCTCGGTCTCGCTGTCAGCGGGTTTTCTCGCTGTCGGCGAGATAATTCTCGCCGTCGGCGACTTCCTAAAATTTTTAAATTTTTGAAATTCATCAATCATTTTCAACCTTGATTTGCCCTTAATCAATCTTCCGATCACTTAATTTAATAATAGTATGAAGATTATATACTTATACTCACAAAAAGTTCACACAACACAAACAATATAACTTTATATATGAAATCCATGAGAATTACAAATTTCACACTAACAACTTAACACATACTTAACTTAAATGTTCAAATCCATAATACTCAGCATCGCAATCCACACCACAACACTCTAAATGCTGAGACATAACAATTACATAAAATCTCATCAATTACGAGATGATCAAATCAAAGTTCGACTCATAATAAAACCTAAATCCAAATCAACACATAAATATACAAATATATGACATAAACATAGAAATCTTTCTTACTCTTCAGTGTCTGAACTAACATCTTCTCTGATATACCCGATACGACGCAGGTGCACAAATAAATTGTAGAAAGGCCCGAAAGGGAATTCCGCAGTAGATTCTTCATTAATCCATCCTTTCTGTCTTAGTAGATGAATGAAACTGGCCTCCAGATGTCCAGTATGATCAAAGTGCTCCTTCATCATCCAATCAATGTGATCAAATATATCAGAGATATTGTCGATGGAATTCATCACATTTTGCAATTCTTTCTCCATTCCTTTAATTTTCTTCAGAATGAAATTTGTTTTATCAGTAAAGGGCCTTGCTAAAGGATTGTTCTGTGATGCTCCGTCGAAATAATGGTAATCTCATCATTGTTATCCAAAGTTGGAAACATATTAGTAGGATCCGGTGGTTTCCATGGTAAAGTACTTTTTCCCAAGCCTCATAAGAAACTTAGTACTTGATCGCATAAAGCAAATATAGTCGATGGGTGTCCAAGTCCATGCACTGACCCATGCACAATCAATCCCAATGCAGACTTTACTATTATTGATCTAACATCGACAGGTAGTCCAATTTGAATACAGTAGTTTAAAATAGTGCATTCCTTTAAAACTTTATTTACCCTCATAGTTGGTAATAATTTTGATGATATAAAAAAATGACATTGCTTCGAGACAGGGTTAAGAAGTGATGCAGAAAAACTGACATACCTATCTTCGCGTAACTCCCAATCATCAGGTTCGTCGGTCAGGTATCTATAGATCTCGTTCATATTGTATCTTGAAGGCACAAAGTTGGAATAATGATAAACAGAGGTATTCTCTATAGAAAATAATTCATTTACCCTTGAAGGAGTAAATGTTACCCATCTTCCTCTGACGTAGACATTTCCATTGTTGATCGCATGTAAATTAGAGTAAAACTCTTTAACTACTTGGAATAACTACAGCGGATGTCGTATAACAAAATACCTCCCAATGCCGCTGTGCGATCATTTCTTCGATTTTTGTAGTGGAATTCTCTACTCCTCTGTTGACAAATCCTCTTTCTTTAATAAGTCTTTTCATCATCAAGCCATTATTGAAGATTCGCTGCGCTTCCGAACTGACGAATTTTCTTCGGTTGAAAACTTCAATTTTTGTGGTTTCTAAGAATTTGGTGGCCATTTCGGATTAAAAGGATTGGTCTCTAGTCGTTCCTAAGGAAGAAAACAATGTAAATTTGGTTTTGGGATATTTTCCAATGTAGAAATGGCTTAGATCCGTCCAAAACCACACGAAAAATCTTTAAGAAACCAAAATTTCAACTACCTCGCCGTCGGCGGGAAGTTTCTCGCCGTCGGCGAGCTAGTTATAGAACTGACTCAAGTCATGGCGCACGATCTCGCTGTCAGCGGGCTCGGGCTCGCTGTCGCCGAGATTCGTAAAAATCGCCCAATTTCGCTCTGGTCCGAATATTTTCTGATCTCATCATATAGGTTCAACCTTGTGATGATTCTAATAAAAAATTTGAGTAGTAAGATTTGTTTTAATAATATAGACTCACTAATTTGTAGATAATTAAAATAAAAGACTACTATGGGTTGCCTCCCATAAAGCATTTGGTTTAACGTCGTCAGCCCGACCTAATTTAGTTAGTGATCAGGTTCACTAAGCATTAAAACCTCTTTAAAATTTGGTCTTCTACCTTCGAAATATGGTTTTAATCTATGTCCGTTTACTTTAAATCTATGTCCTGTTTTTGGATCTTCAATTTCTATAGTTCCATATGAAAATATTTGAGTTATGGTGAAAAGTCCTAACCATCGAGATTTCAATTTCCCAGGAAATAATTTCAATCTAGTATTATAAAGCAAAACTTCTTGTCCTGGTTCAAAATTTCTCTGATTAATCTTCCGATCATGCCATAATTTCATTCTTTCTTTATAAATCCTATCATTATCATATGATTCGTTTCTTAATTCTTCTAATTCATTTAATTGCAACAATCTCTTCTCACCAGCTTCTTTCATATTATAATTAAAGTCTTTAATCGCCCAATATGCTTTATGTTCTAATTCAACTGGTAAGTGGCAAGTTTTTCCATATATAAGCCTGTAAGGAGTCATTCCAATCGGAGTTTTATAAGCAATCCTGTATGCCCATAATGCAGTGTCTTGTCTTATAGACTAGCCTAATCTATTAGGGTTTACTGATTTTCTAATATACGCTTAATCTCTCGATTAGAAACTTCAGCTAATCCACTAGTTTGTGGATGATAAACAGTTGATATCTTATGCATAATATTATAATTTTCTACTAGTTTGTGAATATATTTGTTTCTAAAATGAGTTCCTCCGTCAGTGATAATCACTCTCGGCATTCCAAATCTAGTAAAAATATTTTTCATTAAAAATTTTGAAACACTTTTAGCATCACACTTAGGTAAAGCTTGTGCTTCGATCCATTTGGAAACATAATCAACAGCTACTAATATATATGAGTTTCCAAAATAAGGAATAAAAGGTCCCATGAAATCTAATCCCCAAACATCAAAAATTTCAACTTCTAATATAAAATTCAGAGGCATTTCATTTTTCTCGATATGTTTCCTACTCTTTGGCATTTATCGCAGGTTTTTATATATCTATATACATCTCTAAATAGAGTAGGCCATTAGAATCCAGATTGTAGAATTTTATACGCAGTTTTATCTGTCAGTAATTGTATAATTTATTTCAGCATCATTTAGAGTTTTACTAGCATAATATATAGTTTTGAAAATCTTATCATATCTTTGCCCAAGAACTGCTCCTATAGCATAATCACTAGCATTACACATAAGCTCAAATGGTTTCTCCCAATGAGGTGAAACTATTATAGGTGCTATAATTAATTTATTTTTTAATAATTCGAAAGCATTCAAGCATTCAGTTGTAAATTTAAATTTCTTGTCCTTTTCAAGAAGTTGGCATAGAGGTTTAGTAATTTTTGAAAAATCTTTAATATAACGTCTGTAGAATCCAAGCATGTCCAAGAAAACTTCTTACCCCTTTCACCGTAGTTGGAGGTGGTAATTTAGCTATAACTTGAATTTTTGCGAGGTCTACTTCCATGCCTTTTTCCGAAATTTTATGCCCTAATACAATGCCGCTCGTAACCATAAATTGACATTTCTCCCAATTAAGAACTAAATTAGTTTTCTCACATACTTCAAATACCTTTTCAAGATGATTTAAGCATGTGTCAAATGTTGTTCCAAATACGGAGAAATCATCCATAAATACTTTTATTCCATTATCAATTAATTTACTAAATATAGACATCATACATCTTTGGAATGTTGCGGGTGCATTACATAATCCAAAAGGCATTCTTCAAAAAGCAAAAGTTCCATAAGGACTAGTAAATGTAGTTTTATCTTGATCCTCGGGAGCAATTTGTATTTGATGATAACCGTTATATCCATCTAAGAAACAAAAATATTTATGTCCGGCTAATCTATCTAACATCTAGTCTAGAAATGGTAAAGGGAAATGATCTTTCCTAGAGGCTGTGTTTAATTTTCTATAATCAATACATATTCGCCATCCAGTGACTTGTCTTATAGAGATAAGATCATTATTTTCATTAGCTTTTACGGTCACTCCTCCTTTCTTAGGTACACAGTGAATTGGGCTTACCCAAGCACTGTCAGAATAGGATATATAATACCATTATCTAACCATTTTAAAATATCCTTTTTAACTACTTCTTTCATTATTGGATTTAATCTCCTTTGTGGATCTGCTTTAGATTTATGTTCATTATCTAAAATAATTCTGTGCGTACAAATTGAAGGACTAATTCCTTTAATATCTGCTAAAGTCCAACAAAAAATTTTCTTATATTTTTTAATGTATTTAAAAGTTTTTGTTCATGAGATTAATTTAATTCTGATGAAATAAAAACTGGTAGAGTTGAAGAATTACCCAAGTAAGCATACTTTAAATGGTTAGGTAACATTTTTAACTCAAGTTCAAGAGGTTTAATAATCGATAGAACTATATTTTTTTCAGTGTTTTCTGTGTTATCCAAAAATTCAAATTTCTCTTGAATATAATCTAGTTCTTCATTTATCTCCGATTTTTCAATTAATTCAATATTTTCTTTTTCTAATTTTTCTTCATAATCTTCCTTAAAATGTTCTTTTTGTAAATGATCGAGTACTTCCATTCAAAAACACTCATCATCTTTTTCTAGTGCAGGATATTTCATTGATTTAGCAATATTAAAAGTTACTTTTTGGTCATTTACTCTCATAGTTAATTCTCCTTTCTGAACATCAATCATAGCTTTTCCAAGTGGCTAAAAATGGTCTTCCTAAAATGATAGGAATTTCTTTATCTTCTTCCATATATAAAACAATAAAATCTACGGGGAAGATAAATTTGTCCACTTTTACTAATACATCTTCAATAACTCCCTTAGGATATGTAACGAACGATCGACTAATCGAAGAGTTACATAAGTAGGTGAAATTTCTCCCAATCCTAATCTTTTAAAAATTGATAGAGGCATTAGATTGATGCTTGCTCCTAAGTCACACAAAGCTTTTCCATAGAATTTTTCTCCAATAAGCATGAGGTATAGTGAAACTACCGGGATCTTTTAATTTTTTAAGAAGTTTTTTCTGAATAATAGCACTACGTTTTTCACTAAGTGCGACCATTTCATTATCGGTAAATTTTCTTTTTTTATTTTTTATATCTTTTATGAATTTTACATAGTTTGGCATCTGTTCTAAAGCTTCTACGAAAGGAATATTTATCGTTAATTTCTTCAAAATTTCAAGGAATTTAGCAAATTGTTTGTCTTTTTTATGTTGAATTAGTCGTTGAGGAAATGGTGGTGCAGGTTTTTAAAAAGAAATTTTTATAGGTATTAAAGGATTTTCTAAGTTTGGATCTTGTTGATTCTTTTCCTTTTCAATTTCCACTTCCTCTTTTTGACTTTCAAGTTCTTTCTGAATTCAAGGTTCTAATTATTTTCCACTTCGTAATTGTATCGCTTTAATTTGTTCATTTCCCTTGTCTTTAGGATTTATTTCCACATTATTAGGAAATGTTCCGGTATTCTATTATTAAGTGCGGTAGCGATATGTCCAAGTTGAGTTTCAATATTTTTGATAACTGTTCCTTGATTTTGTAATTGGTTTCCTTGTATTTGTAATTGATTTCCTTGATTTTGAAAATGTTGACCCATATTTAATATTAATTCTTCTATAGATAATTTCTTATCTTTAAATTGTGGGTTATTAAATCGAGGTGGATAATTAGGTTTATAATTAGGATTTCCTTGATTAGATGGATTTCCTAATGGTTGTGTCATATTATTCATCCATGGTTGATTAGTTATGTTATTATTCCAATTAAAATTAGGATGATTTTTCCATCCATGATTATAATAATTTGCATAAGGATTTTTGGGTCTGTTGTTAATTGCTTTAATAGTTTCATATTGAGATTGTGATTCTATAAGTTGTCCAGATGAATTTTCTTCTGATATAGTTGGAGAGTAATTCATTCCAAAATGATCTAATTTTTTAGATACAACAGCGATTTGCGAAGCTAACATAGATATTGCATCATTTTCATGAATACTAGCTATTTTTTTCGGATTCATTCTATCGACGAGGCCATTGAAAATTATTGGTTGCCATTTCTTCGATTAGTGCATAGGCTTCATCAAATTGTTTTGACATTAATGATCCTCCAACAATAGAGCATCGATGATTGATCTTAAAGATCCTACTAATCCATTATAGAAAATTTGGATAATTAACCTATACGGTAACGCATGATGTGGGCATTTCCTAAGAAGTTCTTTAAATCTCTCCCAAGCATCATATATTGACTCTCCATCAAACTGACTAAAAGAAGTTATATCATTTCTAAGCTTAGCAGTTTTAGATGGTGGAAAATATTTGGATAGAAATTTTTGTGATAATTCTCCCCAAGTTTTAATAGATCCAGGTGCTAACAAATTTAACCACATTTTAGCCTTATCCCTTAAAGAAAAAGGAAAAAATCTAAGTCTAATAGCATCGTTAGATACTCCTTCATATTTGAAAGTAGCACATAGTTCTAAAAACTAAGCAAGATGTAAATTAGGATCTTCGGTAGGTGAACCACTAAATTGATTATTTTGTACCATTTGGATAATTGCGAGGTTTAAGTTCAAATGAATTAGCAGCTACATCGGGGTTTTGAATAGTTAAATGAATTTTATCTAATGTAGGGTTGGCATAATCTCGTAATGGTCTTGGTTGATTAATATTTTCATTTTCAGGAATATTTGCCACTTGTGTTAAATTTATAATTTCTCTTTTTTTTTTTTGAATTCTTTTAATTGTACGCTCTAATTCTGAATCGTAAGGTATTAAATTTTCGTTTCAAAATTTTCGCATACAATTTTATAAAACAAAATAGTCCGTTACTCTAGTAAATAATTTCTTTACTTCCCCGGCAACGGCGCCAAAAACTTGACCCACTTTTATTATGTTTGCAATTTATGTTATAGCAACGACACCAAAAACTTGATCCCGCTTTAAATATATATATATGATTTAATGATGAAATGTATAATGTGGATTCTACGCAAGTATACGTATCGTATCAAGTAATACAGGGCTCTAGTGGTGTCCTGGTTATCCATCCCACAGGGAAGTTTTTAACAGATTTGCATCAGCTAAAATTTAAAGGAATTACTTACTAATATAGTAAACGGAAATTTAAAGTAACTACCGCAAACAAAAGTAAACTAATGCTTGAAATAAGTTGATTTAAATAATTCAGAAAAAGTATCCTTCTCCTTGTTTTTAGAAAATTAAGTGAATGATGAATCTAAATAGAATTCTTGAATTGTATTGTGACAAATAGGAGCATTCCTATTCTTTACCATTTGGTCCAGGTGCAAAGAACATTGACTAATCCTATGTTTGATTATCGAATCTGCGACTAGGTCGGGAGGATACCTGTCGCCACTTCGAGCTCCCACGTTCCCCTCACTCGAGGGCTAACATCTACACTTCGGCTCTCGAAAAATAGGACCAAATTGAATATTTTAGTCTCGTCACACTAAAATGTCCAATTCTACGTCCGATAATTAATATTTCCCTATTTATTTGCACCCCTTCCAAGGTTTTTGACTTCCCGAATATTGGATGTAATTTTTACTATAGTTGATAATTCAACATATTTTAACAACTCGATCGGCAGATTGAAAGTAAATTAAGTTTTAAGTAAAAATTACCACAATTTATTTTAATATATTAGGTACTTCTATTTAATTTCCTCAATCCGCATAATTTTCATAAACAAGGAGAAAGACTAAGAAAACTACTCAGAATGCATGGAAATAAAACAAAGCATGGATTTCATTTAAACTTAACAACAAAAATAAACAAAGATACTTATCTTAATTTCCTCCCCAAGCAGACTCCTTGAAGTTCTTTTGACTTTTCCTTATAGTACAGCAAACTTCTAAATAACAATCAAATAAACTAAAGAAACTCACTAATGACGAACAACAGACACACTTAAGACACCAAAAAGAGACTCAGACTCTCTAAAATAGACACACCTAGACACTAGAATTCGGCCTCTATTTATAGAGGTAGGCAAAGGTCCAAGGGGTGCTTAAACAACTCTTCAAAAGTGTCCAGGTTCAAAGTATTTGCATTTTGAACTGTCTCGCCGTCGGCGGGAAACGACCTCGCCGTCAGCGGAGCTTCTAGAAGGTCTTCAAACCGAGCGATCTCGCTGTCGGCGAGGTAGTTATAATTCCTTCAAAAATTCTCCTCATGATCTCGCCGTCGGCGGCCTCGATCTCGCCATCGGCAACTTAGTTTAATTTGCATGAATTTCTTCCTTTTAGATCCAAATTCGCTCCATTTCATGCTTTTTGCTTTAATCACTTATAAATCTTCATTCCTGCAGTAAAATAAAAAAAATACTTTTCTTTAAAGTGCAATTTCATCAAAAAATAGATAAGAACTTCTTAATGAATTTTTTTGTGATCAAAATCCCCCAAACTTAATTATTACTTGTCCTCAAGTAATTTTAATATTAAATAAAAAAAATAAAAAAAATAATGATTTCTATAATAGAATTTTTCAATTCAGATAATATGAATTAAATTTAAATAACATTATAATAAAGTAAAATATAAATATTTCTCAGTAATTAATTAACTTTATAGATATAAGATTATTTAGTTATCAGGTCTAAGATTTCTAGCTTTCTATTTATTTCAGGAATGACTACATTTAAAAAGAGTAAATTTCTTAAGATATTTAGATGATAGGAAGTTCAAGAAAACACTATTTAGTAAAATACTAATCCATATATATAAGTTTAGAAATATACTTAAATTTTACCCTTTAGGTTGATTTCATTGAAGCCAATTTTTGATAAGGCATCTCCTCAAGCTTCTCCTCACTTTATGTTTTTCTTTTCTTTTTGGATTGATTTTCAATCCTTTTTCTTCTTTTTCTTTTTCAAGTGAGGATTACTGTATCTGGATAGCCTGTTAATAATTTTGAACTTCAATTTCTCTTCCTAAATTTGAAACTTAAAATATTTCCTTGCTTATATATTATTTCATAGCCTTTATTTCATTGAGTTTCTATCCTTTCTTTTTCACTTAAATACTTAAGAATTTTCAATTTTTAGAATATAGTTTTCCTTACTTTAAATAGTTTACTATAATTATATTCCTTTTAACCAAATATCTTATTCCATTAATTTATTGAATTACTAGAAACATTTTATTTAACTTTTTATAATAATTAAATAAAGTAATTCATGTCTATTGAATTGAAAAACTACTATATAAAAAAAATCATTTGATAATAATTTTTGAAAATAGAAATTGAGAACAATTTTAATAATTAAATTTGTATTTTTACCTTTCCCCAAACTTAAATTTTTCTATCTATACTAAATAGTAAAAAAGGGAAAGTATATAGTAAAATTCATCATACCTTTGAGCTTTAGGTATTTCTTTTTTGAAATTTTTGCGAGCTTTTTCATTACTTACGAACCCGTACTTGTTAGTATTCTTCCACAGATAGTATTTAAAAGAAAGTGCAGGGATGAAATTTTAAAATAAGTATCAAACATAACAATTGAAAACTTAATCTATTACTACACATACTAATCTATTTTAAAACATATTAAAACAATCTAACAATGTTAACATTCATAACTTATAAAAACTTAAACTAACATCCTATATATATATAAAATTGCAAACTAATTTAACACACATAAGAAGTCTAATATCATAGCATAAGCAAATATACCAACATCCATAGTCTCTAGAAAGTACAGAATAATTACATCCAAAATAATAAAGTTTCCCAAAATAACAACAAATATAAACAAACTGAATAAACTAAACAAATGCTCTAATCTTCTGCATCAAAATCCCAAGCTATGTCATCTCCCTGATCTCCAGGCTGAGAAGGCTTAGCAGGCTGGTACTGTGAATAGCGGGGGCACTCAGGAAAGACAACATCTAAATCACCACTCCTATATCGACGTTCGGCCTCATAGTATGCAATTTCGTACTGCGAATGTCGTCGGAGATATTCGCTATCATAATCGTGTCTTCTTTCCAAGCCTCCGATCGTTTGGTCTATATGCTCAAATTTTCTTTCCATATCTTCTGCAAATAACTCAAAACTCTTTCTACTCAGGGTTAATTCATTCATCAGATCTTGAAGGGTAGGAGTGGTGTACTGAGGGGGTTCATAACTAGTAGAGGGTATATCTCTACTTGAAGAAGGTACATAATCCCTTGTCCCGAGATCTCCATCCTTCGTGGGATTCATATTTCTTTATATTAGCTCGAGTAAGGGGTTTCATAGGTTCAATCCATTCCTCATCATCTCTTGCCTCTACCCCGGATAATTGGCGAGTGCATAGATAAGACCAGGATGTCCTAGTCCTCCCCAACTTTCATTTCTAGCGGTGGCTAATATATTTTTATAAATAACATTTCCCACATTAATATTCTTCTGGTTCTGAATACAGAAATTCAGAACTACTCTATCTCTTGTTACCTCACTATGGTGGTAGGTAGGTAACAAAGTAGAACAAATAAAATAATGTCAGACTTTAGATGTCGCATTTAGCATAAAAAGAGGGAAGTTTACCCGTTCCCGCTGCTTTATCTTCCAGACTCCTTTTCCATCAGTGAGAAAGTCGATCACCTCTTCCAGTGGTCCTTCCATAGTTCTAAAAGTTTCATACTCGCTGGTGTAGATGTCTCGTACTTCATAATAAGCATTTATTCTAGCAGCGTTGAATTCTACAAAAGATCCTCTAACCTTAACTGGTGCATATTCAGCCTGTGTTAAATTTGCATAAAATTCCTTTACTACTTCTACAACTGCTCTGTTGGTCACGAAACAGAAATTTTCCCATCCTCACTCCTTAATGATTCGCTCAACTTCTCCTCCTGGATTCTTGAAAACTCGATCTTGAGTGCATTTTCTTGCTTGTATGTTTTGAAAATATCGAGTTTGTGCTCTTGCATTAATGAATCGGGTTTCGTCATAATCTATCCGTCGCTTTTGTAGTGGAGCCATTTCTCGATCTGTAAAATTTGCAAAAATCTTAACTAAACTTCAAAATATTACTAAGAAGGCTTCCTACAACATCTAAAATCCATTTAAATCTATTTCCATGAAATTCTTCCAAGTATTTTCTCCACATTTCGAAATTTTTCAAAATTCTCCAATGTAGAAGAAATCCATGGTGAAAAGAAAAATTTTTTGCATAGGAGTGAAGCTCTTACCAAGGGAAGATGAAATCCGGTGTCAAAAAGTGTTGAAATCGCCTCAAATTCGAGATCTCTCAAGCCTTAGGTCGGTTTTTTCGAAGTTTTGAGGAAGTGGATGATGAATAGTGTCGGTTGACCGGTCAAATATAGGTCTTTTCGCGATTTCGCTGTCGGCGAGCTAATTAATTTGATAAGGCAAAAGTTTCGGGAAAAATCTGCTGTCGGCGAGCTCGGTCTCGCTGTCAGCGGGTTTTCTCGCTGTCGGCGAGATAATTCTCGCCATCGGCGACTTCCTAAAATTTTTAAATTTTTGAAATTCGTCAATCATTTTCAACCTCGATTTGCCCTTAATCAATCTTCCGATCACTTAATTTAATAATAGTATGAAGATTAGATACTTATACTCACAAAAAGTTCACACAACACAAACAATATAACTTTATATATGAAATCCATGAGACTTACAAATTTCACACTAACAACTTAACACATACTTAACTTAAATGTTCAAATCCATAATACTCGAGCATCGCAATCCACACCACAAAACTCTAAATGCCGAGACATAACAATTACATAAAATCTCCTCGATTACGAGATGATCGAATCAAAGTTCGACTCATAATAAAACCTAAATCCAAATCAACACATATATATACAAATATATGACATAAACATAGAAATCTTTCTTACTCTTCGATTGTCCGAACTAACATCTTCTACGATATTCCCGATACGACGCGAGTGCACAAATAAATTGTAGAAAGGCCCGAAAGGGAATTCGCAGTAGATTCTTCATTAATACATCCTTTCGTCTTAGTAGATGAATAAAGCTGGCCTCCGGATGTCCAAGTATGATCAAAGTGCTCCTTCATTCTCCAATTAATGTGATCAAACATATCAGAGATATTGTCGATGGAATTCATCACATTTTGCAATTCTTTCTCCAATCCTTTAATTTTCTTCAGAATGAAATTTGTTTTATTAGTAAAGGGCCTTGCTAAAGGATTGTTCTGTGATGCTCTGTCAGAAATAATAGTAATCTCATCATTGTTATCCAAAGTTGGAAACATATCAGTAGGATCCAGTGGTTTCCATGGTAAAAGTACTTTTTCCCAAGCCTCATAAGAAACTTGGTACCGATCGCATAAAACAAATATAGTCGATGGGTGTCCAAGTCCATGCACTGACCCATGCACAATCAATCCCAATGCAGACTTTACTATTATTGATCCAACATCGACAGGTAGTCCAATTTGAATACAGTATTTTAAAATAGCGATTTCCTTTGAAACTTTGTTTACCCTCATAGTAGGTAATAATTTTGATGATATAAAAAAATGCCAATGCTTCGAGACAGGGTTAAGAAGTGATGCAGAAAAACTGACATACCCGTCTTCACATAACTCTCAATCATTAGGTTCGTCGGTCAGGTATCTATAGATCTCGTTCATATTGTATCTTGAAGGCACAAAGTTGGAATAATGACAAACAGAGGTATTCTCTATACAAAATAATTCATTTACCCTTGAAGGAGTAAATGTTACCCATCTTCCTCCGACGTAGACATTTCCATTGTTGATCGCATGTAAATTAGAGTAAAACTCTTTAACTACCGGAATAACTACGGCGGATGTCGTATAACAAAATACCTCCCAATGCCGCCGTGCGATCATTTCTTCGATTTTTGTAGTGGAATTCTCTACTCCTCCGTTGACAAATCCTCTTTCTTTAATAAGTCTTTTCTTCATCAAGCCTTTGTTGAAGATTCGCTGCGCTTCCGAACTGACGAATTTTCTTCGGTTGAAAACTTCAGTTTCTGTGGTTTCTAAGAATTTGGTGGCCATTTCGGATTAAAAGGATTGGTCTCTAGTCGTTCATAAGGAAGAAAACAGTGTAAATTTGGTTTTGGGATATTTTCCTACGAAGAAATGGCTTAGATCCGTCCAAAACCGCACGAAAAATCTTTAAGAAATAAAAATTTCAACTACCTCGCCGTCGGCGGGAAGTTTCTCGCCATCAGCGAGCTAGTTATAGAACTGACTCAAGTCATGGCGCACGATCTCGCTGTCAGCGGGCTCGGGCTCGCTGTCGGCGAGATTCGTAAAAATCACCCAATTTTGCTCTGGTCCGAATATTTTCTAATCTCATCATATAGGTTCAACCTTGTGATGATTCTAATAAAAAATTTGAGTAGTAAGATTTTTTTTAAAAATATAGACTCACTAATTTGTAGATAATTAAAATAAAAGACTACTATGGGTTGCCTCCCATAAAGCGCTTGGTTTAACGTCGTCAGCCCGACCTAATTTAGTTAGTGATCAGGTTGACTAAGCATTAAAACCTCTTAAAAATTTGGTCTTCTACCTTCGAAATATGGTTTTAATCTATGTCCGTTTACTTTAAATCTATGTCCTGTTTTTGGATCTTCAATTTCTATAGTTCCATATGAAAATATTTGAGTTATGGTGAAAGGTCCTAACCATCGAGATTTCAATTTCCCAGGAAATAATTTCAATCTAGTATTATAAAGCAAAACTTCTTGTCCTGGTTCAAAATTTCTCTGATTAATCTTCCGATCATGCCATAATTTCATTATTTCTTTATAAATCCTATCATTATCATATGATTCGTTTCTTAATTCTTCTAATTCATTTATTTGCAACAATCTCTTCTCACCAGCTTCTTTCATATTATAATTAAATTCTTTAATCGCCCAATATGCTTTATGTTCTAATTCAACTGGTAAGTGGCAAGTTTTTCCATATATAAGCCTGTAAGGAGTCATTCCAATCGGAGTTTTATAAGCAGTCCTGTATGCCCATAATGCAGTGTCTTGTCTTATAGACCAGTCTAATATATTATGGTTTACTGATTTTTCTAATATACGCTCAATCTCTCGATTAGAAACTCCAGCTAATCCACTAGTTTGTGGATGATAAGCAGTTGATATCTTATGCATAATATTATATTTTTCTACTAGTTTGTGAATATATTTTTTTCTAAAATGAGTTTCTCCGTCAGTGATAATCACTCTCGGAATTCCAAATCTAGTAAAAATATTTTTCATTAAAAATTTTGAAACACTTTTAGCATCACACCTAGGTAAAGCTTGTGCTTCGATCCATTTGGAAACATAACCAACGGCTACTAATATATATGAGTTTCCAAATTAAGGAATAAAAGGTCCCATGAAATCTAATCCCCAAACATAAAAAATTTCAACTTCTAATATAAAATTCAGAGGCATTTCATTTTTTCTCGATATGTTTCCTACTCTTTGGCATTTATCGCGAGGTTTTTATATATCTATATACATCTCTAAATAGAGTAGGCCGAGTAGAATCCGGATTGTAGAATTTTATACGCGAGTTTTATACGTCCCAAAATGTCCTCCAAAATCGAGTCATGACATTTTTGAATAATTGGTTCAGTTTCTTCATAAGGCACGCATCTTCTAATGATTAGATCCTTACATTGCTTATATAAGTATGGTTCATCCCAAAAGTATGTTTTAGTATCGTGAATGAATTTTTTTTGTTGTTGCAAAGTTAACATAGGTGGTAAAATGTCACTTACAATATAAGTTACTATATCAGCATACCAAGGTATTTTCAACTCATTAATATTATAAAGTTGTTCATCAGGAAAACTGTCTAAAATTTCATTATCAGTATCATATAATTCATGATTTTCTAATCTTGATAAATGATCTGCAATTTGATTATCAGTTTCCTTTTTGTTAATGATCTCAAAATCAAATTCTTGCATTAATAATATCCATCTGATTAATCTTGGTTTAAAATCTTTCTTTTGCATTAAATCTTTTATAGCAGAGTGATCAGTATGTACAATACATTTAGTTCCTATTAGATAATGCCGAAATTTATTAAAAGCATATACAACTGCTAATAATTCTCTTTCGAGAATCGTATAATTTATTTCGAGCATCATTTAGAGTTTTACTTAGCATAATATATAACTTTGAAAATCTTATCATATCTTTGCCCAAAATCGCTCCTATAAGCATAATCACTAGCATCACACATAAGCTCAAATGGTTTCTCCCAATTAGGTGAAACTATTATAGGTGCTGTAATTAATTTATCTTTTAATAATTCGAAAGCATTCAGGCATTCAGTTGTAATTTTCAAATTTCTTGTCCTTTTCAAGAAGTTGGCATAGAGGTTTAGTAATTTTTGAAAAATCTTTAATATAACGTCTGTAGAATCGAGCATGTCCAAGAAAACTTCTTACCCCTTTCACCGTAGTTGGAGGTGGTAATTTAGCTATAACTTGAATTTTTGCAGGGTCTACTTTCATGCCTTTTTCCGAAATTTTATGCCCTAATACAATGCCGTCTGTAACCATAAATTGACATTTCTCCCAATTAAGAACTAAATTAGTTTTCTCACATACTTCAAATACTTTTTCAAGATGATTTAAGCATGTGTCAAATGTTGTTCCAAATACAGAGAAATCATCCATAAATACTTCTATTCCATTATCAATTAATTTACTAAATATAGACATCATACATCTTTGGAATGTTGCAGGTACATTACATAATCCAAAAGGCATTCTTCGAAAAGTGAAAGTTCCATAAGGACTAGTAAATGTAGTTTTATTTTGATCCTCGGGAGCAATTTGTATTTGATGATAACCGGTATATCCATCTAAGAAACAAAAATATTTATGTCCGGCTAATCTATCTAACATCTGGTCTAGAAATGGTAAAGGGAAGTGATCTTTCCTAGAGGCTGTGTTTAATTTTCTATAATCAATACATATTCGCCATCCAGTGACTTGTCTTATAGAGATAAGATCATTATTTTCATTAGCTTTTACGGTCACTCCTCCTTTCTTAGGTACATAGTGAATTGGGCTTACCCAAGCACTGTCAGAAATAGGATATATTAAAATTTCCTTTTTAACTACTTCTTTCATTATTAGATTTAATCTCCTTTGTGGATCTGCTTTAGGTTTATGTTCATTATCTAAAATAATTCTGTGCATACAAATTGAAGGACTAATTCCTTTAATATCTGCTAAAGTCCAACCAAAAATTTTCTTATATTTTTTTAATGTATCTAAAAGTTTTTGTTCTTGAGATTCATTTAATTCAGATGAAATAATAACTGGTAGAGTTGAAGAATTACCTAAGTAAGCATACTTTAAATGATTAGGTAACATTTTTAACTCATGTTCAGGAGGTTTAATAATCGATGGAACTATATTTTTTTCAGTGTTTTCTGTGTTATCCAAAAATTCAAATTTCTCTTGAATATAATCTTGTTCTTCATTTATCTCAGATTTTTCAATTAATTCAATATTTTCTTTTTCTAATTTTTCTTTATAATAATCCTTAAAATATTCTTTTTTGTAAATGATCGAGTATTTCCATTCGAAAACACTCATCATCTTTTTCTAGCGCAGGATATTTCATTGATTTAGCAATATTAAAAGTTACTTTTTGGTCATTTACTCTCATAGTTAATTCTCCATTACGAACATCAATCATAGCTTTTCCAGTGGCTAAAAATGGTCTTCCTAAAATGATAGGAATTTCTTTATCTTCTTCTATATCTAAAACAATAAAATCTACAGGGAAGATAAATTTGTCCACTTTTACTAATACATCTTCAATAACTCCCTTAGGATATGTAAAAGAACGATCAACTAACTGAAGAGTTACTGAAGTAGGTGAAATTTCTCCCAATCCTAATCTTTTAAAAATTGATAGAGGCATTAGATTGATGCTTGCTCCTAAGTCACACAAAGCTTTTCCATAGAATTTTTCTCCAATTGCGCGAGGTATAGTGAAACTACCGGGATCTTTTAATTTTTCGGGAAGTTTTTTCTGAATAATAGCACTACACTCTTCACTAAGTGCGACCATTTCATTATCGGTAAATTTTTTTTTTTATTTAGAATATCTTTTATGAATTTTACATAGTTTGGCATCTGTTCTAAAGCTTCTACGAAAGGAATATTTATCGTTAATTTCTTCAAAATTTCAAGGAATATAGTAAATTGTTTGTCTTTTTTATGTTGAATTAGTCGTTGAGGAAATGGTGGTGGAGGTTTTTTAAAAGAAATTTTTTATAGGTATTAAAGGATTTTCTAAGTTTGGATCTTGTTGATTCTTTTCCTTTTCAATTTCCACTTCCTCTTTTTGACTTTCAAGTTCTTTCTGAATTCGTGGTTCTAATTCTTTTCCACTTCGTAATTGTATCGCTTTAATTTGTTCATTTCCCTTGTCTTTGGGATTTATTTCCACATTACTAGGAAATATTCCAGGTATTCTATTATTAAGTGCGATAGCGATATGTCCAAGTTGAGTTTCAATATTTTTGATAATTGTTCCTTGATTTTGTAATTGGTTTCCTTGTATTTGTAATTGATTTCCTTGATTTTGAAAATGTTGACCCATATTTAATATTAATTCTTCTATAGATAATTTCTTATCTTTAAATTATGGGTTATTAAATCCAGGTGGATAATTAGGTTTATAATTAGGATTTCCTTGATTAGATGGATTTCCTAATGGTTGTGTCATATTATTCATCCATGGTTGATTAGTTATGTTATTATTCCAATTAAAATTAGGATGATTTTTCCATCCAGGATTATAATAATTTGTATAAGGATTATTGGGTCTGTTTTTAATTGCATCAATAGTTTCATATTGAGATTGAGATTCTATAAGTTGTCCAGATGAATTTTCTTCTGATATAATTGGAGAGTAATTCATTCCAAAATGATCTAATTTTTTAGATACAACAGCGATTTGCGAAGCTAACATAGATATTGCATCATTTTCATGAATACTAGCTATTTTTTTCGGATTCATTCTATCAGCAGGCCATTGAAAATTATTGGTTGCCATTTCTTCGATTAGTGCATAGGCTTCATCAAATGGTTTTGACATTAATGATCCTCCAGCAGCAGCATCGATGATTGATCTTAAAGATCCTACTAATCCATTATAGAAAGTTTGGATAATTAATCAATCTGGTAACACATGATGTGGGCATTTCCTAAGAAGTTCTTTAAATCTCTCCCAAGCTTCATATATTGACTCTCCATCAAACTGACTAAAAGAAGTTATATCATTTCTAAGCTTTGCAGTTTTAGATGGTGGAAATATTTGAATAGAAATTTTTGTGATAATTCTCCCCAAGTTTTAATAGATCCAGGTGCTAACAAATTTAACCACATTTTAACCTTATCCCTTAAAGAAAAAGGAAAAAATCTAAGTCTAATAACATCGTTAGATACTCCTTCATATTTGAAAGTAGCACATAGTTCTAAAAAACTAGCAAGATGTAAATTAGGATCTTCAGTAGGTGAACCACTAAATTGATTATTTTGTACCATTTGGATAATTGCAGGTTTAAGTTCAAATGAATTAGCAGCTACATCAGGGTTTTGAATAGTTAAATGAATTTCATCTAATGTAGGGTTGGCATAATCTTGTAATGGTCTTGGTTGATTGATATTTTCATTTTCAGGAATATTTGTCATTTGTGTTAAATTTATAATTTCTCTTTTTTTTTTTCGAATTCTTTTAATTGTACGCTCTAATTCTAAATCGTAAGGTATTAAATTTTCGTTTCCAAATTTTTGCATACAATTTTATAAAACAAAATAGTACGTTACTCTAGTAAATAATTTCTTTACTTCCCTGGCAACGGCGCCAAAAACTTGACCCACTTTTAATATGTTTACAATTTATGTTTATAGCAACGACACCAAAAACTTGATCCCGCTTTAAATATATATATATTATTTAATGATGAAATGTATAATGTGGATTCTACGCAAGTATACGTATCGTATCAAGTAATACAGGGCTCTAGTGGAGTCCTGGTTATCGATCCCGCAGGGAAGTTTTTAATAGATTTGTATCAGCTAAAATTTAAAGGAATTACTTACTAATATAGTAAACGGAAATTTAAAGTAACTACCCCAAACTAAAGTAAACTAATGCTTGAAATACGTTGTTTTAAATAATTCAGAAAAAGTATACTTCTCCTTGTTTTTAGAAAATTAAGTGAATGATGAATCTAAATAGAATTCTTGAATTGTATTGTGACAAATAAGAGCAATCCTATTCTTTACCCTTTGGTCCAGGTGCAATGAACATTGACTAATCCTATGTTTGATTACTGAATCTGCGGCTAGGCTGGGAGGATGTTGGCTGCCACTTCAGAGCTCCCACGTTCCCCTCACCTGAGGGCTAACATCTACACTTTAGCTCTCAAACAATAGGACCAAATTGAATATTTTAGTCTGTCACACTAAAATTTCCAATTCTACGTCCGATAATTAATATTTCCCTATTTATTTGCACCTTCCATTCAAGGTTTTTGACTTCCCTGAATATTGGATGTAATTTTTACTATAGTTGATAATTCAACATATTTTAACAACTCAATTGGCCAGATTGAAAGTAAATTAAGTTTTAAGTAAAAATTATCACAATTTAATTTAATATATTAGGTACTTCTATTTAATTTCATCAATCCGCATAATTTTCATAAACAAGGAGAAAGACTAAGAAAACAACTCAGAATGCATGGAAATAAAACAAAGCATGGATTTCATTTAAAGTTAACAACAACAATAAACAAAGATACTTATCTTAATTTCCTCCCCAAGCAGACTCCTTGAAGTTCCTTTGACTTTTCCTTCTAGTACAGCAAACTTCTAAATAGCACTCAAATAAACTAAAGAAACTCACTAATGACGAACAACAGACACACTTAAGACACCAAAAAGAGACTCGTACTCTCTAAAATAGACACACCTAGACACTAGAATTCGGCCTCTATTTATAGAGGTAGGCAAAGGTCCAAGGGGTGCTTAAACACCTCTTCAAAAAGTTTCCAGGTTCAAAGTATTTGCATTTTGAACTATCTCACCGTCAGCGGGGCTTCTAGAAGGTCTTCAAACCGCGCGATCTCACTGTCGGAGGGCTCGGGCTCGCTGTCGGCAAGGTAGTTATAATTCCTTCAGAAATTCTCCTCATGATCTCGCCGTCGGCGGCCTCGATCTCACCGTCGGCGACTTAGCTCAATTTGCATGAATTTCTTCCTTTTTGATCCAAATTCACTCCATTTCATGCTTTTTGCTTTAATCACTTATAAATCTTCATTCATGCAGTAAAATAAAGAAAATACCTTTCTTTAAAGTGTAATTTCATCAAAAAATAGATAAGAATTTCTTAATGATTTTTTCTGTGATCAGATATATCCTGGAACCTTATAGTAAGTTTTTTTCTAAATTAACAAAATCATATGTAAATCCTCCTTATTCTCTATATACTTCTCCAACAAACCTCTCAATAAATGTATAGCTTCCAAAGTAGACCTTTCTGACATAAATTCAAGCTGATTATTAGAAATCTTTGTATTATTTCTTAACATATGTTCAATTGCCCTCTCCCATAATTTAAAATTATGACATATCAACCTAATTCCTCTATTATTTACATAGTCTTGTATATCCCATTTATTCTTTAAAAATGGGAACCAAAATATTCTTCCTCCACTCCTCATCCATCCTTTTAGTATTTAAATAATATTAAGGAGTTTATTAATCTCAGAAACTCTAATGTCTCTTAGATATTTTCCACACTTCATTTGGGATATCATTACAACCAAAAAGACTTTCCACCATTAGTTTTTGTTAAAGCCTCTTCAACTTCTTTTTTAGTAATGCAATGGCAATCAATGATACTAAAATCACAAATGTTGATCATATTTTTAGAAACTTCAAATTATGAGTTATATATTTTGAGATATACTAAAATAATAAAAGGATTTAAGAAAAAAACTAAAAAAATTGATTCAAATATTTTGAATCTTTTTTTTTTTTTGAAAAATAATTGAGTTAGATTATTTTGAAAAATTTTAAATAGAAAAAAATATCATTACAAATTGATTCATTTTTTTTAGTTCAGATATAAAAAGCTAGTTGATTGGTTATATATTATACTATTTTTAAATAAAATTAATGATTTGAAGCATCTTTATTGAATTTAAGTGAAAATATTCTCACAAAAAAATCTCCATGAAATTGTTTTATTATAAATAGTTTCTTCATAGTATATACTTGATATGTAACAAAACAAGATAATAATTAGGCATGAAGCTTAATGCATTTTGATATTATAGATTTTAGAGTTTAATTTAAGATCATACTAGTCTTAAACTTTAGATATTTTTAATTTAATTAAATGTTCTAATAATATAAACTCAATAACACCAAAAATATTTTGATATTAGTTCAAATGAGCCTAGTTTAAATACTTGAATTTTAATTAGATGCTTTTAAACAATAATTGAAGGGTCAAACGATCTAAAAATTAGGCTTGGTTATAAAAAATTTGAGCATCTTGATGAGAGTAAACTAATAAGCATAAAACACTAAATTTTGAATTTTTTTAAACGTCTAAATGTTAAAATAATAGTCTACAATCAATGAAATCAATATAGACTGTCAAATGAAAAGTTCTCAAATTTTCATCAAATTTATCAAAGTGTAACTACTAAAACTAAATAGATCTCTACTCTCCATATGAGAGGGTGAGAGGAGAGATAGTTGATAGTTAGATGTTAATTACCACCAACAATTATCGACCACAACAAATGGTTGTTGTAGCAAGCTAAAGGGTACATAAGCGCTTTCCAAGCACCAATCACTATGTTTTTTACGCATAGGTACAACTTATGTGACATTTACGTGGAGTATGACATCTTGACACCATACATGGGGCCTAAGTGCTCTCTTTAGAACAATGGAGCATAACTTCTAGTGGAGCTTGGGCACCACCTACAGTAACCAACGCGGGCCAAGTGTACCATTTTAAGAAGTTAATAAAGCTCCATCTCTACTTAAAAATCAAGGGTTATAGAAGAAAGAAATTTGATGTCAATAACACTCATTTCTTCTACCATTTTCTTTGAAATGCTTGGCTCTTAGTGTGACATCGAGGGAAGAAAGACATATACCAAAAAGAGTCACCAGAGAAAACTTGTAGTTTTCAACATGCTTCATTGGAGCAATCATACGGAGAGAGTACGAGAGTGTGCATGAGAGTTCCTCTAGAGTAAACAAGGGTGTGATTATTGTATTAAAAAGGGAGGAAAGTCAAAGATTGAGTTGTAAGATTGTTTAATTTGGGGAAGAACATCAACGATATCTTTCTAAACTTTATTTACTTTGACTTTTGATGGAATTTATGTATTTTTCATCCATTATGCTTATGAATTAATTTATTTATCCCCTGAATTTGGTTTTATGCAAACTAGAACTGTCTTTGTTATGTTATTTTCTAATTTGTATCTTAAGTTGCCAGTTTAACTTCCTTAAATTTAATTTACTTCTAAACTGATCACTTAGGAAGTTAAAATATGTTGTGATCTAGTACTATGAGAGTAGGCTAGTGGAACAATTAAATTAACCTACACAATGCTAAGAGAATAGGATTATGGTTGTTAGGTTGGTTCAATCATGTACGAACATTTATAAACACTAAGGTTTTTGTAGGGTAAGGGGACTAACTATAATATGAACCCCATATTTTTTATTGTCCATCTGGAGAGGCAAAAGAAAATTTTGTTCCTGATTGTTAGCTTTAATAGAATCACATAGATAGACCTATTTGTATATCACCAATTCAGGGGAAGCTTTTTTTCATTTTTTTTTAATCAAAAAACTTGTTATGGGTTTTACTTATTGCAAAAATTTGTATTGGATACTTTTAAATCAACAAATTTCAAACTTTCAAGATAGAATCAAAACTAATAGACTAGAAATATTTCAAACTTTGACACTTTGCTCATTCTTAATGGGATCGATAAGTAGACACATTTACGTATAATAATTGGTCGACATGTATACTTATGTGTATCATTGGTGCTTCGTAGTATTTTAGTTGTATCAAGCTTTTGGCATTAGTTCTAGGAAATACGTTGAATTTCCAATTTTAGAAAGATTTTAGTTGAACTATTAAGTTTAGATTTGAAAATTTTTGTTTCATACTTCTTTTGTAGTTTATTTGATATTTTAAGTGTTAGACAATACAAAAGTATTATTTTTGTTATTCCTATTTTTTACTTTCTACATATTCTTTTATTTTACTTCATTTTTTTGTGAATATGGCTTGCATATTGTGCTTTGGGCTAGTTTATGGTCTCTCACTTGCTAGTTCTATGCTTGTATGCATAAGATTAGACTAACTGAACTTGATTCTTATGACCTTGAATTAGGAAGAACAATCAAGAGAAACATAAAACTTAAAAAATCAAAAAAGAATTTTGGAGAGATGAAAAATCTTCAAGAGAGAAAAAATCATATTTAGACCACCTATGGAATTTTGCTAACCCCATTATTGGTGAAACCCATAGGAGTATCAATAACCTTACCATTCAAGCAAATACATTTGAACTCGAGCTTACTATCAATCAGATGGTACAAAAAATTTAATTCAGAGACTCACCAATAGAAATATCTAATCTCCATATAGTTAGTTTCTTAGAGTTATATGCGACTTTTAGATAACATAGTATAATAGAAGAAATTGCTAGACTTAAGTTGTTTCTATTTTCTGATAGGGATAAAGCTAAGGATTGGTTGAATTTTGTAGCCCTAAAATCTATATCCACTTGGACTAACCTTACTAAAAGATTCCTAGCAAAGTATTTCCCACCTTAAAAAATTCTCAACTTAAGAATGATGTCACATCTTTTACTCAATTCGATGGTGAATCCTTTTATGAGGTTTGCGAGACGTCTAAAGAGATGCTTAAGAAATGTCCCCACCATGCATTATAAGAATGGCTTATAATGTATAGCCTTTATAATTGGCAAGTTATTTTGTTGAAGTCTATAACTGATGTTGAAGTAGGGGGTCAGTCATGTCAAAGCCTTTTAAGGAAGCTTATTCTCTAATTAAGGAGATGGATACAAAAAAACTATATGGCCTTTAAATAGTATCTAGGAAATAGCTAGTGTTCATGACACGAATGCTCTAGCAATTCTAAAATCACAAGTGGCTTTTATTTCTAAGAAATAAGATAACTTAAGCCTTCATCCAGTGTAAGGATTATAACTAGTAATGAAATACCTACGGACCATTAGAAATTCTTGTACAAATTCTTTGGAAACCTTCAAGACCATAATAGTTAGGATCAATAAACTATATTCTAACACTTATATCCCAAGAGGGAAAAATCTCATAGATTTTAATTAGAATAATAATAACCAAGGGATAGGAAACTAGTAATGGAGTAGTAACCAAACCAATCACGTAGGTAGTTGGAATAACCAGGGTAACGACAACTCAAGACTTAGTTACCCTCCTGGATTCACTTATAATCCTATGTCTATGGAAGAGAAGCTACCTTTTAAAGAAGTACTACTAAATGTGGGGAGTCAAATAAAAATTCTTAATACATTTATTATGAATATAAAAACACAAATTGAAAAAAAAGCTAACTCATTGAAACAAAGACCCTTAGTAGCATTATCGAGTAATATAGAGTTGAATAAAAAAAAAATCAAAATGTTAAACAATGCAATGTTATAGGACCTAAAAGTGGGCAAATGCTTAAGGATCCTAGTGTGGAAAAGCTTGGAAGAGAGGTGCCTGAGTCTAAACTTGACAGACTTGTAGAAAAATTTACCTCAAGCTTAAGAAAACACCTTCAGTACCTCAGATAGAACACGAGAGACCACCACCATCTTTTGCTCAATGGTTGATTAAGTAGAAATTTTACCAGAAAATCTCTCTGAGTTGATAGAAATATTCAAAAAGCTTAATATTAATATTTCATTTGCTAAAACACTTGAAAAAATGCCCAGTAATAGAAAATTTATGAAGATGTTTATGAGAAAAACATAAAATTTTAAAGTTCAAAATAGTGGCATTGTCAAAAAAATATAGTGTTATAATTCAAAGAAACTTTTCAAAAAAATTAAAAGATCTTGGTAGTTTTATCATTCCATTCATTATAAGAATTCAATTTATGGGAATGAAGTTATGTGACACAAGAGCTAACATAAATCTAGTGTCTTTTTTAGTGTTTGAAAGACTAAGACTATGAGAACTTCAACCCATCATAGTGACCCTTTAGTTATTTGACTGTTCTTCAAATTTTTTAAGGGGTTTATAGGAAATATTCTAGTGAAAGTTGATAAAATAATCTTCCCCAATGATTTCATTATGTTGGATATGAAGGAAGATGTAGAGATCGCAATTATTTTTGTTTGACCTTTTCTTGGACTTGGTAGGGCAAACATTGATTTACAAAAGGGGTTTAACTATTAGAGCTTAAACTCAAGAATTAATTTTTTCAAATTCGCAATCTTATACTACCTTCTACTTATATATATGACCAATATTTGAGATTAGAAATAGAAAGGTTGCAAGAGATTTTAAAGGAGAATTTGGAAAAGAAAGACTTATTTTTCAATAAGAGGATAATATGGAATCACAACATAATTTATTAGGAAAGTCTCCATGATATTATTAACATTGGAAGATGAATAAAAAAGTATTACATTAGATATTTGATCCTAGAAAAAATTATTTAAATAATAAATCAAACATTGTTAGGAGGAGGACATAAAGAGCTACTTGATATGCAGCCCAAGGGTTAACTTGTTATGAAATTGAATGATTGCTTGATTTATTATGTTTGTGTGTAGTTTAATTAGGTTGAGTAAATTAAACTAAACACTTATTAGGAAATATCCCAAAATATTTTCTTTGCTTTTTGCTATTTTTTACCTCACATTTTATTTAAACAGTCATTCACCTCAAATATCTAAAATGAAATAAAAATAAATCATGTTAAATAAAAACAAAAAATAATTAGCTTCAAACAAACCTAAAGTTGGAGGCAATTACAAACTCTTATTTAAAATAAACTTATGCCAACTCAGGGCTCAAAATATAATCAAATTGAGTTGAAAATATTAAAAATGATCAATTTGAAGCTCATCTGAGATGTCATCATAGAAATCTTAATTTTCTCCATTATGGGGTAGGACAAACACTTTGACCTTAATTTTATCACCTTGTAGTCCTCTTTGACCAATCATTACTACATCATTGGATTCCTTGAGTTTTTCTCTTCCAAATAGATTGAGGTTATCATTTTAGCCAAAAATCCAAATTTTCACTCCTCCAGCATGCCTGTGCCCCTAGGTTTTACACCTGCACCACCTAGGGCTTCTTTAGTACTCCTTTACCAAAAAAGACTCAACCAAATTCCTTGGGTTACGGTGGCACACTCAAGTTGCCATCGAGGTTCACCCTCACCAATGCAGTTCCTTCCCTGTAAAAGCAATTCCACTTCGACTTATGATGATAAAAGTAGATCTGTGGGGCCTAACTGTTCATTAGCGAGATCCCTTACCTACAAATATGCCCATTTCCTCATCTTTCGAGCTCTAACACTCCTCTTTCGTCTCCCTCTTTGGTGTGCTCTCTCTCCCTAGCGTGCTCTTTCTCTGGCGTGGTGGTCTGCTTCCTCCTCCTTTATGAGTGATCAGTAGGTAAGTTTTTATTTGTTTATTCTTAGTTAATCATTCCAATTCTTTTCATTTTTTATGTAAAAATCAATTAAATGAATCGAGTAAGTTAGGCTCAAAATTAAGTAAGACTCAGGTTAGCCCGAACCTAACTAACATGATCCAAACCCAGTCTAAATCAAAACTGGCCATAGGCCATCCTAGCATAACCCTAGCCCAACCTAGTCCAACCTAGCCCAGCCTAGCTGTACCTAGCCCAACCTAACTTGAACCTAGACCAACCTAGTCCAACTTAGCCCAACCTAGCCTATCCCTAGGTTGAACTTTGTTTGACCTAGCCTAAACTAGCCTAATCCTAGCTCAACGTAGCCTAACCTTGTATCAATCAAGCACAAACTAGCTTAACCTAGTATGACCTAAGCCTAACCCTATTCCATCCTAGCCCAACCTAGATTGATCCTAGCCCAACTGAGCCCAACTGAGCCCAACCTAGCTCAACATAGCCTAACCCTACCCCAATTTGTCCTAAACGTAGTCTAATCAAGCCTAACCACAATTGAATCTAAGCTTAATTATAATCAAAGTTTCATTTTATTATAGAAAAAAGTGCTAAATTGATGGCAAAACCGACTACCTATGATTGTGTCATAAAAATGTTCCATTTTCTAATGATGTAGTAATGGTTTATCATCTAAGTTATTTGTGTGGCTTAACAACAGAACTTGCTGTCACTTATAAATAGTAAAATGTTTTTTGACAGATTTAAGCATTATGGTGCCTCTTGTCGTCGGTTAACTGGCCGCTATATTGTGTCGGTTATCATGAACCTATCATTTGACCGGGTGCTAACCGATGGCGGTAAATCCTCCTTCCACTCCTCTCCTACCCAAAAAGAGTGGTGTAGATATGGTGACGAACAAGATTAAACATAAAATATAGATAAATGCTCACTGATTATCGATCTTTGATAGATCCAACAGGCTTAGTAGGCTACTGACTTTCTGATTTTCGGTATAACTATTAGCGACTCTAAGGAAATCCGAGTCAAAATTAATATCAGTTAATTTTTTAGCAATATTTTTTTTTGATACTTGGAAAAAATAATTCAAATGATTTATTTAGACTTCTAGATGTCTCTTTATAATATTACGTGCAACTATACTACTCCAACACTATCACAGGCATATTTCTTTCATTATTTTGTTTCCAACTATAAAATTAATCATAGAACTATGGATTCTCGTCCCCACAGCTCCTTATATGATTGATTGTACTCTTAGAAATATTTTCTTAAATAAGATATTTCATATGATGTAAAGAGTATTCATTGTTTCCTCTATTGTTAAGTTTAATTTTTATTGCCAGAATGAAAATTCAATTCAAAATTTAATTTGTCAGTTCCAAGATGGAAATTCTCATCAAATTCTAATATCTATTGCCACAATTTCTATTTTGGCAATGCAAATTATATTTTGAAGTGAATTTTCAGTTTGGTGACAACTTTTGTTTCAAAGTGAATTTATATTCTGTTGATGAAAATTATACTTTACACTAAAGGATGCAGGGAAAATTTTTGCATCATATGAAGTATTTCCTTCTAAGAAAATATTTCTAGGTGTACAATCAACGGTGCATAAGGTTTACAGAGACTAGAATGGTTAGATTAATGATTGGCTTTCAATTTGGAAAAGAACATTTGAATGAAATATACTCATGCAAATTTTAGTGTAGATATGGTAACTGACAATATTAGATCTGAAAATTTAAAAATATTTAGGACAGATTATCGATCTTCGATAGCCCTAATAAAATGTTCACTCCTACTGAATTGGGTTGATTATCGCTGGATTTGATCACCTTTTTTACAACTCTGCCATTAGAACTATTACTAGTCCAATCATTTAACATTATAATAATGTTAGTTTCATCGAAGATCATTAATTGGATGAACATTTATTCACAATCAATTAAGACATCTCTCTCTAATATTAAATGCCATTGCAGCTACACTAGTCCTCACACATATACATTTATGTTAAATTTTGTTTCCAAGTGAAAAACCAATCATAAACCTAAGCATCCTTGTCTCCATAACTTTTAACTAGACTATTTTCACACATTTAAACAAATTCCTAGAAGGAAATGATTCATATGACATATGAGTTTTCACCTCATCATCCATTGAGAAATTGAATTTCCATTCCCAAAATAAAAATTCACTACAATGTCATGAACATAATGTTTGAAGTGAATTTTCATTTTGGAAATGGAAATATATATCTCATTGGATATTGATGTGAACATGTGTAACATTTTCTTTCAAGAATTTGTTCATAGTGTGTGAAAGTAATCTAGTTAGGGTTGTCGAGACGTGAATACTTAGGTGGATAAGTGGCTCTACACTTCTAGATAAAATGTGAAACAAATATATTAGTGAAGGGGTATTGGTGTAGTTATAATGACAACTAGGATTAGAGGTAAAATATGGATAAATATTCACTGATTATTGGTCTTCGATAGGCTGAACAACCCTAGTAGGTTGTTAACGTTCTGACTTCAATGCTATCTAAAACCTTCACTTCTCTTATAATGAGTTGATTATTGTCAGGTTTGATCACCTTTTATTACAAATCTAGCAGTCAATAATTAAATACAATGTATTTAGTTGAATGTACTTTATAATGTGTTGATTATTCTCAGGTTTGAAGGTACACATAGATATTCATACATCAAGATCATGGATGTACAACAGACTTTATCTGGATAGAAAATTGATCACTCAGGAATTTTTAAATGGCGTCGAAGCATTTGTGGCAGCTGATTCTCAAATGTCAGTTTAACTATTAGAGGGTAGGTTTTGGTATCCATGTTCAAAAACAAAAATCGAGCACACTTAACACCAGATGAAATGAGATATGATCTATACTAATGGAGATTTCAGCCAAATTACTACTTTTGGACTTCACATGGGGAGTTTGATCTGAAAACATTTAGCTATTTTGATTCAAGCAGATTTGAAGAAATGATCTTCGATGAAACATGACATTATTATGCAAGCCAAGTGTAGCAGGAAGAGACACCGAATCCTAAGGCTTGGACGTTTTATAATATATTGAATGCTACTTAAAGGCCATTGTGGGAGGGTTGCATGTCTCAATTTGACTTATCTGTAAGCCTCAGAATGCAAAAAAATCAAAACATAGTACAACATGCCTCAAGTGTGCATCAATAAATTTGCAAGCCTGCTGAAATGGATCAGTCCACCTAAAAATTTAGTCCCTAAAACTTTATACAAGATGAAAAAGTTAGTCTCCAAGTTAGGGCTTAAAGCAGAGAAGAGTAATTGTGTAAACAGTATGTTAAATTACAAGAGTAGTATGATGGAGACTCAATGCAGTTTTTGCAATTCTCCTAGATTCAATCCTCATAGCAGAAAAAGTAAGAGAAAGAAGGAAGTTTTGTTCAAGCGGCTCTTTTATCTACCACTTATTCCACATCTACAGAGACCATACAGTTCAATGCTTACTACTCCAATATAATGTGGCATCAGAGCACATCAAGAGAAAATAACTCATTTTTTCATCCACCAGATGGGGAGGCTTGAAAATATTTTGATTGATCATATCCTAAGTTCCTTACAGAGGTACGTAGCGTGTGCCTTAGTTTATGCTCTGATGGCTTCACACTATATAATCGAACCCCAACACCCTACTCTTGTTGGCCTGTGATTGTTACACCATAAATTTGCCACCTAAGATGTGCATGAAAACCCTTTTTTTCTTCCTAATTTTAATTATACCTTGTCCAAGTAACCCTAAAGAGATGATTGATGTATATTTGCAGCCATTGATAGAGGAGCTACAAATTCTTTAGAAAATAGGTGCCATGACGTACGACGTCTCCAAAAAAACACATTTTTTTTGATGAAACAACATTAAGGTGGAAAATAAGTGAATTTTCTCCATATTGAAAGTTATCTGGGTGGAACATCACGGGAATGTTAGCATGTCCATATTGCATGAATTCATTTGAGTTTAAAGCTTAGCATGACAGGAAGAATTTATGGTTTGATTGCCTCTGTATGCTTCGAGATTGTGAGCATCCCTTTACGAAGAATGTGAATACATTTAGAAGGAAAAAAATTGAGAAATCACCCAAGAATATCTGGTGAAAATAAACTGGATATTTTTAGTAACATTCCAAAGACTACTGTATGCCTTGACCATGCTTGACATCATCCACCTGGATTTGGTTTCACTCATAATTGGTCAAGGAAGTCAATTTTTTAGGATCTGCGTTCTTGGAAGGATAACATTCCTGTAAAGATTTTCAAACTCTAGAGAATAAATTTGTCTAATTTCTTTTACTCGATGAAGCATTTGTCTATGCATTTACCCTATGATGCACTAAATGGTGGTCTAATACATAACAACAGGATATATCCGTTTGAGAGTTAATTACTTTGAGACCAGGTAGTTAAACACTCATTTATTAAAAAAATGTCAATATGTGCTAATTAATATTTATTTCTTAAATTTTTCATTAAAATAAAAAGTAACTTTAAAGAATAAGGCCTGACTAGAAAAATCAATATGTGAAGCATTTTCACTATAAGAGACAACAATATTCTAATCTTACTAAAAAGATCATTGGGTCTGATGCCACCATTGACCCTTTCTATTTTCTAGTAGTTAAGTGAATCATCGATGAGGTGCACATCATGTTACCTTAATGATCAGGAACTTTGAGTAGCGACACTTTATGTTATTCTTAATTGCTATGAAGTAAAACCCTTTATTGATTAAGACAAATTTTTATTATAATTTTTTACACATTTTTCTGAAAAATATCATGATTAGCTATTTCAACGTGTGGTTAGTTTATTCGTGGATTTGTTAAATTTAGCAGAGGTCAATGACACCTATAGGGAAATCAAGAATAACTTTTTACAATGCATGTGAGTTAGAATTGACATATTCATTTCTCATATGACACGAAGCTTTTCATTAACACAAAATTTCCTATGTATATGTATTAATAGGTTCATAATTGGAGAATTGGATGACGGATTAAGGGTTGTTAGATCTTGCTTGGGAACTTATGTAGATCATGAAACTCTGAAAAATTGACGATGTAAATGATTAAATGTTTTATACGAAATCCTGGTATGAAGGAAAAATGTCTTGTAATTTTGGCATTTGTGTTGAACTAAATGATAAATCAGATGACGAGGTAGACTATCATGGAATTTTAGAAGAAGTTGGTTAACCATCTTAACCAGGCTCTATTGGAGGAAGTGTATATCTATTCAACTGTACTTCATTTGATCCTCTTTAACCATCTACATAATATCATATAAGTGAAGGTGAACAACAGGTATGCTAAATTTAATCCTTTCATTCTAGACCAACAGGCGAGTCAAGTTTACTATCTTTGGTATCCACGTAGAGCATTAGATAACATTGACTAGGAGGTTGTAATTTTGAGTAAACCAACAACCACTATTAATATTCAAAATAACATTGAACACACCCATGAAGAATCTAAAATGATGGGTTCCAGTTTCCCTCTTGATGAAATTGATGAAGGGCTCAATTTAGAGGTTGACAAAGGCAAATATCAAGAAATTAACCACAGTGATGAGTACATCGATGTGTTTGAAGAAGAGATCATGACTACATCCTCCAATCTGTTGAGTAAAATGAGTAACTTTGAATATTGGATTATTATACTTTTCATTGATTTTTAAATTTCAATTTATTGCGTACTTTAATACTTTCAAGATAAGTAATTTTACCTTGCACTTTATAGTTTTTTGGTTTTATGTTTATAATTATGTACTATTATATTTTTAGTTTATTACATATTACGTTATTATGTACACTAATTAATAAAATTTTGTCTCATTGTTGAAGATGTCGGATGGAGGCAGGAACGGTGTGCATCCTCACTAGGGGCGTGGAGCACAGTGCTATCTGACAAAGAAGCATTTCAGGAGAGGCCACCTGACTTCGAAACCCACCCTCACTCCCGCCCTTACCTTGAATACCACCCTTGTCACCTCTCCGCCCAATACATGCCTCCACCACCACCCTCGCCCCCACCCACCCTCCCACCCCCAACCCCGCCCCAATATCCATCACCATTCTCCCCGCTGTCCCGAACCACTTTCCACCTCCAATCCGTTCCCTACCCCCACCTCTATAACACCCATACATTCACCCCAACTGTAGCGGGGTTAAGTGCAAAAAAGGCCTAGGTTGTCTCTACTAGGTAGGAGTTGAAAGGCAGTAGCTACCGCATCGAGCCTGTTTGTAACACATAATCTACATTTAAGATATTAATAGTAATCTTTTTATTTTCTCCATTGAATCTAAAACTAACAAGTTGTTTTTTAAGGTTTAACACTCCCCCTCTCCACCACCAGACTATTCATGTCATTTGGGATATCATTCGGAGCAAGTATGACTCAGCGTACTTATTGTGGAAAGTGATCCTGATAGCAGTGCATCTGGAGGTTCTACCTCTCTAATACAAGATGAAGATATCTCTAAGCGCATTGTTGAATTCACTGCTCAGATGCTCTCTTCACACAGATGAGGTCAGAGTTGGAGGCAAACATGGCGGCCAAGCTGAAGTTCATGTTAGATTCGTTTCTGCAGCGGATAGGTGATCCACTTAAAAATTATCTATTTTTTAGTGTAAATTTCAAGTTCATTTTATGTACATTTTAAATAATATTACACTTTAAAGGAAGTTATTTTGCATATTTTTATCTTCAAGTATAAAAATATGATTTTAGAGAAAATAAAGCAAAAAAATATGCAATTTTGAGCCAAAATGAGCAAGGAAGAAAATTCTGACTTAGCACATATCGATATGTCTTCTATGCTTAATATATTTCATATTTCTCACATGTTTTTGGATGAAATTATACTTTTGAGAAAGGTTTTTTTTATGTCAATCTTGTAGGTGAAGATGTTAGGAATGCAACGCAACTGAAATGGGTTGAAATAGAGTTGTAACGGAGCCAAACAGAGCAAAACAGTGGAGCTGCCCGCAGAGTGGCGCCTAGGCGCCAAACCCGGTGCCTAGGCGCTAGTGACGACGAGAAAACGGCACCTAGGTGCCAAAATCAAGACCTAGGAGCCAGAACCCATCTAGGGACGATTATGGACGGTTATGGATGACTTTGGACAGTTATTTTGACGGTGTTAAGTAGTTTCCAGACCTTCAAGAAGACTATAAGTTACTCTTAATATACAGGACATGTGATACAATGAATCTAGACACATTGGAGTAGTTTTTTAACGAAGAGGTGCGACCCAAAGTAAAGGGGTGCGACTGTTTGGCCACGGAGTCTGGTGCCTAGGTACCAGAACTTGTTTCTATAAGATTCGTTGTATCTGGACCGAGTTTTGAAGAGGTGCTTGAAGTAACCTTTGGTCATTTTTGAAGTTCTATAAATAGGGACCAATTCTACAGCAAGAAGTGCTCTCGGGGGCCTCGGCCGGTCTCTCTCTCTCTCTCTCTCTCTCTCTCTCTCTCTCTCTTCCCCTTTAGTCATGTTAGAGTCATGAAGATGTATATTTCTACATCTTATGGAGAGATTGGTGAGGGATTTTGAGATATTTATGTAAGGGATGTACGAGTGGCACATGGATCAGTGGGAGACTTTGGTGGAGAGATCTTCTTCTTTCCTTTAGAGGGAAAAAGCTAAGTATTGTGTTCTTAATTCTCTTGTAATTGTTGTAGACACTTTCTAGTGGATTTTCTTTATTTTAAACCGAGTTTTTTGTCATGATTTATCCATGCTTCGTAAGTAATTTTCTTTACTCTTTCTTTTAATATGAAGTAGTAGCATGTGCAGGAAAATTATTTTTATGATAGAATTATCTATTAGATGCTTCTAGGTAACAGATAGTTGCATAAATATAATAGAATACTAATGCAATAAGTTCCTTGTTGGCACTTAATTTATTATATAGTTTTATTAATTCTATTTCTTCTTATGACATTATTTTCATTTACTTTTATTTTGTAATGAAATAGATGCATGTTTAGGAATTAAGATTTTCTTAGATATTCTCTTATTAAATTATGGTGATGATATTAATACCTGATCTTAATTTACTTTTTAAACTGGTCATTTAAATTGTTAAAAGATGTTGAAGAATTCTGAGATCTATCCGGTGATGAGTTCTTAACTAGTAGATATCACATGAATCTTTGGGAAGTCAAAGACTTTATGCGGGTTATTCAAGGTGAAGTGCAAATAAATAGGAAGATATGATTTATTGGGCACATAATTAATTAGTTTTTAGAGTGACAGACTAAATTCTAATAATTTGGTTAATAGAAAGTGAACTGGTCACTAGTAGGGCCGACCATAGCTACCCTTGGACATCTAGAAGTGTGAGCTTAGATTAACCCATTCTACTAATATTACATCCTGAACAGATCTATAGATTAGCCAATGTTCTTTATGCCTGGAACAAAGGGTATAGAATAGGAATGCTTCTATTTGTCACTACTACATAAAATTCTAAGCATTTCTTTCATACACATTATCTATGTAATTGCAAGAGAAATGTAGTTTTTAATATCTCAAAATTCTCCAAACCAATTTATCCATATAAGTTATCTTTTTATTTAAGATATTTATTTAGTATTAGTTATTAGAAAACCCATTTTAATCTACATTCCAAATTTAGACCTTATTGAAATTGACTGGAATTAGCCTAAAGAATTACTTATCGATACTGGGGTCTTAACAGAAAACCCTATATTACTTGAAACGATACGTATACTTGCGTAGTACCCCTAGTGTGTAAAATATTTTCTAAAATTTTACAATATTTTGATTTTATACACTAGCCGCTATTTATAAATTGGGTCAAGTTTTTAGCCATCTTTTGGAAACAAAAATTACTGCGTTATTGCAGGTCGGGTCAAGTTTTTGGCGCCGTTGCCGGGGAAGCAATGGTATGAACTTTTTGGTGAATTTTAGTTAAACCTGTAATACTTAGTTTTGGAATTTATATTATTATTATTATTATTATTATTATTATTATTATTATTATATCGTGTGTTTAATTATTGTGTGTTTATTTTAAAATTAAAAATACCAAAAATATTTTTGATATCTATCCTTTTAGTTAAATATTTAGATTTGTATGCGTCAGATTGAGAGAGAACTTTTAGGAAGATGTTGAATCAGAAAAGACTCCATGAATTTAATGTAGAAATGGCAGATCAACAATATAATGAATATTCAGATTTGGATTATAAATGGATGGAAACTGACCATGAGTTGCACTATCCTTATTTTGATTATTATAACCAAGGTTGGGAAAATTATATAAATATTAACTGGAATACTAATTTTGGAGGAGAATACTAATTTTGGGAAGATAATCAATTTAATCAAATATGTGATTGGAAGAATCAGGACGGCTTTAATAATGGATTTTCCTTTCCTTTTAGATTTAACTCGATCCCACTAAATGAGGAGAAAGAATTATTTTTAGAAAAGGTTGTTAATCAAATGGTGAATCAATTAGAAAGTCAAGAGGTCGTAATAAAGAATATAGATAACTAACTGGGGTAGATTATTAATGTAATCAACAGTTACCCTCCCCCAGAGATTTTACCTAGTGACTCAGAGATAAACCTTAAGGAAATGAATGATAAACAAAATAAATATATTGAATTAAGACTTATAAGAGAATTTGAGGATATGTTTGAAAAGAACTTTTAAGGGGAAGAATTAGAAGATAATTTGAATAAAAAAAGCAATTTAGAAGAATTTGATCCAGAATCTGAATTATCTAACGGAATCCGATCCAAAATTTGGGAGATCTTGAACATCTTATAGAGATCCATTTCTTATAAATTCCAAGGATGATATTAACGTGAAATTTTAGAAAATCAAAAGAAGAATATTGGATCTAGAAAAAAAACTTGAGGAACAATGATATAAACCAATATGAGATGGAAAAGCTGACTGAAAAATTAAAATATGAGAATTTTTTAGGAATTCCTGGATCTGAAAAATAATGGGCGATTGATCAAGGATTATTAAATTAGAATTTTGATCCAGGGGGAAAAATTTGTCGGGCTGACGACGTTAAACTTAGCGCTTTATGGGAGGCAACCCATAGTTATCAGTTGTCGGGCTGACGACATTAAATCAAGTTCTTCATGGGAGGCAACCCATTGTTATGTTTGCTAGTATGTTTATGTGTTGTTTTGTGTTTGATTTAGTGCGGATTAGATTAATGTTTTGAGTTTATGCCTTGGTCTTGACTAAATTTGTATATGACTTCTGGTAGTAGCAGGTTGACGAGTCTGTTATAACTCAGTTTTCAACTGAAGCTGAGCATTACCTTGAAGCATGTAGAGTTTGGACTTGGACTACTCCATGTCAGTTCTATTACTTCTTTTATCTAACTTTGTTTTCACTAAGTAAGGTAATGAAATTGCTTAATGAACAACATATGAATGAACTGCACTATTTTTATTTATCAGATTATCGTTATTAGTGTAGTTTCTTTAGTTAGAAATTGAAAGTAAGGAGGGAAAATGTGAGTAGAAAGGAGATCAAATTAACCTCAATTGATATTTTTTTATGAATATGTGAGTCTAGGTTTTTTAGTTTGTGTTTGTGTTACAACAATTTAGAGATTTGAATAACACTTATATATATATTCTTATGCCGATACATGTCCTGCTTATTTGAGCTTTCTTTAGTTTAATTTTATTCTAGCATGTTTAGTTTAGATTTACTTTCTATTGCAAATTGTTATGTCCTGATAAATATTTGTAGATGTTTTTGACAAACATTTGTGGTAGATAGAATTTCTGAACTATTTTTCTTCCTGCTTTTATTTTCTGTGCTGAATGCTATACATGTTTAAATTCAAGTTTGGGGATAGGAAGAAATAATATATTTCCTTTAAGTTTAATAATATAACAAGCATGTGTTAGGCTAGATTTACTTTCTCCTGCAGTCACTCTATCCTGATTATGCATGTATTTAAATTTGATAGGATCTTGTAGTAGTTAGTAGATTCAGCTTTTATTTTTCTTCCTTTTATATTTTATAGAATTAATTGCAAAATATTTTAAAATTCAAGGTTGGGGGGAATGAATAACAATTTTCAAAAACTTAAATTTTATTTGTCCTAAAAAATGATATAAATAAATTTGATTTTTGATTGAAAAATAATTTTGTGTATGAAGTTATATTAGACAAATAAAATTTTGAATATAGAAATGAGTAAGAAAATTTAGTTAAAATTTATAGTAGTGATGAAAAATTTAAAGTTAAATTTTTCTTAGTGAAGAAATGATAAATATTGTGTAACCATCTTTAGTAAGAAAAGTTTTATTTTTTAGAAATATAGAAGGATTAGACTTTTGTTTTCATTTTTTAAATTTCTTTTATTGAAAAATAATTTTCAAAACTGATATTATATTTCTAAGTAAAAGATATATATCTACCTTATGCTTTAGGAAAGGAAGGTTGGAATTCAAAACTATTAAAGGCCTATTCAGATATAGTAATCATTACCTGAGAAAAAGAAAAAGAAAAAGAAATGAAATGAAAAGAAATAGAAAAAAAAAGAAAAGAAAAGAAAAAAAAAAGAAAAGAAAGAAAAGTATAGTTTGTAAAAAGGAAGGAGAAGCTTGAGGATTAAAGGGCCTAATCAAAAATTGGTTCCACACCTGAGCTTTTTAAAGTATAAGATTTGAGAAAATCTTAAGCTTAAAAATATATTATAGTTAGTATAATTATTTTTAATAAAGATTTTTAAGTAAAGAAAATAAAAATGTCTAACCCCTATATTTTGAAAAATCTACAAGTATTTCTGAATTATATAGCAACACATATTTTCATACTCTTTCATCTAAGAGATTTCTAAACTTTAAATTGGTCTCATTTACTAAATTTTTTTTTTCTAAATTGAACTACTACATTTCTAGAACAAAATTTTAGAAACTCCTAAAGAAATTTATACACATGATTTGCTTATGTGGTTTTACATGATTATAGTGTTACTTGAGGACTAGTAAAGTTTAAGTTTGGGGGAATTTGATCAACTTAAAAATTATCTATTTTTCAGTGTAAATTTCAAGCTCATTTTATGCACATTTTTAATAATATTACACTTTAAAGGAAGGTAGTTTGCATATTTTTGTCTTAAAGTATAAAAATATGATTTTAGAGAAAATAAAGAAAAAACTATGCAATTTTGAGCCAAAATGAGCAAGGAAGAAAATTCTGACTTGGCACACATCGATATGTCTTTCTATGCTTAATATCCTTTATAATTATCACATGTCTTTGGATGAAATTATACTTTTGAGAAACTTTGTTTTTATGTTTGTCTTGTAGGTGAAGATGTTAGGAACGCAACACAACTGAAGTGAGTCGAAATGGAGTTGAAACGGAGCCAAACGGAGCAAAACAGTGGAGTTGCGCACAAGGTGGCTCCTAGGAGCCAAACCCGGCGCCTAGGCGCTAGTGACGACGTGAAAACGACACCTAGGCGCCAAAATGAAGGCCTAGGCGCCAGAACCCGTCTAGGGACGATTATGGATGGTTATGGATGACTTTGGACAGTTATTTTGACGGTGTTAAGTAGTTTTCAGACCTTCTAGAAGACTAGAAGTTACTCTTAATATATAAGTGGTTTTTGAATGAAAAGGTGCGATACAAAGTGAAGGGTGTGACTGTTTGGGCACGGAGTTTGTCGCCTAGGTGCCAGAACTTGGCGCCTAGGCGCCAGAACTTGTTTCTAGAAGATTCGTTGTATCTGGACTGAATTTTGAAGAGGTTCCTGAAGCAACTTTTGGTCATTTTTGAATTTCTATAAATAGGGACCAATTCTACTGGAAGAAGTGCTCTTGGGAGCCTCGGCGAGTCTCTCTCTCTCTCTCTCTCTTCCCGCTTAGTCATTTTAGAGACATGAAGATGTAGATTTCTACATCTTCTGGAGAGATTGGTGAGGAATTTTGAGATATTTATGTAAGGTATGTACAAGCGGCACATGGATCAGTGGGAGACTTTAGAAGAGAGATCTTCTTCTTTACTTCAGAGAGAAAAAGCTAAGTATTGTGTTCTTCATTCTCTTGTAATTGTTGTAAACACTTTATAGTGGATTTTCTTTGTTTTAAACCGAGTTTTCTGTCGTGATTTATCCATGCTTCGTAAGTAATTTTCTTTACTCTTTCTTTTAATATGAAGTAGTGGCATGTGCAGGAAAATTATTTTTATGATAGAATTATCTATTAGATGCTTCTAGGTGACAGATAGTTGCATAAATATAATAGAATACTAATGAAATAAGTTCCTTGTTGGCACTTAATTTATTATATAGTCTTATCAATTCTTTTACTTCTTATGCCATTATTTTCATTTACTTTTGTTTTGCAATGAAATAGATGCATGTTTAGGAATTAAGATTTGCTTTGATATTCTCTTATTAAATTTTGGCGATGATATTAATACATGATCTTAATTTACTTTTTAAACTGGCCATTTAAATTTTTAAAACCTGTTGAAGAATTCTGAGACCTATCCGGGGATGAGTTCTTAACTAGTAGATATCACATGAATCCTTGGGTAGTCGAAGGCTTTATGCGGGTTATTCAAGGTGAAGTACAAATAAATAGAAAGATATGATTTATTAGGCACAGAATTAATTAGTTTTTAGAGTAACAGACTAAATTCTAATAATTTGATTTATAGAAAGGGAACAGGTCACTAGTAGGGCCGACCATAGCCACCGTTGGACATCTAGAAGTGTGAGCCTAGATTAACTCATTCTACTAATAATACATCCTAAACCGATCTATAGATTAACCAATGTTCTTTATGCCTGGACCAAATGGTAAAGAAAAGAAATGCTTCTATTTGGCATTACTACATAAAATTTTAAGCATTTCTTTCCTACACATTATCTATGTAATTGCAAGAGAAATGTAGTTTTTAATATCTCAAAATTCTCCAAATCAATTTATCCATATAAGTTATCTTTTTATTTATGATCTTTATTTAGTATTAGTTATTAGAAAATCCATTTTAATCGCCATTCCAAATTTAGGCCTCATAGAAGTAGACTAGAATTAGCCTAAAGGATTGCTTACCTCACTTCTTTGAGGGATCGATACTGGGGTCTTAATAGGAAACCTTAGATTACTTGAAATGATACGTATACTTGCGTAGTAACCCTAGTGTGTAAAATATTTTCTAAAATTTTACAATATTTTGATTTTATACACTAACCACTATTTATAAATTGGGTCAAGTTTTTGGCCATCTTTTGGAAGCAAAACATTACCGCGTTATTGCGGGCCAGTTCAATAGGCAGTGTTGTGAGGCAGCATTGGAGGAGGAGAAAGAGACGGAGGATGTGAGGATGGGGAGAAATGAAAGGATGATTAGAGAGATTTTTTTTTGTTTATGTTGTACATTTGAACATTTATTTTATTTTATTTTTTTTGTGAACAATGATGTTTATATTTCAGTTTAAATGCATTTATTTTATATTGTTATTTGATTGGATAATTTGTTGTTTAACAGTTATTCTGGTGCGTTAAATTCTTGGAATGTATATAACATGTTGTCATAACAAGTGTGGCAATGTAAATTGAAAACAAATGTCTTACCTACAGGCTTAAAACCATCGATAAACTATCGGAAATTAAAAAAGCAATGGTTTTTCTCATCATAACCAATCGAATTTGGCTGTCAGAAAAGACATTTTCATGTAGTCTATGTAGTCATTAGTTTAAGCATATGTCATGTTTCATGTATATTGTTTCCAATGTGTCATTTATATTTCTTTGATGTGTCAAATAACAAAATGATAAAAAAAGAGAAGGATGGGAACCTCACAAATATAGGTTCTCTTGTCAATATTTTAATAAAATATGTCATTTGCAGGCATATATAGTTCAAATTCTTTTAAATAACATAAAACTAACTTAAAAATTTTTAAATAATTAAATTACTTCCAACTAGTTTGAAAATGATTTAAAAATTAATTTAAAAAAATTCAAAACAATGTAATACCAATTCAAATTAAATTTAAAACGTAATTTAAAATTATGTTTAAACTAATTAAAAATTAACTTAAAAAATGTTAAAATTTTAAAAAGTTTGAAATAATTTAAAATATTTAAAAACAATTAAAAATAACATAAGAATAATTTAAAAGCAACTTAAAAGATTTTAATACAACTTAAGGATAATAATAAAAATAATAATCTTATTTAAATAATTTATCAACAATTTAAAAATAATTTTAAAACTATTTTAAATTAATTAAAAACCTTTAAAAATAATCTAAGTTAATATAAACCAAATACTTTAAATACTCTTAAATACACATTATAAACATCTAATACAATTAACTTGAACATGTAAACTTAACACTTTCAACCCTTAAACCAAAATACTTTATTCACGTAAACTTAAAATGAAATAAGATATTGAAGCATTTAAATCAAACAAGATAACCTCCAATTTTAAACTATGTAAAATAAGTTAACCCTAACACTTAAACTAATAAGGCAATCATAACACTGAAATGAAATAACTTAAGTTAAATTGAATAATTATATTAAATAAAAAAATCTAGATCACTAAAACACTTAACTTAAACCAAAAGAAAACTTAAAAGATTTGTACTTCTGAAATAAAAATTTTTCAGCTTAAGCAACTAAATATTTAAACCATTTGAAGCTTTAAGATAAATTGAATCGCATAAGCTTGCAAGTGACATAAAATTTCAAATACAAAGAATCAAACATATGGACAACACTAAATGGATGGCTCCAACATAGAAAAAAAAGTACAAATTATTAAACTTAGGTGAAGTTTAACTATCACCAAGAATGACAAACTATCAATAAAAAAAAATAAATGAATTAAATATCAAACTCCAAATAAAATTTAAAAGTCATGAACTCTAAATCATGCAAGCCAAATTTAAGCAGCTCAACCTTTAAACCCTAGGTTAGTCAACCTTAAAATAAAATCAAGGGTCGTAAATGTCCTAATTTAGTCTATTCGAGATTATAATATTAGCTTACTAGGTACACATAACTTGTACTAAGTACTAGGACATATAAAATAAATAGCTGTATCCCGTAAAACTATGTAGGTTCCCTAGGATGAAGTAACCCATGATTACTGACAAAGGCATGTTAACCTCACCTTTGTCGATGTCTAGTGTTTCTTCCTTAGAAGCTTAGGGTCTAGCCATAAGAATTTCTTTTTGAATATCCTATATGACTAGTGATGGAATCCTACCCCATTAGAAATTCTAATTAGCTCTCTACTCTTATTGGAATTCCACATGTTTGGCTATAACCCTCAACACTTAGTAGGATGGAGCCAAGCATGAGGGAGCTCAAGAAGGGTCCCCATAAGATTGTCTGGCCTTAGGGTTAGCCCTGGGTGGTGTGTCCTTAGTCAGTCTTGCACACACACTTGAGCCCTTTACTTTCACTCACAACCCAAAACTCTAAACAAATCATCCTTAACGTAGTTCCCCACTCTTTTAGAAACTCATGCGGGTGGTCCCCCAAAACCTTAGCCCTAAACTAGGGTTAGGCTAGGACCAACACACGAAGGATCCAAAATGGAATCTCCCTTAGTCTCACGGCTTAAAAAAGGGTAATCTTATGATTATCCCCCTCAATTGATATCAATTTCACTAAATCCTAAATTTTAGCCTTTTAGCCTAAAATTTTTCCAAAACTACGACCTTAAACCCTAATTTTCACAAAATTTTCCAAATTCTCAAATTCTCTTAAAAAATTATTTCAAACTTTTTCAAACCACTCAAATTACCCAAAATACTCCAGATACTCAAAATTCCTAAAATACCCACAAATTTGTCAAAATTACCAAAATACCCTTCATGCAAAGAAAATCCAAAAATTTCCAACTTCACTCCAAATTTCCCAAAAATCAATTTTAATCGCCCAATATCTTCAATTTCACTCAAATCCACCAATACATACAAAAATTTACCAAAATTCCCAAATTGCTCTGAGTGCCAAAATTCCCTAAATCACCCCAATTTCCACCAAATTGATTTCAAATTCTCCAAATATCAAATCCAAATCAATTTTTATCATTTTCAAGCCCAGTTTGAGCCAAATCCTAGCCCAATTGAATCCAATTTCAAACCCTAAATCCAAGTCCAAAAAAATTGTCCCAATTTGATCCTACCCCTAAATTCCATCAAATTGAACTTCATAACCAATCCAATTTCACATATTTTGAATCCTAAACTCTTCACAACAGCCCCTTAGACCAATTTGAATGCTAAATTAACCTAAAACCAAACTCAAACCTAACATAAACCCAAGCCCAAATCAAATACCCTAAATTAACTCCAAATAAAAATTCCACTAAATTGAGCCTTACAACTACTTCAATTCTATGAATTTTATTTCCCAATGCTTTTTGACATCCTCTTAAATCAAATTGATCCATCAATTGGTTTGGATAAAAAACTAAGTCAAGCCCAATTCTCGTTTTAAACTTATGCCCCATTTTGAACCTAAATCTAAATCTACCTCAAATCTGTCAAATTAATCTAAGACTTAATCATTTCTTCCATGCTTCCCTAGGATGCTAATCACATCACTTAATGAACCCTAATTGAGCTATAAACCAAAGGTCCCTTAAATTTAGGGATTTCCTTCCAAAATGGCTAAACCAAATTGACACTTGCCACCAGCCTTCGCAAGCCCCCAAAACATCACCACTAAAGTCCACTGAGCTCCTTGACCCAGCTGGACACCAGCTCTACCTTGGTCAGCCAGCCTATTCACCAAAAAACTTTAACCGAGAGCCTGCCCCAAACTTTGAACCCAAAATTGAACCTCTGCAATGTGGTACTCATTGGTGAATTGCGCCGGTCAGCCCTCCACCTCAGCAACCTTTTCCACCCTCTCGTTTTCTCTGCTTACTAATAGCGGCTATCTTAAATAAGTATTTATAAGTATTTTCAGTTCAGTCACAAATTATAATTAGTCTATTAAGAAAGCATCCAATTTATACTTAAGCATACATATCGCTTAAGTAATACAGGGCTCTAGTGGAGTCTTGGTTATCAATCCCACGGGGAGGAAGCAAATCTTTAAAGTGTAGCATAGAAATCCAATGTTCAAATTACAATGCACGTAAAGTAAATACTAAAGATACTAAAGTATAATAATACTAAAGATTCTAAGATCACTAAAGTATTTTCTAAACTTCAAATTAAAAAGTTAACTACCACTACACTAAGTTTTGTACTGAAAGGTTCAAGTTTGGAGAATGTGTCCTCCCCCTTACAAGGATGTTATGGTGAGTAAATGATTAGTGAAATTCTTATATTATGAAAAATAGGAGCATACATATTCTTTACCCTCTTTTGAGTGCTATAACGAACATTGGTTAATCCTAGGTTTAGTCTCTAAATCCATGGTTAGGCTGGAAGGATATTGACTCTCACTCCAAAGCTCTCACTTCGCTTTGCTTGAAGGCTAACTCTCAATTTAGTTTCCAAACACTAGGAACAAATTATGAAATTTTATATGTTACCCTAAAATCTCCAACTCTACGCCCAATAAACCATATTTCCTTATTTATTTGTACCCAACCCCCATGAACTACATCACTCGTTCATGGACATTGAATGTAGTCTTCACTTTTGTTGTGGAACACGTAGTCTTTTTGGATCGTATGTTTCACAACATTTTTTAACAATTTAATTGGCCAGATCAAAAAGTAAATGAAGTATGAAGTGAAAAATTATCGCAATTTCTTAACATTCATATGGCAAATCCAACCTAAAACATCACTTCACCATTTATCATTGTAAGGAGAAAGATAGAAATTTACTCAGAATTCATGAGAAAGATACAAAAAAATAAAGATTTTATATATAAAAGCAAGTCATACAAAAAATAAGAAGTAAACAAAATTTATCTCAATTTCTTCCCCAAGAAAATCCCTTGAAGTTCCTTTAAATCTGATTCTCTCTTTATAACAACACACAATTCTCTCTTAAAATAGTAAGGTAGAAGCAATCTCTCACTTTCCCTCTCCTCATACAACTCTTTTACTAGATTCCCTCATAAAACAACACTTTACACCAAATCCTAGACTCTAAACTCTCTACAATTACAAAACTCTTACTTCTCCACACACACACACACACACTTTTTCAAGCTTCAAATTTACTTTAAAATAGCCTATGGATGATTTCCTTAAGATATGCGTCAAGAAACCCTCCAAAACTCATTCAAATATATTGAATTTAGCATCCACAGACATTAGGCGTCGTCGGCGCTAGAATGCAGACCTTCTGTTTTTGCTTCTTTTCGCTTCAAATTCATTCCTTATTGCTTCTTTTTGCTTTAAATGCCTAAAATCATCATACCTGCAACAAAACATGAAAAATACCTTCCTTTGAAGTGAATTATCACTAAAAATAAGTACACAATATATATGAAAAATCTAACATATTTTTAATGCATTGTTGGCTTCCATGGCCATGGCTATTTAAGCACCACCTCTCATGACCAAAACAGAAGAGTGCACCAATCCTTGGCAAAGCCCTACCAAAATTCTCTCAGAGCCTCCTCAAGTATTCCTGAGTGCAACCCCACTGTTTTTCAGCCATCTCCCCTACGGTTTGAGCTTAATTTCTTCACCCAAAACACCCAAAAATAGGACAGTATTCTGTCATACCATAAACCTCCACCAACCCTGAAGCTTCACCAGACCAAAAAAGAAGGTCTCCACTAAAATCCCCATCCCTAGAACTCTCTACACCTGAGTTTGACCAAGGCTTCGCCACATATTGATTGAAGTCCTATAAAGCCTTAACCCCAACTCAAAACAACACTTGGAGGAGGTACGCTGGCTCACAATAAAGCATCAAAACCATCCCAATCGAGGCCTTGGCTCTTGGGCTTATGTAAAAAACAAAACACCAAAATCTGAGCTTGGTTTGAGCCTCAGTGAAGAAGATCTTTATCTCATGTTTGAATAATTTTTTGGATGTGTTTCTCTGAACTAAATGAAGGTGTAGGAACAAACATTATGTGATTTGGATGATTATCAAGTGAGATCTTAGGGTTATAGTGTGGACAGTTTACAGATTGGGTCAATTTAGAACGAAGACTTAGGGTTGTTGGATCGCGCATGTATTGCTTGGACTATTGGGATCGCGCTGGACGAAGAATTTGAACATAAGGCATAGGCCACGTGGCAGCTGACTCAGATGGCAACATCTAATACCGCAGCGACACGCATTGCTTTGACATGTACGAGGATTGAGTCAACGCCGCGTGGATAAGTGGAAAAATATGGTATTTTCTGATTTAATTAAATACCAAAACTTTAAATAATCATATTTTAGTGTATAAAATTCATAAAAATAAAATAAAAATTCCTTAGTGCTCAATGAACAAACGAGAAAATTATGAACAAAAATTAAAATTTTCTTTATTAAATTTTATTTATAATTAATTAAGTACTATATAACTTATTTTAATTTTAAATAATTAAATAATGGTAAAAAAATGAAAAATTTTGGGGATTCATTCCACTCATATTTAAAGATGTTCTCTGATTTTTCAATATTCAGAAAGCATCTCTAACATAGGAAAACCTAATTTTTAAGGTAAATCATAATTTTCTGCTTAAAGTAATTTTAAAAAATAAAATATAATTCATAAAATTATAAAAATAGGTTTAGTAAGTTCACCGTAGTAAGATAAACATATAAAGAATAAAAATTGAATTTTAAAAATTTAAAATCTATTTTTCTTTTTTAAAATTAAGAAAATACTAAAAATTAAGTAAAATGCAAAATTATTCAAATAATCACCAAATTGGGCCAAATTGAAGCTTTCCACTTCATGAGGCTCCCGTAAAAATTGTATGACCATTAAAATTATTTTTGTTAAAAAAATGAATTTTCTTAGTAAATTTGAATTTTTGGTTAAAATAATTATATAAATTAGAAAAAAATGAGAAAAATATAAAAAGTGGTTTGGGGTGTTCCTTATGACCAAATGGACCTAAGAAAAACAAATAAAGTTAAAGAAATATTTTATTTTTGGTATATTTTTCAATTTAATAATTTTTAAAAATAAAATAAAAATTAGAAAATTATAAATTAATTTTCTCTCAGTTCTTTAAGTTTACAGGATCTATGAAAAATTAAATGGGAATTTTAACAATAAAAATGTATTTTTTCATTTATTTTTTCCTTAAAAAAGGGTCATTTAATAGCTACGAATTTTAAAATAAAATTTTATAAAATCAATAAAATTGTTCATAGTATCTACTCTAACCTAGTTGGACCTCCATTAGTTTTTCATAAATAAAAAAGGTTTGTTTTACTTGATTATTCTAATTATTATCAATTATTCCTATTTTTCAGGTTAAAAATAATTTTTAAAATTAAATAAATATAAAAAAATACATGATTTCTCCTCTAATGTTCTAATTAACTCATGAGTAGAGTAACTATGAAACCTTAAAGGCATTTGAGTTAAGTTTAAAAGATTATGAAGTGAAAAGCCTTAAAGACAAAATAATAATTATAGAATTTTGAGCTCTAATTAAAATTTAGGATTAATGAAAAGGGTAAATGAGTAATATTGATCTTAATTGATTATCTTGAATGATTGAAACATAAAGGGTTTAAGTGGTATAAACCAATTCATCACCATTTACAATAAGGATAAAATTGTAATTTTATGAATTATTTTGACTTGGAGGTTAATCCGATTTGATGATTCTAAAACAATGGGCTCATGTTAGAGAGATAATATTTTACTAATCTGAAGCCCTAATCGGTGATCTAATAATAAAGCAAAATCTTTTGTTAAGAGATAAACCCATTTAATTCAACACTTCTAATGATTATAAACTTACACATGAAGTCTTAAAGGGCTTAGTTGAGAGCTAGGTTTAATCTAGTTTATTTGATGATGTTTAGAAAAATGAAACATAACTAATCTTAAATACCCTTAAAACATACCAGCACAATATTAATTGAAAGAGCAAGAGTCATTAATAATTCAAATTGCCCTTAAGGGCTTCCACCCACATAATCCTTAAATAAAATGTAAAGTGAATTCTTAATTACCTAGCTCGTGATATAATTAAAACATTAAGATTTATTGAGCATAAGTTAAAATATTTCCACTAAAACTTAATTTAACTGTAAATGAATGATTTAAAAACATAATAAGCTCAGAAGAACTTGAAATGATTCAAAGGATTTTAAAATTTGTTTAGGTTTATGCTGGTGACATCTGGAGTTCTAGGATCCTCAACCGTTGTCGGTCCGTTGCCGCCGAGATTCTCTCATGTCGATATGAGGTGTAAAATATCAATGTTGTTGTTTGGGAGAGTCGCCACTCTGTTTACATATAATATCACCCTATCTTCAAGAAATCTTATTTCTTTGGATCATGTGAAGGATCCCAGATTGTTAAGAAATTTAAAGAAAATAAAGGCTGATATAATAGAAAACAGTAAAACAAGAAATGTCAGCGATAATCCTTATAAAAGGGGATTCTAGAAGGCCTTGTTATAGAAATTATTATATAAGGAAGATCACATGTAAAATTTTGAAAACAAGAGATTTCTCGGTGTGATACCTATCCTGAGTTCTTAAATGTCCTATAGGAGCAAGCTTCTATAGTTCATTACATCTTAGAAAATTAGAATTGTCTAAGAAAACTCCTGATTAATGTTAACACTTGTTTTCTAAGAAGTTTCAAGAACAAAGAAAGAAACGTCAATGTTTAATTCTCGGGTAATATGTTTCTAAATGTTAAGTACTACCCTAATGGTTTGATTTTGTCAATGTCATTTGTTATATCTATTTTATTTTTGTTTTGTTGTTTTTCATTTTATTGTCATTATGTCTTGTAGTTTGTTATTTGTTTGGAGGTTATCCTAAAAGTTTAGGTTTTGTCATTATCCTATTGTTTGTCTTGTTTATTTCATTTTATTTTTGTTTTTAATGACATTTATGTCGCTTTTTATTTCGTTGTTTGTCTCGTCTTCAGAATATCACCCTGCAAAATAGAGTTAGCACACCCTAATAACATGCAAAGTAAATCTAAATAGAAACTCATCTTCAACTTGCAAGAAAACAGTGTCAGAGTGATTCTTACAAAAGAAATAAGGTTATTTTATTTCTTAGATTGTTGATTTAATTGATTTTTAGACAATCCAGTCATGGGTATTTTATTTTTAGACTTTAAGATTCTAGATTCTATGTCTTTTGAATCTAGAGGTATTTAATTTTTTAAGTCTAATATGAATTAGACTTGTCATTTAGATAAAATCCAACATAAGTTATTTTAGATTCAATGTTGTTTGAATCTAAAAATTGAGTTGAGTTTAGATTCAATATAGGTTGAACCTAAAGATCTTGACTTAGGTATATTGGACCTAAGTAAGATTTGAATTAGGTTCAATGTAGGTTGAAACAAATTTAAATTTGGATAAGGTTTAATGTAGGTCAAACCTGAGTTAAGTTTAAGTTAGGTTCGATGTAGGTTGAATGTAAGTTAAGTTTGAGTTAAGTTCGATATAGGTTGAAAATAAATTAAGTTTTGGGTTAGATTAAAATTAGGTTGAACCTAATTTTGGTTTACTTAGGTTAAATGTAGATTGAGACTAAGTTTAGATTAGGTTCATTGTAGGTTGAACCTAAAGATTTAGTTCAACTTAGGTTCGATTAGGTTGAATTTAAGTATGAGTTAAAGTTAGGTTCAATGTATGTTGAAACAACTTAGGCTCAAGTTGGGTTAAACTTAAGTATAAATTAAGGTTAGGTTCAATGTATGTTGAACCTAAATGGTTTAAGTTTGACTTAGGTTCAGGTGAGGTCAAACCTAAGTATAGGTTAAGATTAGGTTCAATGTATGTTGAAACTAAATTGTTTAAGTTTGACTTAAGTTCAATTTGGGTTGAACCTAAGTATAGGTTAAGATTAGGTTCAATGTATGTTGAACCTAAATGGTAAGTATGAATTATGTTCAAGTTGGGTTGAACCTAAGTAGAGGATAAGGTTAGGTTCAATATGTGTTGAATCTAAATGGTTTAAGCTTAACTTAGGTTCAAGTTGGGTTGAACATAAGTATAGGTTAAGGTTAGATTCAATGTGTGTTGAAACTAAATTGTTTAAGTTTGACTTAGCTTCAAGTTGGGTTGAACTTAAGTATAGGTTAAGGTTAGGTTCAATGTGTGTCGAACCTAAATGGTTTAGGCTTCACTTAGGTTCAAGTTGGGTTGAACCTAAGTATAGGTTATGGTTAATTAAACCTAATTTGAATAAGGTTTAATTGGTTAATTAGACTTAATTGTGGTTAAGCCTAGTTAGGTTAAGGTTAATTAAACCTAATTTGGATAAGGTTTAATTGATTAATTGAACTTAGTGTTGGTTAAGATTAAGGTTAATTAAACCCAATTTGTATAAGGTTTAATTGATTAATTTCTTAATTGTGGTTAAGCCTAATTAGGTTAAAGTTAATTATACCTAATTTAGGTAAGGTTTAAATGATTAATTGACATAGTTGTGGTTAAGTCTAATTAGATTAAGGTTAATTAAATCTGATTTGAATAAGGTTTAATTGATTAATTAGACTTAGTTGTTGTTAAGTCTAATTAGGTTTAAATTAATTAAACCAAGATTGGGTAAGATTTAATTGACTAATTAGACTTAATTATGGTTAAATCTAATTAGGTAAAGGTTGATTAATCCTAATTTTGGAAAAGTTTATTTAATTAATTAGACTTAATTGTGGTTAATTCTAATTATATTAAGGTTAATTAAAACTAATTTTGTTAAGGATTTATTGATTAATTAGACTTAATGATGGTTAAATATAATTAGGTTAAGGTTGATTAAACCAAATTTAGCTAAGATTTAATTGATTAATTGAACATAATTGTCATTAAATCCAATTAGCTTAATGTTTATTAAACCTCATTTGATAAAGGTTTAACATGGTTTAGTTAGGTCTAATTAGTGTCTTAAACCTGATTAGGGTTTATGGTATTAAACCTAATGTGACTAAGGTTTAACATGGTTTAGTTAGGTCTAATTTGTGTCATAGACCTAATTAGGTTTATGGTTTTAAACCTCATTTGATTAAAATTTAACATGGTTTAATTAGATCTAATTGGTGTCTTAGCCTAATTAGAGTTATTGGAGTTCAACCTAGTTTGATTAAGGTTTAACATGGTTTAGTTAGGTCTAATTCTGTCCTATACCTAATTAAGGTTTATGGTATTAAACCTAATTTGATTAAGGTTTAACATGGTTTAGTTAGGTCTAATTGGTGTCTTAGACCTAATAAGGGTTTATGGTATTAAACCTAGTTTGATTAAGGTTTAACATGGTTTAGTTAGGTCTAATTTGTGTCTTAGACCTAATTCAGGTTTACGGTATTAAACCTAGTTTGATTAAGGTTTAACATGGTTTAGCTAGGTCTAATTTATGTCTTAGACCTAATTAGGGTTTATGGTATTAAAGCTAATTTGATTAAGGATTAACATGGTTTAGTGAAGTCTAATTGGTATCTTAAACCTAATTAGAGTTTATGGAATTAAACCTAGTATGATTAAGGTTTAACAAGGTTTAATTAGGTCTAATTAGTGCCTTAGACCAAATTAATGTTTATCGTTTTAAACCTAATTTGATTAAAGTTTATCATTGTTTAGTTAGGTCTAATTGGTGTCTTAGATCTAATTAGGGTTTATGTTATTAAACCTAATTTGATTAAGGTTTAACATGGTTTAGTTAGGTCAAATTAGTGTCTTAAACCTGATTAGGGTTTATGGTATTAAACCTAATTTGACTAAGGTTTAACATCGTTTAGTTAGGTTTAATTGGAGTCATATAACTAATTAGGGTTCATGGTATTAAACCTAATTTGATTAAAAATTAACATGGTTTAATTAGATCTAATTGGTGTCTTAGACCTAATTAGTGTTTATGGAGTTCAACCTAGTTTGATTAAGGTTTAACATGGTTTAGTTAGGTCTAATTGGTTTCTTAGACCTAATTACGGTTTATGGTATTAAACCTAATTTTATGAAGATTTAACATGGTTTAGTTATGTCTAATTGGTGTCTTAGACCTAATTAGGGTTTATGGTATTAAACCTAGTTTGATTAAGGTTTAACATGGTTTAGTTAGGTCTAATTTGTGTCTTAGATCTAATTAGGGTTTATGGCAATAATCCTAATTTGATTAAGGTTTAACATGGTTTAGTTAGGTCTAATTGGTATCTTAGACCTAATTAAGGTTTATGGAATTAAATCTAGTTTGATTAAGGTTTAACATGGTTGAATTAGGTCTTATTAGTGTCTTAGACCAAATTAAAGTTTATCATTTTAAACCTAATTCTATTAAGGTTTATCATTGTTTAGTTAGGTCTAATTGGTGTCCTAGACCTAATTAGAGTTTATGGTATTGAACCTAATTTGATTAAGGTTTTACATGGTTTTGTTATGTCTATTTAGTTTCTTAAACTTGATTAGGGTTTTGGTATTAAACCTAATTTAATTAAATTTTAACATGGTTTTGTTAGGTCTAATTGTTGTCATAGACCTAATTAGGGTTTATGGTATTAAACCTAATTTGGTTAAAATTTAACATGGTTTAATTAGATCTAATTGGTGTCTTAGACTTAATTAGGGTTTATGGTGTTCAACCTAGTTTGATTAAGATTTAACATGGTTTGTTAGGTCTAATTGGTGTCTTAGACTTCATTAGGGTTTATGGTATTAAACCTAATTTTTTTAAGGTTTAACATGGTTTAGTTTGCTCTAATTGGTGTCTTAGACCTAATTAGAGATTATGGTATTAAACCTAGTTGATTAAGGTTTAATATAGTTTAGTTAGGTTTAATTTGTGGCTTAGACATAATTAAGGTTTATGGTATTAAAACTAATTTGAGTAAGGTTTAACATGGTTTAGTTAGGTCTAATTGGTATCTTAAACCTAATTAGGGTTTGTGGAATTAACCTAGTTTGTTTAAGGTTTAACATGGTTGAATTAGGTCTAATTAGTGTTTTAGACCAAATTAAGGTTTATCATTTTAAATCTAATTTGATTAAGGTTTATCATTGTTTATTTAGGTTTTATTGGTGTCTTAGACCTAACTAGGGTTTATTGTATTAAACCTAATTTGATTAAGGTTTAACATGGTTTAGTTAGGTCAAATTAGTGTCTTAAACCTGATTAGGGTTTATGGTATTAAAACTAATTTGACTAAGGTTTAACATTGTTTAGTTAGGTCTAATTGGTGTCATATAATTAATTAGGGTTCATGGTATTAAACCTAATTTGATTAAAAATTAACATGGTTTAATTAGATCTAATTGGTGTCTTAGACCTAATTAGGGTTTATGGAGTTCAACCTAGTTTGAATATGGTTTAACATGGTTTAGTTAGGTCTAATTGGTGTCTTAGACCTAATTAGGGTTTATCATATTAAACCTAATTTGATTAAGGTTTAAGATGGTTTAGTTATATCTAATTGGAGTCTTAGACCTAATTAGGGTTTATGGTATTAAACCTAGTTTGATTAAGGTTTACATGCTTTTGTTAGGTCTAATTTGTGTCTTAGACCTAATTAGGGTTTATGGTATTAAACCTAATTTGATTAAGGTTTAACATGGTTTAGTTAGGTCTAATTGGTATCTTAGACCTAATTAGGGTTTATGGAATTAAACCTAGTTTGATTAAGGTTTAACGTGGTTGAATTAGGTCTGATTGGTGTCTTAGACCAAATTAAAGTTTATCATTTTAAACCTAATTTTATTAAGGTTTATCATTGTTTAGTTAGGTCTAATTGGTGTCTTAGACCTAATTAGAGTTTATGGTATTAAACCTAATTTGATTAAGGTTTAACATGGTTTAGTTAAGTCTATTTAGTTTCTTAAACTTGATTAGGGTTTTGGTATTAAACTGAATTTAACTGAAGTTTAACATGGTTTAGTTAGGTCTAATTGGTGTCATAGACTTAATTAAGGTTTATCGTATTAAACCTAATTTGGTTAAATTTAACATGGTTTAATTAGATCTAATTGGTGTCTTAGACTTAATTAGGGTTTATGGTTTTCAACCTAGTTTGATTAAGGTTTAACATGGTTTGCTAGGTCTAATTGGTGTCTTAGACCTCATTAAGGTTTATGGTATTAAACCTAATTTTTTTAAGGTTTAACATGGTTTAGTTTGCTCTAATTTGTGTCTTAGACCTAATTAGAGATTATGGTATTAAACCTAGTTTGATTAATGTTTAACATAGTTTAGTTAGGTCTAATTTGTATCTTAGACATAATTAAGGTTTATGGTATTAAAACTAATTTGATTAAGGTTTAACATTGTTTTGGTTAGGTCTAATTGGTATCTTAAACCTAATTAGGGGTTATGGAATTAACCTAGTTTGTTTAATGTTTAACATGGTTGAATTAGGTCTAATTAGTGTCTTAGACCAAATTAAGGTTTATCGTTTTAAATCTAATTTGATTAAGGTTTATCATTGTTTAGTTAGGTTTTATTGGTGTCTTAGACCTAATTAGGGTTTATCGTATCAAACCTAATTTGATTAAGGTTTAACATGGTTTAGTTAGGTCTAATAAGTGTCTTAGACCTAATTAGAGTTTATGGTGTTAAACCTAGTTTGATTAAGGTTAAACATGGTTTAATTAGGTATAATTAGTGTCATAGACTTAATTAGGGTTTATGGTGTTAAACCTAGTTTGGTTAAGGTTTAACAAGGTTTAATTAGGTCTAATTGGTGTCTTTGACTTAATTAGGGTTTATGGTGTTAAACCTAATGTGATTAATGTTTATCATGGTTTAGTTAGGTCTAATTGGTGTCTTAGACTTAATTAGGGTTTACGGTATTAAACATAATTTGATTAAGGTTTAACACAGTTTAGTTTGGTCTATTTAGTGTCTTAGACCTAGTTAGGGTTTATGGTATTAAACCTAGTTTGGTTAAGGTTTAACATGGTTTAATTATGTTTAATTGGTGTCTTAGACCTAATTAGGGTTTATGGTATTAAAAATAATTTGATTAAGGTTTAACGTGGTTTAATTAGGTCTAATTGGTGTCTTAGACCTAACTGAGGTTTATGGTATTAAACCTAATTTGGCTAAGGTTTAGCATGGTTTAATTAGGTCTTATTGCTGTCATAGACCTAATTAGGGTTTTGTTTGAGTCTATTTGAAGTTAGACTGATAATTGACTTAGTCTAATGTGGAATGAGCTAAGTATGGTAAAAATTTGAGTCTTAAAAGATTTTTAGGGTTTTAAAAATTAATTCATATTAATAATTTTGACCTTAAAAACAAAATTGTTATTTTAAATTTTCAAAAGGCTAAGGTTTGTCATTTTAGGGTTTAATTTTGTCACCTTAAGGTTCTTAACCTATTTCCAATTTAATTTCTTAATTTATAATTTTTTATAATTATTATTAATAATAATTACAATGTTTAATAGAAATTAGGAAATCCTATCCGAGGGACATTTCCTAGCCTTAGAAAAATCTGGGGATGTACATAAGAACTTAACGGTTGATCCCACAAATTTTCATATTTTTCTGATTAATAAATAATTTTTAATAATTAAATTACTCCAGAGAGTATTTAATTAATTTAAAATTTAATATAACTCCTTAATTCTTGATTTCATTTCCACATTATTCCTGTCATTATCCTTAATTCAAAGGTATTTTTATTACATTTTTGTGATTATTATTTATCAAGATATGGATATTTAAATAGTTTAAGGTTAATATGGATTTAATTAATTCTTTATTAGCCAGAAATAACCAGATGGTGCTGTGTGTCCACGGATGAGTCGAAGCACAACTGATCCGCTGTGAGATTTAGAACACAGGATCAGTTGGGATTAAATTAGAGTCGTCTATTTCAAAATACGAAAATGGATGACATCTGTTCGTCTCCTTCTGTCTGGTCTAACCTGTAAGACGTTCATAGTTTAGGGATAAAATCTCGCTCGATTCTTGATGTATTTGAGTGATTTTTGTTACCATAGTTTCATCTAAAGAGGGCAAACCATCCAAACGGTGATGTTAGGGTTGTGAATTGTTTTGTTTTACAAAGTATCAAACCCGAGCTCTATTTGAGTCCAAAGAACCATGCCTAGGCCTATGTTGATGAAACTTCAATTAAATTGGTTCTATAGCTTCGCCTTGATCTCAGAGGGCTTGTCCCTAACTTAAGTTGAGGTGAAATTAGGGTTAGATATGAGTTCAATTAAAGTGAGTCATGGTTTGGAAAATGAAAGTGGAGCGGTAGGTTAGAGCATATTGGAAGGGTCAATTTCGATTGGGCTTTTCTTCGTAAGGCTCTAGGAAGCTTTTAGAAGATTTAATTTGAAGTTTTAAGAAACTTCATTTCAAACCTGAAAATTATTCTGATATTGGGTAGATAAATTGGAAGAGAACATTGGGTTTCAAGACCTAATTCTATGGGGATCAACTGCTTAGGTCCTGGGAAAGAAGTTTGATTTAGAATGGTTCAAGTGTTTTAGCTTGTATGTTGGCCTATTCTCCTATGAAGGCTCATTGGTTAGCTTATTTATAGGCTTGTGGGAGTCATGGGTAAGCCCAAATCTGCTTCGGTTCACTTAGGGAAGGTGTTAGCAGCTTAATGATGGCCTAGGGATAAGATTTGAGCTGGGAGATAAGGATAATTGAACCTTCCAAGATTAATAGATGTTGGGTTCAACCATCATAAAATCTTGGTTCATACTTTGGCTTTCTTTCTTTGGCTCATCCATAATTTAGTTAAGGCTTCTCAAGATGATTTGAATTAGCCTCCCACCTATGAGCTTCGTGACTCACTCAATAGTTGGAGATGAGATGACACATAAGCACTCTTTCCTCCGTTTCCATGATATGTCATAATGAAGCTAATCATGATGAAGATGATGAATTGGCTAAGTCTTCTTTTCCGTTGGATTAGGATGGAGGTGCTCTCCACCTATGCATCTAAGTCACACCACAATTTTGAGAGGGGATGACACAAATACCTTACCATTATGATGGTGTCATGATAACTCTTAACCTTAGTTAAAGGTGATGATTTATGGGTTGGTTAATGTGTTAACCATGCTATGGGTCATGGGTAAACTATTATTAACACCCCATAAGTTAAATTTAATTTTAAAAATCAATTATTGTGTTTTTATGTCATGAATGATGTCACAGGTTTAAAATTAATTTAGGGTTATTTACTTATAATTCCATTTAATAAATTATGTAGTTAATTAAAAATTTAGGAAATTATAATATTAACCCACAAATTAGTCAAAATAATTTTGGAAGTCAATCTTTTGATTAATTTTATTGATTTGGTTCAAAATTAAAAATTTTGACCAAAGTTGACCAAAGTTGACCAGAGTTGACCAGAGTTGACTAGGGTTGACCAAGATTGACCCAGATTGACCAAAGTTAACCTTTCTATTCCTTGGCATGGTTAGGTTAGCCATAAGGTCTTTTGGGTTTGATGGTATGGCCTGATATGGTCATGTTTGACCAACGTTGACTGATTTTGGTATTTGGTTTGACTTGATAGCTAATGTGATGGTCATTAGGTCTTAGATTGACCATATTGACCAATTAATTTGACCATTTGGCTCAAGGGTTGACTAGTTTGGTCAATGTGATGGTCATTGCGTCATGGATTGACCATTTTGACCTAATTTGACCATTAGGGTCAAGGGTTGACTAGTTTGGTTAATGTGGTGATCATTGGGTCATGTATTGAACATTTTGACTTAATTTGACCATTTGGGTCAAGGGTTGACCAGTTTGGTTAATGTGGTGATCATTGGGTCACAGATTGACCATTTTGACTTAATTTGACCAGTTGGGTCAAGGGTTGACCAGTTTGGTCAATGTGGTGGTCATTAGGTTATGGATTGACCATTTTAACTAAATTTGACCCTTTGGGTCAAGGGTTGACCAGTTTGGTCAATGTGGTGGTCATTGGGTCATGGATTGACCATTTTGACCAAATTTGACCATTTGGGTTAAGATTTGATCAGTTTGGTCAATGTGATGGTCATTGGTTCATGGATTGATCATTTTGACCAAATTTGACCATTTGGGTCAAGGGTTGACCATTTTGGTCAATGTGATGGTCATTGGGTCATGAAGTGACCATTTTGACCTAATTTGACCATTTTGGTCAAGGGTTGACCAGTTTGGTTAATGTGATCCTCATTGAGGCATGGATTGACCAATTTGACAGAATTTGACCATTTGGGTCAAGGGTTGACCAGTTCTTAAATGTGGTGGTCATTGGGTCATGGATTGACCATTTTGACCATTTGGGTAAAGGTTTAACCAGTTTGGTCAAGTGTTGATCAGATCAGGGTTCATCATTGCTGATTTGATCATTTTAGGATGTTTTTAAGATTTGCGTTAAATAGTCTTCATTAGGGTTTTACCTTAGACATTAGGGTTTAGTGACCATTGGCAAGGTTTAGGAGGTAAATATTGGTAGACTTCCTTTCTCAAGATGATTTATAAATGATCCTCACAAAATTGAGGTCAACAAATACCACGAGCACTTTTTTGGTCTTTTGGATGTTTTGAAGGACAATTGAACTTATTATGTTTTGATGAAGAAAATAATTCTTAAATCCTTTAAGGATCCACCAAGTTATGCCTCGAGATATGTCAATTCACCTAAATCAAGAGAAATGCCCTAAGTACTTATCCTATATTTACAACCCAATGCTTAAGGACTCGAGTCCTCTCTAAGGTATTTAAGTCCTTGTGAACAACTGGTGATATTTGTTTTTGCCACATATGGATCATGAACTGGTATAAGTCTGAGGTCTAGGTGGCTAGGGCAATGATGATAATGCTAATGTGTGCTAAAATGAGGGATACGATACGATGTGGGAGTTTTAGAATGTATCTCCTACCTCAAGGACCTTCAATAAGAGAGAGGAAAGGACCGATTATACTATTCATAGACTATTGATCGTATTTTTTCCCTCGATGCTCTTAGGTTGTTAGCAGTCTTAACATGATTAGTGTGACTAGCCTGTGGACTACACTATTTCACAAAGCTAAAATAAGAGTTCTTTCTTTTGATAAAATAAACTTGGCATGAATAATTTCAAATGAAAATTAAAGAATTTTAATGAAAATTTATAAAGGTCCATGGTTAGTCACTTGGACAAAGGTTAGAATTGCCCACTGTTGATCGTCAGATTGGTTGTTCTTACCCAAAGTGAGAAAGAACACAGTCCAGCTCTAAGCCCCCACCTTTACTGATGTGTTGTACCTAGTCCGTGTCTTTTATATGTGACTACGGGTTTACTTGATTATGTTTCTTGCGACACACTTTTCAACTTTTTCCGTACTGGATTTTTCTGCTTCTTGTTGACCTCACTTTTGTTGAGGTCTAGTCTTTCATTAGAAGAACCTTGGATCTAGCCATAGGACTTTTTTGGTGACTATCTTAGAAGACTAGTAGTACAACCCTCCCCTCCTTAGAAATTCAAAATGCTTCTTTGCTTCACTTGGAGTTTCATATGCTTAAGGCTAACCTTTAGCTCTTAATATGATGAGGCTAAGCATAAGGAAGCTCAAGGGGAGTCCCTTATAAGATGGTTTAGCCTTAGGGTAAACCTTGGGTGTTTTGGTCTTGGTTAAGCTTGATCACACACTTACACATACACTACACTTACACTCACTACCCCAAACCCTAAACTAAACTTCCTCAATGTTGATCTCCTATTCTTTTAGAAACTCATGTGGGTGGTTCCCCAAACTCTTAGCCCTAGGCTAGGACCAACACATGGAGGATCCAAAATGAGATTTCCTTTGGTCTCATGGCTGAAGTAAGTTGACATTCTTAATTGGCACAAAATTTTACCAAATTCCAACATTGACCCTCTTAGCCCTTAAACTCCACCAAATTACCCAAATACCCATAAACCCTAAATTTGACCAGAAATCCCAAAATTACCCACATTCCCAAATTCTCACCAAAAATCATTCTAAAAGGTTCTTCACCACCCAAATTGACCAAACTACACCAAATTCACCAAAATTCTGAAATACCCCAAAATACTTAAAATGACAAAAATGCCTCAAATTCCAAAAATTCCCAAAATTTTCAAAATCATTCCAAATAATCCTAAAATCAATTTGAACCACGTCTTTGAGCCTAATTTGACCAAATTAACCTATTTTAACCAAAATCTCTAAATTTCCCCTAAAGACCCAAAATGCCAAAAATACCCCCAGTTTCCACCAAATTAGCCTTAATCTCTCCCAATGTCAATTTCAAATCAAATTTCATCATGTCAAATCTCAATCTAAACCAAATCCATGTCCAATTAAACCAATTTCTAAACCCATTTTCAACCAAAATCAAAACGGCCCAATTTTGACCATATGACCATATTCCTCCAAATTGAACCCCATAGCCAAGTCAACTTTCCCAAAATTGAATTCTAAAATCTATATGGCATCCTTGTCATCCAAATTGAACCATCAATTGGACCATAGAAAAACTCTAGCTTAACCCAAACCCAAGCCTCACCCAAAGTTCCCAAAATTGGCCATATGATCAAATTTCACTAAATTGACCTTCCAAATTAATTCAAAATCACCCCAATCCTTTTTTAAAAACTTCATGACAATCAATCAGAATAAGTTCCTCAATCATTTGAAACAAACCGAAGCTTAAACCCAACCTAGATCCAACTTTGACACAAACCCCCAATGTTGAACCAAAGACCCAAGCTCACCCAAATCAAGCTAAACTGACCAATAAAAGCCCACCACTGCCAACATTGGGACCCTAGCGACTAATCTAGATCCCCTTAGCCCAACCTAGTGAGGTAATTGATATACCTAAAATATATAGTGTTTTTAAGAACATTTTTATACCTATTTTTTATAATATTACACTTTAATGGAAGGTATTTTTGTGTTTTTCTTGAATGTATGATTAAAATGAGTGATTATGATGAAACGAGAAATAAAGGATCAAATTTGGAGCAAAAATTGAAAGATGTGCAAATTTGGCCTCTAGAGCCTAAGCGTCGGATGGCTGGCGCATAGGCGCCACAGTTAAGATGATGAATCTTATTTGATTTTGACACGAATTTGAAAGGGTTTTTGAAGCATCCTTTGGTTTACACTTCACTAACTTCCCATCTGTGCCAAAGGTCATTTAAAATTTGAATGGATGGATGCATTCTTGGTGGATACATTGAATCTGGACATATTTTGAAGAGACACAAAGGCACCTTTTGGAAAAATTTAAAAAGAAGACTTGAAGATTAGAAAAATGGTTGTTGTTGGAGGGTGTGATTAGTGTTAAGAGTTAAGTTTATGTTAGAGAGTTGTTGAGAGTACACCTTTCCACTTCACCACTTTTATTATCTATTGCATCCAGTTTTTATTATGAGTAGAATAGAGATTTGGAGTCTACAGATTTAGGTTCCAACCTCTATTGTGTCTTATAAAGGGAAAGCAAAGTTTCAAAGGAACTTCAAGAGTCTTGTGGAGAGGATTTTCAGATAAGCGTTTAACTTTATTTTACATTTGGTTTTAAAGTAAAACTTGTTGTGTTTTCACTATGATGTCTACTTTCAAATCAAGTTTTGATTGTGTTTTCTCCTTGGATTCTGAGTAGTTTTATTTATCTTTTTCCTTTTAAATGATGAAGTAATTAAACTATGGAAGGAAGTTGTGTGAAGTATAAGATTTCAATGTTGGAAGAAGTTGTGATGATTCACTACTTGCACTTCATTTAATTCTTGATTTGACCAATTAAGATGTTAAAATTTGTTGGGAGATTTTATAAGATCCATTACGGTATTATCTCAATCAACAATTGGAAAGAATCACATGCACTTGTATGGATGAGAATTGTAGTCCATATGTTTAGGTGCAAATAAATAGGAAGATATGCTTATAAGGGGGAGTAAAATTAGAGGACTTTAGAGTGACAGGCTAAAGCCCCCTATTTTGGTATGATGTGAAAATTTTTTCTATGAGATGTTAGCCCCAAGGTGGAGGGAATCAAGGGAACTCTAGAGTGAGAACTAATATCTTCCATTCTAACCCATCTACAAGATTTCAAATCATCAAATTAATCAATGTTTTTTATAAAACCAAGTAAAGGGAAAGAAGATAATTTCTTCTATTTGGCACAACACATTTTAGATACTACCATAACGAAATTCCATAATTATTACTGAATCATTGAAAGAGGAAAAAGATATTTTATTCGCATTTGCTTTCATAGTATTTATAGTTGTGTTAATTTTGATTGTTTGCTCTACTTTTTATTTAGAAAATACCAAAAACAAATTTGAAAATTTTATACCTTAAAACATACTTTAAAAAATCATTTTAAAAAGTAAAACATTGTTTTTTGTATTTCTTTAAAATTTTAGACATATTCCTGTGGGTTCGATATCTCTGGCCTTAATCAAAAAGTCTTATATTACTTGATAAACAATAAGTATACTTGCGTGGTATCCTATATTATAAATAATTAAAAGTACAATTTCATATCTAAAATGTAAAGGTAAAAATTCGGGGATCAAGTTTTCAGTGCCGTTGTCGGGGAATTAATTAAAATTTTATTTAAAGAAAATTCAAGAAAAATTAAGTTTTTACTTTTCATTGTTTTAGTTAATGTGTTTTATTTTATTTTGTTAATTTTGTATGCATAGTTCAGATTCTGAGGGACTTGTGCCTTACGATTTTGAACTAAAGAGAACTATCAGAAAATTAAAAATTCAAAAAAGATAAAAATATTCAAGAAATGGCAAATCAAGATCATCAAAATGTTGAAATCCATCAAGAATTTAGACCTTTAAGAGATTATGCTAACCCTACAGTGGATGAACTTCATGGTAGTATTCAACACCCTACTGTAGCTGCTAATTCATTTGAACTTAAACCTGCTATTATCCAAATGGTATCTAATAATCAGTTTAGGGGAGCACTAATTGAAGATCCTAATTTACATCTTGCCAATTTTCTAGAATTGTGCGCTACTTTTAAATACGATGGTGTTTAGGATGATGCTATTAGACTTAGACTTTTTCCTTTTGCACTGAGGGATAAAGCTAATATTTGGTTAAATTTGTTAGCACCTGGATCTATCAGAACATGGGGTGATTTAGCATAAAAATTCCTTGCTAAATATTTTCCACCATCGAAGACTGCGAAGCTTAGAAATGATATCACATCTTTTTGTCAGTTTGAAGGGGAATCTATATATGAAGCATGTGAATGTTTTAATGATCTCTTAAGAAAGTGCTCGCATCATTCAATACCAGATTGGTTAATAATTCAGACCTTTTATAATGGATTAGTTAGATCTCTTAGATCTATTATCGATGCCGCCGTTGGTGGTTCATTGATGTCTAAACAGTTTGCTGATGCTTATGCTTTAGTTGAAGAAATGACTACTAATAATTTTCAATGGCCTTCTGAAAGGTTAAATCCTAAAAAGGTAGCCAACATTAATGAAAATGATGCTTTTGCAATGCTAGCAAATCACTTTGCTGCAATTTCAAGGAAGATAGACCAATTTGGGATGAATTTTTCTCGGCCAACTTCCATGATTGAAGAAAATTCATTAGGCCAAACGGTTGATTCTCAAACTTAACCAAAAACTTTCAATGCTATAAGTAAGCTTAATAACCCATATTCCAATTATTATAACCCAAGTTGGAAAAACCATCCAAACTTTTACTGGAATACCAATAATCAAGGTGGTAGTATTCAACAATGAGGAAACAACTAAGTAAACCCATTGGGAAACTAGAACAACCAAGGGAATAATAATTATAGAACAACCTATTCTCTAGAATTTAAGAATAATTCGCAATTTAAGGAGAAAAAGTTGTCTATAGAAGAAGTGGTTTTACAAATGAGAAATCAATTGTAAAGTCAAGGAGATATAATCAGAAATATTGAAAATTAATTGGGACAATTTGCCAATTCATTAAGTAATAGATCCCATAGAACACTTCCTAGTAATACTAAAGTAAATCCAAGAGACAAAACTAAAGAGTAAGTACAAGCTATTCATTTGAGAAGTGAAAGAGAGTTGGAAGGTAGAGTTCAAAAAGAGACTGAAGCAGAAAAAGAAGAAATTGAAAATCCAAAAGTTGACGCTCCGAAAGGTTTGGAAAAACCTATTTCTCCTCCTAAGGTTTATTTAGAAAAGCCACCACTTCCATTTCCTCAGAGACTTTGACAATAAAAATTAGATAAGCAATTTTTAAAATTCTCGGAGATATTTAAGAAGCTTACAATCAACATTCCATTTGCTGAAGTCTTAGAACAAATGCCAAGCTATGTGAAATTTATAAAGGATATTCTCAACAGAAAGAGGATGTTTGAAGATAATGAGACTGTTGCCTTTAGTGAAGAGTGCAGTTCAATAATTCCGAAAAAGCTTCCTCAAAAGCTTAAAGATCCTGGAAGTTTCACAATTCCATGTGCAATTAGAGACAGATTTTATGGAAAAGCTTTATGTGATTTGGGTTCAAGCATTAACCTTATGTCGCTATTAATATTCAAAAGATTGGGATTAGGAGAAATAACACCTACCACTATAACTTTGAAAATAGTTGATTGTTCGATCACACATCCTAAAGAAGTTATAGAGGATGTTTTGGTGAAAGTGAATCAATTTATTTTTCTGTTGATTTCATTATGTTGGATATGGAGGAAGATAAAGAGCTACACATAATTTTAGGGAGACCTTTCCTAGCCACAGGCAGAGCGATGATAGATGTGCAAAAGGGGAATTAATGATGCAAGTTAATGATCAAACTGTTACATTCAATATTTTAAAACCAATGAAATATCCTACAAAAGGTAAAGATGATGATGTTATAGGATAGATGTTATCAAATATTTGAGTGAATGTCATTTCAAGTCAACTTATGAAAAGAAATCTGAAAGTAAATAATTGGAACACAAGCAAGAAGAGGAATTACAAGATTCTAAAGATTTTCATGAGGAAGATTTAAATTATGTTCACGAAAATGTTGAAATTTTGGACATGACTGAAAAAGATTATTCTCTTGGTCCATCAATTGAAAAATCTCCTGAACTTGATTTAAAGATGCTTCCTAATCATTTAAAGTATGCCTTTTTAGGTGATTCCTCATCTTTGCTAGTTATAATTTCCTCTCAATTAACTGAAAGAGAAGAAGAGAATTTGCTTAAAATTTTAAAGAAATATAAGAAAGCCTTTGGAAGGACAACAACTGATATTAAGAGAATCAGTCCTTTAATTTGTATGCATAGAATCCTTAGGGAGGATAACTGCAAACCTCGGGCTGATCCTCAAAGGAGACTAATTCCTATCATGAATGAAGTTGTTAAGAAAGAAATTTTAAAGTGGTTGGATGTAGGAATTATCTACCCTATTTCAGATAGTGCATGGATTAGTCCTACTCACTGTGTTCCTAAGAAAGGAGTTACTGTGACTGTTAATGAAAAGAATGAAATAATACCAGTAAGATAAGTTACAAGATGACTAATATGCATTGATTATAGAAAATTAAACCTGGCCACCAGGAAAGATCATTTTCCAGTTCCATTTCTAGATCAGATGTTGGATAGACTGGCTAAGCATAAATACTTTTATTTTTTGGATGGATATAATGATTACCACCAAATTCAAATTGCTCCTGAGGATCAAGAGAAAACAACGTTTACCAGTTCTTATGGTACATTTGCTTTTATAAGAATGCCCTTTGGTTTATGTAATGCCCCAGCTACATTTCAGAGATGTATGATGACAATTTTCTGTGATTTAATAGAAAAGGAATTGAAGCTTTTATGGATGAATTTTCAGTGTTTTAAGTTTCATTTGAATCATGTTTAGAACATCTATCTAAAGTTCTGAAACACTGTGAAGAAGCTAATTTGGTTCTTAACTGGGAGAAATGTCAATTTGTGGTATCAGAAGGAATTATTTTGGGACATCGTATATCAGAAAATGGTATGGAAGTAGATCCTGCAAAAATTGAAGTGATCTCTAATTTACCTTGTCCCACTAATGTAAGGAGAATTAGAAGTTTTCTGGGACATGCTGGATTTTACAGACGTTATATGAAAGACTTTTCAAAATTTCAAAGCCTTTATGCCGTTTACTGGAAAAAGATGTAATTTTTAACTTTGATGATGATTTTCTAAAACTTTTGAAACATTAAAAGAAACATTAATCACTGTACCTATTATAGTTTCACCTAATTAAAAAAAAATCTTTTGAAATATTGTGTGATGCTAGTGATTATGTTATTGGAGCTGTTTTAGGTCAAAAATATGGCAAAATTTTCAGAGTGATTTACTATGCTAGTAAAACTCTTAATGAAGCTCAAGTTAATTATAACACTACTGAGAAAGAGTTATTATCTATAGTGTTTACCTTTAATAAATTCAGATCATGTTTAATTGGAATTAAATGTGTGGTGCATACTGATCATTCTGCTATTAAGTATTTAATGAAGAAAAAGGATGCAAACCCAAGATTAATTAGATGGATTCTTTTTTTGTAAGAATTTAATTTCGAGATAGTAGATGGAAGGGTGCTGATAATTAAATTGCTGATCACTTATCCAGGCTTAAAACTAAAAAATTTCTCTGTGATGCTGAAGAAATTAATGAAAATTTTCCTGATGAAAAATTGTTCGTTGTTAATGAGTGGTGTGTTCCGTGGTATGCCGACATTGTAAACTTTGTTGTCAGTGATATTTGACCCTATTGTTTTTCATACTAGGAGAGGAAGATATTTATATATGAAGCTAAGACTTATTTTTGGAATGACCCATTTTTACATAAACATTGAAAGGATTTGATCATTCGAAGATGTGTGCCCTTAGAAGAAACTTATGAAATTATTCAAAAATGTCATAATTCTAATTATGGGCGACATTTTGAAGTTGATAAAACTACATATAAAATCTTACAATATGGATTTATTGGACTACAATTTTTAAGGATGTTAATGTTTATATTAAAAATTGTGATCAATGTCAACCTATAGGAAATATTTCTATAAGAAATGAGATGCCCCTCAATTATATGTTGGAAGTTGAAATATTTGACGTTTGAGGATTAGATTTCATGGGACCATTTATACCATCTTTCAGAAATAAATAAATTTTGATAGCAGTAGATTATGTATCTGAATGGATAGAAGCTGTTATTTACCTCGATATGATGCTCAAAGTGTTGCAAAGTTTTTAAAAAAGAATATATTTTGCAGATTTGGAATACCAAGAGTAATCATAACTGATGGGGAAGTCATTTTAGAAATGTGATTATGGAGAAATTAGTAAAGAAATACCATATTAACTATCACATTGCTACTGCTTATCATCTGCAGACAAGTGGTTTGGTTGAATTATCCAATTATGAAATTTAAAGAATATTGGAAAAGACTGTTAATCCAAATAGAAAGGATTGGTCAATCAAATTAGATTATGCTTTGTGGGCCTATAGGACTGCCTACAGAACTCCTATAGTAATGTCCCCATATATGTTAATTTTTCGAAAAAGCTTGTCATTTACCAGTTGAACTTGAGCATAAAGCATATTAGGCTATTAAAGAGTTCAATTTCAATTTAAAATATGATGGAGAAAATAGATTGTTACAATTAAATGAGCTTGAAGTGATAAGGAATGAATCTTTTGAAAATGCTAAGATTTATAAAGAAAAGATGAAGTTGTTGCATGATCGGAAGATTTTTACTAAGAATCTTGATCCAAGGAAAAATGTTTTACTATATAATGCTAAATTAAGAATTTTTGCCGGGAAACCTAAGTCCAGGTGGACAGGACCATTTGTTGTGATAAAAGTTTATTCATTTAGTGTTGTGGATATTTAAGATCCTAAGACTGGAAAAATATTTAAAGTGAGCGGTCATAGACTTAAACCTTACTTTTTAGTCTAACAATCTAAACTTGATGAGAATCTGATGTTGGTTCACTCAGAATAAGCTCTGGGTATGTCGGGTTGATGACGTTAAACCAAGCGCTTTGTGGGAGGCAACCCATATTTATCAAAGTGCTTTGTTTTATGTTTGTTTTGTGTGCTTTTATTTGGTTTAATTTAATAAATATGGTCACATTTCGGAGTTTTTTATGTTATAGTGGTGTTTATTTGACCTTATTTAATGACTTAAAGGAATCAGAATGAAAATTTTGACGTTTAACAGAATTGTGCAAAAATGTGCACTGGCGGCTATGCGCCACTGGTTGGCTCACAGGCGCCACAGATATAAAAACGTGAAAAATGAGGTTCTAGAAGTCAAAATCGCGGGTGAGTAGTTTTTGGAGTTATTAAGGAGTTTTAACAGTTTTGTGCCTTCCTAAGTTTATAAAAAAGGCTATGAAATTATGAAATACTTGCCCCAGTTTTTATTTTCATTCCCGAGTCTTCTGAAAGAGTATTTTGAGTGCAAAAATGTCTTCTGGTAGAGTGAAGTTAAGAAGAAAGAGAAATCCAATAAGAAGAAGTTTATTTTGATAGTGCGCAAGAGTTATATAATGGATTTCTGGCTGTGGGTATCTAAGGAATAGCAGAAAGAATTACGAAGATCGAGGCTGATGTGAAGTTTATTGATCCAAGGTAAATGAAATTAATACTCATTTAGTGCACATTGGATTGCAACTCAAAATGTAATTCAGTCTTACAAGTCATGTGCATGAAGCAAATAGAGCGATGTATCTAAAGAACAAATGGATGGAAGAAGAAGATGTAAGAGCTTTTAATCATCGCCCGTTTTATCAGATTTACATTCCAGATTGTTCAAATGGAACTAATGGTGGTTCTGGATATATTCCTTCTCATGGAGATTGGAATTAAATTATGTGTGATTTTATGGTTTGATTATATGTGTTTAGTGTTTTAAGTGTGATTTTAGTTAAAGTTTGTGTTTGTTGCACTTTACATATGTTTGTTACACCTCAATGATGTAAGTTTGTGTTTAATTAAATGTGTTTGAACTTATGTATTTGGGAATTTCATCCAAAGTGTTTGGATAGAAATTTGTAGTTTGTATTAAATGTGTTTTAATATTTAATGAAATATAAGTTTTTGTTTGTGTGAAATTTGTGTGGAATCATTGGAAATTAAAGTGTACTTTTGGAGTTTTAGAAGAGTTTATGGGGAGAAATAAATATTTAAAGTGATTAAAGGTGATTAACTCAAATTTTTGGTGGAATTAACTTAATTGTGAAAATTTGGGCACTGGCACCTAATAGCCAAACTGACGGCAAATAAGCGCCAGATTTCGCGGCTAAGCGTCGTATGCCTTGCGCATAGGCGCCGGTTCACGAAAATCAAATTTTAGCAGTTAAAAACCCAAAATTTACCATTTTTAACATCCCCTCACCTTCAACCTCTTGGTTTCATGAAATAGGAGCCTAAGGCATCAATATTTGGATCATTTTAGAGCCGATTTCGTTGAAATTTGTTGGGTTTGAGTTCCTTAAAGTATGATCACTACTCCTAAGTAAGAATTTTGATTTTTACCATGTATTTTGAGTACATTATTGAAAAATTTAAAAATCACTATTCATGGTGAAAATTTGAGAAAAGCATGAGAAATTGCTTGGATTTAGTGGAGTTTGTCTTTCGAAGTTGAGTTAACAAGTTTAGTTTAAATTTGAAATTTATGGTGAATTTTTTGTGAAATTTTAAAGATAGCTCCAAAGTCAAAACGCTCGAAAGGAAAAGAAAAATTTGATTCCGATAAATTTTTCAGTGCTAAAGCTGAGAATCGTTACGTCGATGCACTCGTATAACGGAATATGATTCTAGAGCTAGTTTTTAGTAAGCTAGGAGGAAAAATTACGGAAATGATTGCTAGAAGGAATTGGGAAAGATACTATTGCTTCTTCACTGTTACAGTTGTTTCTGTTTTTAGAGAGTTCTATGCTAACTTGCCAGAAGCATAAGACAATTTGATGATGGATAGGGGGCAACAAGTGGTTTTTCATCTGCGGTTAATACTTTTTATCGATTACCTCCTGCAATGTTTTGTTTTTATGCAAATTTTCATCCTTCTGAGGGAGAGTTAGATGAGATTATTGCCTTTCTTACTCATGGAAGAGGTTTATGGAAGATTATAAATGATAGAAGAGTGAATTTTTAAGCCTCTAAGTTTAATGCCACTTCAAAGGCATGGCATTACTTTATCTCATCTAAGCTTATTACTTCAAGTAATGTCAGTGAAGTTACAAGGGAGAGAGCTATTTTGAACCATTGAATTTAGTAGGGAAGTCCTTTAGATATTTGGGCTAATATTTTTATTATATTCTGAACTGTGCCAGAGCTGCTACTAGGTATGGAATTTCCATCTCTGATGTATTCACTTTTTGAGCAGTTTGGTGTCAAGTCTGAAACATGGGAAGAGGTTCTTTAGCCCCTTAGACCTATTATCAGTGTAAATGTGAACACTTACACTTTAAATTCAGTATTTGGCTGGAAAGGAGGATCTATTAGAGCTTCTAGTGCTTCTTCTTCTGCTGATTCTACTTCTCGTGCTTCTACTTCACATGCATCATCTTCCAAAGATTCACAAACTGGATTATTACAAAAGATTTTGAAGAAGGTGAGTCTTACCAGAGAGCATGTTAGAGATATGAATTGTAAGATTGAAAATATTGAAAGCTATATTGTAAAACATGATGAATACGAGGAAAATTATCAGCAGTGCATGGACAGAGTGATTAGAGGAGATCACAGTGCTGAGATGCCCCCTCATCCTTTTTATATACCTTATGTGTCGTCCAGAGACTAGAATGAAGATGATGATGATGAGGATGATGATTAGGACTGTTGTGTTGAGTTTGTGATGTTATGTGATTTTCTTATGTGTTTTGATGCTTTTATTTAATGTTTTCATATGTGATGTGATGTATTTTGCTATGGACTCTGATGTTGTTTAGATTATAGTTGGACTATTTCTATTATACACATTCAGATGCTTATGTGTTGGATCGAAGGTTTATAATGTAATATGTGATGTGTTTATGGTAGTAAATGTTTTTATGTGTTTTTAGTGTTTAAGTTTTTAGTAGTGTCTAATTTAATTCCTATAAATATTAGAAAAATTTAGAACACTATTAGAAACCACTATTTATATAGCATGTTTAAACTTTTCAAAAATTGCTACCATTTATTTTCTAGTATGTTGTGATTTCTGTTGGTGTGTATTTGTTTTGAAAACCATCACTATTGTAGAAGTCCTTTGAAAATTTGAAATTTCTATTTTATGAAAAACTAAATTTGATTTCTTTTTACTTCTTGTTTTTAAACTGTTATACTTGCATATTTAGATTATTAAAATTCCTGCAAGCATGTTATTCTAGTTTTTAATTCTTACCCATGTATCATTTTTATGCTTAAATGTTTTATCCTAGCTAAAACAAAATTTAAGTTTGGGGGGAATTTAAAAATAATCTTTTAAAAACTAAAATTTTATTTGTTCTCAAGAATACTTAAATAAAATTTGATTTTTGATTGAATACAATTAAGAAGTTATATTAGGGAAGCAAAATTTTGAATATAGAAATGAGTAAGAGAATTTAGTTAAAATTTATAGTATTGATGAAAAAGTTAAAGTTAAAATTTACTTAGTAAAGAATTGTTAAACATAGTTAAACTATCTTTTGTAAGAAGTGTTGTATTTTTGGATAAATAAATAATTGAATTTTTATTTTTCAAAGCTTAAATTTCTTTTATTGAGAAATCATTTTGAACACTATTATTATGATGTTTAAGTGAAAGATATATATTAGACCTTTGTTTTAAATGAAAGAGTGGAATTCAAAATCATTCAAGGCTTATCCAGATGCAGTAATCCTTGCCTTATAAAAAAAAGGAAGAAAAGAAAAAAGAAAAGAATAGAGAGAAAAAAAAAAGAAAAAAGAGAAAAATGGTATGTAAAAAGGAAGGAGAAGCTTGAGGAATTAAGGGCCTAATCAAAAGTTGGTTCCATACCTAAAGTTTAAAATATAAGTTTTGAGGAAATCTAAAGCTTAAGGTTGTAATATAGTAAGTAAAATTATTTCCAAATAAAAATTTTTAAGTGAGGAAGATGAAATGTTTGAATCCTATATTTTGAAAGATCTACAAGTATTTCTGAATTAGATAGAAACTAGTATTTTTCATTATCCTTTACTTAAGAATCTTCTAAACATCAAGTTGGTCTCATTTACTAAAGTTTTTTTCTAAATTGGACTATTTCATTTCTAGAACAAAATTTTGAAACCTTCATAAAGAAACTCATTTACATAATTTGCATGTTAAGATTTTCTATGTGATTAAGTGTCACTTAAGGATAAGTAACATTTTAAGTTTAGGGGGTTTTGATATACCTAAAATATATAGTATTATTAAGCACATTTTTATTCCTATTTTTGATGATATTGCACTTTAATAGAAGTTATTTTTGTGTTTTTCATGTAGGTATGATTAAAATGAGTGATTAAGATGAAAGAAGAAATAAAGGATCAAATTTGGAGTACAAAATTGAAAGACGTGCAAATTTGGCCTCTGGCACCTAAGCGCCATACGGCTGGCGCATAGGCGCCATAGTTAAGGTGACGAATTTTATTTAATTTTGGCGTGAATTTGAAGTGTTTTTTTAAGCATCCTCTGGACATATTTTAAAGAGACGCCAAAGCACCTTTTAGAAAATTTAAAAAAAATACTTGAAAATAAAAAAATGGTTGTTGTTGGAGGGTGTGCTTAGTGTTAAGAGTCAAGTATATGTTAGAGAGTTATTGAGAATACAACTTTCCACTTCACCACTTTTATTATCAATTGTATCTAGTTTTTTATTAAGAGTAGAATGGAGATTTGGAGTCTACAGAGTTGGGCGCCAACCTCTATTATGTCTTGTAAAGGGAAAGCAAAGTTTCAAAGGAACTTCAAGAGTCATGTGGAGAGAAGTTTCATATTAGTGTTTAACTTTATTTTACATTTAGTTTTAAAGTAAAACTTGTTGTGTTTTGACTATGATTTCTACTTTAAAATCAAGTTGTGATTGTGTTTTCTCCATGGATTCTGAGTAGTATTCTTGATCTTTTTCCTTTTAAATGATGAAGTAAGTAAATTATGGAAGGAAGTTGTGTAAAGTATAAGATTTCAATGTTGGAAGAAGTTGTGATGATTCACTACTATGCACTTCATTTACTTCTTAATTTGGCCAATTAAGATGTTAAAATTTGTTGGGAGATTATGTAAGATCCATTGCGGTATTGTCTTAATCAACAATTGGAAAGAATCACATGCAATTGTATGGATGAGAATTGTAGTCCATATGGTTGGGTGCAAATAAATAGGAAGATATGCTTATAATGGGGAGTAAAATTAGAGGACTTTAGAGAGACAGGCTAAAGCCCCCTAATTTGTTTTGATGTGAAAAAATTTGTTATGAGATGTTAGCCCCCAGGTGGAGGGAATCGAGTGAACTCTAGAGTGAGAGCTAGTATCTTCTATGCCTAACCCATCTACAAGATTTCAAATCATCAAATTAACCAATGTTCTTTATAGAACTAAGTAAGGGTAAAAAATATAATTGCTTCTATTTGGCACAACATAGTTTAGATACTTTCACAACGAAATTCCATAATTATTACTGTTGACCTCATTTTTGATGAGGTCTTCTCTTCCCTCTTTAGTGTTTAGGATCTAGCCTTAGGCTTTTCCTTTGACTATCTTAGAGGACTAGAATTGGGACCCATCCCTTAGAAATTTGAACCACTTCTTGCCTCCCTGCAAACCCCACAAGCTTGATTGTAGACCCCTAATCACCTAGAGGGTTGAAATCAAATGTGAAGGTTTAAAGGATGAGTTCCCTATAGGACTCTTTGGCCTTAGGACCACCCTAGGTGGCTTGATTCAGTGAGGGTTAACTTACACACTCACTACACTCACACTCTACACTCTCACACACACAACCCAGATCCTAAAACCACACCCATACCCAACTTGACTCCTTGACTCATGTAGGTAATTAATATGGATGGACCTTAACCCCTAAGCCCCTGGCTAAGAGGGTTAGGAACAACATAGTGAATGCCTCAAATGAGTCCTCTCATGGCTCATATAGGCTTAACATGGCTTCATGGCTCAACCAAAGTGCTTCTATTTCTCTCATATTTGATCAATCTTCTTTTTTCCAAAATTTCAATTTTTGACCCCGGGGACCCTACACCCATCAAACCTACTAAAAGCCCTTAAAAATTGCCCAAATCCTCCAAAATTTCCAAATCACCCAAAATTCCCCAAAATTAACCTTGAACATTTCCTTACCAATCAAATTGATCATCCATAGCCAAAAATACAAAAAATTCCAAAAATACCCCCCAATACCCTCCAAATACCCAAAATGCCCCTCTTAGCCAAAAAATCCAAAAATTCAGAAAATTTCCAGAAAATTCCAGAAAATCTCAAATCTTCCCAATTTCATTTTGTCCAACTACACCATGGGCCAATTTTGCCAATTTACCCCACTTCTACCAAAACCCCCAATTTAGCCCATTCTTAACCCAAGTGAACCCATTGTCAAACCAAATCTACCCAATTGACCCCAATTTTGGTCCAATTCAATTCTAAACTTCAATTTAATATTCACAATATCAATTTAGACCAAATCCAAGTCCAATTTGATTGAAATTTGAATCCAATTTCACTTTTGACCTTAAAGCCCAATTTGGACCCATGACCCAAAACTTAGCCCAAACCAAACCAATTCAACTTCAATTGACCCCAAACCTTTTCTAAACCTTCCCTAACATCCCCATAAACAAAACACTAATATAATTTGCCCAAAATTTGGACCCAAACCCCACTCAAATTCAACCCAAAACCAAAAAGCTCAATTTTGACCTAAACCCAAACCTAACCCAAATAAGCTCAAGTCCCAAAACCAAAACCCAAACAAAGTTAAAACCTCTTTGAAACACTCCCATAAACATTTCCCAACATTAATTTTACATCAATTTCAACCTTAGCCCAACATTGGCCCAAATTAGCCCAATTTGACCTACACTGGCCCATTTACCAAATGAACCCAAATTCAACCCAATTCAAACCCAAACCACCTCAAATTCATTTCAATTCACTCATGACACATCCCTAAACCAAACCCAACAATTATTTGGCCCAAAATTCAACAAAATTCCCATCCATGAATTCATTCTTAAACCTAAAGGCTCATTCCCTTAAGCCTTCCTAAAAGCCCATCCAAAATGATTTCAAAAGGCCCAAAATCCATCTTGAAGCCCACATGACAATCCTCTATCATCATCCATTTGATAAAAAATCTCCTAAGTTCTAAATCCTTGATGAAATAATTCCAAATCAAGCCATATGCCAAATCCTATCAAATCACCCCTAAATTACCAAAATTTCTAAAACCCTTTTTCATGAAATTGACCAAACTTTTTCCCAAGCCAAAGGTGAGCCATGAAGCCATTCTTGAGCCACATGCAAGCCATGTGTGTTGTTGACATATGACCATACCACATTGGGCAAAAGAGGGAGGCTTTTTCCATAACTCCTAAAAGTCATTAACCACTCCCATGATTCCCCTTAACCATTCTTAGGCCTAATCATGCTTGGATGGTGACTTGACCCTACTGATTAAGCTGAACCAAACAACTTTCTCTTCAGCCCAAGCAAGCCTTGGATGGTGAACCTAGCCCAAAACCATGGGTTGACTCATTTAGACCCAAAACTAGCCTTCCCCCATTCCATTTCAATTCAAGCCCTTTACACATGTCAAACTCCAATTGATTGCACCATTGCCAACCCCTGACTCCACTGGTCAAGATGGTGACCAGTGCCTGGCCGGCCAGCCACCAGGCTGCTGGAAAACACCATGGCCGAGAGCTCCATGTGAGCCAAAAATTCAATTCTCCCTTGTCGACTTGTCTCAACCCAAATGGACGAGCATAGCTCTTCTTCTTCTCACCGGAGCGAGCTGATCCCCGCCTTCGAAACCCCACGGGAAGCCCTCCGACCATGCCTATTTAAACACCACCTCCTCTCGGCCATGAGAGGTGCTGAACCAAAACTTACCGAAACCACCGCCAAAATCATCCCGGACCACTCTCTACACATAGAGAACTTGATCCCCACTGAAATCCCCCTGCCATTTCCTCTCTGCGAGCTCGATTTCGGAGTTCGAATCCAAGCTCAAAACCGAGGACACTTCACCACGGTGAGCCAATCTCCAAATTGATTGGTCCTACACCTTTACCGGACCAAGAGGAGAAGTTTCCCAGCAAAAGCCCCCTCACCGAGCCGGCCATTGCTCCCGGCCTCCAAGCTTTGTGATCGAGCTGTGGTCGAAATCATACCTGGACAATTCACCGGGCCAAGGGACTTCATCCGGAGCTTGCTTGGACCCGATCGAAGGTGACACAACTCTCAGATCGAAGCTTCACTTCTCTGAGCAAAGGTATGAACTCACTCTTCTTCCCGAGCTTACAGAGATTCTCCATTTAATTTGAATCAATTTCAGTGCATGTTTACCGTATGGATGTGTTCGTCTCTTCAAGATGAATACATAGAGCATAAGAACACAAAAATCCGTTGAGAATCGAGTGAGAAATTAGGGTTAGAAGGTCGACGGTCACTGGTTCGCACCAGTCGTAAACGATGTCTGGGAATCGTTGGATCGCGCGTGTATCGGATGGACGGCTCGGATCGCGTCAGATCAGAAGATGTTACATGAAAGGCGAGTCCCGGGACTGCTGAGTCAGATGGCGGCGCCGAATCAGGAGACGACGCGTGGAGCTTCGGAGCTGCCGAGGTTGACGCGGCGCCGCGTGGATTAGTAGGAAAATAGGGATTTTTCTTATTTATTAAATACCCAGAACTTCAAAAATTCATAACTTTGTGTAGAAAAATCCTAAAAATAAAATAAAAATACCCTCTTGCTCAGTGAACAGAGGAGAATAATGTGGAAAAAAAGTCAAGTAATTTCATTAAGTTTTTTATTTTTAATGATTTATTTACTCTCAGCATTGTTTTAATTCTCCATGCATATAAGAAATTCACTATGGCATGAGACCATAGGGCTCTTGAAGCCTCTGAACTTGGGAACATTCCCTGAATTTTCCAAGGTTAGAAGCCATCCCCATGAGAAGTTATTGATTTTTCAAGTTCATGTTACTGTTTTGAGTATTTTAATTCCAATAATTAGCATGTTGAGAAATAAATTCTAGAAAAATTTGGTGATGTTTCTTGTGACCAGAGGGACCTAGGAAAAATAATTTTTGAGTTAATTCACTTTGAATAACTCTAATTGGCCTAAATACCCAAAATTGAACTTTAATTAATTAGGGTTAACCATTCATCAAATTAACTTAAAAATAATTCTCCACTGTCCTCTAGGGATAGGAGAACACCACATAAAAATTTGAAACCAATTGGACTTGGTTAACCCCACCAAATGGGTTGATTAAGCCTCTTAAGCAAAAATGGGTAAAATTAAACTTTAAAAATTCATAACTCACAAAATACTTTTCAAAAATTCACAAAAATGGTTTTGGAGCCTCTTTGATATCAGAAGAACTTAGGAAAATTAAAATTGTAATTTTCTAAAAAAGTTGATTTTTAACATTATTTTAATATTTTTAATAATTAAAAAATAATAAAAACTATAAAAATATTAAAAATCACCAAAATGTCACATTTTGAATTCTAATCATTTAGGAACAAACCAAATATTTTTCTTAAGTCCCTAGGGTAAGATATTGAATTTTAAAGGCTTAATGTATTTTTTAATATTAAAAATGTATTTTCCAACTTTTTTACTAAAATAATTCTAATAAATCAAAGAAAAATCCGAAAAATATAAAATTTATTTCTATGGACTCCTTGAGGTTAGAGAGATTTAAGAAAAATATAAAATCCATTTTTCAACTTTATTTTTATTTTAAAATTAATTAATGCTCCAAAACTCAAAATAATTCTAATAAATAAAATATAATTCAAAAAATCACCAAATTTAGTCCAAATGGTCCTCTGGTCATTAAGAGTGACTCATAATTTTCTTAAGAATAGAAAAATTCCCTTGGTCATCTTATTTAATTTTCCTTGGAAATCCCTATTTTCTACAAAAAATGTTTATATAAATAAATTAAATACAGAAAAATCACATTTTCTCCTCTAATATCTTAATTGACATGTGAGTGAAGCCACATAAAAATTTTAAATTCATTTAAGCTCAATTTAGTGAGTTATGGAATTATTAAGCTTGAAGGGCAAAATGGTAATTAAAATTTTAACCCTTAATTAAAACTTTAGGCTTAATAAAATGAGAGAGTAAAATATTGATCCTAATCTGATTTGGATGATTGAAATTTAAATAATTAAAGGATAGAGGCCCATCAATCATTTTAAAGATTAATTAGAGTAAACTTTAATCATTTAATTAATGAAATTTGGAAAATTAATAAAAATTGAAATTATTAAAATAGGGATATTATTAAGAAGACATTTGTTCTTTAATTTAAGAATCCCTAAATTAATCACTTCAATAATATTTAATTCTTAATTAAAATGATAATCCAAACTCAAGATTTAAAATGCTAAATGACTTAATCATTAAATTAAACTAAAATTAAAGCATTTAAATTAAATCCTTCCAAAATTTCAATTAAATTAATACTTTAACAATTAAATTAAATCATCTTTAAAACATAAAAAATAAAATATTAAATTAAAATTAAAATAAAATAAAATTAAAATTTAAATTAAATTGAATTAAATTAAATTAAATTAAATTAAATTAAATTAAATTAAAACATATTAAATTAAATTAAATTAAATAAAAAATTAAAATTAAGATTAAACCAAATTAAATTAAATTAAATTAAATTAAATTAAATTAAATTGAATTAAATATAACATCACCTAAGACATAAAGAATTCAAAATAAATCTAAAACAACTTGAACACTATTCTAAACTTAAACCCATTAATTAAAATTAAATTAAATCACAAATCACTTAAACATCAATTTGCCCTCAAAGCTCTTGTTGTCATAACTCCTAAACGGAGTATTAAGTGAAGTGTTACTTCACTTATAGGATATTCAAATGTCCTAATTCACTGAGCAAGATAACAAAACTTAAACTCCTGGATGATTAATTCACTTGTATAATTAAATTCTCTTGGACTTAAAACAATCCTAGAGGTGTTGAAAAGATGTTTAAGACTCGTCTTAAGCACTTCCTCAATATGATAGGATATTTATAAGAACAATTGAACTTAATTGTTCTTTGATGAAGAAAATCGTCCTTAAACCAAAACACAAGAACCTAGACGTCATAGGAGATGACTAGCTATAGGATTAGGACTTTGGTAGACAACCAAAACCTTTCCCTTAGCTTTACCTAGGTACTTGTTGGAATATTTAAATGCCTTAATATGTATTTTAAGTGCAGCTTGGGATGACGGGAAGACCCTCCAGGTACACTTTTATTTTATTGCAATTTACTTTATTGCAAATGCACTTTACTTTTCTTGCATGATAAACAACTGTTGCATGAAAACCAAAACCTTTAGGATAGTCCCTAAACTGAAACCAAAATTAAATTAAAAATCATTAAAAGATAAAATTCACCGCCACAACATTTCAAAATATAAAACAACTCAAAATTTAATCACAAACAGAACACAAAACTACAATTGCAACTAAATTAAAACGTCTCGTTGAATGATCGGGAATACCTCGGATGATGTAACCCACGTGTTGCTAACGGGATTTCCCACGGTCTAAATGAAAGTGTGGAACTCATTCAGTTGAGTTTAGCAAATTCATCTGGACTAAGTGAATTCGATGAAAATAACGGTGTCGGGATAACGGAACCGTGGGATCTTAATCGGTTCTGTTTAATCAACCTTAAGATTTGTTTAATTAAAATTTTAAAAACACTTGGATTTTAAGATTTTCTCTAAACCAAAACACTTCCCTCATCTCCGGATTTATGAATTCTAAAACTAAACCTCTGCAACAATAAGGAGCTCTGACCCACAATTTTATATTTTGATATTTTTAATTTAATTGCAAAGACGCCAAAAACTTGACCCCGCTATTTACATGTATAGAATTGTAATTGTTTATGTTGTGGATGCTACGCAAGTATACGTATCGTATCAAGTAATATAGGGCTCTAGTGGAGTCCTGGTTATCGATCCCACAGGGAAAGAGAAAATTAAATAACAACTAATTTAAAATAATAATAATAATTTTTTAAAATAGTATACGAAAATTTGGATTTCTAAATTTGAGCGCAATAAAGTAAACTAAGTATTTTAATTAGGTAACTTAACTAAGTAGAAAATTAATACGTATTGAAAGTGCAGGAAATTAAACTAATTGCTAAATAAGTCTTAACTATTCAGAAAAAGTATCTTTCCCCTTGTTTAGAAATTTAAGTGATTAATGAATTTAAATAGATAATTTTAAGGTATTGTGACAAATAGGAGCATTCCTATTCTTTACCATTTGGTCCAGGTGTAAAAAATATTGACTAATCCTATGTTTGATTATCGAATCTGCGGCTAAGTCGGGAGGATACCGACCGCCACTTCGTAGCTCCCACGTTCCCCTCACCTGAGGGCTAACATCTACACTTCAGCTCTCAAACAATAGGACCGAATTGAATATTTTAGTCCGTCACACTAAAATACTCAATTCTACGCCCAGTGATATTATTTCCCTATTTATTTGCACCCTCCTTCCAAGACTTTTGAATTCCCGAATATCAGATGTAATTTTTACTATAGTTGATAACCAACATATTTTAACAATTCAAATGGCCAGTTTGAAAGTAAATTAAGTTTTAAGTAAAAATTATCACAATTTATTAATACATATATGTATCTCTATTTTAATTTCATCAAGTCACTTAATTTCATAAACAGGGAGAAAAACTAATAAACTACTCAGAATGCATGGGAATTAAACTAAGCATGGATTTCATTTAAAGTTAAAAACAATAAATACAAATACTTACCTCGATTTATCCCCAAACAGACTCCTCGTAGTTCCTTTGACTCTTCCTTCCAGTACAGCACGACTCACTAATTACTCACTAAACTCACTAAAAGACTTACTAAAGACACACTACTGCACACAAATTACACTTAGAACTCACAAAAGACTAAAAGATTGCACTTAAAACACAAAAGACTGCACAAAACTCACTCACAAAAGACTGATTTTCAGCCTCTATATATAGAGGTGAGCAAAGGTCCAAGAGGTGTGTAAGCATCTCTTCAAAAAGTGTCCAGGTTCAATGTATCTGTGCCATTTGAACTACCTCGCCGTCGGCGACGAACTACCTCGCTGTCGGCGAGGCTTCTAGAAGATCTTCAAACCGCTCTATCTCGCTCTCAGCGGGCTCGGGCTCGCTGTCAGCGAGACAGTTATAAATCCTTCAGAAATGTCTCCTCGTAACCTCACCGTCGGCGGGTTCGATCTCGCCGTCGGCGACTCAGCACAAATTGCATGATTTTGCTCCAAATTCGCTCCTTTTTATGATTTTTGCTTTTATCACCTAAATTATTCATTCCTGCAAAAAAATAAAGAAAATACCCTTCTTTAAAGTGCAATTTCATCAAAAATAGGTATGAATTTCTTAATAAATTTTTCAGCGATCAAAATCCCCCAAACTTACTTATTACTTGTCCTCAAGTAATTTTAGTACTATATAAAAATAATGATTTCTATAGTAAGATTTTTCAATTCAAATAAACTATGAATTAGATTAATTAATATCATAATAAAGTTAAATAAAAATAATTCATGTAATTTAATTAATCTTATAGAAATAAATTATTTAGTTATCGAGTCTAAGATTTCTAGCTTACTATTCATTTCGGGAATGACTTATATTTAAAAGAATAACTACTTAAGATATTCATATGATAAGAAATTCAAGAAAACACTATTAGGTAAAATTCTAATCCATAAATATAAGTTTGGAAATATTTAAGTTTTTCCTTTTAGGTTAATTCAAATGAAGCCAATTTTTGATAAGGCATCTCCTCAAGCTTCTCCTCATTTTTTTTTTCTTTTTTTTTTTCTTTTTCTTTTTCTTTTGAGGATTACTGTATCTGGAGAGCCTGTTAATAATTTTGAACTTCATTTTCATCTTCCTAAATTTGAAACTTAGGAATATTTCTTAGCTTATATATACTTCATAGTTTTTACTTTATTGATTTTCAATCTTTTCTTTTTCACTTGAATACTTAAGAATTTTAATTTTAGAATATAGTTTTCCTTACTAAAAATAGTTTACTATATTCTTATTCCCTTTAACCAAATATTTTATTCTATTTAATAAATTAAAGTACTAGAAATATTTCTTTTAACCTTTTATAATAATTAAATAAAATAATTCATATTAATTAAATTGAAAAAATTGCTATAAAAATCATTTTATAATAATTTGAAAATAGAAATTGAGAACAAGTTAATAACTAAATTTGTATTTTACTCCCCCCAAACTTAAATTTTTATATCTATTCTAAATAATGAAAAAGGGAAAGTAAATAAATCATACCTTTGAAGTTTAGGTATTTCTTTTTCTTTGAAATTTTTGCAGGCTTTTTCATTTTTCATTGAACCTGTACTGTTAGTATTCTCCATATATATATAACAATTTAAAGAAAATGCAGGGATAAAATCTAAGATAAGTATTAACTATAACAATTAAAATTAACTCTACACTATACATATGAATTACTAACATATTAAAAACATTTTAACTAACAGATTAACAATTTTGCAATTTAAAACAATACAGAATAAAATAAAAACATACTAAAGAAAACTAACATCCTATCTAACATAAAAACAAATGTAATTAACTAACACAAAAACAAAAACTAAACTACTACAACAATTCAAGCAAATAATCCAACAAACATTCAATGTCTCAAATCATAAAGTACTGAATATTACAAATATATAAAGTCTTTAAAATAACTTAACATCAAACAAATAAAACAAATAAAGTCCTAATCTTCAGCACTAAAGTTCCAATCTATATCATCTCCTCCACGATATGTAGGCTGAGAAGACTGAGCAGGCTGGTACTGTGAATATCGGGGGCACTCAGGAAAGACAACATCTAAATCACCACTCCTATAACGACGTTCAGCTTCATAGTATGCAATCTCGTATTCTGAATGTCGCTGGAGGTATTCGCTATCATAATCATGTCTCCTCTCCAGATTATCAATTCTTTGATCAAAATGATCAAATCTTCTCCCCATTGTTTCTCCAAGCCGCTCAAAACTTCTTCTATGCGGTGTCGATTCATTCATCGGATCTTGTAGGGTAGGGGTGGTAGGCTCGGGAGGTTCATGGCTAGTAGAGGGTATATCTCTACTGGATCGAGTGAAATAACTTCTTACTCCTGCTCTCCACCCTTCATGAGATTCATACTTCTTAATATTGGCGATTGTGAGTGGTTTCATTGGTTCTACCCATTCTTCATTATCTCACAGCCTCAACTCCGGAGAGTTGGCGAGTGAAAAAATTAATCCGGGGTGTCCCAATCCGGCTCCACTCTCATTTCTAGGAGTGGCCGGGATGTTTCGATAAATAAGTCTCCCGATGTTGATGCTTCTATTATTCCGAATACGAAATTCGAATTGCTCTATCTCGTGTTACCTCAGCTGTGGTGATAGGTGGGTAACGAGTAGAACAAATAAAGTAATGCCGGGCTTTGGAGACTGCATTTAATTTAGAAAGAGGAAAATTCACTCTTTCCTGTTCGCTTAATTTTCCAAACTCCGGTCCCATCGGTGAGAAAGTTAATGACTTCCTCCAGGTGGTCCTTCCATCGTTCCAAAAGTTTCATACTCGCTAAAGGGCGAGTCATGAACTTCATAGAACGCGTTTATTCTTGCGGCATTGAATTCTACAAAAAACCCTCGTACCTTTCTTGGTGCATCCTCGGCGGCGATTAAATTGGCATAAAATTCTTTAACCACTTCCACAATTGCTCTATATTGAACGTAACGAAATTCTCCCAACCTCGTTCCTTAATAATCCGCTCTACTTCTCCTCCCGGATTTTTGAAAACCCGATCCGCGATGCACTTTCTTCCTTGAATATTTTCAAAATATTTAGTCTGTGCTCGTGCATTGATGAATCGGTCTTCGTCGAATTCTACTCGACGTTTTTTTTGTCGTGGAGCCATACGATCGATCTGTGAAAATCATGAAAATTTTCACTAAACTTAAAAATAATCCTAAGAAGGCTTCCTACAACATTTATAAGCAATTTAAATTAAATTCCATGGATTTACACCGAATATTTCTTCCATATTTTGATTTTTCCCAAAATTTGCAATGTGGTGAAAATACATGGTGAAAATCAAAAATTTTTGCATAGGAGTGAAGCACTTACCAAGAGAAGATGAAATCTGGTGTTTTTGAGTGATGGAATCGCCTCTAAATCCAAGATCTCTCAAGCTCTAGGTCGGTTTTTGCGAAAATAAGAGGTTGGGGATGATGAATAGTGTTTTTGACCGGTCAAATATAGGTCTTTTTACGTTCTCGCTGTCAGCGAGATTTTTCTCGCCGTCAGCGAGCTAATTAATTCCATAAGGCAAAAGTTTCGGGAAAAATCCGCCGTCGGTGAGATATTCTTCGCTATCAGCGAGATCGATCTCGCTGTCGGCGGGATTTTGCTCGCCGTCGGCGAGGTCCTAAAAATTTCAATTTTTGAATTTCGTCAATCATTTTCAACCTCGATTTGCCTTATATTATATTTCCGATCATATCATTTATTAATTTAATATGAAGATTAGCTACTTATACACAAACATATTCACACAACACAACAAATTAACTTTAATATTGAAATCCATGAGACATACAAACTAACATAATTTTAGACTCTATAATCAAACTTCAAACTTCAATCCTTACTACTAATCAGCATCGCAAACCAATCCATGACACACTAAATGCTGATACAAAACTATGACGCATATCTCAATTAAGTTTGAGATATTCAAATCATCAATCCACACATAATAAAATCTAAATCAAATCAACTAACATAAACATAAACATACTATGGAAATCTTTACTACTACTCTTCGAGTTCAGAATCTTCATCTTCTACGATATTTCCGATATGACGATGATGCACAAATAAGTTATAGAAAGGCACTGAAAGGAAATTCGAAGCGATTCTTCGGTGATCCAACCCTTCGTCTTAGTAAATGAAGAAAGCTAGCTTCCGAGTGTCCGGAATGATCAAAGTGTTCCTTCATCCTCCGATCAATGTGATCGAATAAATCGGATATATTGTCGATTAAATTTCTCACATTCTGTAGTTCTTTCTCTATTCCATTAATTTTCTTCAAAAGTAACTCCGTTTTATCTGAAATAGGCCTTGCTATAGGATTATTCTGTGAAGCTCTATCAGAGATAAATGTAATGTCTTCATTATTGTCCAAAGTAGGGAACATATCCGTAGGATCAAGCGGCTTCCAAGGTAACGAGAACCTTTTCCCAAGCTTCATAAGAAACACAGTACTGACGCATAATGCAAAAATAGTAGATGGGTGTCCTAGTCCGTGAGCCGATCCATGCATAATTAAACCCGATGCGGACTTAACAATTATTGATCCAACATCAATAGGCAATCCACTTTGAATACAATAATTCAATATAGCGCATTCCTTCGAAACCTTGTTTACCCTCATTGTAGGTAATAATTTAGATGAGATGAAAAAGTGCCAGTGCTTTGAGACAGGATTCAAAAGTGATGCAGAGAAACTAACATACCCGTCTTCCCGCATTTCCCAATCTTCCGGTTCGTTAGTTAGATATCGAAATATCTCATTCATATTATATCGAGAAGGCACAAAATTTGAATAGTGACATACCGGGGTGTTTTCTATAGAGAATAATTCATTTACTCATGATGGAGTAAACGTCACCCATCTTCCTCGGACGTAGACATTCCCATTGTTGATCGCATGTAAATTAGAGTAGAACTCTTTCACAACTGGAATAACAACAACAGACGTAGTGTAACAAAATACCTCCCAGTGCCGCTGCGCGATCGTTTCTTCTATCTTCGTAGTGGAATTCTCTAATCCTCGATTGAAAAATCCCCGTTCCTTGATAACTCTTTTCTTTATCAAACCCTTGTTGAAGATCCGCTGTGCTTCCGCACTCACAAATTTCCTCCGGTTAAACACTCCAGATTTAGAGGAATCTAAGAATTTGGAGGCCATTATGGTGAATGGAATGAATTCTAGTGAAGAAGGCAGACTTAGAATGGTTTAAGAATGGGTTTTCACAAAGGAATTGGTGTTGAAACCGTCCAAATCAGCATTCGAAATATTTATAACTCATCTTTATAACTTCCTCGCTGTCGGCGAGGTCGTTTCTCGCCGTCGGTGACTTAGTTATAAAAACTGCCTTTCCGGTTCTCGCTGTCGGCGAGGACGTTTCTCGCTGTCAGCGACTTAGTTATAAACTGAATCTAATTTAGGAGCAAACCTCGCTGTCGGCGAGTATCGACCTCGCCGTCGGCGAGATTTCAAAAATAATGTCCAATTTCGCTCTAAATCGAATAATTTCTTTTCTCATCATAATGGTTCGAATATGTGATGATTCTTAATAATAATTGAGTAGTAAAGTTTCAATAATATAAACTAACTTATTAAGATACAATAAAAATAGATAACTAATATGGGTTGCCTCCCATAAACCGCTTGGTTTAACTTCGTCAGCCCGACCTAATTTCAATTATTAATCAGGTCGACTAAGCATTAAAACCTCTTTATAGTTAGGTCTTATACCTTCGAAATATGGTTTTAATCTATGTTCATTAACTTTAAATTTATTTCCGGTTTTGGATCTTCGATTTCTATAGTTCCGTATGAAAATATTTGAGTTATGGTGAAAGGTCCTATCCATCGAGACTTCAATTTTCCAGGAAACAATTTCAATCTAGTATTATATAACAAAACTTCCTGTCCTGGTTCAAAATTTCTCTGATTAATCTTCCGATCATGCCATGATTTCATCTTTTCTTTATAAATCCAATCATTATCATACGATTCATTTCTTAATTCTTCCAATTCATTTAATTGCAATAATCTTTTCTCACCGACTTCCTTCATATTATAATTAAATTCTTTAATCGCCCAATATGCTTTATGTTCTAATTCAACTTGGTAAGTGGCATGTTTTTCCATATATAAGCTCGTAAGGAGTCATTCCAATCGGAGTTTTATAAGCAGATCCTATAAGCCCGTAATGCGATTAGTACTAATCTAATAGACCAATCTAACCTATTTGGGTTTACTGATTTTTCTAAAATACGTTTAATCTCACGATTAGATACTTCGGCTAATCCGCTAGTACGTGGATGATAAGCGGTGGATATCTTATGAGTAATATTGTATTTTTCTACTAGTTTGTGAATGTATTTATTTCTAAAATGAGTTCCTCCGTCGGTGATAATCACTCTCGGCATTCCAAATCTAGTAAAAATATTTTTCATCGAAATTTTGAAACACTCTTAGCATCACACCTAGGTAAAGCTTGTGCCTCAATCCATTTGGAAACATAATCAACGACTACTAATATATATGAGTTTCCAAACGAAGGAATAAAAGGTCCCATAAAATCTAATCCCCAAACATCAAAAATTTCAACTTCTAATATAAAGTTTAGAGGCATTTCGTTTCTTCTAGATATATTTCCTACTCTTTGGCATTTATCGCAAGTTTTAATATATCTATATACATCTCTAAATAGAGTAGGCCGGTAAAATCCGATTGTAGAATCTTATAAGCGAGTTTATCGGTCCGAAATGTCCTCCAAAATCGGAATCATGACATTTTTGAATAATTGGTTCAGTTTCTTCATAAGGTACACATCTTCTAATAATTAAATCCTTACATTGCTTATATAAATATGGTTCATCCCAAAAATAAGTTTTCGTATCATGGATGAATTTTTTATGTTGTTGCAAAGTTAGCATAGGTGGTAAAATATTACTAACAATATAGTTTACTATATCGGCATACCATGGTATTTTCCACTCATTGATATTATATAGTTGTTCATCAGGAAAGCTGTCTATAATTTCATTTTCAATATCAGATAATTCATGATTTTCTAATCTTGATAAATGATCCGCAATTTGATTATCAGTTCCTTTCTTATTAACGATCTCAAAATCAAATTCTTGCATTAATAGCATCCATCTAATTAATCTTGGTTTGGAATCTTTCTTTTGCATTAAATATTTGATAGCGAGAATGATCGGTATGCACGATACATTTTGTTCCAATCGGATAAGGTCTAAATTTATTAAAACCATATACTACCGCTAATAGTTCTCTTTACATGAGTCGTATAATTTATTTCGGCATCATTTAGAGTTTTACTTAGCATAGTATATAACTTTAAAAATCTTTTCATATCTTTGCCCAGAAGCTGCTCCTACGGCATAATCACTAGCATCACACATAAGCTCAAATGGTTTCTCCCGGTTAGGTGAAACTATTATAGGTCTTGTAATTAATTTTTCTTTTAAGAGTTCAAAAGCATTCGGGCATTCGATTGTAAATTCAAATTTCTTATCCTTTTCGAGAAGTTGGCATAGAGGTTTAGTAATTTTTGAAAAATCTTTTATATAGCATACGTAGAATCCGGCATGTCCAAGAAAACTTCTTACCCCTTTTACCGTAGTTGGAGGTGGTAATTTAGCTATAACTTGAATTTTTGCAGGGTCCACTTCCATGCCTTTTTCCGAAATTTTATGCCCTAATACAATGCCACCCGCAACCATAAATTGACATTCTCCCAATTTAGAACTAAATTTGTTTTCTCACATACTTCTAATACTTTTTCAAGATGAGTTAAGCATGTGTCAAATGATGTTCCAAATATAGAGAAATCATCCATAAATACTTCTATTCCATTGTCAATTAACTTACTAAATATAGACATCATCCCACTCTGGAATGTTGCTGGTGCATTACATAATCCAAAAGGCATTCTTCGAAAAGCGAAAGTTCCATAAGGACTAGTAAATGTAGTTTTCTCTTGATCCTCAGGAGCAATTTGTATTTGATGATAACCGGTGTATCCATCTAGAAAACAAAAAAACTTATGTCCAGCTAATCTATCTAACATACGAGTGCTAGAAATGGTAAAGGGAAGTGATCTTTCCTGGTGGCGGTATTTAATTTCCTATAATCGATACATATACGCCAACCGGTAACTTGTCTTATAGGAATAAGATCGTTATTTTCATTGGCGGTGACGGTCACTCCTCCCTTCTTAGGAACACATTGAATTGGGCTTACCCAAGCATCGTCGAAATAGGATATATAATACCATTATCTAACCATTTTAAAATTTCATTCTTAACTACTTCTTTCATTATCGGGTTTAATCTCCTTTGGGGATCTGCTTTAGGTTTATGTTCATCATCTAAAATAATTCTATGCATACAGATTGAAGGACTAATTCCTTTAATATCTGCTAAAGTCCAACCAAAAGTTTTCTTATATTTTTTTAAAGTTTCTAAAAGTTTTTGTTCTTGAGATTTGTTTAATGCAGATGAAATAATAACTGGTAAAGTTGAAGAATTACCTAAATAAGCATATTTCAAATGGTTAGGTAATATTTTTAGCTCAAGTTCAGGAGGTTTAATAATTGATGGAACTATATTCTTATCAGTATTTTCAGTATTATCCAAAAATTCAAATCTTTCCTGAATATAATCTAGTTCTTCATGATTATCTTCAATTAATTCAGTGTTTTCTTTTTCTAATTTATCTTCGTAATATTCCTTAAAATGTTCTTGTTGTAAATATTCAAGTATTTCCATCCGAAAACATTCATCATCTTTTTCTAGCGCGGGATATTTCATTGATTTTGCAATATTAAATGTAACTTTTTGGTCATTTACTCTCATAGTTAATTCTCCTTTACGAACATCGATCATAGCTTTTCCGGTAGCTAAAAATGGTCTTCCTAAAATGATAGGAATTTCTTTATCTTCCTCCATATCTAAAACAATAAAATCTGCTGGGAAGATAAATTTATCCACCTTTACTAACACATCTTCGATAACTCCCTTAGGATAGGTAGCCGAACGATCGAGCTAATTGAAGGGTTACTTGAAGTAGGTATAATTTTTCCTAATCCTAATCTCTTAAAAATCGATAGAGGCATTAGATTGATGCTTGCTCCTAAGTCACACAAAGCTTTTCCATAAAATTTTTCTCCTATAGCGCGGGGTATAGTGAAACTACCGGGATCTTTCAATTTTTCGGAAGCTTCTTCGAATAATAGCACTACACTCTTCACTAAGTCAGACGAGTTTCATTATCGATGAATTTTCTTTTCTTATTTAGAATATCTTTCATAAATTTTACATAATTTGGCATCGGATATAAAGCTTCGACAAAAGGTATATTAATTGTTAATTTCTTTAATATTTCGAGGAATTTAGCAAATTGTTTATCTTTTTTATGTTGAGCTAGTCGTTGAGGAAATGGTGGTGGAGGTTTTTCAACAGGAATTTTCATAGGTATTAAAGGATGTTCTAAGTTTGAATCTTGTTGAATTGTTTCCTTTTCAATTTCCACTTCCTCTTTTTGGCTTTCAAGTTCTTTTTGAATTTGAGGCTCTAATTCTTTTCCACTCCTTAGTTGTATTGCTTTAATTTGTTCTTTTCCTTGATCTTTAGGATTTATTTCCACATTACTTAGGAAAAGTTCCGGATATTCTATTATTTAGCGCGGTAGCAATATGTCCAAGTTGAGTTTCGATATTTTTAATAGATGTTCCTTGAACTTGTAATTGATTTCCTTGAATTTGTAGTTGATTTCCTTGATATTGTAGGTGATGACCCATATTGAAATTAATTCATCCATGGATAATTTCTTATCCTTGAATTGAGGGTTATTGTTATTAAATCCGGAGTGGGTAATTAGGTTTATAGTTTGGATTTGCTTGATTAGGTTGATTCATCCATTGTTGATTAGATGTGTTATTCAATTAAAATTTTGATGAGTTTTCCAACCAGGATTATAATAGTTTGAATAAGGGTTATTAGTTCTATTATTAATAGCATTTAAAGTTTCATAATTAGTTTGAGATTCTATGATTTGTCCGGATGAGTTTTCTTCTAAAATAGGAGAGTAGTTCATTCCAAAATGATCTAATTTCTTAGATATAGCGACAATTTGAGAAAGCTAACATAGATATTGCATCGTTTTTATGAATGCTTGGCTATCTTTTTAGGATTTACTCTTTCAGTGAGCCATTGGAAATTATTTGTTGCCATTTCTTCGATTAGTGCATAAGCTTCATCGAATGGTTTAGACATTAATGAACCTCACGGACGACATCGATGATTGATCTTAAAGATCCTACTAATCCATTATAAAAGGTTTGAATAATCGACCGATACGGTAGCGCATGATGTGGGCATTTCCTAAGAAGTTCCTTAAATCTCTCCCAAGCTTCATATATTGATTCTCCATCTAAGCGACAAAAAGAAGTTATATCATTTCTAAACTTAGCGAGTTTTTTATGGTGGAAAATATTTGGATAGAAATTTTTGTGATAATTCTCCCAAGTTTTAATAGATCCGAGTGCTTAACGAATTCAACCACAATTTAGCTTTATCCCTTAATGAAAAAGGAAAAAGTCTAAGTCTTATAGCATCATCAGATACTCCTTGATATTTAAAAGTAGCACAAAGTTCTAGAAAACTAGCAAGATGTAAGTTAGGATCTTCAGTAGGTGAACCGCTAAATTGATTGTTTTGTACCATTTGGATAATTGCGGGTTTAAGTTCGAATGAATTAGCGACTACATCGGGGTTTTGAATAGTTAAATGAATTTCATCGATGTAGGGTTGGCATAATCTCTTAATGGTCTTTGTTGGTTCATATTTTGAATTTCGGGAATATTCGCCATTTGTGTTAAATTTATAATTTGTTTCTTTTGTTTTCTAATTCTTTTAATTGTACGCTCTAATTCGGAATCGTAAGGTATTAAATTTTTGTTTCCAAATTTGAGCATACAATTTCGGAATAGATATTAATTTATTTGTTATGATTATTTTAAAATAATCAGTTACTTTAGTAAATTTTTCTTACTCTCCTAGGCAACGGCGCCAAAACTTGACCCACGATTTTATATTTTGATATTTTTAATTTAATTGCAACGACGCCAAAAACTTGACCCCGTTATTTATATGTATAGAATTGTAATTGTTTATGTTGTGGATGCTACGCAAGTATACGTATCGTATCGAAGTAATACGGGGCTCTAGTGGAGTCATGGTTATCGATCCAACGGGGAAAGAGAAAATTAAATAACAACTAATTTAAAATAATAATAATAATTTTTTAAAATAGTATACAAAAATTTGGATTTCTAAATTTGAGCGCAATAAAGTAAACTAAGTATTTTATTTAGGTAACTTAACTAAGTAGAAAATTAATACGTATTGAAAGTGCAGGAAATTAAATTAATTGCTAAATAAGTCTTAACTATTCAGAAAAAGTATCTTTCCCCTTGTTTAGAAATTTAAGTGATTAATGAATTTAAATAGATAATTTTAAGGTATTGTGACAAATAGGAGCATTCCTATTTTTTACCCTTTAGTCAGGGTGTAAAAAATATTGACTAATCCTATGTTTGATTGCGAGTCTGCTGCTAGAGACTGGGAGGATACTGACTGCCACTTGAGCTCCACGTTCCCCTCGCACGAGGGCTAACATCTACACTTCGGCTCTCGAACAATAGGACCGAATTGAATATTTTAGTATCGTCACACTAAAATACTCGATTCTACGCCCGATGATATTATTTCCCTATTTATTTGCACCCTCCTTCCAAGGCTTTTGAATTCCCAGAATATCGGATGTAATTTTTACTATAGTTGATAACCAACATATTTTAACAATTCAAATGGCCAGTTTGAAAGTAAATTAAGTTTTAAGTAAAAATTATCACAATTTATTAATATATATATGTATCTTTATTTTAATTTCATCAAGTCACTTAATTTCATAAACAGGGAGAAAGACTAATAAACTACTCAGAATGCATGGGAATTAAACTAAGCATGGATTTCATTTAAAGTTAAAAACAATAAATACAAATACTTACCTCGATTTATCCCCAAACAGACTCCTCGTAGTTCCTTTGACTCTTCCTTCCGAGTACGACACGACTCACTAATTACTCACTAAACTCACTAAAAGACTTACTAAAGACACACTACGCACACAAATTACACTTAGAACTCACAAAAGACTAAAAGATTGCACTTAAAACACAAAAGACGACACAAAACTCACTCACAAAAGGCGATTTTCGGCCTCTATATATAGAGGTGAGCAAAGGTCCAAGAGGTGTGTAAGCATCTCTTCGAAAAGTGTCCGGGTTCAATGTATACGTGCCATTTGAATTACCTCGCCGTCGGCGAGGAACTACCTCGCTGTCAGCGAGGCTTCTAGAAGATCTTCAAACCACTCTATCTGGCTGTCAGCGGGCTCGGGCTCGCTGTCAGCGAGACAGTTATAAATCCTTCAGAAATGTCTCCTCGCAACCTCGCCGCCGGCGGGCTCGATCTCGCCGTCGGCGACTCAGCACAAATTGCATGATTTTGCTCTAAATTTGCTCCTTTTTATGATTTTTGCTTTTATCACCTAAATTATTCATTCCTGCAATAAAATAAAGAAAATACCCTTCTTTAAAGTGCAATTTCATCAAAAATAGGTATGAATTTCTTAATAAATTTTTCAGCGATCAAGCTCGGAGCATGGTGGGCAGCATGGCCATCGTTATCCGCAAAACCTGAGTTTACTTCAGCAAAACTGTCTTAGAATTAAATAATTAAGCCATAGGACTTCGAGGTAGTTTGCCTAGTGCAACATAAATCCTCAAATCTTCGTTAGGCATTTGCATGATCATATCATGTAAATTAAGCCCTAACCAGTTTTAGGACTCCGAGGTGATCGTTCGGTACGACATAAACCCTCACATCTTCGAGGCTGATTGTATGGTTATGTCATACAAATATAAGTCCTAATTAACTAAAATTGGCAAGACTGACATATCAGATAATATTAGGATTTTCTCAAATCTAAGCCAAACAATAGGATAGTTTGGGAAGTTGCCAAGATTCCTCTTGGATCCTCAGCTTCTCCTACTTCTTTTCCTTTGAATTCTCAAAAATAAAATTGTTCCAAATTTTGAGTCATTCCCTTTTGAATTTCCAAAAATCCAATCCTTTGAAAACCTTAAACTTTTAAATTCTTGAGAGCAAAACCACTGATCATTATCGAGAGTTTTCTTAAATGATTCCCGTCATTTAAGATGTAATTAACTATAGGGGCTTGCCCTTATAGGGAACTTTAAGAACCTGGGTAATATAAACCCCGCTTAATTCCCTTATATTAAGCGAGGGAACTCGTCGGCTTATAAAATTGGTTCGCGGACCAAACGGATGTCACAAATCTCCTAGTTTATTTAATCGAGCCCCATCATCGAGCGATGTGTCTATTCTTCGGGATAGATACACCTGTTTGTGTGCGGCGCTCGTTTATATAAACTATTTGGGATGTGAAATCGGTTTGATTTCATATCTTAAAATTTTCAAATTTAAAATTATTTTCAAAATCAAATACTACTTTCTAAATTATATATTTATTTAAATTAAATTTAAAATTTAAAATTCGCGACAATTTCTGTTAGGCGACCCCTTTTCAAAATAAAACACAACCTAAAAATATGCCGACAATTACTCATTCATTGAAAGAGGAAAAAGATATTTTATTCTCATTTGCTTTCATGTTATTTTATAGTTGTGTTAACTTTAATTGTTTGCTTTAATTTTTATTTAGAAATACTATAAACAAATTTGAAAAACTTTATATCTTAAAACATACTTTAGAAAATAATTTTAAAAAGTAAAAAGTTATTTTTCTTATTTCCTTAAATTTTTAGACATTTCCCTGTGGGTTCGATATCTCGAGATTTAATTAAAAAGTGTTATATTACTTGATAAACGATACGTATATCTGCATAGTATCCCATATTATAAATAATTAAAGTACAATTTCATATCTAAATGTACGGGTAAACATTTAGGGATCAGCCATCAACAAAGGGTCCCCCAATTTAGGGGATATCCTTCCTTATTGAGCTAAACCAAGAGGATTTCTTACCCAACGCCATCACTAGCCCAAACCATCACCATAATGTCCTGATCTTTGGCTCACCTGACCACTTGACCACCTTCCCTAGAATGACCGACTGGCATAATCGTCGGAGGAGCCAAAAGTAAGAGAGCCTTCTCCTTAATCCGAACCTAAACTCGCTGATCCAAGCTGTCCAACTTCAAGTGGTCATTAGTACCACTTAACCCTCCACATAGGCAGCTCAGTGCACATCAATTGAAGCCCTACATGCCACGCCTTCCACAGCTAGTTAAACCTCACCACTTCATGGCCAAATAGAGAGAATACATTGAACCTTGGAGAAAATCTATCCAACTACTCCCAAAGCTTTTCACAGCCCTCCTAAGTGATCCACTTAAAAATTACCTATTTTCAGCATTCATTTCATGCCCATTTTACACACATTTTAAATGATATTACACTTTAAAGGAAGAAATTTTGCATATTTTTGTCTTCAAGTATAAAAATATGATTTTAGAGAAAATCAAGCAAAAATTATGCAATTTTGAGCCAAAATAAGCAAGGAAGAAAATTCTAACTTAGCACATATTGATATGTCTTTCTATGCTTAATATCTTTTTTATTTCTCACATGTTTTTGATTGAAATTATACTTTTGAGAAAGGTTGTTTTTATGTATATCTATTAAGTGAAGATGTTAGGAACGCAACACAACGAAAATAGGTTGAAACAGAGTTGAAAAGGAGCCAAACAGAGCAAAACAGTAGAGCTGTGCACAGGGTGGCACCTAGGCTCCAAACCCGGCGCCTAGGCGCCAATGACGATGAGAAAACGACGCCTAGGCGCCATAATTAAGGCCTAGGCGCCAGAATCATCCAAAAACAGTTATTGGACTGATTTTTGACAACTTTGGGAGTTATTTTGACTATGTTAAGTAGTTTCTAGACCTTCAAGAAGACTGGAAGTTACTCCTAATATATAGGACATGTGATACAATTCATCTGGACACATTGGAACGAGTTTAATCGCGAAGAGGTGTGATCCAAAGTGAAGGGGTGCGAAGGCTTGGTCACAGGAGTCTGGCGCCTAGGCGCCAGATCCCGGCGCTTAGGCGTCAGAGTCAGTTTTTAGAAGATTTAATGAATGTGGACTACTTTTAAAGAGGTGCCTTAAGCAACCCTTGGCCATTTTCAGAGCTCTATAAATATGAGATATTTCTACAAGAAAAAGGGCCTCTCTCCTGTCTCTCTCTCTCTCTCTCTCCCTCTCTTTCTTCCCCCTTAGTCATTTTAGTCATTTTAGAGTCATGAAGATGTAGATTTCTACATCTTATGGAGAAATTGGTGAGGGATTTTGAGATATTTATGTAAGGAATGTACGAGCGGCGCATGGATCGGTGGGAGACTTTGGCGGAGAGATCTTCTTCTTTCCTTCAGAGGGAAAAAGCTAAGTATGGTGTTCTTCATTCTCTTGTAATTGTTGTAAACACTTTCTAGTGAATTTTATTTGTTTCAAACCGAGTTTTCTGTTTTGATTTATCCATGCTTCGTAAGTGATTTTCTTTACTCTTTCTTTTAAATGAAGTAGTGGCATGTGTAGGAAAATCATTTTTATGATAGAATTAATTATTAAATGCTTCTAGGTGACGGATAGTTGCATAAATATAACAGAATACTAATGAAATAAGTTCCTTGTCGGTACTTAATTTATTACACAATTCTTTCAAGTCTTTTACTTCTTATGCCATTATTTTCATTTACTTTTATTTTGTAATGAAATAGATGCATGTTTAGGAATTAGGATTTGCTTAAATATTCTCTTATTAAATTATGGTGATGATATTCATACCGGATCTTCATTTACTTTACAAATTGATCACTTGTATTGTTAAAACCTGTTGAAGAATTTTGAGACCTATCCGGAGATGAGTTCTTAACTAGTAGATATCACATGAATCCTTGGGTAATCGAAGGCTATATGCGGGTTATTCATGGTGAAGTGCAAATAAATAGGGAGATATTGCTTATTGGGCACAAAATTAATTAGTTTTTAGAGTGACAGACTAAATTCTAATAACTTTGTTGTCATAGAAAGGGAACGGGTCACTGGTAGGGCCGACCATAGCTACCCTTGGACATCTAGTAGTGTGAGCCTAGATTAACCCATTCTACTAATAAAACATCCTAAACCGATCTATAGATTAGCCAATGTTCTTTACACTTGGACCAAAGGGTAAAGAATAGGATTGCTTCTATTTGGCATAACTACATAAAATTCTAAACATTTCTTTCCTACACATTATCTATGTAATTGCAAGAGAAAGGTAGTCTTTAACATCTTAAAGTTCTCCAAACCAATTTATCCAAAAGTTATCTTTTTATTTATGAACTTTATTTAGGATTAGTTATTAAAAAAAACCATTTTAATCGAAATTCCAAATTTAGGCCTTATAGAAATAGACTGGAATTAGCCTAAAGGATTGCTTACCTCGCTTCTCTGTGGGATCGATACTGAGGTTATAAAAGAAAACCCTACATTACTTGGAACGATATGTATACTTGCGTAGTACCCCGAGTGTGTAAAATATTTTTTAAAATTTTACAACATTTTAGTTCAAGTTTTTGGTGCCGTTGTCGACATATTTTTAGGTCGTGTTGTACTTTTAGAAAAAGGGATCGCCTAACAGAAATTGTTGACGAATTTTAGATTTTAAATTTAATTTAAATATATATGTAATTTAGGAAGTAGTATTTGATTTTGAAAATAATTTTAAATTTGAAAATTTGATGATATGAAATCAAACTGATCTCACATCCCAAATTGTTTATATAAACGAGCACTTCATCACAAACCGTGTATCTATCCGAAGAATAGACACACTGCTTGACGATGGGGCTCGATTAAATAAACTAGAAGATTTGTGACATCCGTTTGGTCTGCGAACCAATTTTATATGCCGACAAATTCCCCTAATTAATATAAAGGAATTAAACAGGCTTTATATTACCTGGGTTCTTAAAGTTCCCTATAAGGGCAAGCCCCTATAGTTAATTACATCTTAAATGACGGGAATCATTTAAGAAAACTCTCGATAATGATTAGAGGTTTTGCTCTCAAGAATTTCAAAGTTTAAGGTTTTCGAAAGGATTGAATTTTGGAATTTCGATAAGGAATGGATCAAATTTGGAACGGTTAATTTCGGGAGTCCAAAGGAAGAAAAGTAGGAGAAGCTGAGGATCCAAGAAGAATCTTGGCAACTTCCCAAACTATCCTATTGTTTGGCTTCAATTTAGGAATTTATTTAATATTGTAATCTTGTCAATTTTAGTTAATTAGGACTTATATTTGCATAATATGATCATACAAATAGCCTCAAAGATGTGAGGGTTTATGTCGCACCAAACAACTACCTCGGAATCCTAAGACCAGTTAGGGTTTAATTTACATGACATGATCATGCAAATGCCTAACGAAGAGTTGAGGATTTATGTTGCACTAGGCAAACTACCTCGAAGTCCTATGACTTGGTTATTTAATTCTAAGAAAGTTTTGCTGAAGTAGACCCGAGTTTTGCTGACGACGATGGTCGTGCTGCCCACTATGCTTCAAGCTCCTTGTTGTTGCAGAGGTTTAGTTTTAGAAGTCATAAATCAAGAGATGAGAGAAGTGTTTTGGTTTAAAGAAAATCTTAAAATCCAGGTGTTTTTAATATTTTAATTAAAACAAATCTTAAAGTTGTTTAAACAGAACCGATTAAGATCCCACGATTCCGTCATCCTGGCACCGTTATTTTCATTAATTTCACTTTGTCCGGATGAATTTGCTATACTCAACTGAATGAGTTCCACACTTTCATTTAGACCGTGGGAAATCCAGTTAGCAACACGTGGGTTACATCATCCGAGGTATTCTCGATCATTCAACGAGACGTTTTAATTTAGTTGCAATTATAGTTTTGTTGTTTTGTTTGTGATTAAATTTTGAGTTGTTTTATATTTTAGAATGTTGTGACGGTGAATTTTATCTTGCAATGACTTTTAATTTAGTTTTGGTTTCAGTTCATGGACTATCCTAAAGGTTTTGGTTTTCATGCAACAATCTTATTTAACATGCAAGAAAAGTAAAGTACAATGCATGTAAGTAAATTGCAATAAAATAAAAGCGTACCTGGAGGGTCTTCCCGTCATCCCAAGCTTTGCTCAGAGAAGTGAAGCTTCGATCTGAGGGTTGTGTCACCTTCGATTGAGTCCAGGCAAGCTCCAGATGAAGTCTCTGGCTCTGGGGAATTGTCTAAGTATGAAAGTGACCAAGGCCGATCACAAAGCTTGGAGGCTGGAAGCAATGGCTTGCCTGGTGAGGGGGCTTTTGCTGAAGAACTTCTCCTCCTGGTCTTGTGAAGGTGTAGGGTCAATCAATTTGAAGATTGGCTCACTGTGGTGAAGTGTCCTGTTTTTTGGGTGGATTTTCAGCTCAGAAATTGAGCTTTGTTAATGGGGATTAGGGCAAAGAAACACTGGGGATCATTTGCTCTGGGTTAGGAGGAGGTCCTGGAGCAATTTTAGCAGAGTTTCCTTAAGGTCTGGTTCATCAACCCCCCTTTGGCCGAGAGGGTGGTGGGTTTAAATAGACATGGGTGGAGGGCTTCCCGGGGGGGTTTGATGCTTGGGATCAGCTGCTCTATGCAAGAGAAGAACAGCCATGGTGTTCAATTGGACTGGGACAACTCAGCAAGGACGAATTGAAAATTTTGGCTCACATGGAGCTCTCGGCCGTGGTGTTTTCTGGCGACCGAGGCGGCTGGCTGGCATGGTTAGGTTACCATCTGGCTCAGAAGGGTCAGGGGTTGGCAATGGTGCAGTCAATTGAGGCTTGACATGTGTAAAGGAGTTTGATTTATGTGGTAAGGGGGAAGAGTCATTTTGAGCTTAATTTGGTCAAGCCATGGAAATGGGTTGGGTTCACCCTCCAAGAGTTTGATTTGGGCTGAAATGAATCATTTGGCTCAGCTGACTTTAGGTGGAGAAGTCTCTATCCCAAGAATTTTGATTAAGCATGGGTTGTGACATAAAAGGGGTTAAAAAGGCTTAAGAAGGAGTTTGGAAAGGGGTTCCCTCTCTATCCATAAATGGTTTGGTGATGTGGAAAGTGGCTTCCAAGGCTTACATATGGCTTATGCATGGCTCCATGGCTCCATGTGGCTTGGGGCAAAGCTTGGTCAATTACATGAAAAAGGGTTTTGAATTTTTAGACATTTTGATGGAAAATTTTCATGGGCCCACATTTGGTTTATTTAAATGATGAAATAAAACTTAGGGGGTGATTTTATCAAATGGATGACCAATAAAGATGTCATATGGGTTTTGAAATAGGTTTTGGGCCTTTTGAATTTTGGTGAAAATGGGCTTTTAAAGGCATTATGGAAGTGGGCTTTTAGATTTTAAAATGGGATTTTGGATGAAAGTTTTGTGAAGGACCATTCCAAATAAATGTTGGGTTTAGTTTAGGTATGTGTCATGTGTGATTTGGAACAAATTTGAAGTGATTTTGAATTGAATTGGGTTTAATGTGGGTCTTTTAGTAAAGGGGCCAAAGTGGGTCAAATTGGGCTAACTTGGTTTAAGGTTGGGCTAAAGTTGGATTTGATGTAAAATTAATGTTGAGAAATGTTTATGGGAGTGTCACAAAGAGTTTTCTACTTTGGTTGGGCTTTGATTTTGGGATTTGGGCCCATTTGGGTTAGGTTTGGGTTTAGATCAATTTAAGGGATTTTGGTTTTGGGTTAGGTTTGGGTGGAGTTTAGGTTCAAATCTTGGGCAAATCAAGTTAGTTTTTTGTTTATGGGGATGTTGGGAAGGCTTTAGAAAAGATTTGGGGTCAATTGGAGTTGAATTGGGTTGGTTTGAGCTAGGTTTAGGTCATGGGCCAAAATTGGGCCTTAAGCCCCAAATTGGAATTGGGCCCAAATGTCAATCAAATTGGACTTGGATTTGGTCTAAATTGATATTGAGGATATTGAATTGGAGTTTAGAATTGAATTGGACCAATATTGAGGTCAGTTGGGGTGGTTTGGTTTGACATTGGGTTCACTTGGGTTTAAAATGGGTCAAATTGGGGGTTTTGGTAAAAGTGGAGTAAATTGGAAAAATTGGCCCATGGTTTAGTTGAAAAAAATAAAATTTGGAATATTTGGGATTTTTTAGAATTTTTTGGGAATTTTCTGAATTTTTGGATTTTTGGGGTAAAAGGGTATTTTGGTAATTTTGGGGGGTTTAGGGGTATTTTTGGAAATTTTGATATTTTTGGCCAAAGATGGTCAATTTGAATGGTGGGAAGTGTTTAGGATTGATTTTGAGCGATCATGGGTAATTTAGGCAATTTTGCAAATTTTGGGTCATTTCAAGGGTATTTGGTAGGTTTGGTGGGTCCGGGGCCCCGGGGGTCAAAATTGAAATTTTAAAAAAAGAAAGATTAATCAAATGTGAGTGAAATGGGATCACTTTGGTTGAGCCATGAAGCCATATTAAGCCCATATGAGCCATGAGAAGACTCATTTGGGGCGTTCACTATGTTGTTCCTAACCCTCTTAGTCAGGGGCTTAGGGGTTAAGGACCATCCATATTAATTACCTACATGAGTCAGGAAGTCAAGTTGGGAGAGAGTGTGGTTCTAGGACTTGGAATGTGTGTGATAGTGTAGTGTATGTGCAAGTCAACCCTCGCCGGACCGGGCCGCCGGGGTATTCCTAAGGCCGAAAAGTCACATGGGGAACTCATCCTTTAAACCTCCACATTTGATTTCAACCCTCTAGGTGATTAGGGGTCTACAATCAAGCTTGTGGGGTTTGCGGGGAGTTAAGAAGTAGTTTGAATTTCTAAAGGGTGGGTTCCATTTCTAGTACTCTAAGATTAGTCAAAGGAAAAGCCTAAGGCTAGATCCTAAGTACTAAAGAGAGAAGCAAAAGACCTCATCAAAAATGAGGTCAACAGCCGTTGCCGGGGAAGCTTCGGTAAGAACTTTAGGGGAAATTTAGTTGAAATAATTAGGTTTAGGCTTGGAAAACTGTAGTGTCGTAAAAACTATTTTTTTTGTGAAAAGTGTTTTGTTCTATGAAAAAGTATTGTGAAAAAAAAGAAAAAAAATGTTTGTCTAAAAAATAAGGTGTTCGTGAAAATGTTTTGTTGTGTTTAATATATTTCATCTATTATTTGTTTAAATGTTAATGTATTGTTTGTTGTGTTATGTATGCAAAACGAAGGATCTACAGGACTTATGCCTTAGGATCCCGAGTTTGAAAAAAATAAAAAATTAAAAATATAGAAAGGACTCGAAAAACTAGAAATGGAAATGGAAAACTTTCAAGATATTAACTTGGAAAATCATCATACTTCATTGAGGGAATACGTAAATCCTACGATAGATGAAATTCACTCAAGTGGACAAAATCCTGTCGTAGAAGCTGACTCGTTTGAAATAAATCCTGAGATTATCCAACTGGTGCAGAAAAATCAGTTTGGGGGAACTCCTTTGGAGGATCCCTATTTACACTTATCTAGTTTTCTAGAACTTTGTGCTACATTTCGTTATAAGGGCATGTCAGACGATGCTGTTAGGCTAAGGCTTTTTCCTTTCTCACTAAGGGATAAGGCTAAAATATGGTTATACTCATTAGCACCTGGCTCTATTAAAAATTGGGAGGAGTTAACTTAGAAATTCCTAGCTAAGTTTTTTTCACCTTTAAGGACTATTAAACTTAGAAATGATATTATCTCATTTTGTCAATATGAAGGAGAAACATTATACAAAGCCTGGGAAAGATTTAAGGAACTTCTAAGAAAGTGTCCACATCATGCTCTGCCCGATTGGTTAATCATTCAACCTTTTATTATTGGTTAGTAGGACCCCTTAGGTCTATAATTGATGCTACTACTGGTGGTTCATTAATGTCAAAATTAATTAATGAAGCTTATGCATTAATTAAAAAAATGGATACAAATGAATTTCAATGACCCTCTGCAAGGATAAATCATAAAAATGTAGCTATTGTTCATGATACACATGTGATTACAATTCTTGCATCTCAGGTTGCCGCAATATCAAGGAAGATGGACCAATTTGGAATGAACCAGCCTCAATTTACTTCTGTAAGTAAGGAAAGTTCATTAGGCCGTATAATTGATTCTAACTTATCATATGACGCTTTAAAAAACATAAACAACCCATATTCTAACTTTTACAACCTGTGTTGGGAGAACCATCCTAAATTTAACTGGAAGCATACTACTAATGGTGGAAACCAAAAATAGGAAAATAACCATGCAAATCCTAATGAAAGTTGGAATAATCGGGGGAACACAAACATAGACCTTCATATCCTCTGGACTCTAACAATGATCAATAATTTAAGGATAAGAAGATGTCTATGGAAGAAGAGGTATTGAAAATGGGAAACCAGTTGCAAAGTCAAAATGCTGCGATTAAAAATATAGAGAATCAACTGGGACAAATGGCTAATTCAGTTAGCAATAGACCCCAAGGAACACTTCCTAGCAACATTGAGATCAACCCTAAAGAGAACACTGATGAACAAGTAAAAGCTGACCAATTAAAAAGTGGAAGAGAGATAGAGGATGTGGTTAGAAAAGAGAACGATGTTGTGAGAGAAACAAAGGAAACTAAATGACCTGAAAAATATGTTTCTAAGGTTCTGGAAAAATTAATTTCTCCAACTAAAATCAATTTGGAAAGACCACCACCTCCATTTTTCTCAAAGACTTAGACAGCACAAGTTGGATAAAAAATTTTCAAAGTTCATGAAAGTACTTAAGAAGTTAATGATAAATATTCTTTTCACTAAAGCTTTGGAACAGATGCCAAGTTATGCAAAGTTTATGAAGAAGAAATTAATAAAGAAAAGGAATTTGGGGATTACGTGACAGTTGCACTAAGTGAGGAGTGCAGCGCTATACTTCAGAAAAATTTTCCTCAGAAATTTAAAGATTCTTGTAGCTTTACAATTCCTTGTGCAATTGGAGAAAAATATGTGGAAAAACTTTATGTGATTTAGGATTGAGCATTAATGTGATGCCTCTATCTATATTTAGAAGGTTAGGTTTAGTCGATATTTCTCCCACTACTGTAACCCTTATGTTAGCATTTCGATCTATCATTTATCTAAAAAAAGTTATAGAAGACGTGCTTGTTAAAGTGGATAAATTTATCTTTCTTTTGGACTTTATTGTATTAGATATGGAGGAAGATAAAGAAATTCCAATTATTTTAGGGAGACCTTTCCTTATTACTGGACAAGCTATGATAGATGTGCAAAAAGGAGAGTTAATTATGAATATTAATGACCAGAAAGTCACTTTTGATGTATTAAAGACTATGAAATATCCAGCTGAGAGAAAAAATGATGATTTTTTTTTATAGATGAAATTGATTATCTAAGTAAAGTACATTTCTAAGAAAGTTCTAAGAGTAAGTTAACAGATGAGATTGAAATGGATTTTCATGATGATTCAAAAACGTTATTTAAAGAAGATTGTATGTATGTTCAGGAGAGGTGTGAAATGTTGGACGCTACTAAAAATAGTAAACTTTTATTTCCATTTGTTGAAAAATCTCATGAACATAAGATGGATGTACCTCATACATTTTTAAAGTCTACCTATTTAGGGAATTCATCAACACAACCAGTCTTTATATCTTTAGATGTGACTCAATCACACTGAAAACCTGAATTGAATGATGAACATGATAAAGTTATTGAACTAGGACTTGGAAGAGAATTTAAGGATTTATTTCAAAAGAACTTTGAGTTGTGAAAAGAGGATAAGGATATTGGAAGACCATTAGAAGAAATTCCTAAGAAATTAGAAAAACCTATTTCCTCAACTAAGATAGATCCTCCATCATTTAATAATTATTAAGGGGAGGAATTAGAAGATAACTTTAATCAGAAGAGTAACATAGAAGATACTGATCCAGAATCTGAATTATCTAAAGAGAATTAGATCCAAAATTTGGGAGATATTGAAGTATCTTATAAAGATCCATTTCTTATAAATTTCAAGGATGATATTTATATGCAAATTCAGAAAATCAATAGAAGAATATTGGATCTAGAAAGAAATACGAGGGACAATGATATAAATCAAACTGAAAATGAATTGCTGAATGAAAAATTAAAATTTGAGGATTTTATAGGAATCCCTGGATCTGGAAATGATTGGGCGATTGATCGAGGATTACTTAATTGGAATTTTGATCCAGGAGGAATCATTTATCGGGCTGACGACGTTAAATCTAGCACTTTATGGGAGGTAACCCATAGTTATCAGTTGTCGGGCTGACGACCTTAAATTAAGCGCTTCATGGGAGGCACCCCATGGTTATCTTTGCTAGTATGTTTATGTGTTGTTTTGTGTTTGCTTTAGTGCGGATTAGATTATTGTTGTGAGGTTATGCCTTGGTCTTGACTAAATTTGTATATGACTTCTGGTAGTAGCAGGCTGACGAGTCTGTTATAACTCAGTTCTCAACCGGAGCTGAGCATTACCTTGAAGCATGTAGAGTTTGGACTTGGACCACTCCATGTCAACTCTATTACTTCCTTTATCTGACTTTGTTTTCACTAAGTAAGGTCATGAAATTGCTTAATGAACAAAATATGAATGCACTGCACTATTTTTATTTATCAGATTATCGTTATTAGTGTAGTTTCTTTCGTTAGAAATTAAAAGTAAGGAGGGAAAATATGAGTAGAAAGGAGATCAAATTAACCTCAATTGATATTTGTTTATGAATCTGCTAGTCTATGTATTTTAGATTGTGTTTGTGTTAGTGTTTGTGTTACAATAGTTTAGAGATTTGAAGAACACTTAAATATATATTCCCATGCCGATGTTTGTCTTGCTTATTAGACCTTTCTATAGTTTAATTTTATTCTAGCATGTTTAGTTTAGATTTACTTTCTATTGCAAATTGTTATGTCCTAATGAATATTTGTAGATGTTTTTTACAAACATTTGTGGTAGATAGAATTTTTGAACTATTTTTCTTCCTGCTTATATTTTCTGTGTTGAATGCTATACATGTTCAAATTCAAGTTTGGAGGTAGGAAGAAAAATATATTTTAAAGTTAGTATACTTTCTTTTTAGTTTAATATTATTGTACGCATGTGTTAGGCTAGATTTACTTTCTTCTACAATCATTCTGTCCTGATTATGCATGTATATAAATTTGATAGGATGTTGTAGTAGTTAGTAGATTTAACTTTTATTTTTCTTCCTCCTACATTTTATTGAATTAATTACAAAATATTTTAAAATTCAAGTTTAGGGGGATGAAAAACAATTTACAACAACTTAAATTTCATTTGTCCTAAAAAATACTATAAATAAATATGATTTTTGACTGAAAAATAATGATGTGTATGAAGTTATATTAGGGAAATAAAATTTGAAAAATAGAAATGAGTAAGTGAATTTAGTTAAAATTTATAGTAGTGATGAAAAATTTAAAGTTAAATTTTTCTTAGTGAAGAAATGATAAATATTGTGTAACCATCTTTAGTAAGAAAAGTTGTATTTTTAGAAAAATAGAAGGATTAAACTTTTGTTTTCAATATTTAAATTTCTTTTATTGAAAAATAATTTTCAAAACTGTTATTATATTTCTAAGTAAAAGATATATATCTACCTTATGCTTTAGGAAAGGAAGGGTAGAATTCAAAATTATTAAAGGCCTATCCAAATATAGTAATCCTTGCCTAAAAAATAATAATAATAATAATAAAGAAGAAGAAAGAGAAGAAAAAGAAAAAGAAAAAGAAAAGAAAAGAATAGTATGTGAAAAAGGAAGGAGAAGCTTGAGGATTAAAGGGCCTAACCAAAAATTGGTTCCACACCTGAGCTTTTTAAAGTATAAGATTTGAGAAAATCTTAATCTTAAAAGTATAATATAGTTAGTATAATTATTTTTAATAAAGTTTTTTAAGTAAAGAAAATAAAATGCCTAACCCCTATATTTTGAAAAATTTAAAAGCATTTCTGAATTAGATAACAACACATATTTTCATACTCTTTCATCGAAGAGATTTCTAAACTTTAAATTGGTTTCATTTACTAAAATTTTTTCTAAATTGGACTACTACATTTCTAGAACAAAATTTTAGAAACTCGTAAAGAAACTCATACACATGATTTGCTTACATGGTTTTACATGATTATAGTGTTACTTGAGGACAAGTAACATTTATGTTTGGGGGAATTTGATCCACTTAAAAATTACCTGTTTTTAGTGTTCATTTCATGCCCATTTTACGCACATTTTTAATGATATGACACTTTAAAGGAAGGAATTTTGCATATTTTTGTCTTCAAGTATAAAAATATGATTTTAGAGAAAATCAAGCAAAAACTATGCAATTTTGAGCCAAAATAAGCAAGGAAGAAAATTCTAACTTAGCATATATTGATATGTCTTTCTATGCTTAATATATTTTATATTTCTCGCATGTTTTTGAATAAAATTATAATTTTTGAGAAATGTTGTTTTTATATCTATCTTGTAGGTGAAGATGTTAGGAACACAACGCAACTGAAATGGGTCGAAACGGAGCCAAACGGAGCAAAACAGTGGAGCTGCGCACAGGGTGGCACCTAGGCGCCAAACCCGGAGCCTAGGCGCCAGTGACGACGAGAAAACGACGCCTAGGCTCCAGAATCAAGTCCTAGGTGCCAGAATCATCCAAAACGATTTTTGCAAGAATTTTTGACAACTTTGGGAGTTATTTTGATGGTGTTAAGTAGTTTCTAGACCTTCTAGAAGACTGGAAGTTACTCCTAATATATAGAACATGTGATACAATGCATCTGGACACATTGGAACGGTTTTAATCGCGAAGAGGTACGATCCAAAGTGAAGGGGAGTGAAGACTTGGTCACAGGAGTCTGGCGCCTAGGCGCCAGATCCCGACGCCTAGGCGCCAGATCCCGACGCCTAGGCGCTAGAGTCGGTTTCTAGAAGATTCAATGAATGTGGACTACTTTTGAAGAGGTGCCTTAAGCAACCCTTGGCCATTTTCAGAGCTATATAAATAGGAGATATTTCTATAGGGAAAAGGGCCTCTCTCTTGTCTCTCTCTCTCTCTCCCCTTCTCTTTCTTCCCCCTTAGTAATTTTAGTCATTTTAGAGTCATGAAGATGTAGATTTCTACATCTTATGGAGAGATTGGTGAGGGATTTTGAGATATTTATGTAAGGAATGTATGAGTGGCGCATGGATCGGTGGGAGACTTTGGCGGAGAGATCTTATTCTTTCCTTCAGAGGGAAAAAGCTAAGTATTGTGTTCTTCATTCTCTTGTAATTGTTGTAAACACTTTCTAGTGGATTTCTTTGTTTCAAACCGAGTTTTCTGTCATGATTTATCCATGCTTCGTAAGAGATTTTCTTTACTCTTTCTTTTAAATGAAGTAGTGGCAAGTGTAGGAAAATTATTTTTATGACAGAATTATCTATTAAATGCTTCTAGGTGACAAATAGTTGCATAAATATAATAGATTTGCTTAGATATTCTCTTATTAAATTGTGGTGATGATATTCATACCGGATCTTCATTTACTTTACAAATTGATCACTTGTATTGTTAAAACCTGTTGAATAATTCTAAGACCTATCCAGAGATTAGTTCTTAACTAGCAGATATCACATGAATCCTTGGGTAATCGAAGGCTATATGCGGGTTATTCATGATGAAGTGCAAATAAATAGGGAGATATTGCTTATTGGGTGCAAAATTGATTAGTTTTTAGAGTGACAGACTAAATTCTAACAATTTGGTCTATAGAAAGGGAACGGGTCACTGGTAGAGTCGACCATAGCCACCCTTGGACATCTAGTAGTGTGAGCCTAGATTAACCCATTTTACTAATAAAACATCCTAAACTGATCTATAGATTAGCCAACGTTCTTTACACCTGGACCGAAGGGTAAAGAATAAGATTGCTTCTATTTGGCACTACTACATAAAATTCTAAACAATTCTTTACTACACATTATTTATGTAATTGCAAGAGAAAGGTAGTCTTTAACATCTCAAAATTCTCCAAAACAATATATCCATAAGTTATCTTTTTATTTAAGAACATTATTTAGGATTAGTTATTAAAAAAAACCATTTTAATCGAAATTCCAAATTTATGCCTTATAGAAATAGACTGGAATTAGCCTAAAGGATTGCTTACCTCAATTCTCTGTGGAATCGATACTGGGGTTATAAAAGAAAACCCTATATTACTTGAAACGATACGTATACTTGCGTAGTACCCCTAGTGTGTAAAATATTTTCTAAAATTTTACAAGATTTTAATTTTATATACTAGCCGCTATTTAAAAATTGGGTCAAGTTTTTGTCCATCTTTTGGAAGCAAAAATTACTGCGTTATTGCGGTTCGGTTCACTAAGCTCAATCCATATGCTCTCAGCCACCCACAGCCACCCACAGCCACCTGTCGGCCGCTTTTTTGAGATTTAGATTTATGTATGTATATAGTTTTAAATAGTTTGGAAAATAATATTTGATTTTGAATATAAGAGACCAAACCAATCCCATATCTTTGATAGTTTAAATAATTTGAACACCACACCATAAACTATGCATTTGTCCCGAGGAATAGACACATTTCTTAATAATGGGGTTCGATTAAATAAACCAGTAAATTTATGACATCTGTTTGGTCTGCAAGCCAATTTATGTTGATCGACAAATTCCCCTATTTAATACAAAGGAATTAAATAAGGTTTATATTAAGTTGGGTTCTAAATTTCCCTATAAGGGCAGACCCCTATAGTTAATTACATCCTAAATGACCGATATCACTTAAGAAAAGTCTCGATAAAGATCAGTTATTTTGCTCTCAAGAATTTCAAAGTTTAAATTTTCCATGGTTGGACATTGGAAATTCAAAAGGGAATAGATCAAATTAGAAACAGTTCTTTCAAGAGTCCAAAGGAGTGAAAAGTTAGGGGATGTCATGGATTCGAAGTGAAATTCAATGACTTCCTAAATATCCTATGATTTGGCTTTGATTTAGAGAGATATTATTTTATATTTCAATATTGTCAATTTTAATTAGTTAGGACTTATATCCGTATGACATAATTATACAAATAGCCTAGAAATTATGAGGTTTTACGTAGTAACAAACAACGACCTCGGAGTCCTAAGATGAGTTTAGGGCTTAAATTGCACAGCAGAGCTGTACTAAAGGCCTAAAGAGAAGTTGGGGATTTATGTTGTGCTAAGAAAAGTACCTCGAAATAATATGGCTTGGTTTTTTTTTCTAAGGAAAGGATTAAACCGATGAAGATTCGTTGTTGAAGATGGCAGTGCTGCCCACCGCACTTGCTCCGAGCTCCTTGTTGTTGCAGAGGTTTAGTTTAAGAAGTGATAATCAAAAGATGAGAGAAGTGTTATGGTTTAGAGATCAAGTTTTAAATTCAATGTCTTAAATTTTATTGGGGAAATATTAAAATTTATTAAGCAGAACTGGTTAAGATCCCGCGGTTCCATCATCTCGGCACCACTATTTTCATCGCATTCACTTAGTCCAAATGAATTTGCTAAACTCAGCTGAATGAGTTCCACACTTTCATTTAGACCATGGGAAATCTCGTTAGCAACACGTGGGTTACATCACCAGGGAGATTCCCGATCATCCAGCGAGGCATTTTAATTTAGTTGTAATTGTAATTTTGTTGTTTTATTTGTGATTAAAATTTGAGTTGTTTTATATTTTGAATTTTGTGGCGGTTAATTTTATCTTGTTTTGATTTTAGTTTTAGTTTTGGTTTCAGTTTTGCGGCTGTCCTAAAGGTTTTAGTTTTCATGCAGGGTGACATTGTTGTTTAACATGCAAGCTTGCAAGAAAAGAAAGTACGCCGCATGTAAGTAAACTGTAATAAAATAAAAGCGTATCTGGCGGGTCTTCTCGTGATTTCCAACTGCACTTAAAACACATGTTAGGGCATTTAAAAATTTAAAGGAAAACACCTAAGTAAAGCTAAGGGAAGGTCCTGGTTGTCTATCAAAATCCTAATCCTATCACCAGTCAAGTCCTAAGGTGTGTTTGAGTATAGTTTTCTTCATCAAAGAACAAAGAAGTTTAATTGTTCTTCTAAAACATCCCATTAGATTGAGAAAATGCTTAGGATAAGTCCTGAACCTCTTTTCAATACTTCTGGGATCATTTTGAGTCCAAATGAATTTCATTATCTAGATGAATTGATCATCCAGAGTTTAGTTGAGTTTTGGTTCTTGCTCAGTGAACTTGGATGTTTGATTATCCTATGAGTGAGGTGACATTTCATTAGACATTCATTTTAAAGTTATAATGATGGAAGCCTTTATGGGCAAATTAGTTTGTTGTGGAACTTAACCATTCTTAATTGAAGTTGAATTAATAATTATAAATGATTTAATTTAGTTATAAAGTTTTGGTTGATTGGTAAATATTTTAAATTATTTTCAAGTTGGAAAAAGGTGTTTAAATCATATAATTTAGTTGAGTTTTAATAATTTTAAATTGTTTTAATTTAATTATATTATTTCAGATTAATATTAATATTTTAAATAATTTAATTTAATTATAATATTTTAATTATAAATTTGTTTCAGGTTAATCTTAATATTTCAAATTTGTTTAAATTTAAGTTTTAAATGATTTCAGATTAGTTTTAATATTTTAAGTTTGTTAATTTGATTTCAAATTATTTCAAATTAATTTTTAATATTTTAAGTTTCAGTTTGATTATAAGATTTCGAGATTATTCCATTTTTAATTACTAGTTTCAATCATCATTTTTATAGTTCAATTAATTAAGAGTTAGGTGGTATTTGATCAATTCATTGGTTAGGGGTTCAATTTCAAAGAATTAGATTCTTCCTACATCAAAACCCCCTAACCTTAATAATTCATGCCTTAATTAACTTCCAAAGTTTAATGACTTAATTAATTGGGATTTCTTCTTTAACATTAAAAATGATTAATGGGTTTCTACCCCATAGTTCCCTATGTTTCAATCATCCAAGAGGAAAATCAAGATCAAATGTTAACCTTCCCCTTTGGTTAAGCCTAAATATTAATTAGGGTTAAAGTTCCTTAATTACCTTTATGCCCTCTTAAGCTTGTTCATCTCATTATTCACTAAATTAAGCTCAAATGAAATTGAAATTTTTATGTCACCTCACTCACATGTCAATTAAGACATTAGAGGAGAGAAATGTGATTTTTCTATTTTTAATTTAATTTACATAATTATTTTAATGGAAAATAGGGATTTTCAATGAAAATTCAACAACATGACCAAGATGAAACTTCTGTCCTTAGGAAAATCATGGAAGGTTTCTACAGACCAGAGAACCACTTGGACCAATTTTGGTGATTTTTTGAATTTTAATTTATTTATTATAATTAATTGAAGATTTGTAGTATTTATTAATTATAAAATAAAATTGAGGGGAAAAATTAGGTTTTATATTTTTCTTAAATCTCTCTAGCTGAAGAAACTCATAGAAATAAACTTTATATTTTCCTAATTTTTCTTTGAATTATTAGAATTTTTTAGTGAAAGGGTTGAAAAATCCATTTTTTAATATTAAGAATTACCTTAAGCCTTTAAAATTCAATATCTTTACTTAGAGACTTAGAAAAAATATTTTGTCGGTTCCCAAGTGATTAGGAGGCGAAATGTGACATTTTGGTGAATTTTAATATTTTTATAATTTTTATAATTTTTTAATTATTAAAATATTCAAAAATAGGTTAAAAGTAGAAATTTTATAAAGATTCTAATTTTAATTTTCCTAGACTCCTCTACCCTCAGAGAACTCCCAAAATTGATTTAGTGAATTTTTTTAGTTATATTTTGAGTTTTATGAATTTTTAATTTCAAATATAGTTATGTGACTTAGGTAATTCATTTAATGGGTTAAATTAAGTCCAATTTATTTGAAATTTTTATGTGGGGTTCTCCTAATTTCAAAGCACAGTGGAGAATTGATTTCATATTATTTTCATGTGTGGTTGCTCTAAATTAATTTAGATTAAATTTTAAATGTTCAGTCCAATTAGGGTTATTTTTAGTGAGTTAAGTGAAGCCATAATTTTCCTAGGGTCCTGTGGTCCTAAAATACTTCCCCTAATTTTTCTAGATTTTTACAATCAACGTGCTAATTTTTGAAATTAATTCACTAAAACAGACACCTAAACTTGGAAAAAGTGTATTTCTTTCTAGAAGTCCCCTCTGACTTTGAAAAATTCATGGCATGTTCCCAAGGGCAGAGGGAACAAAAGCCCCATAGTCCCAATTCATGGTGAATTATGTATGCTAATGGAGAATTGAAATACTTAGGTCAGTAAATAGTTAATTAAAAATGAAATACTTAAAAAAAATTTTTGATTTTAATTCCACATTGTTCTCCTCTGTTCACTGAGAAAGAGGGTATTTTAGTTTATTTTTATGATTTTTCTATGCAAAGATATGCATTTTTAAAGTTTTGTGAATTAAATAAATAGGAAAAATCCTAAATTCCTACTTAAACCAGCCAGCGCTGACTCTATCCTACGACGAATCGAAAGCACACGCGGCGCAGTTTGATTCGGCGCCTCTATCTGACTCAGTAGCCACACATCCCGCTGTTCCGTTCCGTCCTAGTCTGGTTCAATCTGAGCCCTCCACTGAATACACATGCGATCGGACGACTCTGGTTCATCGTCTTCGTTTGGTGCAACTTGAGAGCTGCATGTTTTCTAGCTATAATATCTCTCTCATTTCCCAACCAAGTCAAGTGAGGTTTGTTTCTACAATGCTTGTCTAGGTTAGACGAACATATCCATACGGCTAACATGCATTAAAATTAAGTAAAATAAAATGGAGAATCCATGGAAGCACGGGAATAAAAGGAGTTTAATACCTTTGCTGTGAGAGGTGAGTGATCCTCGATAAATATATGTGCAACTTGACTCCACACCGAATATATGTGCTGATGATTTATATATGAAAATTATGATTTTATAATATGGGATACTATGCAAGTATATGTATTGTTTATCAAGTAATATAGGACTTTTTTGATTAAGCCCCGAGATATCGAACCCACAGGAAAATGTAAAAACTTTCTAAAGAGATAAGGAAATTATATTTTACTTTTTAAATAACTTTTGAAAGTATGTTTGATTTCTAAAGCTTGAAAGTTGTTTTTGGTATTTTTAATAAAAGCTAAGCAGAAAATGAAAATTATCAGAACTTTAAAATGCGGTATAAGAAATAAAATATCTTTTTCTTTCTCTTATAAAGCAATAATAATTATGAAAGTATTGTTGTGAAAGTATTTAAATGTATTGTGATAAATAGGAGCAAATTTATTTTTTACTTTTACTTGCTTCTATAAAGAACATTGGTTAATTTGAAATTTTAAAATTTTGAACATGGTTAGGTAGGGAAGAGACCAGCTCTCACTCTAGAGTTCCCTCGATTCCCTCCACCTGAGGGCTAACTTCTCATAGCGAAATTTAAAATATTAAAGCAAATTAGGGAACTTTAGCCTGTCACTCTAAAGTTCTCTAATTTTACTCCTCATTGAAATCATATCATTTAATATATTGCATACAGTTATATGGACTACAATTCTCAACAATATAATCGCATGTGATTTTTACCAATTGTTGTTTGAGATAATACCGCATTGGATCTTACATAATCTCACAACAAATTTTAATATCTTAACTGGCCAAATTATGAAGTAAATTAAGTTCATGGAATTAAATCTTCACAACTTATTCCAACTTTAAACACTTATACATTCCACAACAATCCTACATAATTTAATTACTTCTTCATTTAAGAAAGAAAAAGATAAAGAAAAATACTCAGAATTCATGGAGAAAACACAAGCACACATTGAGTTGAAAATAAAAATCATAAAGAAAACACAACAAGAAAATCTAAATGGAAATACAGAAGTAAACACTTATATGAAAATTCTCTCCAGAAGACTCCAGAAGTTCCTTTGAAACTTAATTTTCCAAAGGACAACACTATAGAGGTTGGCGCCCAACTCTGTTGACCCCAACTCTGACTTTAGACTTTAATAAAAACTAGATAAATGGATGCAAAAAAATTGGTGGAAAGAAAGTTTCACACTAACCATTTATCCTCTAAAACTAAACTAACTAAAAGACTTTAAACAATAAAAGACTGAAAGTATAACTCTTTGAAACTAGAAGATGACATTGAAAACTAGAAGTGACTCTTGAAAACTAGACTAAAAAGACTAACTCCCTTAAAGACTCTCATGACATAATTTTAATAATAATCTAAAAGGTGCCTTTGTATCTATTCAAATTATGTCCAGATTCAACGTATCCACCAAAAGATCCATCCCTCCATTCAAATTTGCCGCCCATGGGAAGTTAAGGAAGTCACCACCAAAAGTTGCTTCAAACATCCCTTGAAATTGGTGCCAATAATGAAGAAAATTCTATTTTTAACTGTGGCGGCTAAGCGCCGACCAGGCGGCGCTTTGCCGCCAAAGTCCAATTTTTCAATTTTTTTCATTTTTTTGCTCCAAATTTGATTCAATTTTGCTCCTTTCATCATAATCACTTAGTTTCATCATAACTGAAAGAAAAACACAAAATACCTTTCATTAAAGTGCAATATCATCAAAAATAGGTATAAAAAAGTGCATAAAAAACACTATATATTTTAGGTGTATCAAAATCCCCCAAACTTAAAATGTTACTTGTCCTCAATTGACTCTTAATCACATAAAAAATTTTAGCATGAAAATTGTGTAATGAGTTTTCTAGGAAGTTAACAAAATTTTGTTATAGAAATGGAATAGTCCAATTTAGAAAAAATTTCAGTAATTAAGATCAACTTAAAGTTTAGAAAGTTCTTAGGTAAAGGATAATGTAAAATATAGGTTTCTATCAAATTTAGAAATACTTGTAGATTATTCAAAATATAGGATTCACACATTTATTTTTCTCACTTAAAAATCTTTATTTGAAAATAATTTTACTTACTATATTATAACCTTGAGTTTTAGATTTTCTCTAAACTTATAACTTAAACTTTAGGTATGCAACCAACTTTTGATTAGGCCCTTAAATCCTCAAGATTTTCCTTCCTTTTCACATACTATATTTCAGATTTTTTCTCTTTTTCTTTTTTATTCTTTTCTTTTTTTTTTATAAGGAAAGGATTACTCTATCTGGTTAGGCCTTTAATGATTTTGAATTCCACCCTTCCATTTAACCAAAAGGTCTGATATATATATCTTTCAATTAAAAATCATAATAATAGTATTTGAAAATTAGTCCTCAATAAAAGAAATTTAAGCTTTGAAGAATGAAAGTCAAATCTTCTATTTATCCAAAAATACAACATTTCTTACTAAAGATAGTTGAACTATATTTAACACATCTTTACTAAAAAAATTTTTAACTTTAAAATTTTCATTATTACTATAAGTTTTAACTAAATTCTCTTATTCATTTCTATATTCAAAATTTTGTTCCCCTAATATAACTTCATATACATAATTGTTTTCAATCAAAAATCAAATTAATTTTAAGTATTTTTGAGAACAAATAAAATTTCAGGTTTTTGAAAATTTTTCTTTTTCTATAATTCCCCCCTCTCCTAACTTTAATTTTTAGTTAGGATAAAACATTAAGCATAAGAAATGATACATGGGAGAAAATTAAAAACTAACATAACATGCTTGCAGGAATCTTAATATCCTAACTATGCAAGTATACCAATTTAAAAACAGGAGTAAAAAGAAATCAAATTCAAAATTTTTCAGTTTTCTTTTTTTTATAAAATAGAAATTTCAAAATTTCAAAGGACTTCTTCAATAGTGGAGGTTTTCAAAGCAAACACACACCAACTAAGAAAGACTGAAGTCACACCACTACTAGATAACAAATAGTAATAACAGATTTTGAAAAGTTTTAAACATTCATTTTTTTAAATAATTGTTTTTAATAGTGTTCCATATTCTCCTAACAGTTTTGAAATTAAAGTACACACTATAAAAACCCTGACACAACATACACATTAAAACATTTACTACTACACATATATCACACAAAAAAACATATAGAATAACAATCCAACAAAGGTACATCTGAATATGCAAAATGGGTCCAACTATAATCATCATACTATCAGAGTTCACACAACAAACACAATATCAAAATAAAATACAAGACATAACATACATCAGTACATCAATAGAAACTCAGTAAAAAAAATCAACTAATAATCCTCATCATCATCATCATCATCTTGCTCGTTCCAATCTCTGGATGGCACATAAGGTATATAGAATGGATGAGGGGGCATCTTAGCATTAATATCACCTGTAATCAATCTATCCAAATAATGCTGATAATTCTCCTCATATTCATCATGTTTTACAATATACCTTTCCATATTATCCATCTTACCATCCATGTCTCTAATATGCTCACGAGTAAGACTCGCCTTCTTCAAAATCTTTCTTAACAAACCAGTCTGTGAATCTCTAGATGATGAAGCTCTCGAAGTAGTAGCACGAGAAGTAGAAGCAGCAGAAGCAGAAGCAGAAGCAGTAGAAGTCCTACCAAATCCTCGTCTCCAGCCAAACTCTAAATGTACAGTGTAAACTCCAACGTTTACACTGGTAATTGGTTTTAAAGGCTGAAGGACCTCTTCCCAATTTTCAAATTTCACACCAGATTGCTCACATAATGAATGAATTAGGGAAAGAAATCCCATACCTGTAGTAGTGGTAGATCTGGCACAATTCAAAATGTAATCATAAATGATTGCTCCAATATCTATAGGCTTCTCCTGCAGAATGCAATAGTTCAGCACATCTCTCTCCCTTGTAACTTCACTAGTATGACTTGAAGGCAACAGCTTAGATGAGATAAAATAATGCTATGCTTTAGAAGTGGCATTTAACTGAGAGGCCTAGAAATTGACTCCTCTTTCATTAGTGGTCTTCCATAATCTTCTTCCATTAGTCAGAAATGCTATTATCTCATCTAACTCTCCATTAGTAAGATGATAGTTAGAATAAAAACAAAACATATCAGGAGGCAGTCGATAAAAGACATTGATTACCGCAGATGTAAAAAGTACTTCTTGCCTTCTCACCATCACCAAGTTCTCTTCTGCTGCAGGTAAGTTTGCATAAAACTCTCTGACCACAGAAACAACATCAATAGCGGAAAAGCAATAGTTATTTTCCCAATTCTTTCTCGCAATCATCTCCTCAATAATCTCTCTTGGCTTACTAAACACACGCTCAGGAATCAATTTACGTGATTTTAGTGTGTTAATGTATTGTTCCTCAGCCCTTCCACTAACAAACTTATCAGAATCAAATCTCGTCTTTTCTCTCGCGTATTTTGACTTTGGAGCCATCTTTAAAAATTCACAAAAAAATTACCATAAATTCCAAAATCAAACTAAACTTGCTAAATTAACTTGCAAAAGTAATTTCCACTAAATCCAAGCAATTTCTCATCATTCTTCTCAAATTTTCACCATGAATAATGATTTTAGGATTTTCCAAAATGTACTCGAAATACATGGTGAAAATAAAAAATTTTTACTTAGGAGTAGTGTTCATACCTTAAAGAATCCAAATCTAACAATTTTTGTTGAGATCGGCCTTCAAATGATCCAATATATTGATGCCCTAGGCTCCTTTTCGCGAAAATTAGAGGTTGAAGACGAAAGGGTAAGTTAAAAATGGCAATTTTTGGGTTTTTAACTGTTGAAAATCAATTTTCGCAAACTGGCGCCTAACCGCGAGGCCTTCAACGCTTAGCAGTGAAATCTGGCGCTTAAGCGTCAACACTTTGGCGCTTAGCCGCCAGTGCCCAGATTTTCACAATTAAGAAAATGTACTAAACCTTAGTTAATCACCCTTAATCTTCTCAAAATAATTGTCTCTTCCCCATAAATCTCCAACACTCCAATTTCAAATTTTAATATCCATCAATTCCGATCTAGTTTCACACAAAACACAAACTTATATTCATTAAAAACAAACCACACTTAATACAAACTAAAAATTTCTATCCAAACACTTTGAATGAAATTCCCTAAATACAAAAGGACTCAAAAATCATAAAGATAGATTTACATCACTAAGATGTATCAATCTCTCATTAAAGTGAAACAGAATACAAACATAAAACATTAAACACTTAAAACATCAAACACATAAAACATAAGATACACAAAACAAATCACAAGATCAAACTAACATTTAATTCCACTCTCCAGTAAGTGGAATATATCCAAAACCACTATTATTTCCATTTGACCCTTCTGGAATATAAATTTGATAGAACGGGTGATGATTGAACACTCTTACATCTTCTTCTAACCACTTGTTCTTCAGGAACATCGCCTTATTCGCTTGTTCAACGTGACTTGTATGATTGAATTGCATCTAGAGTTGCCATCCCATATGCTCCAAATGTGCGTTAGTTTCATTAATCTTTGCTTTGATTGAAGTCACTTGAGCTTTGATCATTGCAATTTTTTCAGCAATTCCTTGAATACTAACGATGAGAAATCCATTGAATAACTCTTTAGCACTGTCACTAATAAACTTACTCTTTTCATAATCTTCTTTCTTCTTGATCTTATTCACCCAGGAAGACATGATGCACTAAAAACACTCTTCTTAAGACTTGGGAATGAAAATAGGACTTGGGACAAGTGTTTCTCTTAATCCAGGGCGTTTTTATAGACTTTAGAAGTGCATACACCCGCCCTTAATCATTTAAAAACTCTAAAATAACTTCCAAAACCACTTCCCCACGATCTAGGCTTCTTGAACCTCATTTATCACATGTTACATAACTCCGGGGCATAAGTGCCAACTAGGCGGCGCTTAGTCGCCAGTGCTCAATTTAGCACAGATCTGCCAAATGTCCAAAATTTCATTTTGAATCCTTTAAGTCATAAAATAAGGTCAAATAAACATTGCTATATCATAAAAACTCCAAAATACTACCACCAAAACATAAAAGCAAACCAAACAAAGCACACAAAGCAAACATAAAGCAAAGCACACCAATAACTATGGGTTGCCTCCCACAAAGTGCTTGGTTTAATGGCTTCAGCCTGACATACCCAGAACCTATTCTGAGTGGCCCAACATCAGATTCTCATCAGATTTAAGTTGATGGACTGAAAAATAAGGTTTAATTCTATGCCCATTAACTTTAAATATTTTTCCAGTCGTAAGATCTTGAATATCTACAGCTCCATAGGAATAAACTTTTATCACAATAAATGGACCCATCCACCTGGACTTAAGTTTTCCAGAAAAAATTCTCAATTTGGCATTATATAGCAAAATTTTCTGTCCTGGCATAAGATTTTTGGTAAGAATCTTCTAATCATGCCATAACTTCATCTTTTTTGTATAAATCTTAGCATTTTCATAAGATTCATTCCATATCTCTTCAAGCTCATTTAATTACAATAATCTTTTCTCAGCAGCATCTTTCAAATTATAATTGAACTCTTTAATAGTCCAATATGCTTTATGCTCAAGTTCAATAGGCAAAAGACAACCTTTTCCAAAAATCAGCCTATTTGGGACATTCCTATAAAGGTTCTGTAGACAGTCTTATAGGCCCACAAAGCATAATCCAGTTTGATTGACCAATCCTTTCTGTTTGGATTAACAGTCTTTTCCAATATTCTTTTAATTTCCTGATTGGATAATTCAACCAAACCATTTGTCTGAGGATGATAAGCAGTAGCAATGTGTGATTTATATGATATTTCTTTGCTAACTTCTCAATAATCGCACTTTTAAAATGACTTCACCCATCAGTTATGATTACTATTGGTATTCCAAATTTGTAAAATATATTATTTCTTAAAAACTTTGCAACACATTGAGCATCACATCGAGCATCACATCGAGGTAAATTAATAGCTTCAATCCATTTCGAAACATAGTCTACTTCTATCAAAATCTTTGCAACACATTGAGCATCACATCGAGGTAAAGCAATAGCTTCAATCCATTTGGAAACATAGTCTACTGCTATCAAAATCTAAACATTTCCGAAAGATGGTGTAAATGGACCCATGAAATCTAATCCCCAAACATCAAATATTTCAACTTCCAACATATAATTGAGGGGCATCTCATTTCTTCTAGAAATATTGCCTACACGCTGACATCTACAACAATTTTTAATATAAGCATTCACATCCTTAGAAATTGTATGCCAATAAAATCTATATTGTAAGATTTTATATGCAGTTCTTTCAACTCCAAAATGTCCCCCATAATCAGAATCAATATATTTTTGAATAATTTTATAAGCCTCTTCCAAAGGTATACCTATTCGAATTATAAGATCCTTTCCTTGTTTATATAAAAATGGGTCATTCCAAAAATAAGTCTTAGCATCAGACATAAATTTCTTCTTTTCCTGGTATGTCAAACCATAGGGTATAATATTACTGAAAATAAAGTTTACTATGTCGGCATACCACGGAACACGCCACTCATTAACAGTGAATAATTTTTCATCAGGAAAATTTTCATTAATTTTTTCAACATCACAGAGAGAATTTTCTTTTTTAATCCTGGACAAATGATCCGCAATTTGATTATCGGAACCCTACCTATCTACTATCTCAAAATCAAATTCTTGCAAAAGAAGAATCCATCTAATCAATCTTGGCTTTTCATCCTTCTTCTTCATTAAATTTTTGATAGAAGAATGATTAGTATGTGCCACACCTTTAGATCCAATTAAATATGATCAAAATTTATCAAAGGAAAATACTATAGCTAATAACTCTTTCTCAGTAGTGGTATAATTAATTTGAGCTTTATTAAGAGTTTTGCTAGCATAATAAATAACTTTGAAAATTTTATCATATCTCTGACCCAAAACAGCACCAATAGCATAATCACTAACATCATACATTAATTCAAAAGGTTTTTCCCAATTTAGTGAAATTATAACAGGTGCAATGATTACTTTTCTTTTAATGTTTCAAAAGCTTTTAGGCAATCATCATCAAAATAAAAAATTGCATCCTTTTCCAGTAAACGACATAAAGGTTTTGTAATATTTGAAAAGTCTTTGATGTAACTCCTAATTCCCCTTACATTGGTCAGGCAAGGTAAATTAGAGATAACTTGAATTTTTGCAGGATCTACCTCCACACCTTTTTCTAAAATTTAATGTACCAATACAATTCCTCCTGCTACCATAAATTGGCATTTTTCCTAGTTAAAGACTAAATTAGTTTCTTCACAGCGTTTTAGAACTTTAGACAAATGTTCTAAAAATGATTCAAATGAAATTCCAAACATTGAAAAGTTATCCATAAAAACTTCAATCCCTTTTCAATTAAATCACAGAAAATAGTCATCATACATCTCTGAAATGTAGCAGGGGTATTACATAAACCAAAGGGCATTCTTCTAAAAGCAAACATATCATAAGGACTGGTAAATGTAGTTTTCTCTTGATCCTCAAAAGCAATTTAAATTTGGTGGTATCCAGTATATCCTTCCAAAAAACAAAAGTATTTATGCCCTGCCAGTCTATCCAACATCTGATCCAGATATGGAAGTGGAAAATGATCTTTCCTTGTTGCAAGATTTAATTTTCTATAATCAATGTATATTCGCCATCTTGTAACTTGTCTTGTTGGAATAATTTCATTATTTTCATTAACTGTCACAGTTACTCATCCTTTCTTAGGAGCACAGTGAATAGTACTAACCCATGAACTATCTGAAATAGGGTAGATAATTCCAGCATCCAACCACTTAAAAATTTCTTTCTTAACATCATCTTTCATGATAGGATTCAATCTCCTTTGGGGATCAGCCTGAGGTTTGCAATTATCTTCCATAAGAATTTTGTGCATACAAATTGAAGGACTGATTCCTTTAATATCAGCAATTGTCCATCTAAAGGCTTTCTTATACTTCTTCAAAATTTCAAGAAAACTCTCTTCTTCTTCTTTAGCCAATTGAGATGAAATTATAACAGGCAAGGTTGAGGATTCACCCAGAAAAACATACTTCAAATAATCAGGAAGCATTTTTAACTCAAGTTCAGGAGGTTTTTCAATTGATGGACCATTAGATTCATCTTTTTCAGTCATATCCAACAATTCAAAATTTTAATGAACATAATTTAATTCTTCCTGTTGAAAATCTTTAGAATGAGGTAATTCCTCTTCTTGCTTATGTTCCAATTCTTCTCTTTCAGATTTTTCTTCATAAGTTGACTTAAAATGACATTCGCTCAAATATCTTATAACATCCATCATAAACGATTCATCATATTTACCTATTACAGGATATTTCATCAATTCTGAAATATTGAATGTAACAGTTTGATCATTAACCCTCATCGTTAATTCCCCTTTTTGCATATCTATCATTAACCCTCATTGTTAATGCCAGTCTTTTGAATATTGATAGAGGCATAAGGTTAATGCTTGCACCTAAATCACATAAAACTTTTCCATAGAATCTATCTTCGATTTCACATGGAATTATGAAATTAACAGGATCTTTAAGCTTTTCAGAAAGCTTCTTTTGAATTATTGCACTACACTCCTCATTAAGTGCAACTGTCTCATTATCTTCAAACTTCCTTTTCTTGTTGAGAATATCCTTCATAAATTTCACATAGCTCGGCATTTGTTCTAAGGCTTCAGCAAATGAAATAATAATGGTAAGCTTCTTAAATATCTCTAAGAATTTTAAAAATTGCTTATACAACTTTTGTTGATGAAGTCTTTGAGGAAATGGAGGTAGTGGCTTTTCCAAAGCAACGTTTGGAGGAGAATTTGGTCTTTCCAAACCTTTCGGAGCGTCCTCTTTTGGTTCTTCAATCTCGTCTTTCTCTACTTTAATTTCTTTCTGAACTCTACCTTCCAACTCTTTTCCACTTCTCAGTTGAATTGCTCCTACATGCTCTTTATTTTTATCTCTTGGATTCACTTCATTATTACTTGGAAGCATTCCTTGAGATCTTTTACTTAATGAATTTGCAATTTGCCCTAATTAATTTTCAATATTTCTGATGGTTTCTCCTTGAATTTTCAATTGATTTCCCATATGTGACACCACTTCTTCAATAGAAAACTTCTTCTCCTTCAATTTTAAAGAATTATTAAAACCTGGAGGATAGGTTAGTCTATAATTATTATTTCCTTGGTTGTTCCAGTTCCCCAATGGGTCTACTTGGTGGTTCCCCCATTGTTGATTAATACCACCCTGATTATTGGTATTCCAGTTAAAATTTGGATGATTCTTCCAACTTGGGTTATAATAATTGGAATATAGGTTATTAGGCTTGCTTATAGCATTCAAAGTTTCTGGTGAAGAATAGAATCAACCATTTGGCCTAATGAGTTTTCTTCAATCATGCAATTTGGTTGAGAAAAATTCATCCCAAATTGGTCTATCTTCCTTGAAATTGCAGAAACTTTATTTGCTAACATTGCAAAAGCATCATTCTCATGAACATTGACTACCTTTTTAGGATTTAACTTTTCAGAAGGCTATTGAAAATTATTACTAGCCATTTCTTTAATTAAAGCATAACTATTTTGACATTAATTATCCACCAGTAGCAACATCAATAATTGATCTAAGAGATCCAACTAATCCATCGTAAAAGTTTTAAATTATTAACCAATATGGTATCGAATGATGTGGACATTTCCTGAGGAGATTTTTAAATCTTTTTCATGCTTCATATCTTGATTCACCTTCAAACTTACAAAAAGATGTAATATCATTTCTCAACTTTGCAGTCTTTGATGGTGGAAAATATTTAGCAATGAATTTTTGTGCTAAATCACCCCAAGTTCTGATAGATCCATGTGTTAACAAATTTAACCATATCTTAGCTTTATCCCAAAGTGAGAATGGAAAAATTCTCTGTCTAATAGCATCATCCGAAACACCATCATATTTAAAAGTAACACACAACTCAAAAAAATTAGCAAGAAACAAATTAGGATATTCAGTTTTTGCTCCCCCAAACTGATTATTAGACAGCATTTGGATAATAGCAGGTTTAAGCTCAAAGGAATTGGCAGCTACAGCTGGGTGTTGAATACTACCATGAAGTTCATCCACTGTACGGTTAGCATAATCTCTTAAAGGTTTGAATTCTTGATGGATGCCAACATTTTGATTTTGATGATTTGTCATTTCTTGAATATTTTTATCTTTTTTAGTATTTTAATTTTTATAATTTTTTTGATAGTTCTTTTTAATTCAAAAACGTAAGACACAAGTCCCTCAGAACCTGAACTACACATACAACTATAATATAAAACAAAACACAACACACTAATAAATATAAGAAAAGTAAAAATTTAAAGTTTTCTTAATTTTCTTTAAAAATGCAGTTTTAATTAATTTCCCCGACAACGGTGCCAAAAACTGGATCCCCGATAAATATATGTGCACCAAAAACTTCACTCCACACCGAATATATGTGATGATGATTTAGATATGAAATTCATGATTTTATAATATGGGATACTATGCAAGTATACATATCGTTTATCAAGTAATATAAGACCTTCTAATTAAGCCCCGAGATATCGAACCTACAGGAACATATAAAAACTTTTTAAAGAATTAAGAAAATTATATTTTTACTTTTTAAATGACTTTTGAAAGTATGTTTTGATTTGTAAAGCTTGAAAGTTGTTTTTGGTATTTTTAATAAAAGCTAAGCAGGAAATGAAAATTATCATAACTTTAAAATGCGGTGAAAAACACTAGGAAATAAAATATTTTTTTCATTCTCTTATAAAGCAGTAATAATTATCAAAGTATTGTTGTGGAAGTATTTAAATGTATTGTGATAAATAGGAGAAAATTTATTCTTTACCCTTACTTAGTTCTATAAAGAACATTGGTTAATTTGAAATTTTAAAATTTTGAACATGGTTAGGCAGGGAAGACACCAGCTCTCACTCTAGAGTTCCCTCAATTCCCTCCACCTGGGGGCTAACTTCTCATAACAAAATTTAAAATATCAAACCAAATTAGGGAACCTTAGCTTGTCACTATAAAGTTCTCTAATTTTACTCCCCATTAAAAACATATCTCCTAATATATTGCATACAATTATATAGATTACAATTCTCACCCATATAATTATATGTGATTTTTACCAATAGTTGTTTGAGATAATACCTCATTGGATCTTTCATAATCTCACAACAAATTTTAACATCTTAACTGGACAAATTAATAAGTAAATTAAGTTTATGGAATTAAATCTTCACAACTTATTCCAACTTTAAACACTTATACATTCCACAACAATCCTACATAATTTAATTACTTCTTCATTTAAAGAAAAAGATAAAGAAAACTACTAAGAATTCATGGAGAAAACACAAGCACACATTGATTTGAAAATAGAAATCATAAAGAAAATACAACAATAAAACTAAATGTAAAAACAGAAGTAAACACTTATCTGAAATTCCTCTCCACAAGACTCCAGAAGTTCCTTTGAAACTTGACTTTCCACAAGACAACACTATAAAGGTTGGTGCCCAACTTTGTTGAATTTAACTCTGACTTTATACTTCAATAAAAACTAGATAAATGGATGAAAGAAAATTGGTGGAAAGAAAGTTTCACACCAACCCTTTCTCCTCTAAAACTAAACTAACTAAAAGAATTTATACAATAAAAGACTGAAAGTAAAACTCTTTGAAACTAGAAGATGACATTGAAAAAGACTAACTCCCTTAAAGACTCTCATGACATAATTTTAATAATAATCCAAAAGGTGCCTTGGTGTCTCTTCAAATTATGTCCGGATTCAATGTATCCACCAAAAGATGCATCCCTTCATTCAAATTTGCCGCATATGGGAAGTTAAGGAAGTCAACACCAAAAGTTGATTCAAACACCCCTTAAATTTGGCGCCAAAAATGAAGAAAATTCGATTTTTAACTTTGGCGGCTTAGCCGCCAAAGTCTAATTTTTTTATTTTTTTCATTTTTTTTTCCAAATTTGATACTATTTTGCTCCTTTCATCATAATCACTTATTTTCATGAAACCTACAAGAAAAACACAAAATACCATTCATTAAAGTGAAATATCATCATTTTGATTTTGAGTTTTGAAATTTTGATTTAAAACTGATTTGAGATTGTAATTGAAAGGGAATTTGGGATTGACAAAAGCATAGTTTAAATTGGAAAGGGGGTGAGGACTAGAATTTAAGTACCGACCTCTGGGCGAGAATCAAAATTTAGGTACCGATCAGAAAGGTGAGAATCAGAATTTAGGTACTGATCCCGAGAGGTGAGAATCAGAATTTAGGTACTGATCTTAAAATGAGAGAATTGGAATTTAGGTACCAGCCTCGAAGTGAGAATTAGAATTGAGTTACCTATCTCGAAAGATGGGAATCTGAATTTAGGTACTTATCTCAAAAGGAGAGAATTGAAATTTAGGTACCAGCCTTGATGTGAGAATCGAAATTTAGGTACCGATCTCGGAAAGATGGGAATCAAAATTTAGGTACTGATCCCAAAAGGAGAGAACTAGAATTCAGGTACCAGCCTTGAAATGAGAATTAAAATTTAGGTATCGATCTCGAAAGATGGGAGTCAGAATTTAGGTACTGATCCCAAGATGAGAACCAGGATTTAGGTACCAGTCTCGAAGTTAGAATTGGAATTTAGGTACTGATCTCGAAAGGATGGGAATCGAAATTTTGGTACTGATCCCGAAAGAGAGAACTGGAATTTAGGTACCAGCCTCGAAGTGAGAATCAGAATTTAGGTACCAATCTCGAAAGGATGGGAATCAGAATTTAGGTATTGATCCCGAGTTGAGAACTGGAATTTAGGTACCAGTCTCAAAAGATGAGAGTCAGAATTTAGGTACTGATCCCGAGATGAAAACTAGAATTTAGGTACCAGTCTCAAAATGAGAATCAAACTTTAGTTATCGATCTCGAAAGATGGGAATTAGAATTTAGGTACTGATCCCAAGATAAGAACTGGAATTTATGTACCAGTTTCAATATGAGAATCAGAATTTAAGTACCGATCTCGAAAGGATGGGAATCAGAATTTAGGTACTAATCCTGAAAGGAGACAACTGGAATTTAGGTACCATTCTCGAAGTGAGAATCAGAATTTAGGTACCCATCTTAGAAAGAATGGGAATCAGAATTTAGGTACTGATCCCAAGAGGGGAGAACAGGAATTTAGGTACCAGTCTCAAAGGTTGACGAATGACTTGTGAAGGTTTTGGTGTTTAGAAGTGTAGTAGAAGATTGGAATGAGATATGAAGATGTTTTACATCCCGAAAGATTTGATCAAAGGTTGAATGTTTGGCAAAGGATTTGAATCCATGCCATTAGAACCAAATCAAGAATTTCGTGGTTCTGTGTCAGTAGACTCAGTCGACCTTCTCAAAAGTGGGAAGAAAATGCAGAAAGTCGAAAGGATTTTGAGTACAGCCGGAGGCAGGGGATTTCAGATTTGAGATTTGTTTTCATTGTTCTTCATGTTTTAGTGATTTGATTTTGTTTTGATCTTTAAATTTCGTTTCAATTGGAATTTAATTTTGATTTGAATTTCATTCATTTCTTTTGTTTGCCATTTGAAATTTTGAGTTGATTTGCTTTGAGCTTTGATTTCGTGTCTTATTTAGATTTTGGATTTGAATTTTTATTTTACTGTTTATTATTTTTATTGGATTTTTGTTATTTTCATTGGATTTCGATGAATTCCATTTTTTGTTTATTATATTTCATTCAAATTGTTCTTCGTTCAAATTTTCTTTAAATCGAGTCAAACTCAGATTTAGTGGTGTTTGCAGTCAAATGCACAAAACTGAAGGAAAAATGCGACATAGTCGTTTACATTGAAATGTCACAAATACATATCATGTGATTCCACCAAAACATTTCAGATGATATTTTTCTTACAAATAACTTCTACAAAATCTATGTATATCTGAAAACAGACTGTACTGGCATCTTCATGTCATCTGGCAAAATTGTCTTCTTGATTTGTCCATGTCTGAAAAATAAACTGCATAGGTAATAACATCACCTTCTAAGCAACTTTCCAGAGGAAAATCTCGTGTAAGTGTGCTTTAGAGGTGTGCTACCACTTATGTAGCTTACAGCTCGTAAGGCTGCAAATTCTTTAGATCTGGATCTGGCTGTAAATGAACTGGCATCTTGCTTTCATCCATTCTTCTGAAGGTGATGGAGATCCTTTGGTAGAGAACCCCTATTATGCACTTCTTTGTCACATGTGCACTGTTTCCTTGTAGTACAAGGATAGAGCCTACCAGAAGAGGTATCTCTGCTGGCCCTCAGAATTCTCCGGGGCTGACTATCCGGAGTTCTGTCCCGAACATGTTGTTACACTGATTAATGAAAGAAACAATGTAGAAGGGTCTCACAAAATCGTGATGGTCCACGTGAGGTGGAATGCAGTCTCCTTTTTCATAAATGTTGATATTGCAGTTATTCGGTATGCAGTCAGCGGGTAACACTCACCAGGACACCTTACACTTTATCATTTTCTTGATTAAAATTGGCATTGGGTCCACTTCATCATAGCGGAGTATCCCTGGTGGGTTTCCTTTCTTATCATCGGCAAAGTTAAAGTAGCATCTGAACTGGATTGTAATCCTCCGCTTGTCTCGCTTCCATTTCTATGGATTGGAATAGGTCTTCCTCCATAGTTGTCCTGCACGACCCTGCTCTCTCAGATCGAAGGCGTAATCCATGATCTCACTTTACTTGTAGTAAGAGAATACATCAGTATGCAATTCTAATCCCTCCAGGATATTGACATACTTGCCCTGAATCCTCTGAAAATATTTAAAATCATGTCTTCACACTCTCGGATCATCTCCAACTTGTGCTACGAGATCATCTAGAATTGTCGAGGTCTGGTGACGTACTGTGGGATGTATGGATCCACGTCAGCACGCTCCCCTGCAATCGTTACTACCTCAGGTATGGGTTGTGCCGTGACCTCCTCTGGAGTTACCTCTGGAATGGTGTTCTTGAGGTCTGGCCTCTTCGGGGCAACTGCAGCAGTCGTCGGAATCTCCTCTTTGTTCTGTTCTTTTGTCAATTTCCTTAACATTCTATGAATACGGTGGATCTTGTTTCTTCTTTGTGTTGGGGTCAAAGTGGCTCTCCTCTCCTCCTGGATATTAGAAGGAATGGCACTGACAAGCTTCTCTCCTGCTGCAGTTATCACTGATTTCATCTTGTTGTCTTCAATTGCCTTAATCTTCCTTTTCTGGTTTGCAGTGTGTTGACCTTTTTCACCAACCTTCATTACTATCTTTTCATCGAGCTCCCTAAGGTCTACAATAGTCCAAGCAGTTTCTTCATATTCTAGCTTCATCTGTGCAAAGTTTGAGTCAACCTCGATCACAGCACCAACCTTCAGTTCCTCTTCATTAAGTGCAAGACTTATGCCATCTTTAAAAGAAAGGACCACCCTCCCGCTGGACATCTTTTGCGAAAATAAGGAAGGGATTAGGGGCCAAACCTAAAAAGAACGAGAACAATAAGAATTTTAATTTTATTGTGTTTTCTTCTTTTATACGTTTATGTACACTTATTTTATTTTGAAATTTTATTAAGAAAGGGAAAGATTTGATTTAGAGTTTTGAAATTGCAACAAGTTTTGATTTTTTATTCTATTTGAGAAAATTTCTTTTGTATTTTAGTTTTAAAGACTTCTTTTTTTTTTCTTTTTTTATTATTATTTTGGGTTCGGACACATTTGTACACAATTATCACGTCGGTGCTTCTACGAGCAAAACTTTATTTCTAATGTTTGCTCTTCGAAACATCACGTCGCGTAATATTTCTTTAGATATCGTCCATTGATAGGAATCATCGGTCGCTCTCCACGATAATCCATGAGTTGGTAAGAACTTACCGAGTAAGACTATAAACGGTCCCTCCTAATTTATTTCAAATTTACTCCCTATCTTGCGATGTGTAAGAATAGGTCTTCTGAGAACGAGAACTGATTCACCAACTTTGAAAGCTCTAGGCGGACCAGTTTGTCGTGGGCTTGAATCATCTTAGCTTGATATAAATCCAAATTTTGCTGCGCTAAAAGTTGTCTTCCTTCCAAGCTTTCCAATTCTTCCAATGATAATCTAGCGTTCTCTTCTATAGTGATCTTATTTGTGACTGCAATTATGAGTGACAGAAGCTGAAACTCCAAGGGCAAGACGGCTTCGGGCCCGTACACTAGAGCGTAAGGTGTAAACTGAGTAGGTGTTCTGAAAGTTGTCCTGTATGCCCATAAGGCATCTAATAACTACTCGTGCCAATTTCTTTTGTTGTCATCCAAAGATTTCTTTATGAATTGGACGAGAGTTTTATTAAGAGCCTCGGCCAAGCGGTTTGCTCTTCTGTAGTAGACCGTCGAATAGCGCCAATCTATCTTGTGTCTTCTGACAAAATTGTTAATCTTTGTACTTTTGAACGCGGACAGATCCACTTAAAAAATACCCATTTTTATGCCTTATTTATGATTTAATTCCTAAGGATATTATGCTTTAATGAAAGGTATTTTTATGTTTTTGGATGTAGGTGATAAAAAAAGAGTTCAAGAAGGAAAAAGGAGCAAAAATGGAGCTTAAAGAGCAAAGTTGTCGAAATTATAGGCCTGGCGCCTGTTGACCTCATTTTTGATGAGGTATCCTCTTCTTCTCTTTAGTACTTAGGATCTAGCCTTAGGCTTTTCCTTTGACTAATCTTAGAGGACTAGAAGTGGAACCCACCCTTTAGAAATTTCAAACCACTTATTAACTCCCTGCAAACTCCACAAACTTGACTGTAGACCCCTAATCACCTAGAGGGTTGAAATCAAATGTGAAAGTTTAAAGGATGAGTTCCTATAGGACTCTTTGGCCTTAGGACTGCCCTGGGTGGCCTGGTCTGGTGAGGGCTGATTTACACATACACTACATTTATACACTACACTTTCACACACCTCCTAAAACCACACCCATACCCAACTTGATCTCCTGACTCATGAAGGTGATTCACATGGATGGTCCTTAACCCCTAAGCCCTTGGGCAAGAGGGTTAGGAACAACATAGTGGATGCCTCAAATGAGTCCCTTCATGGCTCATGTGGGCTTGATATGGCTTCATGGCTCAACCAAAATGATTTCATTCCACTTACATTCACCTAATCTTCAATTTTGCAAATTTTCAATTTTTGACCTCCGGGACCCTACACCCGCTTAGCCTACCCAAAACCCTTGAAACCACCCAAAATTTGCAAAATCACCTAAATTACCCAAAATTCCTCAAAATCAATCCCAAACATTCCCACATTACTTAAATTGATCATCCATACCCAAAAATACAAAAAATTCCAAAAATACCTCCCAATACCCTCCAAATACCCAAATACCCCTCTTAGCCAAAAAATCCAAAAATTCAGAAAATTCCCAGAAAATTCCAGAAAATCTCAAATATTCTCAATTTCATTTTGTTCAACTACACCATGGGCCAATTTTGTCAATTTACCCACTTTTATCAAAATCCCCAATTTGACCCATTTTTAGCCCTAAGTGAACCCAATGTCAAACCAAACCTACCCAATTGACCCAAATTCTGGTTCAATTCAATTCTAAACTTCAATTCAACATTCCCAACACCAATCTAGACCAAATCCAAGTCCAAATTGATTGACATTTGGATCCAATTTCACTTTTGGCCTTAAAGCCCAATTTGGACCCATGACCCAAACCTAACCCAAACTAACCCAATTCAACTCCAATTAACCCTAAATCTTTTCTAAACCTTCCTTAACATTCCCACAAACAAAACAATAACATTATTTGCCCAAAATTTAGACCCAAACCCCACTCAAATTCAACCCAAAGCTAAAAGGCCCAATTTTGACCTAAACCCAAACCTAACCCAAATAAGCCCAAACCCCAAAATCAAAACCCAACCAAAGCCAAAACCTCTTTGAAACACTCCCATAAACATTTCCCAACATTTATTTTACATCAATTTCAACCCTAGCCCAACATTGGCCCAAGTTAGCCCAATTTGACCTATATTGGCCCATTCACCAAGGAAGCCCAAATTCAACCCAATTCAAACCCAAATCACTCCCAACTTGCTTCAAATCACTCATGACACATCCATGAACTGAACCCAACATTTGTTTGGCCCAATCCTTCACAAAATTCCCATCCATAAATTTATTTTCAAACCAAAAGCCCACTTTCTTAAACCTTCCTAAAAGCCCAAAACTTCATGCTAAAGCCCATATGACAAATTCTTCTCATCATACCCTTAATTAAAATCATCCCTAAGTTCAAATCAATCATCAAATGGTTCCAAATCAAGCCATGTGCCAAATCCCATCAAATCACTCCTAAATTACCAAAATTCCTAAAAACCTCTTTCATGAAAGTTGACTTAGCTTTTTCCAAGCTAAAGGTGAGCCATGAAGTCATGCATGAGCCACATGTGAGCCATGAAAGCCTTGGACACTTCACCATACCCAAAATGGCAAGAAGAGGGGACCCTTTAATGATTCTCTTAAGAGTGATTAACCACTCCCATGTTTCCCCTAACTCTTGCTTAAGCTTAATTGTACTTGGATTGTGACTTGACCCCACTAATCAAGCTGATCCAAGTGACTTTCCCTTCAGCCCAAATTGGCCTTGGAGGGTAAACCTAACTCAAAACCAAGGGTTGACCCATTTATACCCCAAAACTAGCCCTTTCCCATTCCATTTCGATTCAAACCCTTTACACATGTCCATGGCCAATTGACCGCACAAACCTCCACCACGACCCACTCGGACCTGAGGGTGACCCATGCTTGTCGGCCAGCCGCCTGGGTCGCCGGAAAACACCATGGCCGAGACCTTGGGAGGAGCCAAACTTTGGAATTCCACCTTGCTGAGTTGCCCCATGCCCAATGGCCACCATGGTCGTTCTTCCCTTGACCTAGCAGCTGATCCCAAGCCCTAACTCCCCCGGGAGGCCCTCCACCCTCTCCTATTTAAGCATCACCTCCTCTCGGCCATGAAGTGTGTCGAACCGGACCTTATCGAAACTCGCCAAAATTGCTCCGGATCATTCTCCATACTTAGAAGCGGTTGATCCTCGGTGCCAATTTGCCCTAATCCCCACCAACGAGCCCAATTTCTCAGCCAAAATTCCACCCAAAACCAGGACACTTCTCCACAGTGGATCAATCCTCAAATTGATTGGTCCTACACCTTCACCGGACCAGGGAAGAAGTCCACCAGCAAAAGCCCCCTCTCCAGGCCACCCATCTGTTCCAGACTCCAAGCTTTGTGATCGAGCTTGGTCGAAATCATACTTAGGCAATTCACCAGACCAGGAGACTTCATCTAGAGCTTGCTGGGATCCAATCGAAGGTGACACAACCCTCAGATTGAAGCCACACTTCTCTGAGCAAAGGTATGAGCTAACTCTTTATCCCGAGCTTCTGGAGATTCTTCATTTCAAATGCCTTAATTTCAATGCATGATCACCGTATAGATGTATTCGTCTCTTCAAGACGAATCCATAGAGCATAAGAACACGAAAATCCGTTGAGAAATGAGTGAGTTCTTAGGGTTTTAGTGTGGACGGCTCTCGGGTGAGGACGCTTGGGGACGATGAACGGATGCCGTTCATTCCATACACGCGCGGACGGACGGCCAGGATCGCGCCGGATGAGGAGACGGAACGATACAGCGGGCCCCCGGAGCGCTGAGTCGGATGGCGACGTCGAATCAGAAAGCGCCACGTGGCGCTTCGGAGATGCTAAGGTTGACGCGGCGCCGATTTGGATAAATAGAAAAATATGGATTTTCTTATTTATTTAATTCCCTAAACTTCAAAAATGCATAACTTTGTGTAGAAAAATCAGAAAAATAAAATAAAAATACCCTCTTGCTCAGTGAACAGAGGAGAATAATGTGGAAAAGAAATCATTTAATTTCATCAAGTATTTTATTTTTAATGATTTATTTACCCTCTGCATTGTTTTAATTCTCCATGCATATATGAAATTCACCATGGCATGAGGCCATAGGGCTTTTGAAGCATCTGAATTTGGGAACATTTTCTGAATTTTCCAAAGTCAGAGGCCATCCCTATGAGAAGTTATTGATTTTTCAAATTCATGTTACTGTTTTGAGTATTTTAAATCCAATAATTAGCATGTTGTGAAATAAATTCTAGGAAAATTTGGTGATGTTTCTTATGACCAGAGAACCCTAGGAAAAATAGGTTTTCAATTAATTCACTTGGAATAACCCTAATTGGCTTAAACACCCAAAATAGGTCCTTAATTAATTAGAGCTAATTATACACCAAATTGACTTGAAATTAATTCTCCACTGACCTTTAGAATCAGAGGAACCCACCATAAAAATTTGAAGTCATTTGGACTTGGTTAGCCCTACTAAATGGGTTGATTAAGCCATTTAGCCAATTTAAACTTTAAAAATTCATAACTTTCAAAATGCTTTTCAAAAATTCACCAAATTGGTTTTGGAGCCTCTCTGATATTAGGGGAATTTAAGAAAATTAAAATTTCAATTTTCTAAAAAGGTTAATTTTTTGCATTATTTTAATATTTTAATAAATAAAAAAATAATAAAAATCACAAAAATAATAAAATTCACTAAAATGTCACACTTTGAATTCTAATCACTTAGGAACAAACCCCATATTTTTCTTAAGTCTCTATTATGAGATATTAAATTTTAAAGCCCTAAGGTAATTTTAAAATTTTAAAAAAATGTATATTTCTAGTATTCCCATTAAAATAATTCTAATAAATCAAAGAAAAATCAAAAAATTGTAAAAATTGATTCTCTGATTTCTTTGATATCAGAAAGAATTTTGAAAAATATAAAATTCATTTTTCAATCTTTATTTTATTTTTAAATTAATTAATACTCCAAAACTCAAAATAATTATAATAAAAAGAATATAATTCAAAAAATCACCAAAATTGGTCCAAGTGGTCCTCTAGTCATTAGGAATGGTCCATAATTTTCTTAAGGATAGAAACTTTCCCTTGGTCATATTATTAAATTTTCCTTGGAAATCCCTATTTTCCACCAAAAATAATTACATAAATAAATTAAATACAGAAAAATCACATTTTCTCCTCTCATGTCTTTACTGACATATGAGTGAAGTCACATAAAAATTTCAAGTTCATTTAAGCTCAATTTAGTGAGTTATGAAATTATTAAGCTTGAAGGGCAAAATGGTAATTAAAATTTTAATCTTTAATTAAAACTTTAGGCTTAATAAAATTAAAGAGTAAAATATTTGATCCTAATCTGACTTGGATGATTGAAATTTAAATAATTAAAGGGTAGAAACCTATTAAACAATTTAAAAATAATTGAAATGAACTTTAATTAAATAATTGATTAAATTTGGAGGAATAATAAAATTGGAATTATTAAAATAGGGATATTATTAGGAAGAAATTTGTTCTTTAATTTAAGAATCCCTAAATTAATCATCTCAATAATATTTAATTCCTAATTAAAATGATAATTCAAATTTAAGATTTAAAATGCTAAAAGACTTAATCATTAAATTGAATTAAAATTAAATTATTTAAATTAAACCCTTTTAAAATAAAATATTAAATTAAAATTAAAAAATAAAATTAAATTAAAATTTAAATTAAATTAAATTAAATTAAATTAAATTAAATTAAAACATATTAAATTAAATCAAATTAAATTAAATTAAATTAAATTAAATTAAATTAAATTAAATTAAATTAAATTAAATTAAATTAAATTAAATTGTATTAAATCAAATTAAATTAAAATTAAATTAAATTAAATTAAATTAAATCATATCAAATTAAATTGAATTAAATTAAATTAAATAATAGAATCAAGTTAAAATTAAAATCAAATCAAATTAAATTAAAATCAAAACTAAACCAAATTAAATTAAATTAAAGTTAAATTGAATTAAAAATAACATCACCTAAGACATAAAGAAATTCAAAAATAAAACAACTTGAACACTATTCCAAACTTAAGCCCATTAATTGAAATTAAGTTAAATCATAAATCATTTGAATATCCATTTGCCCTCGAAAGCTCTTCATTGTCATAACTCCTAAATGGAGTATTAAGTGAAGTGTTACTTCATTCATAAGATATTCAAATGTCCTAGTTCATCGAGCAAGATAATAAACTTCAACTCCTGGACGATTAATTCATTTGTATAATTAAATTCTCTTGACTTAAAATAATCCTAGAAATATTGAAAAGATGTTTAAGACTCGTCTTAAGCACTTCCTCGATATGATAGGATATTTGTAAGAACAATTGAACTTAATTATTCTCCGATGAAGAAAATCGTCCTCAAACCAAAATACAAGAACCTAGACGTCATAGGAGATGACTAGCTATAGGATTAGGAACTTGGTAGAAAACCATAACCCTTCCCTTAGCTTTACCTAGGAATCTACTTTAAATGCTTAAATATTCTAATTGTGTTTTAATTGCAGCTTGGGATGACGGGAAGACCCTCCAGGTACGCTTTTATTTTATTGTAATTTACCTTATTGCAATTTATTTTAATCGCATCGCACTTAGTTTTTCTTGCATGATAAACAACTGTTGCATGAAAACCCACACCTTTAGGATAACTCCTAAAACCGAAACCAAAAACTAAATTAAAAGTCATTGCAAGATAAAATTCACCGCCACAACATTTCAAAATATAAAATAACTCAAAATTTAATCACAAACAAAACAACAAAACTACAACTACAACTAAATTAAAACGTCTTGTTGGAAGATCTGGAATACCTCGGATGATGTAACCTACGTGTTGCTAACGTGATTTTCCACGGCCTAAATGAAAGTGTGGAACTCATTCAGCTGAGTTTAGCAAATTCATCCGGACTAAGTGAATCCGATAAAAATAACGATGCCGGAAGGATGGAACAGTGGGATCTTAACCGGTGTTGTTATAATCAACTTTAAGATTTGTTCAATTAAAATATTAAAAAAAAAAACACCTGGATTTTAAGATTTTCTTTAAACCAAAACACTTCTCTCATCTCCCCGATTTATGATTTCTAAAACTAAACCTCCGCAACAACAAGGAGCTCGGAGCATGGTGGGCAAGCACGGCGATCGTCATCGAAAAACCCGAGTCTACTTCAGCAGAAACTTTCCTTAGAATTAAATAACCAAGCCATAGGACTTCGAGGTAGTTTCGCTTAGTGCAACATAAATCCTCAACCTTCTGTTAGGCATTTGCATAATCATGTTATAGAAATTAAGCCCTAACTGGTTTTAGGATTCCGAGGTAGTTGTTCGGTACGACATAAACCCTCACATCTTCGAAGCTATTTGTATGATTATGTCATACTAATATAAGTCCTAATTAATTAAAATTGGCAGTATTACAACATTAAAAAAACTCTCAAATTGAAGCCAAACAACAGGATAGTTTGGGAAGTTGCCAAGATTCTTCTTGGATCCTCAGCTTCTCCTACTTTTCTTCCATCGGACTCCTGAAAATAACTGTTCCAAATTTGATCCATTCCCTATTGAAATTCCAAAATTCAATCCTTTGAAAATCTTAAACTTTGAAATTCTTGAGAGCAGTAACTACCGATTATTATCGAGAGTTTTCTTAGGTGATTCCCGTCGCTTAAGATGTAATTAACTATAGGGGCTTGCCCTTATAGGGAATTTTAAGAACCCGTGTAATATAAACCCCGTTTAATGTTTTCATATTAAGCGGTGGAACTTGTCGGCTTATAAAATTGGTTCGCAGCATCAAACGGATATCACAAATCTCATAGTTTATTTAATCGGGCCCCATCATCAAGCAAGTGTGTCTATTCTTCGGGAAAGATACACGGTTTGTGGTGCAGATGCTTCGTTTATATAAACTATTCGGGATGTGAGATCGGTTTGATTTCATATCTTAAAACTTTTAAACTTAAAATTACTTTCAAAATCAAATGTTATCTTTTAAACTATATATTTAAATTAAATTTAAAATATAAAAAAATTCGCCTACAATTTCTGTAGGTGACCCCTTTTCAAAACACATAACTTAAAAATATGCCGACAGCGCCTAGGCGCCAGAATCCAGCGCCTAAGCGCCAGTTCGATACAAAAACAGATAATATTTTTGATGACTTTGGGCAGTTATTTTGACGGTGTTAAGCGGTTATCAAACATTCTAGAAGACTGTAAGTTACTCCTAATATATAAGACATGTGATACAATGCATCTGGACACATGAAAATGGTTTTAATCGCGAAGAGGTGCAATCCAAAGTGAAGAGATACGAAGACCTGTTCACGGACTCCGGCGCCTAGCGCCAGATCCCTGCGCCTAGGCGCGACAGTTACCTTCTAGAAGATACATTGTATTTGGACGAATTTTGAACATGTGCCTTAAGAAACCCCTGGTCAAATTTAGAGCTCTATAAATATGAGCCCATTCTACAGAGAAAAGTACAAATAATCAACCGAAAGCTCTCCACACTTGAAAATAGTTTTAGGGAGCCACCTTCTTTAATATTTAGTGAGTTTATTTTCAGTTTTAAGTTTGAGTTTATTAGTGTTGTTGTTGTTGAAGTCTTTCATCATTACATTGGAGTCAGTAAGAGTCAGCGGATCAGTTGAAGAAACATTCCAGATAAGTATTTGTAACTTGGTTCAAAGTTTTATAAATATATTTTATTGTGTGAATTTAATGTGTTCTAAGTAGTTAGTTTTATTTCTCCTTTCAACTATGAAAAGATAATAATATAATTGAATTTTGTTGGAGAATTTAACTTAAAATATTTATAAAAATTATGATGATATTAATACCTGATATTAGTTTACTTTTTAAACTGGTCATTTAAATTGTTAAAACCTGTTGAAGAATTTTGAGACCTATCCGGAGATGAGTTCTTTACTAGTAGATATCACATGAATCCTTGGGTAATCGAAGGCTTTATGCGGGTTATTCAAGGTGAAGTGCGAATAAATAGGAAGATATGATTTATTGGGCGTAGAATTAATTAGTTTTTAGAGTAACAGACTAAATTCTAATAATTTGGTCTATAGAAAGGGAACCGGTCACTGGTAGGGCCGACCATAGCCACCGTTGGATATCTAGTAGTGTGAGCCTAGATTAACCCATTCTACTAATAAAACATCCTGAACCAATCTATAGATTAACTAATGTTCTTTGTACTATCGAGCGAAGGTAAATAATAGGAATGCTTCTATTTGGCACAATACCATAATCTAAATTCTCCACAAATGATAATTATTCTAAAAATCTTGGATTACTTGAAAAGGAGAAAGTTGTTTTATTTATACCTACATTAATCTTTATTCAATTGTTGCTTACTTACATTTAGTAAAAAATTTATTAAATTTAAAATCTGAATTTTGAAAAGAAATAAAAATAATAATTACTTTTAATTTGAAAAATCTAAAATATTTCTTAATTTTCTCAAAATCTTCCTTGAGGGATCGATAACCAGGACTCCAATAGAGCCATGTATTACTTGAAACGATACATATACTTACGTTTGAAATTGTGACTTTTACAATAATTAATATAAATATTTAAATATAAATTAATAAGTTATTATATAAGAAAAGGTTGTCACAAGTCAAGTTTTTGGCGCCATTGCCGGGGAAGATAAGGAAGAAAGATAAAAAGAGAATTTTTACATTTCTCAAATTAAAAATAATTTATACACATTAATTTCTTTGAAATAATAAATATAATAAAAAAATATATAAAAACAAAAAGACCAAAAAAATTTTAATTTATTTTTATGCGTAGTTCTGGATCTGAAGGATTACTACCTTTTGATTCTGAATTAGAAAGAACAGTTAAAAGAATTAGAAAAGGAAAACAAATTCAAAAACATCAGGAAATGGCTAACTTATATAACAATAATCAAAATCCAATAGAAATCAATGAACAAAATGTTTATAAACCATTAAGGGATTATGCAAACCCTAAAGCTGATGGACTTCATATTAGTATAAAAATATTTAATATTTAAATAAATTATAAACACACACACACACACACACACACACACACACACATATATTAATATATAATTATAAATATAAATTTATATAATATTATTTTTTTATTTTAAATATTTTAAGTATAGTATATAATTTATAAATATAATTTAATTATAAAAATATTTAATATATTAAAATGCCAGCTGTATATGCTAATTTTTTTGAGCTTAAACCTTTTATTATTCAAATGGTTCAAATAATCAATTTGGAGGAACACCAAATGAGGATCCAAATTTACACCTTGCTATTTTCTTAGAACTTTGTGCTACCTTTAAATATAATAATGTTTCTGATGATGCTATTAGGCTTAGAATCCTTCCTTTTTCTTTAAAAGATAAAGCAAAGATGTGGCTTAATTCATTAGGAACTTGTTCTATTAAAACTTGGGCAGATATGGCACAAAAATTCCTTGCTAAATATTTTCCTTCTTCTAAAACTGCTAAATTAAGAAATGATATTACCTCATTTATGCAATTTGATGGAGAAATAATTTATGAAGCTTGGGAAAGATTTAAAAAACTATTAAGAAAATGTCCTCATCACGCTTTACCAGATTGGTTAATTATTCAAACATTTTATAATGGACTTATTGGATCACTTAGATTTATTATAGATGTTGCTGCTGGTGGTTCTTTAATGGCTAAAACATTTGAAGAAGCTTATAATTTGATTGAATAAATGGCTAATAATAATTTTCAATGGCCTTCTAAAAGGGTTAATCCTAAAAGAATGGCAAGTATTTAAGATAATGAAGCTTTTTGTATTTTAGCTTCACAAGTGGCTGCGATATCTAAGAAATTAGATAATTTGCTATTAACATATCACATGTAAGTAATGACAATTCTGCAAATACTGATGATTCTCAAACAATGGAAACTTTGCAAGCTATTGCTAGTAAAACTAATAACCCTTATTCTAATTATTATAATCCAGATTGAAAAAATCATCCTAATTTTATTTGGAATAATGGACATCAACAATGGAGTAATAATCAAGTTAATCTAACTGGAAATTGGAACAATTAAGGAAATTCAAACTTTAGACCAACTTACCCTCCTAGTTTTAACAAACAGCATAACAAGTTATCTATAGAAGAATTAATCTTGCAACTAAGTAATCAACTACAAAATCAAAACACTGCTATTCGTAATATTGAGAATCAGATGGGTCAAATTGCTAATTTTATTAATTACAGACCTCAAGGAACTCTACCTAGCAATGTCGAAAATTAATCCTAAAGAAATGGGAAAGAACATGAACAAGCAAAAGCTGTACAACTTAGAAGTGGAAAGGAATTAAAAGAGAAAATTCGGAATGAAAATGAAAAAGAGAGAGAGGTAGAAGAGATTGAAAAACCTAAAGATACTCTTTCTCCAAGTAAAGATCAAATTGTAATTCCTATTGAAGTCGAAGTTTAAAGACCACCACCTCCTTTTTCTCAAAGACTAAAATAGTAGAAGCTTGACCATCAATTTTCTATGTTCTTTGAGATTTTTAAGAAACTTACCATCAACATTCCTTTTGCTGAAGCTTTGGAACAAATGTCAAGCTATGCAAAATTTATGAAGGATATTTTAAGCAAGAAAAGGAAATTTGAAGCTTATGAAACTGTTTCATTAAGTGAAGAATGTAGTGCAATAATTCAGAAGAAATTACCTCAGAAACTTAAAGATCCTGGAAGTTTCACTATACCATGTGCTATTGGAGAAAAAATTTGTGGAAAAGCCTTATGTGATTTAGGAGCAAGTATTAATCTCATGCCATTTTCAATCTTTCGAAGGTTAGATTTAGGAGAGATTTCTCCCACCACTGTAACCCTTCAGTTAGCTGATCGATCTATCACTTATCCTAAAGGAGTTATAGGGAAGTTCTTGTTAAGATAGATAAATTTATTTTTCCTGTGGATTTCATTGTACTAGATATGGAAGAAGATAAAGAAATACCTATTACTTTAATGAGACCTTTTCTAGCTACCGGACGTGCTATGATTGGCATGCAAAAAGGAGAATTAAATATGAGAGTTAATGATCAAGAGATAACTTTTAATGTTCTAAAATCAATGAGGTATCCTGATAAAGAAAAATACTATCAGATGGATATTTTTGACTATATAATTGAAAAGCATTATCAAGAAAAATGTAAGGTCATTTTTGAAAAAAAAATGATGAATTTGTGTTATATAATGAGTCATTAATTGAAGAAATTGAAGAAGTAAATGAAGAAAAATTATTTGAAGAAACTCATTATATTCATGAAAATTGGGAATTTTTAGACACAACTAAAAAAGATATACTTTTACCCTCATTTGAAAAAGCCCCTGAACTGGAATTAAAAATGTTACCTGCACATTTAAAGTATGCATTTCTTTGAAATTCATTAACTTTACCTGTAATTATATCTTTAGAACTAAGGAAAGATCAAAAAGAAAAATTAATAGAAATTCTGAAGAATTATAAGAAAGCTTTTGGTTGGACTATTGCAGAAATAAAAAGAATAAGCCCTTTAATTTGTATGCATAGGATTTTAATGGAAGAAAATATTAAACCCACTATTGAACCTCAAAGAAGATTGAACCCAATTATGAAAGAGGTTGTAAAAAAGGAGATTTTGAAATGGTTAGATGCTGGAATCATTTATCCCATTTCGGATAGTCAATGGGTAAGTTCTATTTATTGTGTTCCGAAGAAAGGAGGAGTAACTGTCATTGTTAATGAAAAATGAATTAATCCCAACAAGACAAGTTATTGATGGCGAATTTGCATTGATTGTCGAAAATTAAACAACGCCACTAGAAATGATCATTTTCCTTTACTTTTCTTGGATCAAATATTGGAAAAATTAGCTGGACACTCATATTTCTATTTTCTGGATGGATATTATGGTTATCATCAATTACATGTTGCTCCTGAGGACCAAGAGAAAACAACATTTACAAGTCCTTATGGAACGTTTACCTTTAGAAGAATGCCTTTCGGTTTATGTAATGCACTTGCAACTTTTCAAAGATGTATGATGTCAATATTTTGTAATTTAATTGATAAAGGAATTGAAGTATTTATGGATATTATTTAGTATTTGGAACTTCTTTTGAATCTTACTTAGAAAATATAACGAATGTTTTGAAAGGATATGAAGAAACAAATTTGTTTCCAAACTGGGAAAAATGTTAATTTATGGTCACAGAAGGAATTGTACTTGGACATAAACTTTCAAAAATAGGTATGGAAGTTGATCAGACAAAAGTGAAAATTATTGTTGAACTTCAACCACTTACTACCGTTACTGATGTGAGAAGTTTTCTAGGACATGCTGGATTTTTTAGGAGATATATAAAGGATTTATCTAAAATTGTTAAGCCTCTTTGTCATTTATTATAAAAAGAAGCTAAATTAGAATTTAATAAAGATTGTCTGAATGCGTTCAATATTCTAAAAGAAAAATTAACCACTGCACTTGTTATTATTGCACCTGATTAGAGTAAACCTTTTGAATTAATGTGTGATGCAAGTGATTATGCAATTAGAGCTGTATTGGGACAAAAATATGAGAAAATTTTCAAAGTTATATATTATGCTAGCAAAACTCTAAATGAAACTCAAATAAACTACACTACTACTGAAAAAGAGCTTTTAGCAATAGTATATTCCTTTGATAAATTTAGACCATATCTTGTTGGAATGAAATGTATCGTACATACTGATCATTCAGCTATTAAGTATTTAACTTCTAAAAAGGATGCTAAACCTAGATTGATCAGATGGGTTTTACTTTTACAAGAATTTGATTTTCAAAGAGTGGACAAAAAAGGAGCTGAAAACCAAATTGCTGATCATTTATTAAGAATAAAAAATTTTAGTGAGAAAATTTATGAAGAAAACATAAATGAGAAATTCCCTGATGAACAGTTATATGTTATTCAAGGATTACAAATGCCTTGGTATGCTGATATAGTTAACTATTTGGTTAGCAATATTTTATCATATGGATTGAATAACAAATATATTAAGAAATTCAAGAATGATTGTAAATCATATATTTGGGAAGATCCTCATTTACTTAAAATAGGAAGAGATTCTATGATTCGAAGATGTGTACCTTATGAAGAAACTTTTGCAATTATTCAAAAATTTTACGATTCTGAATTTGGAGGACACTTTGGAGTAGATAAAACTGTGTTTAAAATTTTAACTTATGGATTCTATTGGCCTACATTATTTAAAGATGTTGGACATTATGTGAAAACTTGTGATCGATGTCAAAGAATGGGAACTATATCCAGAAAAGATTAAATGTCTCTAAACTATATATTAGAAATTGAAATTTTTGATGTATGGGGTTTAGACTTTATGGGACATTTCGTACCATCGTCTAGAAAGATTTATATTTTATTAGCAGTTGATTATGTTTCAAAGTGGATTGAAGCTGTAGCTTTACCTAACTGTGATTCCAAAAGTGTTTTAAAATTTTTAAAGAAAATGATTTTTACAAGATTTGGAATGCCCAGGGTAATTATCACAGATGGGGGAAGTCATTTCAGAAATATAAGAATTCAATCATTACTAGAAAAATTTGGAATTAAACATAGAATTGCAACTGCTTATCACTCGCAAACAAGTGCAATGACTGAAATATCAAACAGAGGAATTAAAAGAATATTGGAGAAGACTGTTAATCCTAAAAGAACTGACTCGGTTGATAGACTTGATTCTGCATTATAGGCTTATAAAATAGCTTATAAGACACCTATCGGAATGTCACCTTATCGGTTAGTTTATGGTAAACATTGTCACTTACCTATTGAATTGGAACATAAAGCTTACTGGGTGATAAAGAAATTTAATTATGATTTGAATGCTGCAGGTGAGAAACGACTATTACAATTGTATGAAATGAAAGAGATAAGAAATGAATCCTATGAAAATGGAAAGATTTATAAGGAAAGAATGAATAAATTTCATGACAAAAAGATTTTAAGGAAAATATTTGAACCTCGACAAGAAGTGCTATTATTTAATTCTCGTTTAATACTTTTTCCCAGAAAATTAAGATCTAAATGGATGGGACCATTTATAATTGAGAAAGTATACCCTTATGGAGCTGTGGATATTAAAGATCCCAAAACTGGAAAAGTATTTAAAGTTAATGGATTAAGACTGAAGCCTTATATGGGAGAAATGAAACCAAATTACAAAGAGGCTTACGAACTGAGTCTACCCGATTAATTCAATTGATTAGGTCGGGTTGACGACATTAAACCAAGCGCTTTATGGGAGGCAACCCATTTATTATCATTTTGATTGTTCGTGATTTGAATTTATCTTAATCGTTGTTTGTATGTGGATCACACCCTTTGATTAGACCTATTTTTAAGACCGAAACTTTGTAAAATTTGATGATAGGAGAAACGGAGTCGATCGTGGTTCCGACGCCTAGGCACCAAAAATTGGCGCCTCAGCGCCAGAATAACCTGTGCTTATCGATGATCCGGCTCCTAAACACCGAATTCCGGTACTTAAGCGCCACAGTTTCAGATCGTGTAAAAATTAAAAATCTTCAGTTTTTCACACAAAATCTCCTTATATATTGCCCTATCTTCGTCCCCAATCACATAGAAACCATAATTTTGACCAGAGCAATCCATTTTGGAGGAGTTAAGAGGAGTTTGGAAGAAATGGATAGAGGAAATCATGGAAATGAGGTAAGAGACAAATTCCCCAAAGATCATCAACCTTATTTTAATGGTTTTATTGCAGTTAGTATGGAGAGATTATTTAGTCGCATGGAAAAGATTGAAGTGGAACTTCAAAGCATTGGGAATCGTTCGCTCGAGATGTATCATCAAATTGAGCATATGGAATGGAAAACAAAACTTTAATTTGATCATATGGCAGCCTATCAAAATGCTCAAGTAGCAATTTACGCGAAGAACAAGTGGATCGATGAAAAGATGGCTTTGCAATTTCCAAGGGTGTTGGTTTTCTATCTCAGCGGTCCTAGCGAACTTCATTGCGAAAGAGATGGAAATTGAAGATCGGTGTTAAAAAGATCTTTTATGTGTTCTAGGTGTGATTGAGTCAAGTTCTAGTGTGTCGAATATCTAATTTGTGTGTTTGCTTAATTGTTCAACGTGTGTTATTGGATTGAAAATTTGCTTTGAATTTATGTTGTTTGTGTTGTTTATAGAATGATGAACCTTGTTATAGTCTTGTTATGGAATTTATTGAGTTTAGAATGAAAATTATGAATTGGAATTGAAGAGTTTTTTTATATTTTGTGTTTGAAATGTGGATCTAAGTTATCATTTTAAATTGATTTTGGAAATGTTTGGAGGATATAAATTGGATTTAACTCTCATAAGAGTAATTAGGAGTCAAATTTGATCAGTTTTGGTGGAAAATATAAAATTTGAATCGAATTTTTGGAAAGGCAAGTCTGGCGCCAGAACTCGACGTCTAAGCACTGGTTCGGCCTGAACCCAAAACTTCGTCTTCTTAAACACCCCCACGCCATTTTTGACGCCTAAGCTTCCCTTCTCTCCTGATTTCATGAAAATAGACCCTAGTGATCCCATTTGAGGCCAGATTTTCAAGTTTTTGAGCTTGAAATCACATGATTTCTTTATCCCAAGGTCAGATCTACATTCTAAACTAATTATTTTTTATTTTCACCATATATTTTGCTCTCTTTGAAGAAAACCAAAATTTTGAGAAAAAAATTTATTTTTAGAGTTAAATCCTTGGATTTTTAAGCTCTTTCAAGTTTGAAAGCTTAAATTAGTTTATTTCCTTTGATCATATGAATTTATTTTGCATTTTTAATTCACGCTTAAATGGCACCCAAATCTAAGCGAGGAAAGGAACGACAAAATTTTTATCGTAGCAAGTTTGTCACTGCTGCTACACATTTTCAGTACAATGATTTTGCTATGACCAGGAAGTTTATCTCGGAATGAAGTTTTTACAATCCAGGAGGAAGAATTGAGGATACGATCGTTGCACTCAACTGACAACGATTATGTTATTTCACTGCTGTTGATGTTATCCCTGTCGTCAGGGAGTTTTATGCCAATTTCGTGGATGTTGAAAAGTACGAGATTTTCGTAAGAGGAGTTGGAGTATGATTCACTCCAGAGTGTATCAACATTTTCTACGGCCTGCGGCCAAACATCGAGTGTTATTACTCCTGATTATCTCCATCTGAGGGAGATTTAGAGATAATTATTGCCTACCTGACTGATGGTACTGGAGCTTGGAAGATCCAGAATGGAAAAAGGGTAAATTTTTCATCTTTTAAGCTTAATGGTGTTTCAAAGGCATGACACTATTTTATTTCTACTCGCCTCCTTCCATCCAATCATTTGAGCGAGGTTACCAAGGACAGAGCTATCCTCAACTACTGCATACAAGTGAGGAAGTCGATTGATGTAATAGGGAGTATCATTTATGATTCTGTATAAGCCACTGCTTGTTCTAGCACTTCTGTTGGACTTGGATTTCCATCTTTGATGTATTCTCTCGGTGAAAGTTCAGGAGTAGTTGCTGAGCTTTCTGAGGAAAAGCTCAAGTCTAAAAAGCCCATAGGAAGAGAAAGCATCAGCATCTATGATCGACTTCGAGGTAAGAGTTCTACTGCACCTTCAAGTTCATTACCTACTTCTGGTAGAGCTTCTACTTCTAGACCTTCTACTTCTACTGCTGAGCCACCATCTAGTTTCTGGGAATCCATGCATGATAAGTTTATGGAGCAGCAGAATGAGTTATTTCTAACTCCTTGTACAGTAGATACGATCGATAAGAAGATTGATCATCTTTCTGAGTACACCCAAAGGAAGAGTGATTATGATGCTGAGTATTCTGAGTCTTTAGTTAGATTCCTGAAGGGTGACCATGATGTTCAGTTCCCTACCTGTCCTAGATTTTCACCGTATGTTGATCCGAAGGATGTGGAATTTTCTTTTGGTGACGACGATGACGAGGCTACAAACAGTGATTAGGAGCTTGATTTACCTCTTGAGATGTGTTAACTCTGTTTTTAGTTTATTTCTTGTTTGTTAGTACTGATTAGTCTGATTTTATTGTTGTTTGTTAGTGTTCATCTAACTTTGTGTGAACTTTTGATGTTGAGATTGTTTTAGATCATCTAATATGTTATGTATTTAAGACTGAAATATGGATGAATTTTTATTTTCTATGATAAATGTTTATTTCTGTTTCAGCCTACTGTTTAGTATTCATGAATAGTTAGTAATTTTGCATGTTTTAATATATAAAAAAAATTGTAAAAAAAAATTTTTTTAGAAATGAACACCTGCTCTGCAAATTTTTCTATATATGCTTAATCATTTCTGTTGTATTCATATTAAAGTATGTGTAGGAGTAGAAATGAGTTTTTCCTTACTACATCATCATTGTACCTAGATAAATTCCTGTTTATTTCTTTGTCTCATGCTTTAGAAAATTTTATGATTCATCTTATACTAAAACTGAACTTTGGGGGAAAAGAAAACATTTTTCAAATTTAAATATTATTTGTCCTTAATGAACTAAGATTTTCTTTAAAAATATTAACATAACATAAGGAAAGAAAAATTTATTTAGGATTACTTAAATTTTTGAATTTATAAATAATATAGTAAACTTAACTAAAATTTCAATAATTTTAATTGATTTTAAGAATAAGAATTATATAACTTAAAGAATAATAAGATTAAGAAATTTTCTATTTATAGTAAAGAGAATTGAATTTTAGAAATACTAAGAAATAAAGATTATTACTTGAAAAAGAAAAAGATTGAAATAATTTTTGAAAAACTTATTAATAATGTCATATTTATTAAGTAAAAAAATGTATAAGTTTTTAAATATGAGTTAAGGATAGTGAAGTTCAAAATCATTAACAGGCTATCCAAAAATAGTAATCCTTACAAATAAAAAAAATGGAGGATTGAAAAATATCCTTTAAAAAAAAGGAAAGGAAAAAAGCAAAAAAAAAAAAAGTGAGGAAAAGCTTGAGGAAATGCCTAATAAAAAATTGGCTTCATTTGAATTATCTTATAAGAAGAAAACCAATTACATTTTTAACTTAATTTTTATGTACAAATATTTTTACTAGAAAAATATTTCATGAAAATCTTTCTCTTGTAAATATTCTATGTGACCTTAATATGAAAAATTACAATTATTCTTGAAATAAATGAAAAATTGGAAGTATTATGATTTGGTAGTTAAGTATTCTTTAAATTCTTAAAATTAACCTTAAATTTAGTTGATGATTTGCTAAAGCTTTTATAAAACCAAAAATTAAAAGAAATCTTAAGTATTTAAACTTCATTCCAAATGTTATACATTTTATATAATTAAAAGGGTTCCTTGAGGACAAGTAACATTTAAGTTTGGGGGAATTTGATCCACTTAAAAAATACCCATTTTTATGCCTTATCTATTATTCAATTCTTAAGAACATTATGCTTTAATGGAAGGTATTTTTATGTTTTTGGATGTAGGCGATAAAAAAAGAGTTCAAGAAGGAAAAAGGAGCAAAAAGGAGCAAAAATGGAGCTTAAAGTGCAAGGTTGTCAAAATTATAGGCCTGACGCCTAGGCGCCAGAATCCGGCTCCTAAGCGCCAGTTCGATACAGAAACATATAATATTTTGGACGAATTTGGGCAGTTATTTTGACGGTGTTAAGCGGTTATCAGACCTTCTAGAAGACGGGAAGTTACTCCTAATATATAGAACATGTGATAAAATGCATCTGGACACAGGAAAATGGTTTTAATCTCGAAGAGGTGCGATCCAAAGTGAAGAGGTGTGAAGACCTGGTCACGGACTCCGGCGCCTATGTGCCAGATCCCAGCCCTAGGTGCAACAGTTACCTTCTAGAAGATACATTGTATTTAGACAAATTTTGAAGAGGTGCCTTAAGCAACCTCTGGTCAAATTCGGAGCTCTATAAATAGGAGCCCATTTTATAGAGAAAAGTGCACCTAATCAACCTAAAGCTCTCCACCCTTGAAAATAGTTTTAGGGAGCCACTTCTTTAGTATTTAGTGAGTTTATTTTGAGTGTTAAGTGTGAGTTTATTAGTGTTGTTGCTATTGAAGTCTTCATAATTGCATTGGAGTCAGTAAGAGTCAGCGAATCACTTGAAGGAACATTCCAGATAAGTATTTGTAACTTGGTTTAAAGTTTTATAAATATGTTTTGTTATGTGAATTCAATGTGTTCTGAGTAGTTAGTTTTCTTTCTCCTTTCAACTATGAAAAGATAATAAGATAATTGAATTTTTTCAGAGAATTTAACTTAAAATATTTATAAAAATTATGATGATATTAATACTTGATCTTAGTTTAATTTTTAAACAGGCCATTTAAATTGTTAAAATCTATTGAAGAATTTTGAGACCTATCCAGAGATGAGTTCTTAACTAGTAGCACATGAATCCTTGGGTAATCAAAAGCTTTATTCTGGTTATTCAAGGTGAAGTGCAAATAAATAGGAAAATATGATTTATTGGGCATAGAATTAATTAGTTTTTAGAGAGAAAGACTAAATTCTAATAATTTGGTTTATAGAAAGGGAACGGGTCACTGGTAGGGCTGATCATAGCCATCCTTAGACATTTAGTAATGTGAGCCTAGATTAACCCATTCTACTAATAAATCTTCCTTAACCGATCTATAGATTAGCCAATGTTCTTTATACTATGGAGCAAAGGTAAAGAATAGGAATGCTTCTATTTGGCACAACATTATAATCTAAATTCTCCACAAATGATAATTATTCTAAAAATCTTGGATTAGTTGAAAAGGAGAAAGTCGTTTTATTTATACATGCATTAATCTTTTTCAATTGTTTCTTACTTTTAGTAAAAATTTTATAAAATTTAAAATCTGAATTTTAAAAAGAAATAAAAATAATAATTACTTTAATTTGAAAAATCTAAAATATTTCTTTATTTTCTCAAAATCTTCCCTGTGGGATCGATAACCAGGACTCCAATAGAGCCCTGTATTACTTGAAACGATACATATACTTGCATTTGAAATTGTGACTTTACAATAATTAATATAAATATTTAAATATAAATTCATAAATTCTTATATAAGTAAAGGTTGTCGTAAATCACAGACTCGTTAGCTGAGATAATTCTGCGTGGTACCCCAAAACGGTAGATGATTTGATTTTTGAAGAATTGTAACACGTTATGTGCCTTCACTTCTCTGAGCGGTACTGCTTCTGCCCACTTTGAAAAGTAATTGTTGCTGCAAGGATGAAACAATGTCCTCTTGAAGAAGGCGGTTCTTTCGGGCCCACTATATCTGTGCCCCAACATTCAAATGGCCACAACGTGATTGTCTGATGTAGCACATTTGGAGGTTGATGTAGAACCACTCCGTGCACATGACACTGGTGACAACTTTTAGCAATTTTCATGCAGTCGGTCATCATTGAGGGCCAGTAGTACCCTAGTCTCTTAATTTTCCTTTTCATCTTCGGACCCGTCTGGTGAGCGCCACAAAGTCCTGAGTGTACCTCTTTAACAATCTCTCGAGCCTCAGACCCACTTCGGCACCTTAGCCACATCTGATCGAAAGACCTTCTGTGAAAGGTATTGTTTATTAAGGCCTCTGACAAAGTTCTTTTATTGATTTAATGGGCTACTGACTTATCATCTGGTAGGTTTTCTGTTTGTAGGTACTCTATTAATAGTTGCCACAAATCTTCTGTAGTTTCTGCCTCTGCTGCAACTGTCTCTTCATTTTCCAGTCTGCGCAAAGTGTCTATGTCAATTTGCGATAGGACCTGTCGTCCCTGCACTTTCACTTCAACTGATTCTTCTTGTAGACATGTGAACTCTTTTGCAAGCCAGACCAAAGCATCTGCAAGGGCATTTTCTTTTCTGGGAATCTTGTATATCTTCACGTTCGGAATCTGTTCTAGCAACTTCATTATATACTGAAAATACTGCTCGAGCCCAGGCTTTAAAATTTTGTACTATCCAAGAACCTGCTGTATGATCAACTGTGAATCACCTTAGATGTGATATCTATTATACCCATCTGAATGTCTAACTCCAGTCCAGTTATAAGAGCTTCATATTCTGCTTAATTATTCATACACAGTTCGGTCAAATGTAGGAATATCTTAACCTCCCCCGCTCCGGTTTTATAAATATTAGTCCAACTTCTGGCTTACCGGGCACTATCGTTTGCAATTCTCCATCTCATGTGCTGATGATGCTTCATTGAAGTATAATTGCCAACGTTGATCATCGGGGTCTTCTAAGCTCATTATCTGTTCGTCTGGCAAATCGTCGTTAATAGGCGATTCTGCTGGTAAAGGGTGTGCTGCGAGCAAGTCTGCTAGGACTTGTCCCTTTACGACACAAAGAGGAAAGAAAGTTATATCAAATTGCAATAGTATCATCGACCACCTAGCAAGTTTGCCGGAAAGCGTTGGGCGGGTCATCAACTATTGCAATGGATTTAACTTCGAAATAAATTTGACCTTATGAGAAAGCATGTAATGCCTGAGTTTTTTAGTGGTGAAGATCAGAGCCAAACAATGCTTCTCAATAGGAGAATACTTTACCTCCATCGAATTTAAACGACAACTCAAGTAGTAGAGAGCATTCTCTTTACCCTCGTCATTAACCTGGGCTAGCAAGGTTTCGAGGGAGTCATCTAAAGCTGCGGTATAAAGTATCAACGGTCGACCTAATATAGGAGGTGTCATTAAATATTGTTTGATGTCCTCGAAGGCATGTTGATATTTAGAGTCCCAAGTAAACTTGTCATCCTTCTTAATCAAAGAAGAAAAAGGCTGACACCTTCCTGACAAATTAGAAATAAAGCATCAAAGATATGCCAACTTCCCTTGAAAGGATCGTAGTTGTTTTCAAGTTTTAGGTGGCGGCATTTCTAGGATAGCTTTAATCTTTTCTGGATTGATTTCAATTACGCGACGCCGGACAACAAATCCTAAGAATTTCTTGGAGGTGACGCCGAAAGTGCATTTCAAGGAATTCATCTTAAGGTTAATTTATCTTAATCGCTTGAAAAAAATTCTCAAATCATACAGGTGATCTTCTTTCTATTTGTTTTTTATGACCAAATCATCCACATAACACTCAACTTGGTTGTGAATGAGATCATAAAAAATCCTCATCATTGCTCTCTGGTTTGTTGCTGCTGCGTTCTTTAATCCGAATGACATTACAGTGTAGCAGTATACCCCGATTGGTGTTCTGAATGCTGTGAGCTTTTCGTCTTCTAGTGCCACCTTTATCTGATTGTATCCCAATGATCCATCAATGAAAGAGAAGACTTCATGCGTCGAAGCGATGTCGATCATTAACTCCAAAATTGGTAGCGGGAATTTGTCCTTTAGGCATGCTTTGTTCAAATCTCTGAAATCCACGCAGATTCTGATTTGACCATTCTTCTTCTTAACTGGTACCACATTGGCCAACCAAGTCGGGTATTGTTCTTCACGGAAAAATTTAGCTATGATTAGCTTCTTAACTTCAGCTATTACTTGTTGTTCGATCGCTAGACACATTCTTCTCGGAGCTTATCTGACTGGAACGACAGTGTGATCCACTCCTAGCTTGAGAAAAGCGACTTCTGAAGCTAATCCCGACATTTCATCATAACTCCAAGAAAAATAGTCCTTGAATTCCATCGATAGCTTAATCATATCTTCATAGTCTTCTTTATTAAGTAAGGAGCTAACAAAGGTCGGTCTAGGCTCTTTGCTAGTACCTAAGTTAACTTCCATTAACTTGTCTATTGTAGATTTAATCTCTTCTTCAAATTCTGGTGGAGCGTCTTCGACTGGCAAGTCCTCGAGATCATCTGAAGGTTCTAGACAATCTTTATTAGGCTCACAAGTGACGACCTAGCAAAATTTTGTATCATCAGCTGGCCCTACTGTTCCGAATCTGAGACCATGCTTTGAATTGGGAGGTTGACTGGCATTACTCCATAACTTTTCAAAGCGGTGTGATTCATCTTTTGACCACTGCTTTGGTAAAACACCCCATTGAATTAAATTATGAACATAGGGAAAATACCACTCAGAAGGCAATTCCATTAATTCAGATGAAGCGACATCTTCAAATTTTGCATCATTTTCAGTATTGGAAAAAGAAGAAGAACCACGGTAAAACTTGATTGGCTTAACACTGCCACCAAGTACTTGCTTGATCACCATACCGTCAACCTTACTTGGGTAGATCGGGGTTAGGGTCATAGTCTGTACATAGTTGTTGATCTTGTCGTACATTGATTTGTATTCTTCATTCCTTTCATCTTCTAGTGAGATCTTGAACGAGGATTTCTACTGACATATCGTTGTTGCTTCTTTCTTGATTTCATTCTCTTCTTTTCAGAACTGTCTTCCCAATCAACATTAATCACTAGATTCTTTTGTTCAACTATTCCACCGTTTCTACATCGACCTCGTTCCCGGCCTCGACCTCGGATGCGAGCTCTGGAGAGACCTTGACCATCTCGTCGTAAGGGAGTGGTGAGTAACTATTGAACTAGAATTTGAGGTTCTTTGTCATCAAGAATTTTTTTTGCTTCATTTGGCAGGGCATTTCTGGAGAAGATTGTTTTCTTCGGAGGTGCATAGTAGGCAGCATCCTCATGGATTCCAATTTCATGCACGGAGAACAGATGCAAGTCACCTTTGATGCATTATTCTTATCCTCCTTCATAAAACTTTATACACTAGTGTAGAGACGACGGTACCATCCGATTTTCATGGATCTAAGGTCAACCCGGTAGAGCATTGAGTGACGTTTCGGAATCGATTATGTAGAATTTTGCGATTGTCCTTGCCAAATCACTGAACCTCATAGATAGTGTTATTGATCCAAGAGCTCTTTCTCTTTTTTGATTGAAACATTTTAGTAACATTTTGTCTGCTTTGAGATTGCGGGCATCAATTTCTTAATATGCTAAAATTTGGAGATTCATCACATTGATCGATGCTCCTGGATCAACTAAAACCCTAGAGAGTGTGAACTTACTGATAGTAACTGAGATGTACAAGGGTCAGTTGTGATCAGCTGTCCCAAGTAGCAAGTCATTGTCTGTGACAGTAACACCGTACTGTTCTCTTAACGAGCAAACCTTGTCTAAAGAGTTACCAGCCATTTGAGCTAAGCAAATTTTTTGATCAAGTAGGGCCTTGATCAGAGCTTCTCTCATCTCCTTTGAAAGGATCAAACAATCGTAGATGCTCAGTTTGGTGGGTAACTTCCAATGATGGGCTAGTACATTATACTCCACTTTATTGCCTGTTCCTTCAACTTCTTCCTGAATGGGCTGGGGTAAGACATTTCTGCTTCTTAAGTTGACTTTTGTTATTTCTTCCATGCCTGGTACTAAACTAGCTGGCGCTTCCTCTTCATGAATTGGAGCAGTAGATTCCTTTGGAGTCACTTCAGGATCTGAGAACTCTAGTTCAATTACGATAGAGCTCCTTGGAATTCACATATGAGTTAGTCATCTCCCAGGCCATCGCAATCTCTTTCGTTGACATCTTTCTCTTTATCTCTACGGTTGAGGTTTTGTATGATTTGAGAATTTTTATTAGGATTGAAATCGATATTCGGATCAGGTTGGTTCTTCTTAGTTATGTAATCGTTAGAAACAGTCAAAACGTAGCCAATACCATAACTCTTATCATTATAAGATTATGCAGGGGCGAGCAAATAATCATACAGAGTCAGAGGTTCGAGAGATTTCTTTCCTAAATAAAAAACAACCATCCTAGAAAAAGCATCCCTTACTCTACTCTTTGGAGCATCAGTCTCTTCTCCTTCGTAAACTTCTCCTCATTATGGGGCGGTTTCTCAATTACAATTAATAGTGCCGGCTTAGCAGGTTTCAAACTTTGAATTCAAGCATGCACCGAAGCGGTCTGAATGTGTTCCAATATTTTCCTTGAAGACTTCATCCAAAAAGTATTCCATCCATCATTGGTTACGTACGGGTCTATCGGAACAATATGATCTGTCGAAATAACATTAACAGAACCTCCTCTCTGTGGTTCCTTCATGTATTTTTTTGGGATTATTATGTTCCCTTTCAGAAGGTTGTTCTCGAGCCAATTCTTGAAAGTGAAGCAATCTTCTATCTTATGTTCGATCATCCGGTGGTAAGGGCAGTACATCGGGTGATCTTTCTTGTCCACATCCTCTAGCTTCTTGGGCTCTGGCAGCGGGAATCCATCCTTCTTGATCAGACTACGAGACATCTTTCCAACTGCTTCATTTTTAAAGGGTTACTCTCTGTTCAAAAGTTTTGTCAGGCTATGTTTCTGCTGAACTGGCTGCTGGTTATACTGTTTTGACTGTTGATAACTCTGTTAAGGTAGTTGGTAACATGGTGGCGGTTGTTGATAACTTTGTTGAGGTCGTTCTGTTCGTATCTGCATCAGCTGCTTGCCCTTATCTACCGCTATGACAGTCCCGGACTTCTTCTCGAAGGCTCTAACTAGTTTCTGCTTATCAGTGTTATAGATGAAATTGAGTTACATTGCATCCTCCTGCAGAATTGCCGGCCTTGCTGAGCAATTTCTCGAATGTCTTAATTGTAAATCCCTAGAAGAGAAATGCTATCGGGCCGTGAATGCTCTTTAGCAGAATTCCAATGGCATGTTGTTCCTGGAGTTGCGGCTCGTATTTCATGCTTAAATTCCTCCACCACAAAATGTAGTCCACCAAAGTTTCATTTGGTTTCTGTTGTTCTCCTACGAGATCACCGATGGTGATGTGGTGTTGAGCTCCAATGAGCTGTTTCATGAATTTGTTTTCCAATTCTGTGAATGTTTTACTGAGCCGTTGGGCAGCTCCGCATACCAGTCAAAGGCAATTTTTGAAAGGCTGCTGACAAACTGGCGGAACAACAAAGAGTCGCTACCCCCCGCATTGCAGCAACTTGTGTGGAAGTGTGTAACATGCTGTTGGGGGTTTCCCGTTCCATCAAAAGACTTGAATAGAGGTGGTACGAAGCCTTTAGGGTATTGCACGACATCAAATTATTTGGGGTATGGTCTACCCTTCAGAATCAATGCCCTGCCTTTAGATTGGGCTAAGTCCTCTCGCACCTGCTGTTCTACCATATTCTTAATGTCCTTTTTCGGTATTAGACTTTGAGTGGAGTACTTCTTTTGCTACTTATCTCCATTGATGGATGTGACTTCCTTTCCTCTGTCGGCAATGTGAATAACTTCTGGGGTGTTTCCTTTGGGGGCTAACTCTGAAGAGTAGCTAGAGCACCCACCATCTCCTCCATTTTCTTCTCGATCTGATAAATTATGTCATCCTTTTCTTGAAGGCGTAGCCTCATTACTTCTGGGTCATCTCTTTCTACTACTGTTGGAGCTCCCAGTAGAGCTGATGAATCCTGGGTTTCAACCACGTTGATTTCAGCAAAATCCTCATCCATGTACCTTGACAAGTCCTTTTCATTTTCTGATTCATCTTTCCTTTCTTTAGCCAACTGTTGGATATCTGATCATAACTTTCCAAAGTGACTTCAAGTGACTTTCCTCTGATGGTCCTATGACTGGTAGACTGTAGTCGGTGAACTTCGTCTTCTAGAGTCATTTCTGAAATGGCAGTATTCCCTTTAGTCCTGGATTCAGCATCAGAACTTCTTATTTTGGGCCGTTCTGCCGGCATTGGCTCCGAGACTTTAGGTTGTCAGACCGTCCTTTTTGAAATTGGGTGCCTAGAACCGAATGGTCCATCAGCATTAGGATGACAGGTGGTGTGCCTACTAAGATGCGAGCTAGATACCATGGCATGTAACTTCTTGCTACTCAGCTTCCTCTTCTTTGGTGGAAGTTCTCTTTGAACGACAGGGGGAAGCACTCTCGGTCTGAGACATGCTTTGACAGGTATTCTCCACATTCTTCTTAAGATCTCAGACACAAAGCAATTATCCTTTCTTGACAACTTCTCAATTATTGTTCACAATCGAGTAAGTGGCGTACACCTTACCTTTCATTCTCTACGATCATCATAATACGCCGGTCAAGGTAAAGCGGCAGCAATCCTCTAGGAACTTTCCTCCTTAGGGGCAGCAGAAAGTGGGTAAAACCTATTCCTTCCTAGCAGGGGTGAATGTTCTGTCAATTCTTCTTCCTCTTCCAGGATCTCTTCAGGAATGACAACTTCAGCGGTCTTGATTTTCTTGATCTTGGCCGCTCTTCTATTCTTACTCTGGGATTTAGTCAAGGGAACAATCTTTGAGCTAGACCCTATCTCGAACACAGGCGGTATCGCAACAAAAGTCATACCCTCCACGATAGCAGGCTCATCACTTATATGGACTTCCTTCCCTTTCCATTGGTCGGGGGTAGGTGCAGTGATGACCAGACCAGTGGGGGTAGCAACAACGGTCCTGGGGGTAGTCTCATTAGATTTGACAGTTAATCTCTTACAGATAGCAGTGTCTCCTCCAGTTGGGACCCTCTTTAGGGGAGGAAACTCTTGAGCTTACTTCAGGTTGAATTCAACTATAGGCTCCAAAGATTCTGGTACCTTGGACTTCAATATAACAACAGTAACATCTCCGAACTTAATGTCTGTTTGATCAAATCCTTGTCCAAAATAGATGACTGTGTTGTCGAGCAGTTCATTCCTGTTTATTGCTAAGTCCATTCCAGTGGTGAAGGAAAAGATCAACTTTTGTGCAAACATTTTATGCAGAAATGATTCGGAGTTTCAGCGTTATCCTACACTTCCTTTTTCAATGCAATGATCTTCCGGACGAAACAAAGAATATTCAAGGCAAAGTTCAAACAAGTCTTTATAAATTTCAATTTGATTTTGTTTGTTTTGTGAAACTTTTCAAATTGTGTTAAGTCTTATTTCGCTTGTAGTTAATAGAGGAATTCAGGGAATAGAAAATTGATAAAGATTTGGTTAAGAGTAGAATAAATCATAATAAGAAAGGGAAAACTACTAGACCCTTATCCTGAATTCAGAAAAGGTAAACCTCATAGGAATCTCAGTTCGATAAATCGCTCCTAAATTAACACCTATTGGGGGTCTCACCTCGCTTCAGGAGGTGAAAAAGGGATTCCAGAACCTCTCTACTTAAGGGTGTTTAAGTAGTGGCTCCAGATCAAAAAAGAGTTGACCATACTTGTTCAAGACAGAAATGAACAAGGTATGTCAACGGAAGAATGGTAGTTTGGTCCACTAGGGACGTGGACTCACTACCGATTTATGAAAGTAAAACCATTTGATCAAAATGGAGAGAGGAATTACTCCCCAACGGATTCGCCAGAAAATTTTCGGCCGCTTTTTTTAGATTTAGATTTATGTATGTATACAGTTTTTAATAGTTTGGAAAATAATAATTGATTTTGAAAATACGAGACCAAACCGATCCCATATTTTTGATAGTTTAAAAAATTTGAACACCACACCATAAACTATGCATTTATCCCGAGGAATAGACGCCTTGCTTAATAATGGGGTTTGATTAAATAAACCAGTAAATTTATGACATCCGTTTGGTTTGCGAACAAATTTTATGTTGACCGACTAATTCCTCTATTTAATACAGAGGAATTAAATAGGGTTTATATTTAGCTGGGTTCTAAAATTCCCTATAAGGGCAAGCCCCTATAGTTAATTACATTCTAAATGACCGAGGTCACTTAAGAAAACTCTCGATAAGGATCAGTGGTTTTGCTCTCAAGAGTTACAAAGTTTAAAGTTTCTAAGGTTGGACATTGGAAATTCAGAAGGGAAAGGATCAAATTAGGAACATTTCTTTCAAGAGTCCAAAGGAGTGAAAAAGTAGGGGATGTCATGGATTTGAAGCGAACTTTGATAACTTCCCAACTATTCTATGATTTGGCTTCGATTTAGAGAGATATTGAACCACTTTTTAATGTTTACAAAAATAGCAACGACACCAAAAACTTGATCCCGCTTAATATACATTTAATTTTATGATGGAATGTATAATGTGGATTTTACGCATGTATACGTATCGTATCAAGTAATACAGGGCTCTAGTGGAGTCCTGGTTATCGATCCCACAGGGAAGTTTTAAAATATTTGTAACAGCTAAATTTAAAGGATTTACTTACTACTATGGTATACGGTATTTAGAATACTTAACTAAAGCGATCTAAAGTAAACTAATGTTTTAAAGAAAGTTGATTTAAAGATTTCAAAAAAAGTATCTTTCCCCTTGTTTTTAGAAACTTAAGTGAATGTTGAATTCAAATAGATTTTTTATTGTATTGTGACAAATAAGAGCATTCCTATTCTTTACCCTTTGGTCCGAGTGCAAAGAACATTGATTAGTCCTATGCTTGATTATCGAATCATGTGCAAGTCGGGAGGATACTTGCTGCCACTTCGAGCTCCCACGTTCCCCTCACCTGAGGGCTAACATCTACACTTCGACTCTCAAACAATAGAACCAAATTGAATATTTTAGTCTTTCACACTAAAATGTCCAATTCTACGTCCGATAAATAATATTTCCCTATTTATTTGCATCCTCCTTCTAAGGCTTTTGACTTCCCTGAATATTGGATGTAATCTTTACTATAGTTGAAAATTCAACATTTTTTAACAATTCAATTGGCCAGATTGAAAGTAAATTATGTTTTAAGTAAAAGATTATCACAATTTATTTTAATATATTAGACACTTTTATTTAATTTCATCAATTAACATAATTTCATAAACAAGGAGAAAGACTAAAAAAACTACTCAGAATGCATGAGAATTAAACAAAGCATGGATTTCATTTAAAGTTAACAATAATAAACAAAGATACTTATCTCAATTTCCTCCTCAAGCAGACTCCTTGAAGTTCCTTTGACATTTCCTCTATTACAACACACTTCTTAACTCACTACTTACACTTACTCACACTAAACTTCAACTTAGACTCAAAAGCACACTAATAGAATACTCTAAGACTCCTAAAATAGACACACCACATACTAAAATTCGTCCTCTATTTATAGAGGTAGACAAAGGTCCAAGGGGTACTTAAGCACCTCTTCAAAAAGCATCCAGGTTCAATGTATCTGGCATTTTGAACAGTCTCGCCGTCGGTGAGAAACGACCCCGCCGTCAGTGGGGCTTCTATAAGGTCTTCAAACCGCGCGATCTCGCTGTCGGCGGGCTCGGGCTCACTGTCGGCGAGGTAGTTGCAAACCTTTAAGAAATTCTCTTTATAATCTCGCCGTCGGCGGGCTCGATTTCGCCGTCGGCGACTTAGTTCATTTTGCATGTATTTCTTTCTTTTTGATCCAAATTTGCTCTATTTTATGCTTTTTTCTTTCATCACTTATAAATCTTCTTTCCTATAATAAAATAAAGAAAATACATTTCTTTAAAGTGAAATTTCATAAAAAATAGGTATGAATTTCTTAACATATTTTTCTGTGATTAAAATCCCCCAAACTTAATTATTACTTGTCCTCAAGTAATTTTTATACTAAATAAAAACAATGATTTTTGTAATAGAATTTTTTTAATTCAAATAAATTATGAATTAAATTTAAATAATACTATAGTAAAGTTAAATAGAAATATTTTTAAGTAATTAAATTAACTTTATAGATATAAGATTATTTAGTTATCGGATCTAAGATTTCTAGCTCTCTATTTATTTCGGGAAAGACTATATTTAAAAGAGTAATTTACTTAAGATATTTAGATGATAGGAAGTTCAAGAAAACACTATTTAGTAAAATACTAATCCATATATATAAGTTTAGAAATATATTTGAGTTTTACTCTTTAGGTTGATTCCATTGAAGCCAATTTTTTATAAGACATCTCCTCAAGCTTCTCCTCACTTATATTTTTCTTTTCTTTTCTTTTTTTCTTTTTTTTTTATTTTTTTTATTTTCAATCCTTCTCTTTTTCTTTTTCAAGTGAGGATTACTGTATCTGGATAGCCTGTTAATAATTTTGAACTTCAACTTTCTCTTCCTAAATTTGAAACTTAAAATATTTCTTTGCTTATATGTAGTTCATAGTCTTTTACTTCATTGAGTTTCAATCTCTTCTTTTTCACTTAAATACTTAAGAATTTCAAATTTAGAATATAGTTTTCCCTTACTTTAAATAGTTTACTATATTCTTATTTCTTTTATCCAAATATCTTATTCTATTAAATTAATTTGGATTTCTAGAAATATTCTATTCAACTTTCTATAATAATTATATAAATTAATTCAAGTTACTGAAATAAAAATTATTACAGAAAATCAAATAATAATAAATTTTTTTTTTGAAAATAGAAATTGAGAGCAATTTAATAATTAAATTTGTATTTTTCCTCCCCCAAACTTAAATTTTTCTCTCTATTTCTAAATGGTGAAAAGGAAAATATACAATGAATTTACATCATACCTTTGAGCTTTAGGTATTTCCTTTCCTTGAAATTTTTGCGAGCTTTTTCATTATTTAAAGAACTCGTACTTGTTAGTATTCTTCCACATATAAAGTATTTAAAAGAGAGTGCTGGGTAAAGAAATTTTGAAATAAGTATAAAAACACAAACAGATTAAAACTTAATCTGCTATTACACATCCAATCCACTGGTTTACTAAAACAATCTAAAATTAAAGTTCACAATTTATAAAACTTAAACAACACATTTAAAGAAAAAATAACATACTACCTTAAAGAGAATTTGCATACTAATTTAACATATATAAAAAGTCTAACATAACAGCTTAAGCAATTTAAAACAAACACACCAACTCCACAGTCCATAGAAAGTACATAACAATTACACACAAAGTAATAAAGTTCTCAAAATAACAATTATTCTAAACAAACTAAATAAAGTCTCTAATCTTCAGCATCAAAATCCCAAACTATATCATCTCCCCGATCTTCGAGCCGAGAAGGCTGAGCGATGCCGATATCGTCGTAGCGGGGGCATTCAGGAAAGACAACATCTAATTCACCTCTCCTGTAACAACGTTCAGCCTCATAATATGCTATTTCGTATTCTGATTGTCGCTGGAGATATTCGCTACCATAATCATTTCTTCTCTCCAAGCCTCCAATCCTTTGGTCCATATGCTCAAACTTCCTTTCCATGTTCTCTCCAAATTTTTCAAAACTTTTTCTATGTAGGGTCAGCTCATTCATCAGATCATGAAGGGTAAGAGTACTGTAGGGAGGAGGGTCATAACTGGTAGAGGGAATATCTCTACTTGAAGAAGGTACATAGCTCCTTGTTCCAGATCTCCATCCTTTGTGGGATTCATATATCTTAATATTAGCCAGAGTAATGGGTTTCATTGGCTCCACCCATTCCTCATCATCTCTTGCCTCTACCCCAGATAATTAGCAGAGTGCATAGATAAGACCAGGATGTCCTAGTCCTCCTCCACTTTCACTTCTTGATGTGGCTAATATATTCTTATAAATTATATTTCCCACATTAATACTTTTTGGTTCTGAATACAGAAATTCAGAACCGCTTCATCTCTTGTTACCTCACTATGGTGGTAAGTAGGTAACAATGTAGAACAAATAAAATAGTGTCAAGCTTTAGATGATGCATTCAACATAGAAAGAGGGAAGTTACCCGTTCTTGCTGCTTCATTTTCCAAACTCCTTTCCCGTCAGTGAGAAAGTCGATCACCTCTTTCAGTGGTCCTTCCATAGTTCCAAAAGTTTCATACTCACTGGTGTAGGTGTCTCTTACCTCGTAATAAGCATTTATTCTAGCATCGCTGAATTCCACAAAAAATCCTCTAACCTTAACCGGTGCATCTTCAATTGCAGTCAGATTGGCATAAAATTCCTTGACAACTTCTACAGCAGCTCTGTTTATGGTGTAGCAAAAAATTTTCCCATCCTCTTTCTTTAATTATTCGTTCCACTTCTCCGCCCGGATTTTTGAAAACTCGATCCTGTATGTATTTTCTTGCTTGAATGTTTTGAAAGTATCAAGTTTGTGCTCTTGCATTTATGAATCGGGTTTCTTCGTAATCCAACCTTCGTCTTTGTCGAGGAGCCATTTCGTTCGATCTATGGAAATCATAAAAATTCTAACTAAACTTCCAATTATTACTAAAATGGCTTCCTATAGCAACTAAAATCCATTTAAATTGATCTCTATGAATTTCTTCCAAGTATTTTTTCCATATTTCAAATTTTTCCAAATTTCCCAATGTAGAAGAAATTCATGGTGAAAATCAAAAATTTTTGCATAGGAGTGAAGCACTTACCAAGGGGAGATGAAATCCGGTGTGAAAAAGTGTTGAAATCGACTCAAATCCAAGATCTCACGAGCCCTAGGTTAGTTTTTTTTGAAGTTTTGAGGAAGGGGATGATGAATAGTGTCGGTTGACTGGTCAAATATAGGACATTTCGCGATCTTGCTGTCGGCGAGATTTTTCTTGCCGTCGGTGAGCTAATTAATTTACCAAGGATAAAGTTTCTATAAAATCTCGCCGTCGGCTGGCTTTCCCTCGCTGTCGGCGGGATAATTCTCACCGTCGGCGAGCTGCCAAAAATTTTAAATATTTAAAATTCTTCAATCATTTTCAACCTCGATTTGGCCCTAATTAATCTTCCGATCACTTAATTTGATAATTTAGTATGAAGACTAGATACTTATTCTCACAAAAAGTTCACACAAACAATATAACTTTATATATGAAATCCATAATACTTACAAACTTCACACTTTTAAACACTAACACTTAAGGCTTCACTACTTCAAACTCTCATAAATACTCAGCATTGCAATCCACACCACAACACTCTAAATGCTGAGACATAATAAATACATATAATTTCATCAAATCTGAGATCATCAAATTTAAAGTTTAAATTATAGTAAAACCTAAATCCAAATCAACACATATATACACACAAATATAACATAAGATAGAAATCTTTACTACTCCTCAGTGTCTGAACTAACATCCTCTCTCGATATTCCCGATGTGATGCGAGTGCACAAATAGATTGTAGAAAGGCCCGAAAGGGAATTCTGCAAGTAGATTCTTCATCAATCCACCCTTTCGTCTCGCAAATGAATAAAACCGGCTTCCGGATGTCCAAGTATGATCAAAGTGCTCCTTCATCCTCCAATTAATGCGATCAAACATATCGTAGATATTATCGATGGAATTCATCACGTTTTGCAACTCTTTCTCTAATCCTTTAATCTTTTTTAGAATGAAAGTTGTTTTATCAGTAAGGGGCCTCACTAAAGGATTGTTCTGTGATGCTCTATCAGAAATAATGGTAATCTCATCATTTTTATCCAAAGTTGGAAACATATCCGTAGGATCGAGTGGTTTCCATGGCAAAAGTAGCTTTTCCCACGCCTCATAAGAAACTTTGTACTGACTGCATAAAGAAAATATAGTCGATGGGTGTCCAAGTCCATGAACTGACCCATGCACAATCAATCCCAATGCAGACTTTACTATAATTGATCCAACATCGATAGGTAGTCCAGTTTGAATACAGTAATTTAATATAGTGCATTCCTTTGAAACCTTATTTACCCTCACAGTGGGTAATAATTTTGATGAGATAAAGAAATGCCAATGCTTCGAGACGAGGTTAAGAAGTGATGCGAGAAACCGACATACCCGTCTTCGTGCAACTCCCAATCATCGGGTTCGTCGGTCGGTATCTATAAATCTCGTTCATATTGTATCTCGAAGGAACAAAGTTTGAATAATGACGGACAGGGGTATTCTCTATAGAAAATAATTCATTTACCCTTGAAGGAGTAAATGTTACCCATCTTCCTCTGACGTAGACACTTCCATTGTTGATCGCATGTAGATTAGAGTAAAACTCTTTAACTACAGGAATAACTACAGCAGATGTCGTATAGCAAAATACTTCCCAATGCCGCTGCACAATCATTTCTTCAATTTTTGTGGTGGAATTCTCTACTGCTCTGTTGACAAATCCCCTCTCTTTAATAAGTCGCTTCTTCATCAAAACTTTGTTGACAATACGTTGTGCCTCCGAACTGACGAATTTTCTTCGGTTGAAAACTCCAGTTTTTATGGTTTCTAAGAGTTTGGTGGCCATTTCGGATTGAAAGGAATGGTTTCTAGTCATTTCTAGGGAAGAAAACAGTGTAAAAATGAATTTGGGATGGTTTTCTATAAAGAAATGGCTTTAGAACCGTCCAAAACCGCACATAAAACTTAAGAGACCAATTTTTCAACCGCCTCGCCGTCGGCGGAAGTTTCTCGCCGTCGGTGAGCTAGTTATAAAACCGATTTAAAGATATGGCACGCGATCTCGCCGTCGGCGGGCTCGGGCTCGCTGTCGGCGAGATTCGATAAAATTGCCCAATTTCGCTCTGGTCTGAATATTTTCTGATCTCATCATATAGGTTTGAATTTGTGATGATTCTAATTAAAAATTGAATAGTAAGATTTATTTTAATATTACAGACTCACTAGTTTGTATATAATTAAAATAAAAGACTACTACGGGTTGCCTCCCATAAAATGCTTGGTTTAACATCATCAGCCCGACCTAATTTCAGTTAGTAATCAGGTCGACTAAGTATTAAAACCTCTTTAAAATTTTTTCTTCTACCTTTGAAATATGGTTTTAATATATGTCCGTTTACCTTAAATCTATGTCCTGTTTTCGGATCTTCAATTTCTATAGTTCTATATGAAAATATTTGAGTTATAGTGAAAGGTTCTAACCATCGAGATTTCAATTTCCCAGGAAATAATTTCAATCTAGTATTATATAGCAAAACTTCTTGTCCTGGTTCAAAATTTCTCTGATTAATCTTCCGATCATGCCACAATTTCATCAATTCTTTATAAATCCTATCATTATCATATGATTCATTCCTTAATTCTTCTAATTCATTTAATTACAACAATCTCTTCTCACCAGCTTCTTTCATATTATAATTAAATTCTTTAATCGCCCAATATGCTTTATGTTCTAATTGAATCGGTAAGTGGCAAGTTTTTCCATATATAAGCTGTAAGGAGTCATTCCAATCGGAGTTTTATAAGCAGTCTTGTATGCCCATAATGCAGTGTCTAGTCTTATAGACCAGTCCAATCTATTAGGGTTTACAGACTTTTCTAAAATACGCTTAATCTCTCGATTAGAAACTTCAGCTAATCCACAAGTTTGTAGATGATAAGCAGTTGATATCTTATGAATAATATTATATTTTTCTACTAGTTTGTGAATATATTTGTTTCTAAAATGAGTTCCTCCGTCAGTGATAATCACTCTCGGCATTCCAAATCTAGTAAAAATATTTTTCACACCTAGGTAAAGCTTGTGCTTCAATCCATTTGGAAATGTAATCAACAGCTACTAATATATATGAGTTTCCAAATGAAGGAATAAAAGGTCTCATGAAATCTAATCCCCAAACATCAAAAATTTCAACTTCTAATATAAAATTCAGAGGCATTTCATTTTTTCTTGATATATTTCCTACTCTTTGGCATTTATCGTGTGTTTTTATTTATTTGTATACATCTCTAAATAGAGTAGGCCAGTAGAATCCAGATTGTAGAATTTTATATGCAATTTTATCTGTCCCAAAATGTCCTCCAAAATCAGAATCATGACATTTTTGAATAATTGGTTCAGTTTCTTCATAAGGCATGCATCTTCTAATAATTAGATCATTACATTTCTTATATAGTATGGTTCATCCCAAAAGTATGTTTTAGTATTATGAATGAATTTTTTCTGTTGTTGGAAATTTAACATAGGTGGTAAAATGTCATTTACCATATAATTTACTATATCAACATACCAATGTATTTTCCACTCATTTATATTATAATGTTGTTCATCAGGAAAACTGTCTATAATTTCATTATCAGTATCAGATAATTCATGATATTCTAATCTTGATAAATGATCAGCAGTTTAATTATCAGTTCCCTTTTTGTTAACGATCTCAAAATCAAATTCTTGCATTAATAACATCCATTTAATTAATCTTGGTTTAGAATCCTTTTTTTGCATTAAATACTTTATAACAGAGTGATCAGTATGCACAATACATTTAGTTCCTATTAGATAAGGCCGAAATTTATTATAAGCATATACAACTGCTAATAATTCTCTTTCAAGAATCGTATAATTTATTTCAAGCATTATTTAGAGTTTTACTAGCATAATATATAACTTTAAAAATCTTATCATATCTTTGCCTAAGAATCGCTCCTATAAGCATAATCACTAGCATCACACATAAGCTCAAATGGTTTCTCCCAATTAGGTGAAACTATTATAGGTGTTGTAATTAATTTATCTTTTAATAATTTGAAAGCATTCGGACATTCGATTGTAAATTCAAATTTCTTGTCATTTTCAAGAAGTTTGCATAGAGTTTAGTAATTTTTGAAAAATCTTTTATATAACGTTTGTAGAATCCAGCATGTCCAAGAAAACTTCTTACCCCTTTCACCGTAGTTGGAGGTGGTAATTTAGCTATAACTTGAATTTTTGTAGGGTCTACTTCCATGTCCTTTTCTGAAATTTTATGTCCTAAGACAATGCCGCCTGCAACCATAAATTGACATTTCTCCTAATTAAGAACTAAATTAGTTTTCTCACATACTTCAAGTACTTTTTCAACATGATTTAAGCATGTGTCAAATGATGTTCCAAATACAGAGAAATCATCCATAAATACTTCTATTCCATTATCAATTAATTTACTAAATATAGACATCATACATCTCTAGAATGTTGTAGGTGCATTACATAATCCAAAAGGCATCCTTCGAAAAGTGAAAGTTCCATAAGGACTAGTAAATGTAGTTTTCTCTTGATCCTCAGGAGCAATTGTATTTGATGATAACCGGTGTATCCATCTAAGAAACAAAAATACTTATGTCCGGCTAATCTATCTAACATCTGGTCTAGAAATGGTAAAGGGAAGTGATCTTTCCCGGTGGTCGCGTTTAATTTTCTATAATCAATACATATTTGCCATCCAAGAATCTTGTCTTATAGGGATAAGATCATTATTTTCATTAGCTTTTACGGTCACTCCTCCTTTCTTAGGCACACAGTGAATTCGGCTTACCCAAGCACCGTCAGAAATAAGATATATAATACCATTATCTAACCATTTTAAAGATTCTTTCTTGACTACTTTCATTATCGGGTTTAATCTCCTTTGAGGATCTACTTTAGGCTTATGTTCATTATCTAAAATAATTCTGTGCATACAGATTGAAGGACTAATTCCTTTAATATCTCGCTAAAGTCCAACCAAAAGTTTTCTTATATTTTTTTAAGGTATCTAAAAGTTTTTGTTCTTGAGATTTATTTAATTCGGATGAAATAATAACCGGTAGAGTTGAAGAATTACCTAAGTAAGCATATTTCAAATGATTAGGTAACATTTTTAACTCAAGTTTAGGAGGTTTAATAATCGATGGAACTATATTTTTTTCAGTTGTTTTCCGTATTATCCAAAAATTCAAATTTCTCTTGAATATAATCTAGTTCTTCATTTATATCGGCTTTTTCAGTTAATTCGACATTTTCTTTTTCTAATTTTTCTTCATAATATTCCTTAAAATGTTCTTTTTGTAAAAGATCGAGTACTTCCATTCGAAAACACTCATCATCGTTTTCTAGCGCAGGATATTTCATTGATTTAGCAATATTAAAAGTAACCTTTTGGTCATTTACTTTCATAGTTAATTCTCCTTTCTGAACATCAATCATAGGTTTCCCAGTGGCTAAAAATGGTCTTCCTAAGATGATAGGAGTTTCTTTATCTTCTTCCATATCTAAAACAATAAAATCTATAGGAAAGATAAATTTATCCACTTTTACTAAAATATCTTCAATAACTCCATTAGGATATGTAACGTAACGATCGCCTAATCGAAGGGTTACCGAAGTAGGTGAAATTTCTCCCAATCCTAATCTCTTAAAAATTGATAGAGGCATTAGATTGATGCTTGCTCCTAAGTCACACAAAGCTTTTCCATAGAATTTTTCTCCAATAGCGCAGGGTATAGTGAAACTACCAGGATCTTTTAATTTTTCAGGAAGCTTTTTCTAAATAATAGCACTACACTCCTCACTAAGTGCGGCCATTTCATTATCAGTAAATTTTCTTTTTTTATTTAATATATCTTTCATGAATTTTACATAGTTTAGCATCTGTTCTAAAGCTTCTACGAAAGGAATATTTATTGTTAATTTCTTCAGAATTTCAAGGAATTTAGCGAACTCTTTATCTTTTTTATGTTGATTTAGTCGTTGAGGAAATGGGTGGTGGAGGTTTTTCAACAGAAATTTTTATTGGTATTAAAGGATTTTCTAAGTTCGGATCTTGTTCATTCTTTTCCTTTTCGATTTCCACTTCCTCTTTTTGACTTTCAAGTTCTTTCTGAATTCGAGGTTCTAATTCTTTTCCACTTCGTATATGTATCGCTTTAATTTGATTTTTTCCTTTGTCTTTGGGATTTATTTCCACATTACTAGGAAATGTTCCAGGTATTCTATTATTAAGCGCGGTAGCGATATGTCCAAGTTGAGTTTCAATATTTTTAATAGTCTGTTCCTTGATTTTGTAATTGGTTTCCTTGTATTTGTAATTGATTTCCTTGATTTTGTAATTGATTTCCTTGATTTTGTAAATGTTGACCCATATTTAATATTAATTCTTCTATAGATTATTTCTTATCTTTAAATTGAGGGTTATTATTATTAAATCTAGGTGGATAACTAGGTTTATAATTAGAATTTCTTTGGTTAGAGGGATTTCCTAATGGTTGTGTTATGTTGTTTATCCATGGTTGATTAGTTGTTGACACGCCTAAAATATATACGCTTTTTGCTATATCATTTTACTTATTTTTGATGATATTACACTTTGAAGGAAGGTATTTTGTATGTTTATTGGCTTTAGGTACAAGAAATGGTGATTGGAGCGAAAGGAAGCAAAAACGGTGCAATTTGGAGCAAAAACGAGCAAGAAATGAAATTCTGCCCTGACACCTTTCGATATGTCTTTTGATGTTTAATCTCTTTTACACTTCTTGCATATTTTTGAATGAGATTACACTTTAAAGAAAGGTTGTTTTTATGTTTATTTTGTAGGGCTATCTGTTACGAACGCAACGCAACTGAAATGGGGCGAAACGGAGCTAAGACGGAGCCAAACGGAGCGAAACGGTGGAGCCGCGCAGCGGCCTGCTCGCCGACGGGGAGATTTTCCCGAGACCACCAAAAAAATGGCCGAAAAGCTCGCCAACAGTGAGCTCGAACCCGCCGACAGCGGCCCGGATGACCATGAACCGACATTTGGCGGTTTTGGGCCAATATTCGACGTATTTGGACGCTTTTTCGAAGGGGTGCTTAAGGAAACTCATCAAAATTCATCCATACTCTTTAAAATGGCGAATATATATTAGAAATGGGAAAGAAACAATAGAGGAAATGAGAGAAATACTTAGAGGAATGTTTAGGATTCTTAGATTAAGAGTAGAAATGTAGATTTCTACACTTTTGGAGAGATTGGAGAGGAAATTTTGAGAGAATTTGTAAGGGATTTTGCTAGCATTGCATGGATCGCCGGGAGACTTTATGGGAGAGATCTTCGTCTTTCTTTCAAGGGGAAAAAACTAAGTATTGTTCTTCATTACCTTATAATTTTGTAAATATTTATTTTGTGGATTTACTTTTGTTAAATGAAGTTTCCTTTATGTTTTCTTCATGCTTTGTGATGTATCTCTCTTACTTATTCTTCTTTTTTGGAAATAGTGACATGAGAAGATTATGCCATTATTTTTCTTTTACTTTTCTTTTGCAATGAGTAGAAATCTTGTTTAGGATTTTGTGATGCATGGTAGAAGTAAATTTAATTACAAATGTGATGGTTTTTACTTGCACTTCATTTACATTGCAATAAGGGCCCATTGTAGTGTTAAAATTCGTTGTAATTGTATCGACCCGAAAGGGTGGTGTAATTCTCAACAAAGTGAAACCACATTCAAATTCCATGGATGGTGAAGTTCATGGGGATTGAATGCAAATAAATAGGGAAATATAATTATCGGGCGTAGAATTGAAGACTTTAGAGTGATAGGCTAAAATCCTCAATTCGGTCCTATCGTTCGGGTGCTCGAAGTGTAGATGTTAGCCCTCGGGCGAGGGGAACGTGGGAGCTCCGAAGTGGCAACCGGTATCCTCCCGACTCTAGCCTCAGATTCAGTAACCAAGCATAGGATTAGTCAATATTCTTTATGCCTGGACCAAAGGGTAAAGAATAGGATTGCTCCTATTAGGCACATACAATATTTAATGCATCTCAATCCTATACATTATCTATTTCATTACATAAGAATAGTAGTTTTTAATATCTCAAAATTCTCCAATCTAATTCATCCAAAAAGGGTTATCTTTAGAATTATTATTTGCATTTAGATATAGTTACTATCTTTACATTTAACACTTGCATTTAGGAAAAGGTGTTAGATAAAACACAATTTCAATCGACATTTCAAACTAAAGACTATTAGTAGTAGACTAGAATTTGACTAAAGACTTCTTACTTCACTTCCTCGTGGGATTGATACTGGGGTTTTTAAAGAAAACTCTATATTACTTGAAATGATACGTATACTTGCGTAGTACCCCTAATGTGTAAAATATTTTTTAATTTTTATATCATTTAAGAGTTTGCACACTAGCCGCTATTTATAAATCGGGTCAAGTTTTTGGCCATCTTTTGGAAGTTAATTTACTGCGTAATTACGAGTCGGGCCAAGTTTTTGGCCCCGTTGTCGGGGAAGCTTCGGTAAGAACTTTAGGAGAACTTTAGTTGAAGTAATTAGGCTTAGACTTAGAAAACTGTAGTGTCGTAAAAACTATTTTTGTGTGGAAAGTGTTTTGTTGTATGAAAAATTATTGTGAAAAAACTGTTTGTGTGAAAAATATGGTGTTCGTGAAAATGTTTTGTTTTGTTGAATATATTTTTCATTTAATTTATTTAATTGTTAATGTATTGTTTGTTGTGTTACGTATGCGAAACAAAGGATCTGCAGGACTTGTGTCTTAAGATCCCGAGTTAGAAAAAAATAAAAAAATAAAAATACAGAAAGGACTTGAAAAACTAGAAATGGAGATGGAAAATTTTCAAGATAATAACTTAGAAAATCATCATACTTCATTGAGGGATTACGTAAATCCTACAACAGATGAAATTCACTCAAGTATACAAAACCCTATCTTAGAAGCTGACTCATTTGAAATAAATCCTGAGATTATCCAACTGGTGCAGAACAATCAGTTCAGGGGAACTCCTTTGGAGGATCCCTATTTACATTTATCAAATTTTTTAGAACTTTGTGCTACATTTCGTTATAACGGTATGTCAGACGATGTTGTTAGACTAAGAATTTTTCCTTTCTCACTAACGGATAAGGCTAAAATGTGGTTATACTCATTAGCACCTGGTTCTATTAAAAATAGGGAGGATTTAACTCAGAAATTCCTAGCTAAGTATTTTCCACCTTCAAGGACAACTAAACATAGAAACAATATTATCTCATTTTGTCAATATGAAGGGGAATCAATATACGTAGCCTGGGAAAGATTTAAGGAACTCCTAAGAAAGTGTCCACACCATGCACTGCCCGATTGGTTAATCATTCAAACTTTTTATAATGGGTTAGTAGGATCACTTAGGTCTATAATTGATGCTGTCGCTGGTGGATCATTAATGTCAAAATCATTTGATGAAGCGTATGCATTTATTGAAGAAATGGCTACAAATGAATTTCAATGGCCCTCTATAAGGGTAAATCATAAAAATGTAGCTAGTGTTCATGATACAGATGTGATTGCAATTCTTGCATCTCAAGTTGTTGAAATATCAAGGAAGTTGGACAAATTTGGAATGAACCAGCCTCAACTCACTTCGGTAAGTGAGGAAAGTTCATTAGAGCATATGATTGATTCTAAATTATTATATGAGACTTTAAATACCATAAACAACCTGTACTCTAACTTTTACAATCCAGGTTGGGAGAACCATCCTAAATTTAACTGGAATCCTACTACCGACGATGGAAACCAACAATGGGAAAATAATCATGCAAATCATAATGGAAGTTGGAATAATCGGGGAACACAAACTATAGACCTTCATATCCACCGGACTCTAATAATGATCAACAATTTGAGGATAAAAAAATATCTATGGAAGAAGTGGTATTGCAAATGGGAAACCAGTTGCATATTCAAAATTCTGCGATTAGAAACATAGAGAATCAACTGGGACAAATTGCTAATGCACTTAGCAAAAGACACCAAGGAACACTTCCTAGCAACAATGAGATCAACCCTAAAAAGAACATTAATGAACAAATAGAAGCTGTCCAATTAAAAGGTGGAAGAGAGATAGAGGATGTGGTTAGAAAAGAGAAAGATGTTGTGAGAGAAACAAAGAAAACTAAAAGGCCTGAAGAACATGTTTCTAAGGATCTGGAAAAATTAATATCTCCAACTAAAATCAGTTTGGAAAAACCACTACCTCCATTTCCTCAAAGACTTAGACAGCATGAGTTGGATAAAAAATTTTCAAAGTTCATGAAAGTACTTAAGAAGTTAACGATAAATATTCCTTTCGCTGAAGCTTTGGAACAGATGCCAAGTTATGCAAAGTTTATAAAGGATATATTAAACAAGAAAAGGAAATTTGGGGATTACGAGACAGTTGCAATAAGTGAGGAGTGCAGCGCTATACTTCAGAAAAAATTTTCTCGGAAACTTAAAGATCCTTGTAGCTTTACAATTCCTTGTGCAATTGGAGAAAAATTATGTGGAAAAGCTTTATGTGATTTAGGAGTGAGCATTAATGTGATGCCTCTATCTATATTTAGAAGGTTAGGTTTAATCGATATTTCTCCCACTATTGTAACCCTTCTGTTAGCCGATCGATCTATCATTTATCTAAAAGGAGTTATAGAAGATGTGCTTGTTAAAGTGGATAAATTTATCTTTCCTTTGAACTTTATTGTATTAGATATGGAGGAAGATAAAGAAATTCCAATTATTTTAGGGAAACCTTTCCTTGTTACTGGACAAGCTATGATAGATGTGTAAAAAGGAGAGTTGACTATGAATATTAATGACCAGGAAGTAACTTTTGATGTATTAAAGGCTATGAAATATCCAGTTGAGAGAAAAGATGATGATTGTTTTTGGATGGATGAAATTGATTATCTAAGTAAAGATCATTTCCAAGAAAGATTTGAGAGTAAGTTAAAAGATGAGATTGAAATAGATTTTCATGATAATTCGAAAATATTACTTAAAAAAGACTGTATGTATGTTCAGGAGAGGTGTGAAATGATGGACACTACAAAAAATAATAAACTTTTAATTCCATATGTTGAAAAATCTCATGAACTTAAGATGGATGTACCCCATACAATTTTAAAGCCTATCTATTTCGGGAATTCATCTACACAACCAGTCTTTATATTTTTAGATACGACTCAAACACAAGAAAAACCTAAATTAAATGATGAACATGATAAAATTATCGAATTAAGACTTGGAAGAGAATTTGAGGATAAATTTCAAAAGAACTTTGAGTTGAGAAAAGAGGATAAGGATATTGGAATACCATTGGAAGAAATTCCTAAGGAATTAGAAAAACCTATTTCCTCAACTAAGATTGATCCTTCATTATTTAATAATTATAAAAGGGAAGAATTGGAAGATAACTTGAATCATAAGAGTGACATAGAAGAATTTGATCCAGAATCTGAATTATCTAGAGATAATTTGATCCAGAATTTGGGAGATATTGAAGTATCTTATAAAGATCCATTTCTTATAAATTTCAAGGATGATATTAATATGCAAATTCAAAAAATCAATAGAAGAATATTGAATCTAGAAAGAAATACGAGGAATTATGATATAAATCCAACTGAAAATGAAGAGCTAAATGAAAAATTACAATTTGAGGATTTTAAAGGAATCCCTGGATCTGAAAATGATTGGGTGATTGATCAAGGATTACTTAATTGGAATTTTGATCCAGGTGGAATCATTTATTGGGCTAATGATGTTAAACCCAGCACTTTATGGGAGGCAACCCATAGTTATCAGTGTGCTTCGATTTAGTGTGCTTGAGAGTCATGATTGTTAGTGATCTATTGTATTTTCTTTATAGTGGATTAATCAGTTTGATTGTTGTTGATAGTCGTTTGGATTGTTTGTTGTTTTATTTGATTTTTGTGTGTCATGAGGGAGTTGATTCCTTAACTTCTTATTATGGCTAGACTTGATCTCTTGTAGTAGTTGGATTAACGAGTCCACTGTGACTCGGGTCTCACCCATACTTGAGTTTTACAAGAGAAATCATGAATTTCAAATATTAATAGTTCCATCTTAATTTGTTACTTCCTTTCGCAACTTTATTTTCATTTGGTAGGAGTCGCGAACCTATTTGATGAATAACATTTGGATGATCTCACACTATTTTCTTTATAACTGTTAGAGGTGCTTAATTATAAGGATTAGATGATGCCTGAGATTGGTGTCCGGAAACCAATTTATTAGGGATAATCATATCTTTGGGATTAAAATCTTAAAAATCATTTGAAAGTACCTAATTTACTAGTGTAGTGATTCCATTAGAAATTGGAGGTAAGTTAGTAAGATGTGATGAGTTAAAGGATGAATTAACCTCATTTATCTTATGTGTGTTTATGTTTGTGTTACAACTTTATTTTGGTCTTGAAGAACATATTTATTTTCCCATGCTGATACATGCTATGCTAGTTAGACTTTGGTTTAGTTAATTTCATTATGGCATAATTAGTTTAGATTTACTTTCTGCTGCATATTGTTCTATCCAGATGAATACTTACAAATGATTTTGATAGACATTTGTGGTAGATAAAATTTCTAAATTATTTTCTTCCTGCTTATATTTTCTGTACTAAATGCTATATATGTTAAAAATTAAGTTTAGGGGTAGGAAGAAAAATAAAATTTTAATGTGAAAATACTTCCTTTTAGTGTAATTTTATTACAAGCATGTTTTAGGTTAGCTTTACTTTCTCCTACGGTCTTTCTATCCCGATTATGCATGTATATGAATTTGATAGGATGCTGTAGTAACAAGTAGATTCAACCTTTACTTTTCCTTCCTGCTACATTTTATGGAATTAATTGCAAAATATTTTTAAAATTTAAGTTTGGGGGGAAGAAAAATATTAACTCTTATTTGTTTTCATTTATTATATTTTCAAAAATTATTAAGCATAACTTCTAGCAATTGAACCTCGCTTGAGATAACTAAAACTTTTTATTTTAGATGAATATTATGGAAGGATTGGATGAAATTTTTTAGTAATAAAAGTTAATTTTATAAGGATAAGATATTTGGTATGAAAGAATTTGATTATAGTTAACTATTTAAAGTAAATAAATTTGTATTTTTGAAATGTTAAGAGACTTAAAGTATTGTGTGTTAAGAAGAGATTGTGACTTTACGATGAATAATAAGGCTCATACTTAATTATAAAGTAAGGATGTGTTTCAAGTTTGAACTTTAGAAAGAGGAGAGTGAAGTTCAAAATCATTACAGGCTCTCCAGATATAGTAATCCTCATTAAAAAGAAGAGAAAAAAAAAGAAGAGAGAAAAAAAAAAGAAAAGAAAAAGGAAAGAAAAATATTTATGAGGAGAAGCTTGAGAAGATGCCTAATCAAAAATTGGCTTCACTTGAGTCACCCTAAAGGGAGAACTTGATTTCATTTCTGAATTTATATTTAAAGTATTGCCTACATTCTAATGAAGTTTGCATGAACTTCTTTTTCACATAATTTTTCAAGGCATTATTAATGTGACAAATTATGGTTTATCTTGAAATAAATAGAAGACTAGAACCCTTAGACTTGATTGCTGAATATTCTTATACTTGTAGTGTTAACTCGAGTTACTGAATTTCATTCTAAAAGTCTAACCAATATATTCTTTTAAATAAAAAATTTTAGTGTCTTACAGGTGAAAAGTACACTGCCTTAAGTTATATTTTTATGTAGTAAAAGTGTTACTTGAGGACAAGTAATAGTTAAGTTTGGGGATTTTGACACGCCTAAAATATATACACTTTTTTCTATATCATTTTATTTATTTTTGATGATATTACACTTTGAAGGATGGTATTTTGATGTTTATTGGTTTTAGATACAAGAAATGGTGATGGGAGCAAAAGGAAGCAAAAACGGTGTAATTTGGAGCAAAAACGAGCAAGAAATGAAATTCTGCACTGACACCTTTCGATAAGTCTTTTGATGTTTAATCTCTTTTACACTTCTTGCATATTCTTGAATGAGATTAAACTTTAAGGAAAGGTTGTTTTTATGCTTATTTTGTAGGGCTATCTGTTACGAACGCAACGCAATTGAAATGTGGCGAAACAGAGCTAAAACGGAGCCAAATGGAGCAAAACGGTGGAGCTGCGTAGCATCCTGCTCGCCGACGGTGAGATCGATCTCGCCGACGGCGAGATTTTCCCGAGACCATCGAAAAATGGCTGAAAAGCTCGCCGACAGCGAGCTCGAACCCGCCGACAGCGGCCCGGATGACCATGAACCGACATTTGGCGGTTTTGGGCCAATATTCGACGTATTTGGATGCTTTTTCGAAGGGGTGCTTAAGGAAACTCTTCAAAATTCGTCCATACTCTTTAAAATGGTGAATATTTGTTAGAAATGGGAAAGAAACAATAGAGGAAATGAGAGAAAAACTTAGAGGAATGTTTATGATTCTTAGATTAAGAGTAAAAATGTAGATTTCTACCCTTTTGGAGAGATTGGAGAGGAGATTTTGAGAGAATTTGTAAGGGATTACGCTAGCATTGCATGGATCGTGGGGAGAATTTATGGGAGAGATCTTCGTCTTTCTTTCAAGGGGAAAAAGCTAAGTATTGTACTTCATTATCTTATAATTTTGCAAACATTTATTTAGTGGATTTGCTTTTGTTAAATGAAGTTTCCCTTATGTTTTCTTCGTGCTTTGTGATGTATCTCTCTTACTTATTCTTCTTTTTTGAAAATAGTGGCATGAGAAGATTATGCCATTATTTTCCTTTTACTTTTCTTTTGCAATGAGTAGAAATCATGTCTAGGATTTTGTGATGCATGGTAGAAGTAAATTTAATTACAAATGTGATGGTTTTTACTTGCACGTCATTTACATTGCAATAAGGGCCCATTGTAGTGTTAAAATTCGTTGTAATTGTATCGACCCGAAAGGGCGGTGTAATTCTCAACAAAGTGAAACCACATTCAAATTCCATGGATGGTGAAGTTCATGGGGATTGAATGCAAATAAATAGGGAAAAATAATTATCGGGCGTAGAATTGGAGATTTAAGAGTGACAGGCTAAAATCCTCAATTCGGCCCTATCGTTTGGGTGCTGAAGTGTAGATGTTAGCCCTCAGGCGAGGGGAACGTGGGAGCTCCGAAGTGGCAGCCGGTATCCTCCCAGCCTAGCCACAAATTCAGTAACCAAGCATAGGATTAGTCAATATTTTTTATGCCTGGACCAAAGGGTAAAGAATAGGATTGCTCCTACTTGGCACATACAATATTTAATGCATCTCAATCATATACATTATCTATTTCATTACATAAGAATAGTAGTTTTTAATATCTCAAAATTCTCCAAACCAATTCATCCAAAAAGGGTTATCTTTAGAATTATTATTTGCATTTAGATATAATTACTATCTTTACATTTAACACTTGCATTTAGGAAAAGTTGTTAAATAAAACATAATTTTAATCGACATTCCAAACTAAGGACTATTAGTAGTATACTAGAATTTGACTAAAGACTTCTTACTTCACTTCCTCGTGGGATCGATATTGGGGTTTTTAAAGAAAACTCTATATTACTTGAAACGATACGTATACTTGCATAGTACCGCTAGTGTGTAAAATATTTTCTAATTTTTATATAATTTAAGTGTTTGCACACTAGCCGCTATTTATAAATCGGGTCAAGTTTTTTGCCATCTTTTGGAAGTTAATTTACTGCGTAATTACGTGTCGGGTCAGTTGTATTATTATTCCAATTAAAATTAGGATGATTTTTCATCCAGGATTATAATAATTCGCATAAGGATTATTGGGTCTGTTATTAATAGCATTCATAGTTTCATATGCAGGTTGAGATTCTATAAGTTGTCCTGATGAGTTTTCTTCTAACATAGTTGGAGAGTAATTCATTCCAAAATGATCTAATTTTTTAGATATAGCAACGATTTGCGAAGCTAACATAGATATTGCATCATTTTCATGAATACTCGGCTATCTTTTTCGGATTCATTCTATCAGCGAGGCCATTGAAAATTATTGGTAGCCATTTCTTCGATTAGTGCATAGGCTTCATCAAATGGTTTTGACATTAATGATCCTCCAAAGAAGAGCATCGATGATTGATCAAAGAGATCCTACAAATCCATTATAGAAAGTTTGAATAATTAATCAATCTGGTAACGCATGATGTGGGCATTTCCTAAGAAGTTCTTTAAATCTCTCCTAAGCTTCATATATTGATTCTCCATCAAACTGACTAAAAGAAGTTATATCATTTCTAAGCTTAGCAGTTTTAGATGGTGGAAAATATTTGGATAGAAATTTTTGTGATAACTCTCCCCAAGTTTTAATAGATCCAGGAGCTAACGAATTTAACCACATTTTAGCCTTATCCCTTAAAGAAAAAGGAAAAAGTCTAAGTCTAATAACATCGTTAGATACTCCTTCATATTTGAAAGTAGCACATAGTTCTAAAAAACTAGCAAGATATAAAATAGGATCTTCAGTAGGTGAACCACTAAATTGATTATTTTGTACGATTTGGATTATTGCAGGTTTAAGTTCAAATGAGTTAGCAGCTACATCAGGGTTTTGAATAGTTAAATGAATTTCATTTAATATAGGGTTGGCATAATCTCTTTATGGTCTCTGTTGATTGATATTTTCATTTTCAGGAATATTCACCATTTGTGTTAAATTTATAATTTCTCTTTTTTGTTTTCTAATTCTTTTAATTGTACGCTCTAATTCTGAATCGTAAGGTATTAAATTTTTGTTTCCAAATTTACACATACAATTTTGTAAAATAAATTTTAAAATAGTCCGTTACTCTAGTAAATAATTTCTTTACTTCCCCGGCAACGGCGCCAAAAACTTGACCTACTTTTTAATGTTTACAAAAATATCAACGGCACCAAAAACTTGATCCCGCTTAATATATATTTAATTTTATGATGAAATGTATAATGTGGATTCTACGCAAGTATACGTATCGTATCAAGTAATACAGGGCTCTAGTGGAGTCCTGGTTATCTATCCCACAGGGAAGTTTTAAAAGATTTGTAACAGCTAAATTTAAAGGATTTACTTACTAATTTAGTATACGGTATCTAGAATACTTAACTAAAGCGATCTAAAGTAAACTAATGCTTTAAATAAAGTTGATTTAAAGATTTCAGAAAAAGTATGTTTCCCCTTGTTTTTAGAAACTTAAGTGAATGATGAATTCAAATAGATTTTTTATTGTATTGTGACAAATAGGAGTATTCCTATTCTTTACCCTTTGGTCCAGGTGCACAGAACATTGACTAGTCCTATGCTTGATTATCGAATCCGCGGCTAGGCCGGGAGGATACCGGTCGCCACTTCAGAACTCCCACGTTCCCCTCACCTAAGGGCTAACATCTACACTTCAGCTCTTAAACAATAGGACCAAATTGAATATTTTAGTCTGTCACACTAAAATGTCCAATTCTACGTCCGATAAATAATATTTCCCTATTTATTTGCATCCTCCTTCCAAGGCTTTTGACTTCCCTGAATATTGGATGTAATCTTTACTATAGTTGATAATTCAACATATTTTAACAATTCAATTGGCCAGATTGAAAGTAAATTAAGTTTTAAGTAAAAGATTATCACAATTTATTTTAATATATTTGGCACTTGTAATTAATTTCATCAATTCACATAATTTCATAAACAAGGAGAAAGACTAAGAAAACTACTCATAATGCATGGGAATTAAACAAAGCATGGATTTCATTTAAAGTTAACAACAATAAACAAAGATACTTATCTCAATTTCCTCCTCAAGCAGACTCCTTGAAGTTCCTTTGACTTTTCCTCTAGTACATCACACTTCTTAACTCACTACTTACACTTACTCACACTAATCTTCAACTTAGACTCAAAAGCACACTAATTGAATACTCTAAGACTCCTAAAATAGACACACCACATACTAAAATTCGTCCTCTATTTATAGAGGTAGACAAAGGTCCAAGGGGTACTTAAGCACCTCTTCAAAAAGCATCCAGGTTCAATGTATCTGGCATTTTGAACAGTCTCGCCGTCGGCGAGAAACGACCTCGCCGTCAGCGGGGCTTCTAGAAGTTCTTCAAACCGCGCGATCTCACTGTCGGCGGGCTCGGGCTTGCTGTCGGCGAGGTAGTTGCAAACCTTTAAGAAATTCTCTTTATAATCTCGCCGTCGGTGGGCTCGATTTCACCGTCGGCGACTTAGTTTATTTTGCATGTATTTCTTCCTTTTTGATCTAAATTTGCTCTATTTTATGCTTTTTTCTTTCATCGCTTATAAATCTTCATTCCTGCAATAAAATAAAGAAAGTACCTTTCTTTAAAGTGCAATTTCATAAAAAATAGGTATGAATTTCTTAACATATTTTTCTGTGATCAGATATTATTTGATGTTTCAATCTTGCCAATTTCAATTAGTTAGGACTTATATTCATATGACATAATCATACAAATAGCCTAGAAATTATGAAGGTTTACATCGTAACAAACAACAACCTCGGAGTCTTAAGATGAGTTTAGGGCTTAAATTATACAACAGAGCTATATGAAAGGCCTAAAGAGAAGTTGAGGATTTATGCTGTCCTAAGCAAACTACCTCGAATTATTATGGCTTGGTTGTTTATTTCTAAGGAAAGGATTAAACCGATGAAGATTCATTGTTAAAGATGGCAGTGCTGCCCACCGCACTCCTTGTTGTTTCAGAGGTTTAGTTTAAGAAGTGACAATCATAAAATACGAGAAGTGTTATGGTTTAGAGATCAAGTTTTAAATTCAATGTCTTAAATTTTACTGGGAAAATATTAGAATTGATTAAGCAGAACTGGTTAAGATCTCACGGTTCCATCATCCCGGAAGCACTATTTTCATCTGATTTACTTAGTCCAAATTAATTTGCTAAACTCAGCTGAATGAGTTCCATACTTTCATTTAGACTGTGGGAAATCTCGTTAGCAACACGTGTGTTACATCATCCGAGGGATTCCCGATCATCCAACGAGGAGTTTTAATTTAGTTGTATTTGTAGTTTTGTTGTTTTGTTTGTGATTAAATTTTGAGTTGTTTTATATTTTGAATGTTGTGGCGGTGAATTTTATCTTGTTTTGAATTTAATTTTTGTTTTGGTTTTTCAGTTTTGTGGCTATCCTAAAGGTTTTAGTTTTCATGAAGGGTGACATTATTGTTTAACATGCAAGCTTGCAAGAAAAGAGAGTACAGCGCAGGTAAGTAAACCGTAATAAAATAAAAGCATACCTGTAGGGTCTTCTCGCCATTTCCAACTGCACTTAAAACACATGTTAGGGCATTTAAATATTTAAAAGAAAAAACCTAAGCAAAGCTAAGGGAAGGTCCTGGTTGTCTACCAAAATCCTAATCCTATCACTAGTCAAGTTCTAAGGTGTGTTTGAGGATGATTTTCTTCATCAATGAATAATGAAGTTCAATTGTTTTTCTAAAACATCCCATTGGATTAAGAAAGTGCTTAGGACGAGTCCTGGACATCTTTTCAATAGTTCTGGGATCATTTTGAGTCCAAATGAATTTCATTATCTAGATGAATTGATCATCCGGAGTTTAGTTGAGTTTCGGTTCTTGCTCAATGAACTTGGATGTTTGATTATCTTATCAGTGAGGTGACATTTCATTTGACATTCATTTAAAATTTATAATGATGGAAGCATTTAGGGGCAAATTAGTTCGTTATGCAACTTAACCATTCTTAATTGAAGTTGAATTAATAATTTTAAATGATTTAAATTAGTTATAAAGTTTTGGTTGATTGGTAAATATTTTAAATTATTTTCAAGTTGGAAAAAGGTGTTTAAATCATTTAATTCAGTTGAGTTTTAATAATTTTAAATTGTTTTAATTTAATTATAATATTTCGGATTAATGTTAATATTTTAAATTGATTTAATTTAAATATAATATTTTAATTATAAATTTGTTTCAGGTTAATCTTAATATTTCAAATTTATTTTAATTTAAGTTTTAAATAGTTTTAGGTTAGTTTTAATATTTTATGTTTGTTTTAATTTGATTTCAAATTATTTCAAATTAATTTTTAATATTTTCAGTTTTAGTTTGATTATAAGATTTCGAAATTATTCCCTTTTTAATTACTAGTTTCAATCATCATTTTTATAGTTCAATTAATTAAGAGTTGGAGGTATTTGATCAATTCATCGGTTAGGGGTTCAATTTCAAAGAATTAGAGTCTTCCTACCCTTACCTTAATAATTCATACCTTAATTAACTTCCAAAGTTTAATGACTTAATTAATTGGGATTTCTTCATTAACATTTGTCGGCATATTTTTTAGGTTGAGTGTTTTATTTTGAAAAGGGGGTCGCCTACAGAAATTGTCGGCGAATTTTAAATTTAATTTAAATATAGATATAATTTAGAAAGTAGTATTTGATTTTGAAAATAATTTTAAATTTGAAGATTTTAAGATATGAAATCAAACCGATCTCACATCCCAAATAGTTTATATAAACGAGCACCGCATCACAAACCGTGTATCTATCCCTAAGGATAGACACACCGCTTGATGGTGGGGCTCGGTTAAATAAACTAGAAGATTTGTGACATCCGCTTGTGCTGCGAACCAATTTTATAAGCCGACAAATTCCCTCGCTTAATATGAAAACATTAAACGAGGTTTATATTACTCGGGTTCTTTAAAATTCCTATAAGGGCAAGCCCCTATAGTTAATTACATCTTAAGTGACGGGAATCACCTAAGAAAACTCTCGATAATAATCAATAATTCCGCTCTCAAGAATTTCAAAGTTTAAGTTTTCAAAGAATTGAATTTTTGAATCTCAATAGGGAATGGATCAAGTTTGGAACATTTTATTTTGGGAATTCAAAGGAAGAAAAGTAGGAGAAATTATGGATTCGAAGTGAACTTCGATAATCTCCCGACTATCCTATTGTTTGGCTTGGATTTAGGAAAGTCCTAATGTTTATTTAATGTTTTAATCTTGCCAATTTTAGTTAATTAGGGCTTATATTTATATGATAGCATCATACAAATAGCCTGGAAGATATGAGGGTTTATGTCGTATCGGACGACTACCTCGGAACCCTAAGACTGGTTAGGGCTTAATTTACATGATATGATCATGCAAATGCCTAACGAAGAGTTGAGGATTTATGTTGCACTAGGCAAACTACCTCGAAGTCCTATGGCTTTGTTGTTTAATTCTAAGAAAATTTTGCTGATGTAGATTTCAGTTTTGCTGACGACGATGGCCGTGCTGCCCACCATGCTCCGAGCTCCTTGTTGTTGCAGAGGTTTAGTTTTAGAAGTCATAAATCAGGAGATGAGAGAAGTGTTTGGTTTAAAGAAAGTCTTAATTTCCAAGTGTTTTTGTGTTTTAATTAAAACAGATCTTAAAGTTGATCAAACAGAATCGATTAAGATCCCACGGTTCCGTCATCCCGGCACCGTTATTTTCATCGAATTCACTTAGTCCAGATGAATTTGCTAAACTCAACTAAATGAGTTCCGCACTTTCATTTAGACCGTGGGAAATCCCGTTAAGCAACACGCGGGTTACATCATCCGAGGTATTCCCGATCATTCAATGAGACGTTTTAATTTAGTTGTAGTTGTAGTTTTGTTGTTCGTTTGTGATTAAATTTTGAGTTGTCTTATATTTTGAAATGTTGTGGAGGTGAATTTTATCTTGTAGTGTCTTTTAATTTAGTTATGGGTTTCAGTTTTGGTTTCTGTCCTAAAGGTGTAGGTTTTCATGCAACTGTTGTTTATCATGCTAGAAAGGTAAGTGCGATGCGATTAAATAAATTGCAGTAAAGTAAATTGCAATAAAATAAAAGTGTACCTGGAGGGTCTTCCCGTCATCCCAAGCTGCACTTAAAACACAGTTAGAATATTTAAGCATTTAAAGTAAGTTCCTAGGTAAAGCTAAGGGAAAGGTTATGGTTTTCTACCAAATTCCTAATCCTATAGCTAGTCATTTCCTATGACGTCTAGGTTCCTGTATTTTAGTTTGAGGACGATTTTCTTCATCAAAGAACAACTAAGTTCAATTGTTCTTATAAATATCCTATCATGTTGAGGAAGTGCCTAAGAAGAATCTTAAACATCTTTTCAATATTTCTAGGATTGTTTTAAGTCCAAGTGAATTTAATTATGTAAATGAATCGATCGTCCGAGGTTTTCAAGTTTTGTTAACTTGCTCAAGTGAACTAGGACATTTGAATGTCCTATAAGTGAAGTAACATTTCATTTAATATTACGTTTAGGAGTTATGATAACTAAAGCTTTTGAGGGTAAATTGGTGTTCAAATGGTTTGTGATTCAAATTTAAGTTCAAATTGATGATTTAAGTTTGGAATAGTGTTCAAGTTATTTTAGATTTATTTTTGAGTTCTTTATGTCTTAGGTGATGTTATTTAATTCAACTTAATTTAATTTAATTTTTTAATTTAATTTTTAATTTGATTTAATTTAATTCAATTTAGTTTGGTTTGATGTTACATTAAATTAATTTGATTTAATTTAATTTTTAATTTAATTTGATTTAATTTAATTTAATTTAATTTAATTTAATTTTTTAATTTAATTTAATTTAATTTAATTCTTAATTTAATTTAATTTTTTAATTTGATTTAATTTAATTTAATTTTAATTTAATTTATTTAATTTAATTTATTTTTTAATTTAATTTAATTTTTAATTTAATTTTTTAATTTGATTTAATTTGATTTAATTTAATTTTTAATTTAATTTAATTTTATTCATTTTAATTTTAATTAAAATTTTAAAAGAGTTCAATAATTTAATTTTAGTTTAATGATTAAGTCTTTTAATGTTTTAAATTTGAATTATCATTTTAATTAGGAATTAAACATTAATGAAATGATTAATTTAGGGATTTTTTAAATTAAAGAATAAATCTCTTCCTAATAATATCCCTATTTTAATAATTCCAATTTTATTATTCTTCCAAATTTAATCAATTATTTAATTAAAGTTTAATCATTTTAAATTGCTTAATGGGTTTCTACCCTTCAATTATTAAATTTCAATCATCCAAATCAGATTAGGATCAGATATTTTACTTGTTAATTTTTATTAAACCTAAAGTTTTAATTAAGGATTAAAAGAAATTTAATTACCACTTTACCCTTTAAGCTTAATAATTTCATAACTCACTAAATTGAACTCAAATGAACTTGAAATTTTTATGTGACTTCACTCATATGTCAATAAAGAGATGAGAGGAGAAAATGTGATTTTTCTGTATTTAATTTATTTATATAATTATTTTTGGTAGAAAATAGAGATTTCCAAGGAAAATTTAATAACATGACCAAGGAAAAGTTTCTGTCCTTAAGAAAATTATGGGACATTCCTAATGACCAGAGGACCACTTGGACCAAATTTTGTGATTTTTTGAATTATATTTTATTTATTAGAATTATTTTAAGTTCTGGAGTATTAATTAATTTAAAAATAAAATAAATGTTGAAAAATGAATTTTATATTTTTCAAAAATCTCTCTGATAGCAAGGAAATCAGAGAAGCAAATTTTGCAATTTTCTGATTTTTCTATGATTTATTATAATTATTTTAGTGAAAATGCTAGAAAATACATTTTTTTAATTTTAAAATTACCCTAGAACTTTAAAAATTAATATCTCACCAAATAGGCCTAAGAAAAATATGGGGTTTGTTCCTAAGTGATTAAAATTCAAAATGTGACATTTTGGTGAATTTTAATATTTTTGTGATTTTTATTATTTTTTAATTATTAAAAATATTAAAATAATATTAAAAATCAACTTTTTAGAAAATTGAAATTTTAATTTTCTTAAATTCCCCTGATATCAGAGAGGCTCTAAAACCAATTTGGTGAATTTTTGAAAGGTATTTTGAAAGTTATGAATTTTTAAAGTTTAAAATGACTAAATGGCTTAATCAACCCAATTAATAGGGCTAACCAAGTCCAATTGACTTCAAACTTTTATGGTGGGTTCCTCTGATCCTAAAGGTCAGTAGAGAATTGATTTCAATTCAATTTGATCTATGGTTAACTCTAATTAATTAGAGACCTATTTTGAGTGTTTAAGCCAATTAGGGTTGTCTAAAATGAACTAACTCAAAACCTATTTTTCCTAGGGTTCTCTGGTCATAAGGAACATCACCAAATTTTCCTAGAATTTATTTCACAACATGCTATTTATTGGAATTAAAATACTCAAAACAGTGACATGAATTTGAAAAATCAATAACTCTTCATAGGGATGGCCTCCGACTTTGGAAAATTCAGGGAATGTTCCCAAATTCGGAGGCTTCAAAGCCCTATGGTCTCATGCCATGGTGAATTGTATACATGCATGGAGAATTAAATGTATGCAGAGAGTAAATAAATTATAAAAAATAAAATACTTGATGAAATTAAATGATTTCTTTTCCACATTATTCTCCTCCGTTCACCGAGCAAGAGGGTATTTTTATTTTATTTTTATGATTTTCCTACACAAAGTTATGAATTTTTGAAGTTTAGGGAATTAAATAAATAGAAAATACCCCTAATTTTCTACTTATCCACGCGGCGCCAGCGAAACATCGGCGACTCCGAAGGGGTACGTGTCGCATCGTGATTGGGCGCCGCCATCCGAGTCGGCCGTCCGGGGCCCGCCGTATCGTTCCGTCTTCCGATCCGACGCGATCCTGGCCGTCCGTCCGCGCGTGTATTGAATGGACGGCATCCGTTCATCGTCCCCAAGTGTCCTCACCCGAGAGCCGTCCACACTAAATCCCCAATATCTCACTCGATACTCAATGGATTTTCATGTTCTTATACTCTATGGATTCGTCTTGAAGAGACGAACACATCTATACGGCTAATGTTTATTGAAATTGACTCATTTGAAATTTAGAATGTTTAGAAGCTCGGGATGAAGAATTGATCCATACCTTAGCTCTGAGAGGTGAAGCCTCGATCAGAGATGCTCGGCACGTTCGTTGGAGGCCGCAGATGAAGCTCGGGGATGTGGTGAATTGCTCTAGGTGTGATTTCCACCAAGGCCGATCACAACCTTTGGAGTCCGGAACAAGCTGGGTGGCCCGGAGAGGGGCTTTCACTCGGAAAACTTCTTCTCTTGGCTCAGTGAAGGTGTAGGTGAGTTTAATTTGATTTTGGTGAAGGATTCGGGAATGTCCCGTTCGGTCCGAGAATTGAGCTTCAAAATTGAGCTCAATCGATGGGTATTAGAGCGAGGAGAACGAGTGGGGATCAATTGCTCTAAGTTTAGAGGGGAGTGAGGAGTGATTTTGGCAGAGTTTTGGTTTGGTCCGGTTCAGCACCTCTTCATGGCCGAGAGGTGGGGAGTTTAAATAGGCAGGGCTGGAGGGCCTCCCAGGGGGAGTTGAGGGCTGGGATCAGCTGCTCATGGCAAGTGAAGAACAGCTGCAATGGCCACTGGGCATGGGGCAGCTCAGCAGGTGAGAATTCCAAGCTTGGATTGACTTGGACCTCTCGGCCATGGAGTTTTCCGACGACTGGGGTGGCTGGCCGCGAGCAAGGGTCACCCTCGGGGTCGAGTGGGTCGTGGTCGGGTGTTTGTGCGAAGCATTGGCAAATGCCAAGTGTAAAGGCTTTGATCCAAAGTAGAATGGGGCATGGCTAGTTTTTGGGTCTAAATGGGTCAACTCACCCATTTGGGCTTGGTGCACCCTTCAAGGTGGCTTTGGGTGCTGTGGGGGATCAAAGGGATCGAGCTGGTTTGGCATGGAGAAGTCTCCATCCAAATATATTTGGATTAAATTTAGGTTTAGGTGAATCATGATTAAGGCTAATGAGCTTTAGGGATTAAGGAAAGGGGCTCTCCTTCCTACCCAATATGGTATGGTGACATGTAAAGAGGCTCTCATGGCTTCCATGTGGCTCATGCATGGCTTCATGGCTCACCTTTGGCTTGGGAAAAGTCAAGTCAATTTCATGTAAATGGATTTAAGAAAAATTTTGATATTTTGATGTGAATTTGTATGGGGCTTGATTTGGAATTGTTTGATGATGGAATTATAACTTAGGGAATGGCTTTGATTAAATGGATGACAAATGGAAATGTCATGTGGGCTTTAGGGCCAAATTTGGGCTTTTGTATTTGGTGGAAATGGGCTTTTAGGAAGGTTTAGGGAAGTGGGCTTTTAGGTTTGAAAATGAATTTATGGATAGAAATTTTGTAAAGAGGTTGAGCCAAATAATTGTTGAGTTTGGTTTAGGGATGTGTCATGAGTGGTTTGGAGTCAATTTGGTGTGATTTGGACTTGAATTGGTTTGAATTTGGGTTTAATTGGTAAGTGGGCCTATGTAGGTCAAATTGGGCTAACTTGGGCCAATGTTGGGCTAGAGTTGAAATTGATGTAAAATTAATGTTGGGAAATGTTTATGGGAGTGTTTCAAAGAGGTTTTGGCTTTGATGGGTTTTGATTTTGGGGTTTGGGCTCATTTGGGTTAGGTTTGGGTTTAGGTCAAAAATGGGCCTTTTTGATTTTGGGTTGAATTTGAGTGGGGTTTGGGTCTAAATTTTGGGCAAATCATGTTAGTGTTTTGTTTATGGGGATGTCAAGGAAGGTTTAGAAAAGATTTGGGGTTAATTGGAGTTGAATTGGGTGAGTTTGGGTTAGGTTTGGGTCATAGGTCCAAATTGGGCTTTAAGGCCAAAAGTGAAATTGGATTCCAATGCCAATCAAATTGGGCTTGGATTTGGTCTAAATTGGTGTTGGGGATATTGAATTGAAGTTTAGAATTGAATTGGACCAGAATTTGGGTCAATTGGGTAGGTTAGATTTTGACATTGGGTTCACTTAGGGTTAAAATGTGTCAAATTGGGGGTTTTGACAAAAGTAGGGTAAATTGACAAAATTGGCCCATGGTGTAGTTGAACAAAATGAAATTGGGAATATTTGGGATTTTCTGGAATTTTCTGGGAATTTTCTGAATTTTTGGATTTTTTGGCTAAGAGGGGTATTTTGGGTATTTGGAGGGTATTGGGAGGTATTTTTGGAATTTTTGATATTTTTGGGTATGGATGATCAATTTGAGTGATGTGGAAATGTTTGGGAATGATTTTGGAGAACTTTGGGTGATTTGGAAATTTTTGAGAAATTTGGGCTATTCAGGGCTTTGGGTAGGTGTGTAGGGTCCCGGGGGTCAAAAATTGAAAATTTGGAAAATTGAAGATTGGGCGGATGTAAGTGGAATGAAATCATTTTTGTTGAGCCATGAAGCCATATCAAGCCCACATGAGCCATGAAGGGACTCATTTGAGGCATTCACTATGTTGTTCCTAACCCTCTTGCGCGAGGGCTTAGGGGTTAAGGACCATCCATGTGAATCACCTACATGAGTCGGGAGGTCAAGTCGGGTATGGGTGTGTTTTTAGGAAGTGTGTGAAAGTGTAGTGTGTAGGTGTAGTGTGTGTGCAAGTCAACCCTTCACCGAGACCGAGCCACCTGCGGGCGGTCCTAAGGCCAAAGAGTCCTATAGGAACTCATCCTTTAAACTTCCACATTTGATTTCAACCCTCTAGGTGATTAGGGGTCTACAGTCAAGTTTGTGGAGTTTGCAGGGAGTTTAGAAGTGGTTTGAAATTCTAGATGGTGGATCCCAATTCTAGTCTTCTAAGATAGTCAGAGGAAAAGCCTAAGGCTAGATCCTAAGTACTAAAGAGAAGAAGAGAAGACCTCATCAAAAATGAGGTCAACAACATTAAAGGTGATTAATAGGTTTCTATCCCTTAATTCTCTATGTTTCAATCATCCAAGAGGAAAATCAAGATCAAATGTTAACCTTCCCCTTTGGTTAAGCCTAAATATTAACTAGGGTTAAAGTTCCTTAATTATTTTTATGCCCTCTTAAGCTTATTCATCACATAATTCACTAAATTAAGCTTAAATGAATTTGAAATTTTTATGTCACCTCATTCACATATCAATTAAGACATTAGAGGAGAAAATCTGATTTTTCTATTTTAAATTTAATTTACATAATTATTTTAGTGGAAAATAGAGATTTCCAATGAAAATTCAACAACATGACTAAGATGAAACTACTGTCCTTAGGAAAATCATGGGAGGTTTCTACTGATTAGAGGACCACTTGGACCAATTTTGGTGATTTTTTTAATTTTAATTTATTTATTATAATTATTTGAAGATTTGGAGTATTAATTACTTATAAAATAAAATTGAGGGGGGAAATTAGGTTTTATGTTTTTCTTAAATCTCTCTGAGCTCAAGAAACTCAAGGAAATAAACTTAATATTTTTCTAATTTTTCTTTGAATTATTAGAATTATCTTAGTGAAAGGGTTGAAAAATCCTTTTTTTAATATTAAGAATTACCTTAAGCCTTTAAAATTCAATATCTTTATTTGAGACTTAGAAAAAATATTTTATCAGTTCCTAAGTGATTAAGAGGCCAAATGTGAGATTTTGGTGAATTTTAATATTTTTATGATTTTTATAATTTTTTAATCATTAAAATATTCAAAAATAGGTTAAAAATGAAAATCTTATGAAAATTCTAATTTTAATTTTCTTAGACTCCTCTGACCTCAGAGAACCTCCAAAATTTATTTGGTGAATTTTTTAGTTATATTTTGAGTTTTATGAATTTTTTAATTTCAAATATAGTTATGTCACTTATGTAATTCATTTAATGGGTTATATTAACTCCAATTGATTTGAAATTTTTATGTGGGGTTCTCCTAATCTTAAAGTACAGTGGAGAATTAATTTCATGTTATTTTGATGTGTGTTTGCTCTAAATTAATTTAGATTTAATTTTAAATGTCTGGTCCAATTAGGGTTATTTTTAGTGAGTTAAGTCAAGCCATAATTTTCCTAGGGTCCTCTGGTCCTAAGATACTTTCCCTAATTTTTATAGATTTTTACAATCAACATGCTAATTTTTGGAATTAATTCACTAAAACAGCACATAAACTTGGAAAATATGTATTTCTTCCTAAAGATCCCCTCTGACCCTGAAAATTCAGGAAATGTTCCCAAGGGCAGAGGGAACAAAAGCCCCATAGTCCCAAGTCATGGTGAATTAGGTATACTAATGGAGAATTGAAATACTTAGGTCCGTAAATAATTAATTAAAAATTAAATACTTAACAAAATATTTTGATTTTAATTCCACATTGTTCTCCTCTGTTCACTGACAAAGAGGGTATTTTTAGTTTATTTTTATGATTTTTATATGCAAAGATATGCATTTTTAAAGTTCTATGATTTAAATAAGTAGGAAAAAGCTTAATTTCCTACATAAACCAGTCGGTGCTGACTGTATCCTACGACGGATTGAAAGCACACATGGCACGGTTTAATTCTGTGTTGCTATCTGACTCGGCAGCAATGCGTCCCGCTATTCCGTCTCGTCTCCTAGTCTGGTGCAATCTGAGCCCTCCACTGGCTACACACTCGATCGGATGGCTCTGGTTCATCGTCTCCGTCTGGTGTAACATGAGAGCCACATGTTTTCTAGCCCTAATATCTCTCTCATTTCTCAGCTAAATCAAGTGAGGTTTGTTTCTACATGCTCGTCTAGGTTAGATGAACATATCCATACGGCTAACATGCATTAAAATAAAGTAAAATAAAATGGAGAATCTATGGAAGCTCGGGAAGAAGAGGAGTTTATTGACTTTGCTCTGAGAGGTGAGAACTTGATCAGAGATGTTCGACACATTTGTGGAGGTCCAAGGAGCATACGGATTGAGCCTCTGGTCGTGGTGAAATGCCTAGACTGTTCGACCAAGGCTGATTTGGAGCTCCGGCCGATAGCACAGTTAGGCGGCCTAGTGATGGGGCTTTCACTGGGAAGCTTCTTCTCTTATTGTGGGGATGGTGTAGGTACAGTTAATTTGATTTGGGTTGAGGTTTCAGGAGTGTCCTATTTCTGGCATGAATTTCAACTGAGAAATTGAGCTCAGTTAGTGGAATTCAAGGCAGGAGGACTATGTGGATCTTCTTCTCTTGGCTAAGAAGAGGTCTGGGAGCAATTTGGGAGGGTTTAGTGAAGAAATTTTCAGCACCTGAAACTCGACCATGGAAGAGGCATTTTATAGTAGTGGTCAGAGAGGGGAGCTCAGGGCCAGGCAATGAGTGCCCTGGGCTGCTTAGGGTGATGGCTGAGCAGGGTAGGTGGGCGGTGAGGGGATAGCTCACTGGCATTATTCAATTTTGAGTTTTAAGCTCATGGGGGGTGCTCGGGCGTACCTGTTCCGGCTACTGTGGCAGCTGGCAAGGACTGGGCAGGCGGGCGCAGGCTGAGGAGGAGTGGGGGAGGAGTTTAGTCCAATTAACTCTGGCAGGAAGGTTGCTTAAGGAGGGTTTGAGGATGGGACTTAGGCTTAGCCATGTTTTAGACCCAATAGTCCAAAGTTGTGGAACATTGGTCCATGGCTCCAAGGGCTTGGGTTGGGTCAGGTTAAATCCATCCTAAGAGGTCTAGGGTTGGTTGCCATGAAGATGGTTTGGTCCAATTTAACTTGGTTTGGTTCAATTTAAATCATTTGTCCAATTGGGCTGGTTTGGGTTTAGGTTGGGCTAACTTAAGTTTGGGTTTAGTTTGAATCGAATTGATTGATCAAAATTGCTTAAATGATTGTCATAAAGCTTTTCGAAGAGGTTTGGGGTGATGGTGAATTGATTTGGGAGGTGAATTTGGTGAATTTAGGGCTTTTGGCCAAATTTGGTCATCTTGGTTTGAACTTGGGTTTGGGTTAGGTTAGAGCTTGGCTAGGGTCTAATTAATGGTTCAAATTGATGCAAGTAATTTCCATGAAAGATTTTGGATAGAAATTGGGTGGAAATTTTGGGTTAGGGGATTCAATTTTGGGGAATTTTGGACATGTGGCACTTTTAGGAAAAATTTTGGGCTTTTGGTTTCAAGGGATTTTGAATAGGATTTTAATAAAACATTTGGCCAAATAAATGTTGTGTTTGGTATGGGAATGTGTTATGAAGGTTTTTGAACAATTTGGAAGAGAATTTGAGTTGAATTGGATTGGATTTTGGCATGTTTGGGTTCATTGGTAATTAGGGCAAAAATTGGGTATTTTGAATTCCAAGTGGAATTGAATTCAAATGTGGGTCAAATTGGGCTTTGATTTTGCTTAGATTGCTATTGGAGATGTTGAATTAAAGTTTGGAATTGAAATTGGGCAAGATTGGGGTCAATTGGGTCAATATTAGGTTTAATTTAGGGATTTTGGGCTAAATGGGCCAAATTTGGGGCTTTTGATGAAATTGGATTAAATTGATGACATTGGGGTATGTGATAGTTGAAGAAATTGAAATTGGGAATATTTGGGAGATTTTGGAATTTTTTTGGGAATTTTTTTGAATTTTTTGGAATTTTTTGGAATTTTGGGCCAAGAGGGGTATTTAGGGTATATGGAGGTTATTTGGAGTGTATTGAAGTGTTTTAGTGGATTTAAGAGATGGGAACTATTTTGAAATGATTTTGAGGAATTTTGGGTATTTTTTTGGGAATTTGGATGATTTGATAGTTGTAGGGGCAATTTACGTAATTTTGGGTAAGTTCAGGGCCCACGGTCAAAATTTGAAATTTTAGAAAAATGAAGGGGGCTTCAAATAAAGAAGAGTGGGACCATTTTGGTGGGGGTCAAGATTGAGTAAATGTGATTTGGGATGGAGTTAGGGTTTAGGAGCATGAGCCATGGACCTTAGCCAAGTCCAACTACTTTGAGACAAAGTCTAGCCAAATGGTAACCACTTTATGATCCTTCACATGTTGATCCTAGTAATCTTAATCAAAGACTAGTGGCTTTGGTTCAATCATGTGAGTTACTTAAAGGGTAGAAGGGGAAGAGTTTAGGTTTAGATCAAATGGCTTAGGGGTGTGTGTGTGTGCAAGAGAAGCCTAAGACACTCAAGGTTACCCTAAGTCCAAACATTCCTATGGGAACTCACTATTGGGTCATCCATATGGTGGTTTTAACCTTCCAAGGTGATTTGAAGGTTTGTGACCATCCATGTGGGGGTCCCAAGAGGAGTAGATGTGGCTGAAAATTTCTAAATGGCAGGTTCCAACTCTAGTCTTCTAGGATAGTCCAGGAGAAGTCCTATGGCTAGATCCTAAGCACTAAGAGGAAGATTAGACCTCACCAAAAATGAGGTCAACACCGCCTCCTCACTGAAATTTTCCCCAAAACCAAAATACTTTCTGTCACTCCACCACAGTGCACCAAACCTCAAATTGAGTTGCTCCTCACCATCCTCTGACCAAATGAATACAATCACCCACAGAAGCCCCATCACAGATTCTCTCTAACCTAGACATCAATCAAAGCCTCCAAATCGATCTGATCAAGTTCTAGTGTTGACCCAATAAGAGCTCAAATTAGTGCATATAGGAGCTTTGCAAGGTCACAACAAACATGCTGGACACTTTTGATTGAGGCTACAATACTCATACCAAGGTATTGAACTCTCCTCCTAAGCTGAGCTCAGTTTGGGTCTACACGGTTGTATACACTATATCATATCGTTTAATCCATATGGATGTGTTCGTCAAGGTTAGATGCATTTATAGGAACGAACCTGAAGTGATTTGGTTGAGTCTAGCTCAAGAACTTAGGGCTTTAGTGTGGATGGCCTACTAGTTACACCAGTTGGGGACTGATCCCGATATTTTTTTATATGTAAGGATTTATGAAGTTGACACCACTACTTGAAGATTTTAATCCCCGGTAATGGTGCTAAAACATGATCCCGCTAATACTGGTATATTTATACTTTTGGTGATATGATTATAGTTATATTTATGATATAAAATTTTCTAGTTTACAATGGTACCAAAAATTTGATTCCAAAGTAAATAAAAATTCAACAGTTATATTTAAATTTAGAGATTCTATGCAAATATACGTATCATTATCAAGCAATATAGGACTTTCTAATTAAGCCCCGAAATATCGATCCGACAGGGAAGAGTTTTGGATATTAGAAAATACAAAGGAATTAGTTTACAAAAATCTATTTAGAAAAAGACACTTACTTAAACAGTTTCAGATAACAGAAAACTTGAAAATGTGATTTTTTTAGTATTTTCTTATATTTTGAAATAAATTAAACAATTAACTAACCATAACGAGAATTTTGTATGATTAAAGAAGTATGAATGAAAATATCTTTTTCATTATCATGAATAAGTAATAAGTACAGGAGTTTTATTGTGGAAATATTCAAAATTGTGTTGTGCCAAATAGGAGCATCATTATTCTATACCCTTATTAGAGATACTATAAAGAACATTGGCTAGTTTAAAGTCTCACTCAAGTGTTCTCTCCTTTCCCTCCACCTGGGGGCTAACGTTTTGCATCAAAACCTAAAACAATAAACCAAATTAGGGGCTTTAGTCTGTCACCCTAAACTCCTCTAATTTTACAACCATTAAAGTATATTTCTTATTTATTTGCACAAAATTATATGAATTACTTTCTCATCCATACAATTTCATGTAATTTCATCCAATAGTTGATTTTGCTAATACCTACAAGGATCTTACGTGTTCTCACAACAAATGTTAACATCTTAATTGGCCAAATCAAGAAGTAAATGAAGTGCAAGGATTGAATTAACACAACTTATTCCAACATTAAAGATTAATTCCTCCACAACTTTCATCCATCACTTAATTACTTTTCATTTTAAGGAAAAAGATAAAGAAAACAACTCATAATCCATGCAGAAAACACAACAATTAGCAATTTTAAAAGTAGAAATCATGCAGAAAACACAAGAAATCTCAATTAAAACCAAATGAAGTACACAGCTAAAAACTTATCTCAAGTTTCTTTGAATCTCTTATTTCTCTTACAAGACTCCCTAAGACTAGTTACCCAACTCTAGAGGGTTTAAATCTCTCTAAAATGATGGATTTTTACTTCGAAATCCCTACCCACCTTCCCTTTCACTAAGAATGAGATAAGTGTAAGAAACCCTAAGTAATAATCATATAACTTCTTACTATAACTACTCTCTCTAAACACACTAATTCAACTTTTTTAACAGCCTCTCTAAACTCTCTTTTAAGTCCATTGTTGTTTACTTTCTCAAAAGGTGCCTTAGTGTCTTTTCAAAATGTGTCTATATTTAATAAATCTACCAAAGATATGCATCCTTTAAAGTGAAATTTGAAAGTTTTTAGGCGTCCTTGATCAGTTACCTATGTTTTTACTAAAGGTTTCCTAAACCACCCCTTCAAAATTTGCCAAAAAGTTCTTGAAATTGCAAAGTAACTATCCCGAGCTTAAGCAAAGGGCCTTCGACGCTTAGGCGTGGCCTTCTCTGTCTGCTGGCACTTAGGCGCCAGATCTAGGCGTTTAGGCACGCCAGTTCAATTTAACACCTTCATCTTTACTCTAAATTTGATCCTTTTTCACTCCTTTTGATTTTGTCCATATAATTATAACTGAAATAAAAACACACAAATATCTTCCATTAAAGTGTAATATCATCAAAAATATGTATAAAAATGTGTACAAAAATGTTATATATTTTAGGTATATCAAATTCCCCCGAACTTAAAATATTACTTGTCCTCAAATGACACTACAATCTTTCAAAACCAATAAAAGCAAATTTTGTGATTGAGTTTCTTTAGGAGATTCTAAAATTTTGTTCTAGAAATATAGTATTCCAATTTAGAAAAAACATTAGTGAATGAGATCAATTAAAAGTTTAGAAAATTTCTAAAGGGAAAAAAAATGAAAATATGAGCTCCTATCTAATTCAGAAATACTTGTAGATTTTTCAAATATAGAGTTTAGGCATTCTATCTTCTTTACTTAAAAATTTCCATTAAAAATAATCATACTCACTATATTATATCCTTAAGATTAGGAGTTTCTCAAATCTTATGCATTAAAAAGATCAGATGTGGAAGTAATTTTTGATTAGGCACTAATCCTCAAGCTTCACCTCCCATTTTTTTTTCTGGCGAGGATTACTATATCTAGATAGGCCTTTAATGATTTTGAATTCCACTCTTCCTTTCATGAAGCAAATGTCTGATATTATCCTCTACTTAAAAATATAAAATTAGTTTTGAAAACTACTTTTATTAAAAGAAATTTACGTATTGAAAATAAAAGATTAATTTTCATATATTTTTTTGAAATACAATATTTCTTACTAAAGATAGTAAAAACATATTTAATATCTCTTCAATATGAAAAATTTTAACTTAAAACTTTATCTTCATCACTATAAAGTTTTAACCAATTTTTTTTAATCCTTTCTATATTCAGAATTTTATTACACTAATATATCTTCATACACATAATCATTTTTCAAATCAAAAATCAAATTTATTTGTAGCATAATTGAGAAAAAATAAATTTTAAGTTTTGAAAATTGATTTCTCATTCCCTCAAACTTATTTTTTTACAAAGATTAAACATTTAGCATATCATATAAAAAGACAAGAATGAAAAATAAAAACATTATGCTTACAAGGGTGTTCATATCCTAAGTATACATGTACAAAAAACGTCAAAACATGAGTAAAAATCAAATTTCATTTTGATTCTAACATATATGAGATTTAAAAGACTTCTATGCAGTGGAGGCTAACATAAAAGCAAATCACACATATTAACATAATATCACAACCCCAACTGAAAGAAAATACATGGTAGTAGATTGAAACTTAAACATAAAATTTTAAATGAAGGTTAGCTCTATTCTAAACTTCCTAAAGCAGTAGAAATAAGTTCAACACAAACCAACAAAGTATATTTAAAATAAAAGAGCTCACATAATTACTACCACATTAATAACACATAACTACACATCACAACAATCCACAACAATAATGTCTAAGACAACCACAAATAACATCACTACAGTCCAAACAACAGTACAAATAGAAGTTCCAAACAACACAATAAATAAAAGTTCAAACATAACTCAACATAATCCAATCACTACTCATCGTTGTCACCATCGTCATCCTCTTCGTCATCCTCATCATCCCAGAAACTAGTAGAATCATAATGAGGGTATCGTGGATATGGAGGAAATCACTCTAATGACCTCTAATGAGTTTCTCCATAAATGTGTTGTATTTCTCTTCATAATCACTATGTCCTCTCAAGTAAGAATCAATATGATCAACATAGTTTTCAAAATTTGATACTTTTTCCATAGCATAGTCAATGCTATTCATCATCCTTTGCAACAATTAAGACTGTGAATTTGGACTGGTAGATCTACCATGGGATGTTGATGCACAAGATGTAGAAGCACGTGATGTAAAAGCACTATAACTTCAAGAAAATTCTCCTCTCTAGCCAAAAATAGACTACTCAAAATAAGACTTAATATTCACACTAGTAATGGGCTTATGAGGTTGAATAATCTCCTACCAACTATCAAATTTAACACCAGCATGCTCACATAAAGAAAAGATTACGGAAGCGAATCCCAAACATGCAATAGTGGCAGCTCTAACAGAACTGGTGATAACTTGATAAATCAAAAATCTAATATTAATCAGTTTATAGTGTTGAATGCAGTAGTTCAATGTAGCCCTTTCTCTGGTCACTTCTCTAAGATAGTTTGTAGGGAGTAGACAAGCAAAAAAAAAATTAGTGCCATGCTTTCTCAGTGGCATCTATCTTCGATGTAAGAAAATTCACTTTTCTACCACTGGTAAATTTCCATATACCTCTTCTAGTAGTTAAAGAAGAAAGATCTCATCTAACTCCTCCTCACTAGGATTGTAATTAACATAAAAATAAGTAGTATCCGACGGCAGTTAATAAAACAAATTTATTATCTCGGGTGAAAATGCTACTGCCTTTCATCTAATCTAACCATCACCAGATCATCCTTCGATTCAGGTAGATTGGTATAGAACTCCCAAACCAAAGAAATCACCGCAACAGCAGAAAAAAAGTAGAACCGATCCCACTTTTGATGTATAATTAAATCCTCTACTTCTCTGTCCGGATTCTTATAACAACGCTTAGGAATTAACTTCTTCCATTGCATCGCATTTGAGTATCTATCCTAAGTTTTCAAACTAACAAACTTACTCAAATCGAAAGCGGCTTTCCCCTTGCTCCTCTTCATCCTAAAAAAATCTCAATTTTCCAAAACGTAAGATTCGATCACAATAACACGAAACTTTTACAAAAATAAACACTTTCATTATCATATTTAACAAGTAAAAACACACTTCACATAGCTAATCTTCACTCTAAAAAAGTTTTGGATGAGATAAAATCTAAATCTATCACAATATAAGACAAACTTACATTAATTACCTAAAATAAATAAACACAAACAACAAGCAAACAAATTAAACAAAGAAGATAATTTCATTCTTCATTTGGTGGAACATATCCCTGGCATTCATTTGTTTCTACTAAACCATTTGGCACATAGATTTGATAGAACGGATGATGATCAAGAACTTTGATAGTATCCTCTTCAATCCACTTATTCTTCAGATACATCATCTTGATTGCTTTCTCAATATAACTTGTACCACTGAATTGTATCTTTGCTGACTTTACACTCCTTACAACTCAAATCTCTCTCCACTTAGACTTTAGAATGAAAATTTGGAGAGGGGTAAGTATTCTCTTCATTACCATGCTATTGATAGACTTTAGTAGAGCCTATTCCCACTTTCCACGTCCAAAAACCACTAAAAAAGTTTAAGCCCACTTTACCACATTAAATTCTTCTAGAACATCATTTAGGCATATTTTTATAACTCCTATGCTTAAGCGTTAAATCTGAGCGCTTAAGAGCTAGTGCTCATTTTAGCACAGGTCAGCTCAACATCCAAATACTCATTTTGGTACGTCTAAGATATCAATTTAAGTCTTAATGCTAACACAACATGTTCAAAATACTTACAATTTTCTAAAACAAACACAACAACATAATAATAAAAACATAAGCACACTGATTACTATAGTTTGTTGATCCCTGATATTTATGCTTACGTTTTATATATGAATTTATACTTCTTTTTAATGATATCTCTTTCTTTGCAAAGACACCCAAAACTTGATACCAATGTAAACAAGAGTTTTAATTGATATTATAAAATGGGATATTATTCAAGTATACGTATCATTATCCAGTAATATAGGACTTTCTGATTAAGTCCTGAGATATCAAACCTACAGGGAAAGATGTTAAATATTTTTAACAAAGAGAACAGAAAAATAACTTTTTACTTTTTAAGAAAGATCTTACCCAAAATAAAGATAATATTCTAGGAAAGATAGTTTGATTCTTTTTGGAATTTTTTAAAATTTGAAATCAAAGTATATAACTTCTTTAACTAAATTTGTGTAAGACGAAAGCAAATGTAAAGAAAATATCTTTTTCTTTATTATGAAAGAGTAAAAAGTCATGGAATTCTGCTATGGAAGTATCTAAAATGTGTTGTGCCAAATAAGAGTAATTATATTCTTTATCCTCACTAGAGATGCTATAAAGAACATAGGTTGATCTAGTGCTTTAGTAATCTTGAAGATGGGCTAAGCAGGAAAGATACTAGCTCTCACTCTAGAGTTTCCTCTTCTCCCTCCACCTGGGGGCTAACATCACGTATCAAAACATAAAACAATAAATCAAAATGAGGGCTTTAGCCTGTCACTCTAAAGTCCTCTAATTCTACACCCATCAAAATATACCTCCATAGTTATTTTAACTCAACCATATGGATTACATTCTCACCCATATAATCTCATGTGATTCTTATCAATTGTTGACCGAGACAATACCTTATCAGTTCGTACATGTTCTCACACCAAATGTTAAAATCTTAATTGGCAAAATCAAGAAGTAAATGAAGTTTAAGGTTTTGAATCATCACAACGTCTTCCAACATTAATTTCCTATACTTCACACAACATCCTTCCATAACTTTATTACTTCATCATTTTAAGGAAAAAGATAAAGAAAACTACTTAGAGTTCATCGGAAAAATACAATCACAACTTGGTTTAAAAGTAGAAATCAACATGAAAATACAAGAAGACTTAATTAAAAGTCAAATGTAATAACAAAGATAAAGACTTATCTGCAATCCTCTCCACCAAACTCTTGATGTTTTTTTGAAAACTTTGCTTTTCCTTACCGTACTCCTTAGAGGTTGGGCCCAACTCTAAGGACGTCAATTCTCTCTTCTATTCCTAATACACACTATATTAGAGTAAGTAGAAATTGTGAGGTGGAGTGTTGTGTTATTTAAAACGCTCCTACACAAAAAATATAAACTACACACCCTCCAACAACAACCACTTTTCTGATCTTCAAGTCCATTTTATATAATTTTCCAAGAGGTGTCTTCGCATCTCTTTAAATTATGTCCAGATTCAATGAATCCTTCAAGAGATGCATCCAATCAAGAGTATTCTTAATTAATCTGGGCACCATTAGGGAGCTACCCACATTTGTACCAAGAGATGCCTAAAACACCCCTTCAAAATTACACCTAAAGTTAAATAACTCCTCTAAATTAACTACCGCGTGTAAGCACAAGGTCTTGGCGCTTAGCCGCGAGTGTTCTGGCATGTAAGCTTCAAGTCTGGCCGCATAGTGGTGAGGCTCTGGCGCGTAAGCATAAGTCCAGGCGCTTAGCCGACACAGATCATTTTTGCACCTTTCTTCATTTTTGCCCCAAATTTGATCACAATCATTCATTTAAACATACCTATAAGAAAAATACATATAATACCTTCCATTAATGTGCAATATCATCAAAAGTAGGTATAAAAATGTGTATAAAAATACTATATATGTGAGGAGTATCAGTTGCCTCCCATAGAGTACTTAGTTTTACGTTGTCAGCCCGATGTACCTAATGCCTATTCTTGGTGACCCAACATCAAAACTTCATTCAATTTAGTTGGATCCGCTGAGAAATAGGGTTTCAGTCTATGACCATTCACTTTGAAAATTTTTAGGGTTTTAAGATCTTCAATATCCACAGCTCCATAAGGATAAAATTTTATCACAATAAATGGGCCCATCCACCTGAACTTATGTTTTCCTGAAAATAATCTCAATCTTGCATTATAAAGCAAAACTTGTTGCCCTGACTCAAAATTTTTAGTAAGAATCTTCTTATCATGCCACTTTTTCATCTCATCTTTATAAAATCTTAGCATTCTCATATGATTCATTCCTTATTTCTTCCAGCTCATTTAATTGTAATAATCTCTTTTTATCAACATCCTTCAAATTATAATTAAATTCCTTAATAGCCCAATAAGCTTTATGCTCAAGTTTCACTGGTAAATGACAAGCTTTCCCTTATATTAACCTGAATGGTGACATTCCTATGGGAGTTTTGTATGTAGTCCTAAAAGCCTACAAAGCATAATCAAGCTTGGCTGACCAATCCATTTTCATTGGATTTATAGATTTTTCCTAACTTTTTTTTTTATTTATCGATTGGAAACTTCAGCCAAGCCAGTTGTCTTAAGATGATAAGCAGTAGAAATTCAATGATTGATAGGATATTTCATTAATAATTTCTCTATAATTGCATTCTTGAAAAAACTTCTCCCATCTGTTATGATCACTCTCGACACTCCAAATTTATAAAATATGTTTGTTCTTAAAAACTTTGCAACACTTTGGGTTTCACATCAAGATAATGCAACAGTTTCAATCCATTTAGACACATAGTCTACTGCTAACAATATATAATCCCCAAACGTCAAATATTTCAACTTCCAAAATATAATTCAGGTGCATCTCATTTCATCTAGAAATATTACTTACACATTAACAACGATAGCAATTTTTAATATATGAATTAAAATTTAATTATCACCTCCCTTTCTTTCTACTATTTCAAAGACAATTTCTTGCAAAAGAAGAATCCATCATATCAGTCTTGATTTTGCATCCTTATTTTTCATTAAATACTTAATAGTAAAATGATCTGTATGCACCACACATTTGGTTCCAATTAAATATGATTTAAATTTATTAAAGGTGAATACTATTGCTAATAACTCTTTCTCGGTGGTGGTATAATTAATTTGAGCTTCATTAAGAGCTTTACTAGCATAATAAATTAATTTAAAAATTTTATCATATTTTTTTTCCCAAAACAGCTCCAGTAGCATAATCACATTTATCACACATAAATTCAAATGGTTTTTTCCAATTTAGTGAAGCAATAACTGGTGTAGTGATTAATTTGTCTCTTAAAAGCTCAAAAGTTTTTTGGCCATCCATATTAAAATTAAAAATCACATCTTTTTTGAGCAATTGGCTTATTGGCTAAGCAATTTTTAAGAATTCTTTAATATATCGCCTGTAGAATCCATAATGTCCTATAAAACTCCTAATTTTCCTAACATTAGTTGGGTAAGGTAAATTAACGATCACTTGAATTTTTACAGGATCTACCTCCATACCTTTCTCTGAAATGTGATGTCCTAAATCAATTTCTCCTTCTACCATAAACTGGCATTTTTCCCAACTAAGGATAAAATTTATTTCTTCACAGTGTTTAAGAAATTGTGATAAATGTTCTAAACACGATTCAAATAAAGTTCCAAACACCAAAAAATCATTCATAAAAACTTCATTTCTTATTTTAGTTATATCACAAAAATTTGCCAACATACATCTTTGAAATGTAGTAGGGGCATTATAGAAACTAAATGGTATTCTTCTAAAAGCAAATGTATCATAAGGATTGATAAACATTGTTTTCTCTTGATCCTCTGAAGCAATTTGTATTTAGTGATAACCAGTATATCCATCCAGAAAATAAAGTATTTATGCCCAGCTAGTTTATCCAACATTTGATCCATAAATGTTAATGGAAAGTGATTTTTCCTCGTGGCAAGGTTTAGTTTTCAATAATCAATGTATATTTTCCATCCTGTAACTTTCCTTGTTGGAATTTGTTCATTCTATTCATTAACAGTTACAGCCACTCCTTTCTTCTTACGAACACAGTGTATTGGACTAACCCATGCACTATCTGAAATAGGTTAGATTATCCCAACATCTAACCACTTTAAAATTTATTTATTGACAACTTCTTTCATAATGAGATTTAATATCCTTTTAGGATCAGCTCTGGGTTTGTATTTTTCTTCCATCAGAATTATATTCATACAAATTGAAGAACTGATTTCTTTAATTTTAGCAATTGTCAATTCAAAGGCTTTCTTATATTTCTTCAAAATTTTTAATAAACACTCTTCTTCTTCTAAAATTAATTTCAAGGAAATTATAACTAGAAAAGTTGAGGAATAACATAAAAAGACATATTTTAAATGTTTCAAAAGTAACTTTAATTCATGTTTAAGAGGTTTCTCAATTAATGGACAGAAAGATTTGTGTTTTTCCATCATGTCTAAAACTTCAAAACCTTCTTGAACAACATATGAATCTTCTTCAATAAAATCATTAAAATGTTCTAATCCTCTTTCTGCTCGTGCTCCAATTCTTTCATTTCTGATCTCTCTTCATAAGTTGTTTTGAAATGACATTCACTAAAATATCTCATTACATCCATCCTGAAACATTCATCATCCTTACCTTTTGTAAGGTATTTCATTGATGTTGAAATATTAAAAGTAACTATTTGATCATTAACGCTTATTTCTCTTTTTTGCACATGCATCATTGCTCTTCCTATAGCTAGGAAAGGTCTCCTCTAAATGATAGGTATCTCTTTATCTTTTTCCATATCTAGCACAATGAAATCAATGAGAAAGATAAATCAATCTACTTTCACCAAAACATATTCTAAGTTGAACGTACCTTTACTTGCTCTTTATTCTGGTCTTTTAAATTTAAGTTAGTATTACTAGGAAGGGTTCCTTGAGTTTTATTACTTAATGAATTTGCAGTTTGTCCCAACTGATTCTCAATGTTTTTAATTGCAGCTCTTTGACTTTGTAACTGATTTCTGTAACACCACTTCTTTTATAGACAACTTCTTATCCTTAAATTACGGATTATTATTAAAACCAGGAGGATAAGTATGTTTATAAATACTATTACCTTTTGTATTCTAGTTCCCCAATGTGTTTACTTGATTTTTCACCCATTGCTGATTAGTACCACCCAAGTTGTTATTCCAATTAAAGTTAGGATGATTCTTCTAATCTGGGTTATAGTAGTTCGAATATGGGTTATTTGACTTTTTATTTATAGCATTCGAGTTTCTATTGATGGTTTAGAATCTACCATTTGTCCTAATGAATTCTGTTCAATCATTGGAATTGGTTAAGAAAAATTCATTCCAAATTAGTTTATCTTGCTTAAAATTGTAGCAACTTAGTTTGCTAACATAACAAAAGCTTTAGATTCATGAATATTGGCTACCTTTTTAGGATGTACCCTTTATGAAGGCCATTAAAAATTATTAGTAGTCATTTCTTAAATTAAAGCATAAGTTTGATGAAATGGTTTCGACATCAATGAACCTCAGCAGTGTCATCGATAATAGATCTAAGAGATCCAGCTAATCCATTATAAAAAGTTTAAATAATTAACCAATCTGGCACAGCATGGTATGAACACTTTTTTAGGAGTTCTTTAACTCATTCTCAAGCTTCATGAAGAGATTCTTCTTCAAATTGACAAAAATATGTAATATCATTTCTAAGCTTTACAGTTTTTTATGGTGAAAAATATTTAGCAAGGAGTTTCTGTGCTAATTCACCCCAAGTTCTGATAGATCTAGGTGCCAATGAATTCAACTATATCTTAGCCATATCCCTAAGTGAGAAACAAAAAAGCCTAAGTCTAATAGCATCATCAGAAACACCATCATATTTAAATGCAGTACACAATTCTAGAAAATTGGCAAGATGTAAATTTGGACCTTCAGTTGGTGCTCCCCCAAACTAACTATTTGATACCATTTGGATAATAGTAGGTTTAAGTTCAAATGAATTAGCAGTTATAGAAGGATTTTGAATACTACCATGAAGTTCATCCAATGTAGGGTTTGTATAATCTCTTAACGGTCTAAAGTCTTGATGAGTTTTAGCATTTTGATTATTTCGATTTGCCATTTCTTGAACTTTTGGTATTTTTTCCGTATTATTAATTTATTTAATTATTCTAATAGTTCTTTCTAATTTAGAATCGTATGGCACTAGTCGTTCAAAACTTGAACTATACATAAACTATTATAGCACAACAATGAAAATAAAAATAAAACAGACTGGTGGCATCTGGAGTTGTGGGATGTCGACTTGTCGCCAGTCTGTGGTCGTCGTGATTTACTTGTGTTGATGTCAGTGTCATTGTTTGGAGTCACCACTCTGTTTATCTATCTTATCGCTCTAATCTTCAAGAAATCTTATTTCTTCGGATCATGTACAGGATCCTCAGATATTAAAAAATTTGAAGAAAACAAGGGTCGATAATAAAGAAAACAATAAAATAAGAAATTTTAATGATAATCCTTACACAAGAAGGATCACATGTGAAATTTTGATAACCATATATTTCTATGTGTGATATCTATTCTGAGTTCTTAAATCTTTTATAGGAGCAAGCTCCTATAGTTAAATTACATCATAGATAATTATGATTATATAAGAAAACTTCTGATTAATGTTAACACTTATTTTTTATGGGATTCCAAGAACAAGGAAAGAAAAGTCAATGATCAATCTTAAGGGTAATATGTTTCTATATGTTGTGTACTACCCTAAATGTTTGATTTTGTCAATGTCTTCTGTTATGTCATTGTTTTCATTTTTTTTTGTCATTTTTCTGTCATTTTGCCTTGTTGTTTGTTATTTGTTTGGTCGATATCCTAAAAGTTTTAGGTTTTGTGATTATTTTAAAAGTTTAGGTTTTTTTTCGTTGTCGGTCTTGATTATGTCATTTTAGTTTTATTTTTTTAGTGTAATTTATGTCATTTTTAATTTATTTTGTTGTTTGTCACATCTATGTCACCCTGCAAAATAGTGTTAGCACACCTAATAACATGCAAAGTAAATCTAATCAGAGGTTAAACCTAATTAGGCTTTATGATGTTAAACCTAATGTGGCTTAGACCTAATTAGGGTTTATTATGTCAAACCTAATGTGATTAAGGTTTAATTTGTTTAATTAAATCTAGTTAATGTCTTAGGCTTATTTTAACTTAAACTTAATATGATTAAGGATTAACTTGGTTTAAATAGGTTGAAATGGTGTCTTAGACCTAATTAGAGTTTGTTAAGTAAAACCTAATGTGATTAATGTCTAACTTGGTTTAATTAGGTCTAAATGGTGTCTTAGACCTAATAAGGATTTGTTAAGTTAAACCTAATGTGATTAAGGTCTAACTTGGTTTAAAGAACTCTAATTGGTGTTTTAAACTTAATTAGGTTATATCAAGTTAAACCTATAGTGGTTAAGGTCTAACTTGGTTTAATTAGATCTCAATGGTGACTTAGACTTAATTTGGGTTTTGTTAAGTTAAACCTAATGTGATTAAGGTCTAACTTGATTTAATTAAGTCTAATGGGTGTTTTAGACTAAATTAGGGTATATTATAGGTTAACATGACTTGGGGTTTAGGTTAGGTCCATTTGTGCTTGGACCTAAAGATGATGGTTTTGGACTTGGTTTAATGTGGGATGAACCAAGCATAAGATTCTTAGGCTAACACTTAGACCTAAGGGTTTGAGGGTTTAAAATGTAATTTCCTAATATACATTCTTAACCTTAACTAATAGAAATGTCATTTTTTAAATTTCTAAATGGTTGGAAGTTGTCATTTTAGAGATTAGAAATGTCACACTAAATTTTCTAACCATTTTTAAATTTAATATCCAATTTCTTTAATCTTTATAAATATTTTTGGAGATAATTACAATGTTTGATAGAAATTAGGAAAGTAGACACACGAGGATTTTCTTATCCTTACGAAAATCACAGAATGTCTCTAAGGATAGAAAGAATATTTTGTGAAATTTCAGAATTTTTGGAATTGTAAATAATTTTTAAAAATTAAATAACTCTAGAGAGTAATTAATTAATTAAAAATTAAATATAGCTCCTTAATTCATGATTTCATTTCCACATTATTCCTCTCATTGTTTTGAGTTCAGGGGTATTTTTATTATATTTTTGTGATTTTTATTTATCAAGATATGGATTTTTTATTAATTTAAGGTTAATATGGATTTAATTAAATCCTTATTAATCCTAAATTACGAGATGGTGTTGCGTGTCCTCGGACTCGTCGAAACGCAGCTGATCTGCTACAGGATTCTGAACAGCGGATCAACTAGGATTAAATTAGATCCATCCATTTCCAAAATACAAAAAAGGATGACATTCATTGATCTCCTTCCTCTACTCTAAACACGCAAGCCATCCATGGTTTAGGGCCAAAATCTCGTTGGATTCTTGATGGTTTCGAGCAATTTTTGTTCCTATAGCTTCATCTGATGATAAAGAACACATCCATATGGTGATGTATGGATTGTTAATTGGTTTCCTTCACAAAGTACTAAACCTGAACTTAAGCTAGGTTGAATGAGCCATACCTTGACCTCAGTGGATGAAACTTCAATTTGATTGGCTCTACAGCTTCGTCTTCACCTCAGAAAGCTTGCCCACAACTCAATTTGAGGTGAAATTAGGTTTAGGTCTAATTTTGATCAGAGTGGCTCACAGCTTGGAAAATGAAGATGGAACAGTGGGTTAGAGCCTATTAGAAACGTCAATTTTGATTAGGCTTGTCTTCGTAGGGATGTAGGAAGCTTTTAGAGGAGTTAATTTGATGTTTTGAGAAACTTTATTTCAAACTCAAAAGTTGTCCTATTTTAGGAAAGGAAATTGGTGCAAACCAGTGGGTTTCAGGACCTATTTCTTTGGGGGATCAGTCGCTTAGATCCTAGGGAAGAACATTGATGTTCAAAATTTTTAAAGTTGGATAGTGTAAATGGTTCTTCTCTCTTGGGTGAAGCTCTCAGGTTTAGCCTTATTTAAAGCCATGGGCAGGCTATGGCTAAGCTTGGGTTGTCTCGGATTCATTCAGAAGCTAGAAATGATTAAAGGCATGCTTAATTGTGAGCGAAATCAGTAACCTCAATGGGAAACTCTGGCATTTAATTACAGATGTTTCCCTTGATCATGAAAATAGATGAAAAAACCCAATATATTAGTAGTGTTGGGTTTGTACACGTTTAGTGTGTCATCACACTATGTTACCTAGAGAATGCATCTCCATGAAGATCTTATATGTCAAAACCACCAAAATGATTCAAGCTTATGATGCTTGAATCATAAAATGGACAAACAAGCCTAAATGATCACATCACATCCTTTGAGTTGACTGTATGCTGCTCAAATTAACAATGTGCTGAAGTGTTTATTCTTCTTCACCACGCAGAGGGACTTAATTTTTAAGTGGTTCAACGAACTATTGACACGAGTGAGAATTAAGTGTTTATTATGCAGCTTTCTAATACATAAAAATCTCAAAAGAGCTGTCAGGCTCGTGTGCTGCTTTACTAGGGACAATTGAGACCCTACATGCCTTCGTCTCTCATTTCATGAAGAAGTTGTTAGAGGTTTAGGATTTGGAACCTATAGTCACTCATCTAGAACTCACATAAGGATTAATAGAAGGATTTTTTTGATACATAGTGAGATTATAGTGGTCAGAGATACTAGTTGATTTTTTGGAACTAGCTAACAACCACATTTTAATAGAAGGTTACAACTATTCCCCAATATCATTAGGAACCGAGCGGAGTAATTATCGCTTACCAAATAAAATTGCCCATGGAGAAGGGTGAAATCCAAGACACAACCCACTCCCACTTATCTAAGCTTGCTTTAAGGATTCTCAAAGGACACTTAAATAATTGAGTGAGTAATAGAGCCCATGTTAGAGGATTTGAGTCTGATACACTAAGAGATAACTAACTTAATATGAGGAGTTACGACCATCAGTTTACAAAATACTTATGAGACCCTTTAAGAGTCATGATGATCAAGATAGTTGAGGTCAAATACAACAATGTTGAAACCCAAGAAACCTTGATAAAAGAGGGAGCAAATCTTTAAGATTAGAAGAAATACAAAAACCATGATGTTGACACTGAGGAGTGGTGGCCCCTTCGAAGCCTAATCCGGGATTTGTTCAAAGTCAAAATGTTAAGGGAGTTTGTAGCACAAAGAAAATCTACTTAGTAATAAGGAAAGACTAGTATTAAAGAAATCATGAACAAGTGAGTCTGAGCTTATGTGATACATATGACCATAATAATTTCCATCATCATTAGAAGGGATGGAGGAGAGTCATTCCAATGAGCAAGCTTGAAGAGGACATGAACTGCTAAATTATGCACAACCTTCTTGGAGCCATGAAGTCACTCACAACCTCATATCTCTTTGATTGATGCAGACTGCTACTAAAGGGAAAACCATACAATGACTCTATCATTATCACCAACCTAATTGCCAAGTAGTAGGTTGGAAGCATATTCATTGTCTTTGAGAACTTAGTGAACATCATCTTCAAATAGGTATTTAACAAGAAGAATTTGAGCATCTCCCATCTTTCGACCATACCCGGGCCACTCTACATGTTTTTTGAGGAAAGGAAAAAAATTCTTATGAATCATCACCTTTTGAGTCACTTAGGGAGAAGGTGATAACTAATTCATAGACATGACAGATTTTATCAAGATCAAGTCCTTGCCCACCTACAATGTTATCTTCAGTCTCCCATTGCTCAACTCATTCTAAACTATCACATCTAAGTACCATAAAACTGTGAATGTTTTTAGGGATGGGGAGGTGATCATTGTAAAAGATGACCTGAAGCAGTCCCACACTTGCTATCTTCATGTGGTTGGAAGTGTTCATTAAGAGTCTCTTGATTTTTACATCCACTGAGGGGACGTACTCGAGATTAGTGAGACCAAACAAAGGTCCCTATCAATGATGATAATACTAGTATTTTTTTTCTTATTGAGAGGTGGATTTTATTTAGGTCATAGAGACAAGCTGGTTTGAACTCTACAGAGCACCCGAGACATCTTTGCATGATCAACCACTATGATGTAAGGAGTGTTTGTTGACGTTGCCTGTCACCAGTTGAACATCAATCCACCCCCCCCCCAAGTGAGGAGAGAGACCGTCCCTGCCTCTGGTCGCAATCCACAACAAATAAATTATATTTAATTAATTAGTTCAGATAACATAATACTATGCAGTAAACTAATAATACACCAGTATGTAGTAAAAAAATATGAACTCTATGCAGAAAATAGTTAGAAAATTCTGTGAAGTAAAAGCTACAAACTAGTAAAACTGAAAACAAAAAATTATGAACTAAAATGGAAGACAAAATTATGAAGTGGAAACTATAAGCTAGTCAAAATGAAAATGAAACAATGCATACTAAATAGTATAAGGTGAAACTATAAAGTGCAGTCTATAGACTAAGGGGACTGATACTTAAACTATTTAATGTTACTTGATCTTCTTACTCAGCATCATCTACGACTAAAGGATTTAGTCAGAAGTTATTCGCCAGATGCATCGTCAGATGCATCGCTAGATTCCTAATCATCACCTAGAGTAATTACTTCATTTTGTACACTAGCATCCTTTAAATTGAGCTCTTCATGGATAGGATCGAGTAAGAAACATAAATCTTTCATTTCAATTTTGTGATGAGCAAATTCAATATTATTCTAAATATCAATGGTGGCTCCAGGTTTATTTGATATGAAAACTGCTCAATCAACATTGTCTCGCACTTTATGAGATAACAAAGGTAATAAACCTGACACACCTATTCACTTTCATTTTTATGCTATTATAATGCTGCTTACCCTTGTTCCATGATTGGAAACATGATCAAACCAGTCACAGTTGAACAGGGATATAATTCCTTCAATGGTGTACGGATAAGATAATTTAGTAATTTCTTCAAGAATCACACTGTAATCTATCTTCTTATCTGATTTATTATGTGCCTTAACTTAATTGCTTGAATTACAAGTATTTTTTCCTTCAGACCAAGATCTTGCATAAAATGAGTATCCTTTCACATAGTTCCCCAAGAAAATTCTATCAAGCTATGATCTGTTACTCCATTTTTCCATTCATGGTTCTAATAATACATAATAAATCATGTGTTAGTGAAAATTCATGTGTGAGATCAGTGACAAATTTGTCAATTCTAACTCACATGTGTTATAAATCATTGCGGAAAATTATTCTTGATCTCATTAATGGTGATATCATTTTCAACTAAACTTTACAAATCCATGAATAAACTATTCACACATTAAAATATTTCTGAATAATCTCATCATGAAATTTTCACCTAAATGCATGAAATAAACTGTAAAAAAAAATGCATTACGCAATAAATTTTTGAACTTAGTCACAATAGATAAGAAAATAAAGTTTCATTGCTAGAAATTTCTGATCACTAAGACAACATGAAGTGCAACTCCCCGATGGTTCACCTAACAATTGTTAAACAGAAAACGACATGGGAGGCACCACACCCACTAACTCCTTAAAGAAACCAACTTGTTCAAAGTCGTAGGAAAAAAATGTCATAATGTTCTATAACAAATATGCCTCACATGCTGATCCTTATAGTTGAATCTTATTCTTTCATGTCCCTTCAACTTATTCAAAAATCTACAAAAAAATATTATTTAAAAAAATTTGACAAAATCCCTTATAAATAAGTGATTAACTACATACTTTATGACTAATTAGCTCTCAAACGGTTACAGCCAGCAGTATTATACAAAACCTCCAATTAATTCCTTGCGGGATAAATGTACAGGTTGATGCTGGTGTGTATATTTTGTAGAGCTTACAAAGTATTATAGGAATGATTTTTTCTAACAAGCATGCACCTCACCCGACCCGCAATTACGCAGTAAATTAACTTCCAAAAGAAGGCAAAAAACTTGACCCAATTTATAAAAAGCGGCTAGTATGCAAAATCTTAAATGATATAAAAATTGGAAAAATATCTTACACACTAGGGGTACTACGCAAGTATACGTATCGTTTCAAGTAATATAGAGTTTTTTTTAAAACCCAGTATCGATCCCACGAGGACGTGAAGTAAGAGGTTTTTAGTCAAATTCTAGTCTACTACTAATAGTCCTTAGTTTGGAATGTCGATTAAAATTGTGTTTTATCTAGCAACTATTGCTAAATGCAAGTGTTAAATGTAATAGTAATTATAACTAAATGCAAATAATAATTCTAAAGATAACCCTTTTTGGATGAATTAGTTTGGAGAATTTTGAGATATTAAAAACTACTATTCTTATGTAATGAAATAGATAATGTATAGGAATGAGATGCATTAAATATTGTATGTGCCAAATAGGAGCAATCCTATTCTTTACCCTTTGGTCCAGGCATAAAGAACATTGACTAATCCTATGCTTGGTTACTGAATCTGCGGCTAGGCTGAGAGGATACCGACTCTCACTTAGGAGCTCCCACGTTCCCCTTGCCTGAGGGCTAACATCTACACTTCAGTACCCAATCGATAAGACCGAATTGAGGATTTTATCCTGTCACTATAAAATCTCCAATTCTACACCCGATAATTATCTTTCCCTATTTATTTGCATTCAATCCCTATGAACTTCACCATCCATGGAATTTGAATGTGCTTCCACTTTGTTGAGAATTACACCGCCCTTTCGGGTCAATGCAATTACAACGAATCTTAACACTACAACGAGCTCTTTTTGTAATGTAAATGAAGCGCAAGTAAAAATCATCACATTTATAATTAAATTTACTTCTATCATGCATCACAAAATCCTAAACATGATTTCTAATCATTACAAAAGAAAAGTAAAATGAAAATAATGGAATAATCTTCTCATGTGACTATTTTCAAAGAAGAAGAAAGAGTAAGAGAGATGCGTCACAGAGCATAAAGAAAATACAACGGAAACTTCATTTAATCAAAGCAAATCCACTAAGTAATTGTTTACAAAATTATAAGATAATGAAGAACAATACTTAGCTTTTTCCATTTGAAAGAAAGATGAAGATCACTCCCACAAATTCTCCCGTCGATCCATGCAATGCTAGTACAATCCCTTACAAATTCTCTCAAAATATCCTCTCCAATCTCTCTAAAAGGGTATAAATCTACATTTCTACTCTTAATCTAAGAATCATAAACATTCCTCTCTTTTTTTCTCTACTTTCCTCTTCTATTTCTCTTCTTTTTTCCAAACTTTTTTAACCTATATTCACCATTTTTAAAGAGTATGGATGAATTCCTAAGAATTCCCTTAAGCACCCCTTCAAAAAATCGTCCAAATACGTTGAATTTCGGTCCAAAACCGCCAAAAGTCGGTCTAGAACCTTCCCGGGCACTGTCGGAGGGTTCGAGGTCGCTAACGGTGAACTTTTCGGGCATTTTTCGGTGTTCTCTGGAAAATCTCACCGTCGGCGAGATCGAGGCCGTCGTCGGCTAGTAGACTGCTGCGCAGCTCCACCATTTCGCTTCGTTTGCCTCCGTTTTAGCTCTGATTCGCCCCGTTTCAGTTGTGTTGCGTTTGTAACAGATAGCCCTACAAAATAAGCATAAAACAACCTTTTTTTAAAGTGTAATCTCATTCAAAAATATACAAGAAGTGTTAAAGAGATTAAGCATGAAAAAACTTGTTGAAAGGTGTTAGTGCAGAATTTCATTTCTTGCTCGTTTTTGCTCCAAATTGCACCGTTTTTGCTTCTTTTTAGTCCAATCACCATTTCTTGTACCTAATACTAAAAATCATACAAAATACCTTCCTTTAATTTGCAATATCATCAAAAATGAGTAAAATGATATTGGAAAAAACGTATATATTTTAGGTGTGTTAGCACCATCAAGTTATAAATGAGCTACACATAGTTCCTTGAAGAACACACTGATTTCAATCAACAGATTAAGTACTTTTTTTGTCAGACTGCTAAATACGGTTAGCATCTAATTTTGAAGAAAATATGATAATCATGACTATTTGTTCTAAATATTTTTCCTGCACCCACATCAACACAGTGGCTCAATTTTGAAGCATAACTGCTCAAAAATTTTAGTGATTGGAGCCCCTCACAAATTATTCTTGATTGGGAAAAATTAAGGGAATATTTTTCTTTAAACTTCATGAGCTTTATAATAGCAATTTCTTAGATCTCCATTTCCCATCTTTTGCTTATCTCCTTCAAATCAAGTCTGAAATTCACGTTTTCCTTAGTTTTTCCTTTAAAATTCATCACAATATTGAAAATTTTATCAAAAAAAATTTTCTTCTTTGTGCATGAAATCGATATATTTTTATCATGTTATTCTTTTAGTAAGCCCAATCCAAAAAAAATGAATTTTTTTCTAATTAACACCAAACCCTAAGGGATAATCTAAAAAATGGACGGGGCAAACAATAATCTTCGGAATGCCACTAACACTTTGGAGTAAATCTTTCCTCGATAATCTTGGAGGTGGCATTGATTTTTTGTTTTTGTTTCTTCTGAATGCATTCATATTCCTCTTCAAGTGTTGTTCAGAATTTATAAACATATGGTAACACTCAAATCCAAAATTTTTCTCACCATGCTGAAGAGTAAATGACTTAGATGAATTCATAAAATATTGAGAGGCTAACTTTCCCATTGTGCTCCACCCATATAACAATCCATATGTAAAAAATCACTTATTGCCTAATGCGTGACTCAGCCTAACGGTGCTTTATATATACTTTCAAATGCAAGATTTTGATACCACTACTAGAAGATTTAATCACTGACAGCGGCGCAAAAAACTTGATGTGATTTTACTTATAAAAGATTTTATGAATTTATATTTAGATTTTTATAATTTGTAAAAGTCACAATTTCGAACGCAAGTCTACGTATCGTATCAAGTAATACAGGGCTCTAGTGGAGTCCTGGTTATCGATCCCACAAGGAAGATTTTTAGAATATTAAGTAATATTTTTAGATTTTTCAAATTAAAAGTAATTATTATTTTTATTTCTTTTTAAAGTTTAGATTTTAGATATAATGAAATTTATACTAAATATAAGTAAGCAACACTAAAATAAATATTAATGCAGGTATAAATAAAACAACTTTCTCCTTTTCAACTAATCCAAGATTTTTAGAATAATTATCATTTGTGGAGAATTTAGATTATGGTATTGTGTCAAATAGAAGCATTCCTATTCTTTACTCTTTGGTCCAAGCATAAAGAACATTGACTAATCTATAGATCGGTTCAGAATTTTTTATTAGTAGAATCGGTTAATCTTGGCTCACACTACTAGATGTCCAAGGGTGGCTATGATCGTCCCCACCAGTGACCCGTTCCCTTTCTATAAATCAAATTATTAGAATTTACTCTGTTACTCTAAAAACTAATTAATTCTGAGCCCAATAAATCATATCTTCCTAATTATTTGCACTTCACCTTGAATAACCCGCATAAAGCCTTCGACTACCTAAGGATTCATGTGATATCTATTAGTTAAGAACTCATCTCCGGATAGGTCTCAAAATTCTTCAACAGTTTTTAACAATTTAAGTGGCTAGTTTAAAAAGTAAACTAAGATCAGATATTAATATCATCACAATTTTTATAAATAATTTAAATTAAATTTTCCAACAAAGTTTAATTCTCTTATTATCTTTTCATAGTTGAAAGGAGAAAGAAAACTAACTACTCAGAACACATTGAATTCACACAACAAAACATATTTATAAAACTTTGAACCAAGTTACAAATACTTATTTGGAATGTTCTTTCAAGTGATCCGCTGACTCCTACTAACTTCAAAGCAATGATGAAAGACTTCAATAGCAACAACACTAATAATCTCACACTTAACACTCAAAATAAACTAAAAATAAACTCACTAAATAATCAAGAAGGTGGCTCCCTAAAATGATTGGATGGCTATATAGTGCTTGGGGACTAAAGGATGCTAGAAGGGGTGAAAGGGGCAATTTTCTCAGTAGAATGGGATCCTATTTATAGAGCTTTGAATTTGACCAGGGGTTGCTTGAGGCACCTTTTCAAAATTCATCCAAATACAATGTATCTTCTAGAAGGTAACTGTCGCGCCTAGACGCCGGGATCTGGCGCCTAGGCGCCGAACTCCGTGAACAGGTCTTCGCACCTCTTCATTTTGGGTCACACCTCTTCATGATTAAAACAGTTTCCCTACGTCCAGATGCATTGTATCACGTGTCCTATATATTAGAAGTAACTTTCAGTCTTCTAGAAGCTCTAATAACCGCTTAACACCGTCAAAATAACTACACAAAGTCGTCAAAAATCTTGTCTGCGTCTGTATCGAACTGGCGCTTAGGTGCCGGATTCTGGTGCCTAGGTCCCAGGCCTACAATTTCGACAACTTTTCTCTTTTAGCTCCATTTTTGCTCCTTTTTGTTCCTTTTTCCTTCTTGAACTCTTTTTTTATCACCTTAATCCAAAAACATAAAATTACCTTTCATTAAAGCATAATATCCTTAAGAATTGAATCATAAATAAGACATAAAAATGGGTATTTTTAATGTGGATCAAATTCTCCCAAACTTAAACGTTACTTGTCCTCAAGTAACCCTTTGAATTACATAAAATATATAATATTTTTTAATGAAGTTTAAATATTTAAGATTTCTTTTAATTTTTGGTTTTATAGAAGCTTTCGCAAATCATCGACTAAATTTCACTAATAAAGGTTAATTTTAAGAATTTAAAGAATATTTAACTACCAAATCATAAGACTTCCAATTTTTCAATTATTTCAAGAATAAATGTAACTTATCATATTAAGTTCACATAGAGTATTTACAAGAAAAAGATTTTCATGAAACATTTTTTTAGTAACAATAATTCTACATAAAAATTAAGTTAAAAATGTAATTGGTTTTCTTTCTATAAGATAATTCAAGTGAAGCCAATTTTTGACTAGCCATTTCCTTAAGTTTCTCCTCACATTTCTATTTTTTCTGCTTTTTTCTTTTCTTTTCTTTTCTTTTTTTCAAGGATATTTTTCAATCCACCTCTTTTTTTATTTGATAGGATTACTATTTTTGGATAGCCTCTTAATAATTTTGAACTTCACTATCCTTAACTTATATTTAAAAACTTATACATTTTTTTACTTAATAAATATGACATTATTAATAAGTTTTTTTAAAAAATTATTTCAATCTTTTCTTTTTCATGTAATAATCTTGATTCCTTAGTATTTCTAAAATACAATTCTATTTACTATAAATTGAAAATTTCTTAATCTTATTATTCTTTAAGTTAAATAATTATATTCTTAAAATCAATCAAAATTATTGAAATTTTAGTTAAGTTTATTAAATTACTTATAAATTCCAAAAATTTAAGTAATCATAAATAGATTTTTCATTCCTTATGTTATGTTAAAAAAAATTTTTAAAGAAAATATTAGTTCATTATGGACAAATAATATTTAAATTTGAAAAATGTTTTCCCTTCCCCCAAACTTCAGCTTTAGTATATAAATGAATCATAAAATTTTCTAAAGCATGAGAGAGAAATAAACAGGAATTTATCTAGGTATAGTGATAATGTTGTAAGGAAAAACTAATTTTTAATCCTACACATGCTTTAATAGGAATTTAACAAAAATAATTAAGCATATATAGAAAAGTTGCAGAGCAGAAGTTACTTTCTAAAAAAAAAAAAATTTTATATTTTTATTTTTAGAACATGCAAAATTACTAACTATTCATGAATGCTAAACAGTAGGCTGAAACAGAAATAAACATTTATCATAGAAAATAAAAATTCATCCATATTTCAGTCTTAAACACATAACATAGCAGATGCTCTAAAACAATCTCTATATCAAAAGTTCACACAAAGTTACTTAAACTAATTTACACTAACAAACAACAATACAATCACACTAATCAGTACTAACAAACAAGAAATAAACTAGAAACAGAATCACACATCTCAAGAGGTAAATCTGGCTACTAATCACTGTCTGTAGCCTCGTCATCGTCATCTCCAAAAGAAAATTTCATATCCTTCGAATCAACATACAGTGAAAATCTAGGACAGGTAGGAAACTGAACATCATGCTCACCATTCAGGAATCTAACTAAAGACGCATAATACTCAGCATCATAACCACTCTTCCTTTGGGTATACTCAGAGAGATGATTGATCTTCTTATTGATCGTATCTAATCTACAATGAGTTATAAATAACTCATTCTGCTGCTCGATAAACTGATCATGCATGGACTCCAAAAAACTAGATGGTGGCTCAACAGGAGAAGTAGAAGGTCTAGAAGTAAAAGCTTTACCAGAAGCAGGTAATGAACTAGAAAGTACAGTAGAACTCTTCCTCGAAGTCGATCATAGATAGTGACGCTTTCTCTTCCTATGGGCTTTGTAGACTTGAGCTTTTCCTCAAAAAGCTCCACAACTACTCCCGCACTTTCACACAGAGAATATATCAAAGATGGAAATCCAAGTCCAACAGAAATGCTAGAACGAGCAGTGGCTTCTACAGAATCATAATTGATACTTCCTACATCAATCGGCTTCCTCTCCTGAATGCAATAGTTGAGGATAGCTCTATCCTTGGTAACCTCACTCAAATGATTGGATGGAATGAGACAAGCAGAAATAAAGTAATGCCATGCCTTTCAAACACCATTAAGCTTAGAGGATGAAAAATTTACCCTTTTTCCGTTCCGGGTCTTCCAAGCTCCAGTACCATCAGTCAAGTAAGCAATAATCATATCTAAATCTCCCTCAGATGGAGATAATCCGGAGTAATAACACTCGATGTTTGGTAGCAGGCCATAGAAAATGTTGATATGCTCAGGAGTGAATCCTACTCCAACTCCCTAACCACAGGGATAACAACAACAGTAATAAAATAGCATAATCGTTGCCAGTTGAGTGCAATGATCATTTCCTCAATTCTTCCTCCCGGATTGTAAAAACTTCGTTCTTAGATAAACTTCTGAGTCGTAGCAAAATCATTGTACCAGAAATGTGCAGCAGCAGTGACAAACTTGATATGATCAAAATTTTCTCGTTCCTTTCCTCTCTTAGATTTGGGTTTCATCTAAACGTGAAATAAAAATGCAAAATAAATTCATATGATCAAAGAAAATAAATTAATTTAAGCTTTTCAAACTTGAAAGAGCTTAAAAATTCATGGATTTACATCTAAAAATTAAAATTTTTTTCTCAGAATTTTGGTTTTCTTCAATGTCAGTAAAATCCATGGTGAAAATAAAAAATAATTGGTTTAGAATGTAGATATGACCTTGGGATGAAGAGTGATTTCAAGCTCAAAAACATGAAAATCTGGCCTAAAATGGGATCTCTAGGGTCTCTTTTCGCGTAAACCAGAGGAAAGGGAAGCTTAGGCGTCAAAATGGTGTGGGGGTATTTAAGAAGATGAAGTTTTGGGTTCAGGTCGAACCAACGCCTAGGCGCCGAATTCTGGCGCCTAGGCGCCAGACTCGCCTTTCCAAAAATTCGATTTAAATTTTATATTTTCCATAAAAACTTGTCAAATTCGACTCCTAATTACTCTTATAAGAGTATTAACCCAATTTATATCCTCCAAATATTTCCACAATCAATTTAAAATGATAACTAAGATCCACATTTCAAACACGAAATTTAACTAAACTCTTCAATTCCAATTCATAATTTTCATTCCAAACTCAATGAATTCCATAACAAGACTATAACAAGGTTCATCATTCTATAAACAACACAAACAACATAAATTCAAAGAAAATTCCAAATCCAACAACACACATTGAACAATTAAGCAAACACACAAATTAGATAATCGATACATTAGAACATGACTCAATCACACCTAGAACACATAAGAGATCTATTCACCACTGATCTTCAATTTCCATCTCTTTCACAATGAAGTTTGCTAGGACTGCCGAGATAAAAAACAAACGCTCTTGGAAATTCCCAAACCATCTTTTCATCGATCCACTTGTTCTTCGTGTACATTGTTACTTGAGCGTCTTGATAGGCCGCCATATGATAAAATTGAGGTTTCGTTTGTCATTCCATATGTTCAATTTGATGATACATTTCATGCCAACGATTCCCAATGATTTGATGTTTTACTTCAATCTTTTCCAAATGACTAAACAATCTCTCCATACTAATAGCAATAAAACCATTAAAATAAGGTTGAGGATCTTTGGGGGATTTGTCTCTTACCACATTTCCATGATTTTCTTTATCCATTGCTTCCAAACTCTTCTTAACTCCTCCAAAATAGATTGCTCTGGTCGAAATTAAGTTTTCTATGTGATTGAGGACGAAGATAAGTCAATATATAGGGAGACTTCGTGTGAAAAACTGAAGAATTTTGGTTTTTACATGACCTGTAACCGTGTCGCTTAGGCGCAGGAATCTGGCGACTAGGCGCCGGATCATCGATACGCGTAGGTTATTCTGGTGCTTAGGAGCCAACTTTTGGCGCTAGGCGCCGGAACCTCGATCGAATCTGATTCGCCTATCATTAAATTTACGAAGTTTCGGTCTTAAAAAATGGTCTAATAAAAAGGGTGTGATCCACATACAAACACAATTAAGATAAATTCAAATCACAAACAATCACACTGATAATAAATGGGTTACCTCCCACAAAGTGCTTGGTTTAATGTCATCAGCCCGACCTAATTAAATAAATTAATCGGGTAGACTCAGTTCGTAAGCCTCTTTGTAATTTGGCTTCATTTCTCCCATATAAGGCTTCAATCTTAATCTGTTAACTTTAAATAATTTTTTAGTTTTGGGATCTTTAATATCTACAGCTCCATAAGGGTACATTTTCTCAATTATAAATGATCCCATCCATTTAGATTGTAATTTTCCAGGAAAAAGTTTTAAACGAGCATTAAATAATAACACTTCTTGCCAGGCCCAAACATTTTCCTTGAAATCTTTTTGTCATGCAATTTCATTATTCTTTCCTTTTAAATCTTTGCATTCTCATAGGACTCATTTCTTATCTCTTCCATTTCATTCAGTTGTAATAATCGTTTCTCTCCTGCAGCATTCAAATCGTAATTGAACTCCTTTATCGCCCAGTAAGCTTTATGTTCCAGTTCAACAGGTAAGTGACATTCTTTACCATAAACTAACCGATAAGGTGGCATTCCGATAGGTGTCTTATAAGCTGTTCTATAAGCCCATAATTCATAATCAAGTCTATCAACCCAGTCAATTCATTTAGGATTAACAGTCTTCTCTAATATTCTTTTAATTTCTCTATTTGATACTTCAGCCATTCCACTTGTATGAGGGTGATAAACAGTTGAAATTCTATGTTTATTTCTGAATTTTTCCAGTAATGATTGAAATCTTATATTTCTGAAATGACTTCCCTCATCTGTGATAATTACTCTGGACATTCTAAATCTTGTAAAAATCATCATCTTTAAAAATTTTGAAACTCTTTTGGAATCACATTTAGGTAAAGCTACAGCTTCAATCCACTTTGAAACATAATCAACTACTAATAAAATATAAATATTTCTAGATGATGGTACGAAAGGTCTCATAAATTTTAAACCCCATGCATCAAAAATTTCACTTTCTAATATAAAGTTTAGAGGCATTTCATCTTTTTTGGATATATTCCCTATTCTTTGACATCGATCACAAGTTTTCACATAATGTCCAACATCTTTGAATAAAGTAGGCCAATAAAATCCAGAATTTAAAATTTTAAATGCAGTTTTATCCACTCCAAAGTGTCCTCCAAATTCAGAATCGTGACATTTTTGAATAATTGCAAAAGTTTCTTCATAAGATACACATCTTCAAATCACAGAATCTCTTCCTATTTTAAATAAATGAGGATCTTTCCAAATATATGATTTACAATCATTCTTAAATTTCTTAATATATTTATTATTCAATCCATATGTTAAGATATTGCTAACCAAATAGTTAACTATATCTGCATACCAAGACATTTGTAATCCTTGAATGACATATAATTGTTCATCAGGGAATTTCTCATTTATATTTCTTCATAAATTTTCTCACTATTATTTTTTATTCTCGATAAATGATCAGCAATTTGGTTGTCAGTTCCTTTTCTGTTCACAATCTCAAAATCAAATTCTTGTAAAAGCAAAATGATCAGTATGTACGATACATTTCGTTCCAAGAAGATATGATCTAAATTTATTAAAGGCATATACTATTGCTAAAAGCTCTTTTTCAGTAGCAGTGTAATTTATTTGAGTTTCATAAAGAGTTTTGCTAGCATAGTATATAACTTTGAAAATTTTCTCATATTTTTGTCCCAATACAGCTCCAATTGCATAATCACTTGCATCACACATTAATTCAAAAGGTTTACTCCAATCAGGTGCAACAATAACAGGTGCAGTGATTAATTTTTCTTTTAAAATATTGAACGCATTCAGACAATCTTCATTGAATTCGAATTTAGCTTCTTTTTCCAATAAATAGCAAAGAGGTTTAGCAATTTTAGAAAAATCCTTTATATATCTCCTATAAAATCCAACATGACCCAGAAAACTTCTCACATCAGTAACGGTAGTAGGTGGTTGAAGTTCAGCAATGATTTTTACTTTTGCCTGATTAATTTCCATCCCTATTTGTGAAATTTTATGTCCAAGTACAATTCCTTTTGTGACCATAAATTGACATTTTTCCCAGTTTAGAACTAAATTTGTTTCTTCACATCTTTTTTAAACTTTCATTATATTTTCCAAGCAAGATTTAAAAGAATTTCCAAATACTGAAAAATCATCCATAAATACTTCAATTCCTTTATCAATTAAATCACAGAATATTGACATCATACATCTTTGAAAAGTTGCAGGTGCATTGCATAAACCGAAAGACATTCTTCTAAAGGCAAATGTTCCATAAGGACTTGTAAATGTTGTTTTATCTTGGTCCTTAGGAGCAACAAGTAATTGATGATAACCATAATATCCATCTAGAAAATAGAAATATGAGTGTCCAGCTAATTTATCCAACATATGATCCAAGAAAGGTAAAGGAAAATGATCCTTTCTAGTGGCGTTGTTTAATTTTCGAAATCAATGCAAATTCACCATCCAGTAACTTGTCTTGTTGGGATTAATTTATTTTTTTCAATAACAATGAAAGTTACACCTCCTTTCTTCGGAACACAATGAATAGGACTCACCCATTGGCTATCCAAAATAGGATAAATAATTCCAGCATCTAACCATTTCAAAATCTCTTTCTTTACAACCTCTTTCTTAATTGGATTCAATCTTCTTTGAAGTTCAATAGTGGGTTTACAACTTTCTTCCATTAAAATCCTATGCATACAGATTGAAGGGCTTATTTTTTTTACAATAGTCCAACCAAAAGCTTTTTTATAATTATTCAGAACTCCTATTACTTTTTCTTCTTAATCTTTACTCAATTCCGAAGATATAATTACTGGTAAAGTTAATGAATTTTCAAGAAATGCATACTTTAAATGTTCAGGTAACATTTTTAATTCCAGTTCAGGGGTTTTTCAATTGAGGGTAAAATTATATCATTTTTATTTGTGTCTAAAATTTCTCAGTTTTCATGAATATAATGAGTTTATTCAAATAATTTTTCTTCATTTACTTTTTCAATTTCATCAGTTAATGACTAATTATATAACACAAATTCATCATTTTTATCTTCAGAAATGACCTTACATTTTTCTTGATAATGTTTTTCAATTATATAATCAAAAATATCCATTCGATAGCCTTTTTCTTTATCAGGATATCTCATTGATTTCAGAACATTAAATGTTATCTCTTGATCATTAACTCTCATCGTTAATTCTCCTTTTTGAACGTCAATCATAGCACGTCCGATAGCTAGAAATGGTCTCCCTAAAATAATAGGTATTTCTTTATCTTCTTCCATATCTAGCATAATGAAATCCACAGGAAAGATAAATTTATCTACCTTAACAAGAACATCCTCTATAACTCCTTTAGAATAAGTGATAGATCGATCAGCTAACTGAAGGGTTACAGTGGTGGGAGAAATCTCTCCTAAATCTAACCTTCCTAAGATTGAAAGTGGCATGAGATTAATACTTGCTTCTAAATCACATAAGGCTTTTCCACAAAATTTTTCTCCAATAGCACATGGTATAGTGAAAGTTCCAGGATCTTTAAATTTTTGAGGTAGTTTCTTCTGAATTATTGCACTACATTCTTCACTTAATGCAACAGTTTCATATGCTTCAAATTTTCTTTTCTTGCTTAAAATATCCTTCATAAATTTTGCATAGCTTGGCATTTGTTCCAACGCTTCAGCAAAAAGAATGTTGATGGTAAGTTTCTTAAAAATCGCAAAGAATTTAGAAAATTGATGGTCAAGCTTCTGCTATTTTAATCTTTGAGGAAAAGGTGGTGGTGGTCTTTCAACTTCCACTTTAATAGGAATTACAGTCTGATCTTTACTTGGAGAAAGATATCTTTAGGTTTTTTAATTTCTTCTACCTCTCTCTCTTTTTCAATTTCATTATGAATTTTCTCTTTTAATTCCTTTCCACTTCTAAGTTGGACTGCTTTTCCTTGTTCATGTTCTTTCCCAGTTTCTTTAGGATTAATTTTCGACATTGCTAGGTAGTGTTCCTTGAGGTCTATAATTAATAAAATTAGCAATTTGACCCATCAGATTATCAATATTACGAATAGCTGTGTTTTGACTTTGTAGCTGATTACCTAGTTGCAAGATCAATTATTCTATAGATAACTTTTTTTGCTGATTATTAAAACAAAGAGGGTAAGTTGGTCTAAAGTTTGAATTTCCTTGATTGTTCCAATTTGAGTTAACTTGATTATTACTTCATCGTTGATGTTCATTATTCCAATTAAAATTAGGATGATTTTTCCCACCAGGATTATTATAATTAGAATAAGGGTTATTAGTTTTACTAGCAATAGCTTGCAAAGTTTCTATTGTTTGAGAATCATCAGTATTTGCAGAATTATCATCACTTACATGCAATATATTAATAGCAAAATCATCTAATTTCTTAGATATCACAGCCACTTGTGAAGCTAAAATAGAAAAGGCTTCATTATCTTGAATACTTGCCATTCTTTTAGGATTAACCCTTTCAGAAGGCCATTGAAAATTATTATTAGTCATTTCTTCAATTAAAGTATAAGCTTCTTCAAATGTCTTAGCCATTAAAGAACCACCAGCAGCAGCATCAATAATAGATCTAAGTGATCCAATAAGTCCATTATAAAATGTTTGAATAATTAACCAATCTGGTAAAGCATGATGAGGACATTTTCTTAATAGTTCTTTAAATCTTTCCCATGCTTCATAAATTGTTTCTCCATCAAATTGTGTAAATGAAGTTATATAAATTCGTAATTTAGTAGTTTTAGGAGGAAAAATATTTGGCAAGGAATTTTTGTACCATATCTGCCCAAGTTTTAATAGAACAAGTTCCTAATGAATTAAGCCACATCTTTGCTTTATCATTTAAGGAAAAAGGAAAGAGTCTAAGCCTAATTGTGTCATCAGAAACATTATTATATTTAAAGGTAGCACAAAGTTCTAAGAAACTAGCAAGGTGTAAATTTGGATCATCATTAGGTGTTCCTCCAAATTGATTACTTTGAATCATTTGAATAATAGAAGGATTAAACTCAAAAAAATTAGCATCTACAGCTGGCATTTGAATACTAATATGAAGTTCATCAGTTGTAGGGTTTGCATATTCCCTTAATGGTTTATAAACATTTTGTTCATTGATTTCTATTGGATTTTGAATATTGTTATGTACGTTAGCCATTTCCTGATATTTTTGAATTTGTTTACCCTATTTTCCTTTTTTAATTCTTTTAAACGTTCTTTCTAATCCAAAATCAAAAGGTAATAATCCTTCTGATCCAGAACTAGGCATAAAATTAAAATCTTTTTAGTATTTTTATTTTTATATATTTTTATTTTTTATATTTTAAATGAAATAAAAGTGTATAAATTATATTTAATTTGAAAAATGCCTTTTAACTTTCCTACTTATTTTCCTTTTCTTCCCCGGTAACGGCGCCAAAAACTTGATGCGTGACTCAGCCTAATGGGGCTTTATATGTAGTTTCAAATGCAAGATTTTGATATCACTACTAGAAGATTTAATCACTGACAGCGGCGCCAAAAACTTGATGTGTCTTTACTTATGAAAGCATTTATGAATTTATATTTAGATTTTTATAATTTGTAAAAGTCACAATTTCAAAGGCAAGTATATGTATCGTATCAAGTAATACAGGGCCCTAGTGGAGTCCTGGTTATCGATCCCACATGGAAGATTTTTAGAATATTAAGTAAAATTTTTAGATTTTTCAAATTAAAAGTAATTATTATTTTTATTTCTTTTTAAAGTTTAGATTTTAGATTTAATTAAATTTATACTAAATATAAGTAAGCAGCACTAAAATAAATATTAATGCAGGTATAAATAAAACAACTTTCTCCTTTTCAACTAATCCAAGATTTTTAGAATAATTATCATTTGTGGAGAATTTAGATTATAGTATTGTGCCAAATAGAAGCATTCCTATTCTTTACCCTTTGGTCCAGGCATAAAGAACATTGACTAATCTATAGATCAGTTCAAGATGTTTTATTAGTAGAATGTGTTAATCTAGGCTCACACTATAGATGTCCAAGGGTGGTTATGGTCGGCCCTACCAGTTAACCGTTCCCTTTCTATAAATCAAATTATTAGAATTTAGTCTGTCACTCTAAAAATTGATTAATTCTGTGCCCAATAAATCATATCTTCCTATTTATTTGCACTTCACCTTGAATAACACGCATAAAGCCTTCGATTACCCAAGGATTCATGTGATATCTACTAGTTAAGAACTCATCTCCGGATAGGTCTCAAAATTCTTCACAGGTTTTAACACTTTAAATGACCAGTTTAAAAAGTAAACTAAGATCAGGTATTAATATCATCACAATTTTTATAAATATTTTAAATTAAATTCTCCAACAAAGTTTAATTATCTTATTATCTTTTCATAGTTGAAAGGAGAAAGAATACTAACTACTCAGAACACATTGAATTCACACAACAAAACATATTTATAAAACTTTGAACCAAGTTACAAATACTTATCTGGAATGTTCCTTCAAGTGATCCGCTGACTCCTACTGACTTCAATGCAATGATGAAAGACTTCATCAGCAACAACACTAATAATCTCACACCTAACACTAAAAATAAACTAAAAATAAACTCACTAAATAATAAAGAAGGTGGCTCCCTAAAATGATTGGATGGCTATATAGTGCTTGGGGACTAAAGGATGCTAGAAGGGGTGAAAGGGACGATTTTCTCTGTAGAATGGGCTCCTATTTATAGATCTCTGAATTTGAACAGGGGTTGCTTAAGGCACCTCTTCAAAATTTGTCCAAATACAATGTATCTTCTAGAAGGTAACTGTCGCGCCTAGGTGCCGGGATCTGGCACCTAGACGCCAGACTCCATGACCAGGTCTTCGTACCTCTTCACTTTGGGTCGCACCTCTTCGCGATTAAAACCATTTCCTTGCGTCTAGATGCATTGTATCACCTATCCTATATATTAGGAGTAACTTCCAGTCTTCTAAAAGCTCTAATAACAGCCTAACACCGTTAAAATAACTGCCCAAAGTCGTCAAAAATATTGTCTGCGTCTTGTTGACCTCATTTTTGATGAGGTCTTCTCTTCTTCTCTTTAGTACTTAGGATCTAGCCTTAGGCTTTTCCTTTGACTATCTTAGAGGACTAGAATTGGGATCCACCATCTAGAATTTCAAACCACTTCTTAACTCCCTGCAAACTCCACAAACTTGATTGTAGACCCCTAATCACCTAGAGGGTTGAAATCAAGTGTGGAAGTTTAAAGGATGAGTTCCTATAGGACTCTTTGGCCTTAGGACTGCCCTGGGTGGCCTGGTCTGATGAAGGGGCTGACTTACACACACACTACACTCATACACTACACTTCCATACACCTCCTAAAACACACCCATACCCAATTTGACCTCCTGACTCATGCAGGTGATTCACATGGATGGTCCTTAACCCCTAAGCCCTTGGCTAAGAGGGTTAGGAACAACATAGTGAATGCCTCAAATGAGTCCCTTCATGGCTCATATGGGCTTGATGTGGCTTCATGGCTCAACCAAAATGATTTTATTCCACTTATATTCACCCAATCTTCAATTTTCCAAATTTTCGATTTCGACCCCCGGACCCTACACCCGCCAAGCCTACCAAATGCCCTCGAAATTGCCGAAAATTTTCCAAAAATCTCAAAATTACCCAAAATTCCTCAAGACCAATCCTAAACATTTTCTCCCCACTCAAATTGATCATCCATAACCAAAAATACCAAAAATTCCAAAAATACCTCCCGATACCCTCCAAATACCCAAAATACCCCTCTTAGCCAAAAAATCCAAAAATTCAGAAAATTCCCAGAAAATTCCAGAAAATCCCAAATATTCCCAATTTCATTTTGTTCAACTACACCATGGGCCAATTTTGTCAATTTACCCCACTTTTATCAAAATCCCCAATTTGACCCATTTTAACCCAAAGTAAACCCAATGTCAAACCTAACCTACCCAATTGACCTAAATTCTGGTCCAATTCAATTCTAAACTTCAATTCAACATCCCCAACACCAATCTAGACCAAATCCAAGCTCAATTTGATTAACATTTGGATCCAATTTCACTTTTGGCCTTAAAGCCCAATTTGGACCCATGACCCAAACTTAGCCCAAACTCACCCAATTCAACTCCAATTAACCCCAAATCTTTTCTAAACCTTCCTTAACATCCCCATAAACAAAAAACTAACATGATTTGCCCAAAATTTAGACCCAAACCCCACTCAAATTCAACCCAAAATCAAAAAGCCCAATTTTGGACCTAAACCTAAACCTAGCCCAAATGAGCCCAAATCCCAAAATCAAAACCTAACCAAAGCCAAAACCTCTTTGAAACACTCCCATAAACATTTCCCAACATTAATTTTACATCAATTTCAACTCTAGCCCAACTTTGGCCCATGGTAGCCCATTTTGGCCCACCTTAGCCTCTTTACCAAAAAGGCCCATATCCAACCCAATTCAAACCCAAATCACCTCAAATTTATTTCAAACCACTCATGACACATCCCTAAACCAAACTCAACAATTATTTGGCCCAAGCCTTTACCAAAATTTCATCCCAAAATCCATTTTAAAATTCAAAAGCCCACTTTCCTAAACCATTTTAAAAGCCCATCTAAAACCATTTCAATGAGCCCAAAATCTACCCTAAAGCCCACATGACATTTCCATTTGCCATCCACTTAATCAAAGCCATTCCCTAAGTTCTAATCACATCATCAAATAATTCCAAATTAAGCCTCATGCCAAATCACCCCTAAAATACCAAAATTTTCCTTAAATCCATTTCCATGAAATTGACTCAACTTTCCCCAAGCCAAAGGTGAGCCATGAAGCCATGCATGAGACACATGTGAGCCATGAGGGCCTTGGACACTCCACCATGCCATATTGGGTAAGAAGAGGGGGGGCTTTCCTTAATCCCTAAAGCTCATTAGCCTTAATCATGATTCACCTAAACTTAGATTTAATCCAAATATATTTGGATGGAGACCTCTCCATGCCAAACCAGTCGATCCCTTTCGATCCCCCACAAGCACCCAAAGCCACCTTGAAGGGTGAACCAAGCCCAAATGGGTGAATTGACCCATTTAGACTCAAAACTAGCCATGCCCCATTCTACTTTGAATCAAAGCCTTTACACATGGCAATTGCCGATTGCTTGCACCAAGTCCCATCCCCGACCTCCCCGGCCTCGAGGGTGACCCTTGCCGCCGGCCGACCACCGGGCCGCCGGAAAACGCCATGGCCGAGACATGGGGAGGAGCCAAACCTTGGAATTCCACCTTGCTGAGCTGCCCCATGCCCAATGGCCACCATAGCTGTTCTTCCCATGCCCAGAGCAGCTGATCCCAACCCTTGGCCATCCCCTGTGAGGCTCTCCAACCACCTCTATTTAAACCCGACCCCCTCACCGCCATGGAGGAGAGTTGCATAAACCTTGCCGAAACTGCGCCAAAATTGTTCCAAACCCTACTCCACACTTAGAGCAGCTTGATCCCCGGTGTCAATTTGCTCTAATCCCCACTGACGAATCCAATTTCTCAACCGAAATTTCACCCAAAAACCGGGACATCTCCTCACAGTGAGCCAATTCCCAAATTAATTGGTCCTACACCTTCACTGGACCAAGGGAAGAAGTTTCCCACTAAAAGCCCCATCTCTAGGCCACCCAGTTGCTCCAGCCTCCAAGCTTTGTGATCGGCTGTGGTCACTTTCATAGCTAGACAATTCACCAGGCCAAGGGACTTCATCTGGAGCTTACTTGGACCCAATCGAAGGTGACACAACTCTCAGATCGAAGCTTCACTTCTCTGAGCAAAGGTATGGACTCCCTCTTCTTCCCGAGCTTCCAGAGATTCTCATTTTAATTGGAGTCAATTTAAATGCATGTTTACCGTATTGATGTGTTCGTCTCTTCAAGACGAATCCATAGAGCATAAGAACACGAAAATCCGTTGAGAATCGAGTGAGAAATTAGGGTTAGAAGGTTGACGGTCACGGGTGCACACCAGTCGTAGACGATGACCAGGAGCCGTTGGATCGCGCGTGTATCGAGCGGACGGTTCAGATTGCGCCGGACCAAGGAATGATACGTGAACCGCGGGTCCCGGGACGGCTGACTCAGATGGCGGCGCCCAATCACAGCGCGACACGTACCGCTTCGGAGCTGCCGAGGTTGACGCGGCGCCGCGTGGATAAGTAGGAAATTAGGGATTTTTCTAATTTATTTAAATACAGAACTTTAAAAATCCATATCTTTGTGTAGAAAAATCACAAAAATAAAATAAAAATACCCTCTTGCTCAGTGAACAGAGGAGAATAATGTGGAAAAGAAATCATTTAATTTCATCAAGTATTTTATTTTTAATAATTTATTTACTGTCTGCATTGTTTTAATTCTCCATGCATATAGGAAATTCACCATGGCATGAGATCATAGGGCTTTTGAAGCCTCTGAATTTGGGAACATTCCCTGAATTTTCCAAAGTCAGAGGCCATCCCTATGAGAAGTTATTGATTTTTCAAATTCATGTTACTGTTTTGAGTATTTTAAATCCAATAATTAGCATGTAGTGAAATAAATTCTAGGAAAATTTGGTGATGTTTATTATGACCAGAGGAACCTAGGAAAAATAGGTTTTGAATTAATCCACTTGGAATAACCCTAATTGGCTTAAACACCCAAAATAGGTCCTTAATTAATTGGAGCTAACCATACATCAAATTGACATGAAATCAATTCTCCACTGACCTTTAGGATCAGAGGAACCCACCATAAAAATTTCCAGTCAATTGGACTTGATTAGCCCTACTAAATGGGTTGATTAGGCCATTTAGTCATTTTAAACTTTAAAAATTCATAACTTTCAAAATACCTTTCAAAAATTCACCAAATTGGTTTTGGAGTCTCTCTGATATCAGGGGAATTTAAGAAAATTAAAATTTCAATTTTCTAAAAAAGTTAATTTTTTAGTATTATTTTAATATTTTAATAATTAAAAAATAATAAAAATAAAAAAAATAATAAAATTCACCAAAATGTCATATTTTGAAATATAATCACTTAGGAACAAACCCCATATTTTTCTTAGGTCTATTTAATGAGATATTAAATTTTAAAGCCCTAGGGTAATTTTAAAATTAAAAAAATGTATTTTCTAGCATTTTCACTAAAATAATTATAATAAATCAAAGAAAAATCAGATAATTGTAAAATTAGGTTCTCTGGAATCCTTGATATCATAGAGAATTTTAAAAATTATGAAATTCATTTTTCAACTTATATTCTATTTTTAAATTAATTAATACTCCATAGTTTAAAATAATTCTAATAAATAAAATATAATTCAAAAATCACAAAAATTGGTCCAAGTGGTCCTCTGGTCATTAGGAATGTCCCATAATTTTCTTAAGGACAGAAACTTTCCCTTGGTCATATTATTAAATTTTCCTTGGAAATCCTTATTTTCCACCAAAAATAATTATATAAATAAATTAAATGCAGAAAAATCACATTTTCTCCTCTAATGTCTTTATTGACATATGAGTGAAGTCACATAAAAATTTCAAATTCATTTGAGCTCAATTTAGTGAGTTATGAAATTATTAGGCTTGAGGGGCAAAAAGGTAATTAAAATCTTAACCCTTTAATTAAGACTTTAGGCTTAATGAAATTAATAGGCAAAATATTTGATTTTAACTTGATTTGGATGATTGAAATTTAGATAATTAAAGGGTAGAAACCTACTAAATAATTTAAAATAATTGAAATAAACCTTAATTAAATAATTATTTAAATTTGGAAGAATAATAAAATTGGAATTATTAAAATAGGGATATTATTAGGAGGAGATTTATTCTTTAATTTAAAAATCCCTAAATTGATCATCCCAATAATATTTAATTCCAAATTAAAATGATAATCCAAGTTTAAGATTTAAAATGCTAAAAGACTTAATCATTAAATTAAATTAAAGTTAAATCATTTAAAACAAATTCCTTTAAAATTAAAAATTAAATTAAAAATTAAGAATTAAATTAAACTAAATTAAACTAAATTAAAGTAAATTAAATTAAATTAAATTAAATTATATTATATTATATTAAATTAAATTAAATTAAATTAAATTAAATTAAATTAAATTAAATTAAATTAAATTAAATTAAATTAGATTAAATTAAATTATATTATATTATATTAAATTAAATTAAATTAAATTAAATTATATTAGATTAAATTAAATTATATTATATTATATTAAATTAAATTAAAAAATAAATTAAATTAAATTAAATTAAATTAAATTAAATTAAATTAAATTAAAAATTAAATTAAATTAAATTAAATTAAATTAAACTAAATCATATTACATTAAATTAACTTAAGTTAAATTAAATTAAATTAAACCACATTAAATTAAATTAAATTAAATTAAATTAAATTAAATAAAATATAACGACATGAAGAATTCAAAAATAAATCTAAGATAACTTGAACACTATTCCAAACTTAAATCATTAATTTGAACTTAAATTTGAATCACAAATCATTAAATATCATTTTGCCCTTAGAAGCTTTTACTATTAGTAACTCCTAAATGGAGTATCGAGTGAAATGACACTTCACTCATAAGGATATTCAAACATCCTAATTCATCGAGCAAGAAATAAAACTTAACTCGAACACTCTGGATGATTAATTCACTTGAACAATAGAATTCATTTGGACTTCAGGACAATTCCCGAAATATCGAAAAGATGTTTAAGATTCGTCTTAAACACTTCCTCAATATGATGGAATGTCCTTAAGAACAAATTGAGCTTAGTTGTTCTTTGGTGAAGAAAATCATCCTTAAAACCAAAATTGAAGGCCCAGACGTCATAGGAGATGACTAGCTATAGGATTAGGAATTTGGTAGAAAACCATAACCTTTCCCTTAGCTTTACCTAGGAACTTACTTTAAATGCTTAAATATTCTAACTCGTGTTTTAAGTGCGACTTGGGATGACGGGAAGGCCCTCCGAGTACGCTTTTATTTTATTGCGATTTATTCTATTGCAACTTATTTAATCGCATCGCACTTACTTTTCTTGCATGATAAACAACAGTTGCATGAAAACCTACACCTTTAGGACTGAAACCAAAACTGAAACCCATAACTAAATTAAAAGACACTACAAGATAAAATTCATCGCCACAACATTCAAAATATAAAATAACTCAAAATTTAATCACAAACAAACCAACAAAACTACAACTACAACTAAATTAAAACGTCTCATTGAATGATCGGGAATACCTCGGATGATGTAACCCACGTGTTGCTAACGGGATTTCCACGGTCCAAATGAAAGTGCGGAACTCATTTAGTTGAGTTTAGCAAATTCATCCGGACTAAGTGAATTTGATGAAAATAACGATGCCGGGATGACGGAACCGTGGGATCTTAATCGGTTCGTTTAATCAATTTTAAGACCTGTTTTAATTAAAATATTAAAGTCACATGGAAATTAAGACTTTCTCAAAACCAAACACTTCTCTCATCTCCTGATTTATGACTTCTACAACTAAACCTCTGCAACAACAAGGAGCTCGGAGCATGGTGGGCAGCACGGCCATCGTCATCAGCAAAACCCGAGTCTACTTCAGCAAAACTTTCCTTAGAATTAAATAACCAAGCCGTAGGACTTCGAGGTAGCTTGCCTAGTGCAACATAAATCCTCAACTCTTAGTTAGACATTTGCATGATCATATCATGTAAATTAAGCCCTAACCGGTCTTAGGAATCCGAGGTAGTCGTCCGATACGATATAAACCCTCACATCTTCGAGGCTATTTGTATGATTTTATCATACAAATATAAGTCCTAATTAATTAAAATTGGCAAGATCAAAATATTAAATAAACATTAGGACTTTCCTAAATTCAAACCAAACAATAGGATAGTTTGGGAAGTTGCCAAGATTCTTCTTGGATCCTCGACTTCTCCTACTTTTCTTCCATTGGACTTCGAAAATAAGCTGTTCCAAACTTGATCCATTCCCTATTGAAATTCCAAAATTCAATCCCTTGAAAACTTAAACTTTGAAATTCTTGAGAGCGGAACTACCGATTATTATCGAGAGTTTTCTTAGGTGATTTCCGTCACTTAAGATGTAATTAACTATAGGGGCTTGCCCTTATAGGGAACTTTAAGAACCTGGGTAATATAAACCCCGCTTAATTCATTTATATTAAGCAGGGGAACTTATCGGCTTATAAAATTGGTTCGCGGACCAAACGGATGTCACAAATCTCTTAGTTTATTTAATCGAGCCCCATCATCAAGCGATGTGTCTATTCTTCGGGATAGATACACGGTTTGTGGTGCGGTGCTCGTTTATATAAACTATTCGAGATGTGAGATCGGCTTGACTTCATATCTTAAAATTTTTTAAAATTATTTTCAAAATCAAAACACTGCTTTTCAAATTATATATATATGTAAATTAAATTAAAAATTCGCCGACAATTCCTGTTAGGCGACCCCTTTTCAAAATACAACACTCAACCTAAAAATATGCCGACATACTTCTGGCGACTCCGCTGGGGAATAGTTCCTCTCTCCATTTTCATCAAATAGTTCTGCTTTCAAAAATTGGTAGTGTATCCATGTCCCAAATGGATCAAACTACCCTTCTTTCCGTTGGAATACTATGTTCATTTCTACCTTGAACGAGTATGGCCAACATTCTCTCGGATTTAGGAGCCACTGTTTAGACACCCTTAAACAGAGAGGTTCCGAGATCCTTTTACCTCATTTCTGAGGTGGGGTGGACCCCCAATAGGTGTTAGTTTAAGAGTAATCCTTTGAGTCGAGAAGTCTTGCATAAGACTTTCTTTTCCTTTCCAACTCTGAATCAGATTCATCACCTTCTCTACACCTTTGAACCTTCCGTTCTAAATAAACAAACCTTCTAATGAACGACTCTTTTAATAAATATACATGAACAAGAATGTGTTCGGACTCTTTTCGATTTCTTTCTTTTCGTCCTGATGAGAAGGAGCACAACTTGGGACTGACAATCGGAATCTACCTTGCAGGAATGGAAGCTCCAAAACTGATTTTCTCCTTCACCAATGGACTAGATCTCGCTGTTTACAAGGATGAACTGCCCGACAATGGGATCATCCGGTTTGGACAAGGATTCGAGAACACAAATGTCAAGATCGCTGACGTTACCCTTTTCGCACTGATGGACAAAGTGTCAGAAGCTGAGAAACCCATGATTGAATTCAACCTTAAATCAACTCAAGAATTTCCTCCTCTGCAAAGGGTTCCAGCTGAGAGGAGTACCGCTATCCATAGAAGGACCGTTATCTCTACCCCCACTGGTCTAGTCGTCTCTGCACCTACCCCGGCTCCCGCCAAACTGAAGGGGAAGGAAGTTTAAATTTGTAACGAGCATGTTACCGTGGAGGGTACAGATTTCCGTACGAGACCTTCTGTTTTTGAAATTGGGTCCAGCTCAAGGGTTCCACCCCTAACACGAACCCAGAGGAGAAATAGAGGCAGGAAGATTGCCAGGAAGGCCAGAGCTGCTGAAGTCGCTTTCCTAGAAGAAATTCCCGAGTACACACCACTACCTGAATACATACCATTGTCTGAGTATACACCCCTTTTGGAAGGGAGCGGATTCCATCCCCTTTCCGCCGCAGTGACGAGGAAAATGTCCGCGGGATTGCCTCTACATTACCTCGGCCCGCATACTATAACGACAACAGAAAGAAGAGGGCTAGGGTTACACCACTTGCCCGATTACGTATCGTGATTGAAAAGTTAGCGAAGAAGGAAAGATGCCCCGTGTCGGAAATTTTAAGAAGGATAGGGCGGGTGCCGACCAAATCTCGTCTTGGGCCGCGAGTAGAATCTGCTATCGCCGCGAAGAACCAAATAAGAAAATGAAGGCTAGCCCACCTGTTGTTGTTTCGGGTTTACGGATCGGGGAGGATACCACCTTCCGACGATTCGAGTGACGGACCTTCCGGTCCTAGGCCTTCTGCTGCTAGAAGGATGGTATGGCGTCCCACTACCGGCCGATTAAGACCGAAACAACGATCGAAAAGGAAAGTCTCGTCGGGAGACTTGAGTCCGAAGAAAGTGCTACCGCGATAAAGGGGACTCATGAAAAAGAAACTCGACAATTATCACATGACAACCGCAAGGAGGTACGAAAAGACCTCTAGAAGATGCTATGGAAAAGTTAAGAGCGATATTCGGCGACTAGCGAGGGAGAGAGAGGAGAAATTCGGAGATGAAGTTGACTCGTCGAGTTCATGGATGATGAGTATGCGAGAAATTAACATGGTAGAAACACGAGCTTCGTCGGCTTCACAAGGTGCTCCTGCAACTGCGAGAAGAGAGGAGCCGAAGTAATGAGGAGGCGGCTTCAAGAGAAAGATGATACGATCGCCCGGATGGCGAAAAGGATGGAAGAGATGGGCTGCAGCCACTAGCCACTCTCCGCAGTCGAGTTCAACCCCAAAGAGAAACACCCCGGAAGTTATTCACATTGTAGACGGAGGAAAGGAGATTACATCCGTCAACGGGGATGATCAATTAAAGAAGGATGCAACACAAAGTATGATTCCGGAAAAGGATATCAAGAGCTTGGTAGAACAGCGAGTGCGAGAAGCCTTAGCACAATCAAAGAGCGGGACATCCATTCGGACGGGTAGACCTTACCCCGAAGAATTCGACGCGATCCAATATCCGAAGGGCTTTGTACCACCTCTCGTTCAAGACCTTTGATGGAACCGGAAACCCTCGGCAGCATGTTGCACATTTTCGTGCCGGTTGTTGCAATGCCGGCGGAAGTGATGCTTTACTCTTCCGACAATTTGTCGACGGCTCGTCGGGGATCGCCTTTGATTGGTATGCGGAATTACCAAACGGTTCGGTGAAGACATTTTCGGAATTAGAGAACCTCTTCATCAAGCGATTTGTCGGAGCTCGGCACCACATCACTATAGGTGATTTAGTGGTAGAGAAGCGAAGCCGAATGAAACCTTGGTGGACTACATACTTCGATGGAGGAACCTAACTATGAAGTGTGAGCCACGATTACAAGAACGAGCATGCGATCGGCATTTTACTAAAAAGCATCCATGGCCCGATAAGCACTTCTCCTCAAGGGATTTACTATTAAGACTTTCGAGAAGTTGTTAAGCAAGGCCGGAAGCTTGCAAGAGGAGGCGAAGCAATTAAGTTTCACCGATAAAACGGATAAACGAAGCCCGTGAAAACTTTTGAAAAGAAGTACGGGATCGTTGCAGCGGTCGACAAAGGCAAACAACCGATACAAATATCGTCGAACGGTCGCGAGCAACCTCGACGGATTACCGAGCAACCCCGACCCGGCTATCGGTCATCTCAACGGTATGAACAACCGCCTCGTCCGCAACGTACGTTAAGGGAGCTTCGAGCGGGGAGTATCCATTCAAGAATGAGGCGATGCCGAAAATGTTCCGCGAGTTTGATGAAGACTCCGGATTTCCAACTACCGGAACCTAAGAGACCAGAAGAAGTCGACAAGAAAGGTGATCCCAACTTTTGCCCTTACCACCGGATGCTTGGGCATAAGATAGAAGATTGTATTACCTTCAAGAGTTGGCTCAACGACAATCTTCGGAAAGGGAATATAACGATCCTGAAGGAGTACATGAAGGTACCCCAGAAAGGAGGTTCCATCAATGTTATCTCGACGGATCTCATTGTTCCGATAGATCCCTATGCGACTGATGATGGATGGACTACCGCTTGGACAAAGTCTTCGAAGAAGATTTTAGATCGCATCCAAACCACTTCGGTGCGAGCTTCAACTCAAAGTTCGAAACCTGTCAAGTCGGCGCTATCACTTGCGATAGAAGAACAACCTCAACAAGAGATAATTGAAGAAAAGAAGAAAATTGACGAAGAAGAGAAGACCGAGGCACCTAAGGCTAGACTAGGGGCTGCTTATCCTAGGATAGTTGTTTCCGATTCGGGGGAGAAATCCCTCGAACCCCTGACTCTGTATGATTATTTACTCACTCCGGTGGAATCTTATAATGATGAGGGTTATGGCGTTGGCTACGTTTTGACTGTTTCTAACGATTACGTAACTAGCGACAATCAACCTAATCCGGACGTTGATTCCGATACAAATAACAATTCTCAAATCATACACAATCTCGACGATCACAATGATGAAGAAGACATCCACCAAGAAGGCTACGAGAGTTCAACAAGCAACGAATCTATTTGCGAGTTTCGAGGAGCTCCGATCACAATAGAGTTAGAGCCTTCGGACTCCGAAGCTAATCCGAAGAATCCGTCATTCCAATTCGGGAAGAGACACCGACAAACTCAATGCTAAATTCGAAGAAATCACGAAGTCAACTTAAGAAGTGGAAGAGTTCTACCTCCGAGAATGGGTCCAAAAGACAAAGGAAAGCGGTGGTTGTTCGGGAAGAACCAACCCGGCAGAGAGAAATACCCATTCGAGAAGAAAACGAGGCACATGAAAACAAAGTGGATTACAACGTGCTAGCCCATCTTAGGAAACTACCGAGCCAAACCGAGCATCTACGACGCTCTCATCTTATCAAAGGAGATGAGAGAAGCTCGATCAAGGCCTTACTTGATCCAGAAATTTGCTTAGCTCAAATGGCCGGAGAGTCCTTAGATGAGGTTTGCTCGTTAAAGGAACAACGAGGTGTTACCTTCACGGACGACGACCTATTACTCGGGACGACGGACCACAACCGACCATTGTACATTTCGGTTACAATTGGGAAGTTTACGCTCTCCGAGTATTGGTGGATCCAGGAGCATCAATCAATATAATGAATCTTCGAACGCGCGGCATACATGGAAATTGATGCTCGCGAGCTCGAGGCGGACAAAATGTTATTAAGAGGATTCAACCGGAAAGGAGAAAGAGCCCTCGGCTCAATAACACTCGCTAATGAAGACCGGTGACTTAGCAAAGACAACCGCGAAATTTCACATAATTGATTCGAAACGTCGTTCAACGCTCTACTCGGGCCGACCATGGATACATGAAAACGAGGATGGTACCATCATCTCTACATCGGTGCATCAAATACTACGATGGAGGGAACGAGTGCATCAAAGGTGACTTACAACCGTTCTCCGTACATGAAATCGGAATCCATGAAGATGCGGCTTATTATGCACCTCCGAAGAAAACAATCTTCTCCGGAGATACCATAACAAGTGAAGCAAAAGAAATTTGGGACGACAAAGAACCCGAAGTTCTAGTCCAACGATCACTCACCACTCCCTTACGGCGAGATGGTGAAGGTTTCTCCACAACTCGCATCCGAGGACGAGGCCGGGGACGAGGTCGTGGTAGAGACGTTAGGACGATTGGACGGAGGAAACCGACCATCAATGTCGATTGGGAAGATAGTTACGAAGAAGAAAAAGAAAGCAAACAAGAAGCGATGACAATAAGTCGAAAGAAGCCGCAATTCAAAATCCCTATTGAAGATGAAAGAAACGAAGAATATAAATCGATGTACGAGAAGATTAACCACTATGTACATACTATGACCCTGACCCCGATCCATTCTAATAAGATCGAGGGTATGGAGGTCAAAGAGGTACGTAGCGGTGGTGCAAAGCCCATCAAATTCTACCGTGGTGCTCCTTCCTCCAAAGCTGAAAATAATGTACAACTTGAAGATGCTACTTCATCGAATTAATGGAATTGCCTTTTGAGTGGTACTCTCCCCGTGTTCAAAATTTAATTCGGCGTGGTTTCTTACCTCGACAATGGACAAAAGGTCAATCACAACGTTTTGAAAATTTATGGAATAACTCCGGTCGTCCACCCAACTCAAAACATGGTCTCGGATTCGGCACGGTAGGATCGGTTGACGATACCGAATTTTGCTTGGTTGTCACTCGCGAGTCTAATGAAAACCGCAAGGAAACTGCGAGAAGAACTCAAAGATTTGCAAATTGGAAACGCTCCACCGAATTCGAAGAAGAGATCAAATCTACGATAGATGAGTTAACGGAAGTTAACTTAGGTACTAGCGAAGAACCTAGACCTACCTTTGTTAGCTCCTTACTCAATAAAGAAGACTCCGAAGAAATAATCAAGTTATTAATGGAATTCAAAGACCGTTTTGCTTGGAGCTACGATGAGATGCCGAGTTTAGCTCCGGAGGTCGCAGTCCATAAGCTAGGGGTGGATCCCGCTTCGTTCCGATCGACAAGGTCCCGAAGAATGCGTCTAGAAATCGAACAACAAGTCATAGCCGAAGTTAAGAAGCTAATAGACGCTAAATTTGTCCGTGAAGAACAATACCCGACTTGGTTAGCCAACGTGGTACCGGTCGGGAAGAAGAATGGTCGGATTAGAATTTGTGTGGATTTCGCAGATTTAAACAAGGCATGCCCGAAAGATGAATTCCCTCTACCGATCCCAGAATTAATGATCGACATTGCTTCGACACATGAAATATTCTCGTTCATGGATGGATCTTCAGGATACAACCAGATAAAAATGGCTCTAGAAGATGAAAAACTTACGGCATTCAGAACGCCGATCGGAGTATATTGCTACACAGTGATGCCATTCGGACTGAAGAACGTAGGAGCAACCTACCAGAGAGCGATGACAAGAATTTTTGATGATCTCATCCACAATCAAGTTGAATGCTACGTGGACGATGTGGTCATCAAAAGCAAAGTAAAGGAAAACCACCTGTATGATTTGAGAATTGTTTTCGGACGATTAAGACAATTTAACCTTAAGATGAATCCCTTAAAATGCGCCTTCGGCGTCACCTCCGGGAATTCTTAGGATTCGTTGTCCGACATCGTGGAATCGAAATCGACCGGAAAAGATTAAAGCCATCTTAGAAATGCCACCTCCCGTAACCTTAAAACAACTACGATCTTTTCAAGGGAAGTTGGCATATCTTCGACGCTTTATCTCAAACTTGTCGGGTAGGTGTCGACCTTTCTCGGCACTAGTTAAAAAGGACGCCAAATTTATTTGGGAAGAGAAATGCCGAGAGGGCCTTCGAGGACATTAAACAATACTTAATGACACCTCCCGTCTTAGCAGACCCCGGTCTCGGGTAGACCGCTAATACTTTATACCGCGGCTTTAGACGACTCTCTCGGAGCCTCGTTAGCTTGAGTCAATGATGAGGGTAAAGAAAATGCTCTTTATTACCTAAGTCGTCGTTTACTGCCGACGGAAATAAGGTATCCCGCAATTGAAAAGCATTGTTTGGCCCTGATCTTCGCCGCTCAAAAGCTCAGGCATTAGATGCTTTCTCATAAGGTCAACCTGATTTCGAAATTTAATCCATTGCAATACTTGATGACCCGCCCAACGCTTTCCGGCGGACTTGCCGGATGGTCGATGATATTATTGCAATTCGATATAACGTTCGTGCCTCTTCGTGCCGTAAAAGGACAAGTCCTAGCAGACTTCCTCGCAAAGACACCCTTTGCCGGCGGAATCTCCTCTCGATGACGATTTGCCAGATGAACAAATAATGAACCTAGAAGACCATGATGATCGACGTTGGGAATTATATTTCGACGGAGCATCTTCAGCACATAAAGACGAAGAATCGCAAGTGATAGTGCCCGGTAAGGCAGGGATCGGACTAATCTTTATAACACCGGAGCGGGGATGTTAAGATACTCCTACCACTTGACAGAGCCGTGTACAAACAACGAAGCAGAATACGAAGCCCTCATAACAGGACTGGAATTAACTATTCGAATGGGTATAACAGACATCAACATCTACGGGGATTCGCAATTAATCATCCAACAGATCGCCGGACAATACAGAATTTTAAAACCAAGACTCGAGCAATACTTCCAGTATGCCATACAGCTGTTGGAACGATTCCGAATGTGACGATCTACAAAATTCCCAGAAAAGAAAACGCTTTAGCGGATGCGCTAGCCCGTCTCGCAAAAGAATTTGCCTGTTTGCAAGATGAATCGGTGGAAGTGTCGGTTCACGGACGTCGGGTCCTATCACGACTCGACATAGACACAATACACAAATCAGAAAAGGAAAAAAGGATCAATTGCAGCAGTGACAGAAAACACGGAAGATTGGCGACAACCATTAATAGATTACTTACAAATAGGAAAACTACCAGATGATAGGTCGTTAGCCCATCAGATCAAAAAAAGAACTCTGTCCTACGCATTAATAAACAATACATTATACAGAAGGTCTTTTGATCAGATGTGGCTAAGATGCCTAAGCGGGTCCGAGGCTCGTGAAATTGTTAAAGAGATACATTCAGGACTCCGTGGCGCTCACCGGTCGGGTCCAAAGATGAAAATGAAAATTAAAAGACTAGGGTACTACCGGCCCTCGATGATGCCGACCGCATGAAAATCGCCAAGAGCCATCATCGGTGCCAAGTGCACGGAGTGGTTCTACACCAACCTCCGAATGTGCTACATCCGACAATTGCATCGTGGCCATTTGAATGTTGGGGCACGGATATAGTGGGTCCGATATAACCACCGTCGTCAAAAGGACATCGCTTCATTCTTGCGGCTACGGATTACTTTTCCAAGTGGGCGAGAGGCGGTTCCACTCAAAGAAGTGAAGGCACACCACGTGCTACGGTTTTTAAGAACCAAGTTGTCTACCGTTTCGGGGTACCGCGCAGAATCATCTCGGATAATGGGTCAGCATTCAGAAGCACGCAAATCAACAATTTTGTCAGGAGACATGGAATCGACTGGCGATATTCAACAATTTACTACCCAAGAGCAAACAGCCTTGCTGAAGCTTTTAATAAAACTCTAGTTCAAATTTTAAAGAAAACTTTAGACGACAATAAGAGAAATTGGCACGAGAAGTTATTAGAAGCCTTATGGGCCTACTGGAAAACTTTCGTAACTCCTACTCAAGCTACACCTTACGCTCTGGTGTATGGGTCCGAGGCGAGTGTTACCCTTAGAAGTCCAGCTTCCTTCACTTAGGATTGCAGTTGCAAACAAACTCACGACAGAAGAGAATGCCAGATTACGATTAGAAGAATTGGAAAGCCTGGAAGGGAAGAGACTTGCAGCGCAGCAGAATTTAGAACTATACCAAGCTAAGATGGTTCAAGCCCATGACAGACTAGTCCGCCCAAGAACCTTCAAAGTTGGTGATTTAGTTCTCGTTCTCAAGAGACCTATCCTTGCACACCGCAAGATAGGAGGAAAATTTGAACCCACTTGGGAAGGACCGTTTGTGGTTGAGGCAGTCTACTCAGGAGGCTCCTACCAGCTAGTGAATTGCCAAGGAAAACGACATATGCTTCCGATCAACGGACGATACTTGAAAAAGTATTACGCTACCTGATGTTTCGAAGGAATGAACTTTCCATCCCTAGAAGCACGGGTGAAGTGATTACTTATGACTGGGTCCGAACCCAAAAATAACAAAAATGTGCTAAAATAAATAAAATCATGATAATAAAGTTTTCCTTGTTTTCTCTTCCAAATCAAAATCTCTTTCCCGATCTTATCCCACTTCATTCCCGTTAAATTGAAAAATACAAAAGTAATAAAAAAATTTTGTCTTTAATAAACATTTTCTTAATGTTCTTGTTCTTAGATACAGCCCTGATCCTTTTCCTTGTCTTTTCGCAGGGAAATGTCGAGCGGGCGGTTGGTCCTGAACTTTAGAAATGGCGTAAGCCTTGCACTCGACGAAAAGAGGGTGAAAGATGGAGCGATAATCGAGATTGACTCGGATTTCGCACCAGCAGGCCTACAGTACGAGGAAAGTGACTGGGTCCCAGTTGACCGAGAGGAACTGCCCAGCCGGACGGTGATGAAAGTGGGTGGCCCGTGCCACCAATCCAACGAACAAGAAAAGAAAGGCAAACACTCGAAGAAGATAAGAAAATGAAGTCCGTAGTCGCTACGGCGGAGGGCGAGCTTGTCGGCGCCGCGCCCACGGACGTTCAAGAAGTTCGAAGAGCTACTCTCACGAGCAACGCAACGAAGAAATAAGAATCGCCGTATCCGTAAGATGTTAACCAAACTAGCCGCGGACCGGCGCGACGAGACGATTGCTAATGCCGGTACATACACTTCGGGGACACCGGTTCACCAGGAACCTAAAGAAAGGAGGCCAGCTCCTAGGATAACGAAAGAACCGGGAAATCTCACAAAGACCGGAAGAAAGAAGGCTACCACGCCACCGGATAGAACCACCAGGTAACGCATGACCTTGTTGCGAAGCAACCCCGGGGGATGTCCCGACAAGCATCATCCCCAAGGAGCCGAGGTATGCGGGGAGAACGTGAAGGGATTGAACCGTATATCCCACAATATGTCACCGGGCCTCGCCATCTGCGGATCATTCCGGAATACGAGCTGGAGAGAATGCGGAATGTTGAAAAGAAAACCTTTGAATACTTCGAGAGAATTAGAGGCAGAAGAATCAATATACTGGAGGGCCTCGAGCTACATACAGACGTATTCTCAGAGTATGAACAACAGCAAATCGTGGATTGCATCCGGGATTTGAAAAGAATGGGCCGAGCGGGCCGCCTAAGGGAAACACATACTCAGAACCCCGGAGATGGATGCCGGGGAAGGGAAGAATCACAATACGATGTGGATGTTGTTACAACTTTGCGGAGGACAGGAAAGGAAACCCACCGGGAATACTTCGTCATGGGCAAGTGGATCCGATGCCATTAGTCATCAAGAGAATGGTAAAAAGATTGATAACATGGAGGGTACCGCCAGCGGATTGCATACCCAATAGCTGCATTATTAACATCTACAAGCGGGGTGATCGTATACCCCCCACATAGATCACCATGACTTTGTCGGACCTTTCGCACGAGTTTCTTTTCCGAATGAGTGTAATATCATGTTCGGATCGACCTCCGGATAGCGAGGCCCGAGTGAGTTCCGAGGGCCGATAAAGATACCATTACCGGTAGGTTCCGTCATGATGCCGAAGGGCAACGGAGCGGATGTCGCTAAGCATTGCATACCAAGGGTACCGGTGAAGCGGATCTCGGTTACTTTCGAAGGATGGACGACAGGAAGACACCTTACCACTTCCAGCCGGACCCGGAGTTAGAGAGCCTCCGGCCTTATGAGTCGTGAGCTACATGGAAAATATCACACCTCCAACGTACATCCATACGGCATCCTTGCCAAGGATGGCTTGGAAGGTGATGTTATCGACCATGTACCTCACTATTCAGACATGGATTTTTGACAGATACCCTTTTGGATGAATCGACAAAGATCATACATAGTCCGTTTTGAGTCTATATGGATTGTATGAGATGTATTCCGGATCAAGTTGTACGATGTATCTTCAGGCATGATTGGAATGAAAGTGACCATGTCACAATTTTGGCCTTCACCTCTTTTGTGCAAATTGATCGGGAAACGCCATTAAAAGTTAAATGAACTTCGAACAAAGAACGGAAAAGAAACAAAAAGAATAAAAGAAAACTTTCCTTAAAATTTAAAAAAATGATAAACTCCAAATTCACGATAAAATAAAATTTGAATCGATAAAAGACAAACAAAATGACCACAAAATCTCAATCAAATTTCAAATTCAATCTTTCCAAATTTCAAATCAAATCTCAATCAAATTTCAAATTTCAAATTCGATCTTTCCGGATCTCACATCAAACCTCGATCAAATTCAAACTTACCCTTCCAAATCGAAGTCCAACCCGTTCTACTCTCTCCTTGTCTGGGAACGAAGCGGTTGATTCCATTGACACGGATCGAATCTGATGGCGAGGAATTACATTCAATCCAAACCAGCAACTTTCAATCAACTCTTCTGAATGGGATATGTAACATCTACATATTCCCTCCTAATCTATTTCCTTCCATGAAAGTCTTTTACAACTTTCATGAAATTCTCGAAACACCAAAATTCCACACTTTTCAAATCAACACTACAAATCTTTGCAAAATCAATTACCAATCAAAAAATCAACTTTTTGAGGTTGAGGATTTTACATCCGAGACCGCACTGCTTTAGGATTCTTTCCCTATTGCACTGAAATACATCAAAATCAACTTTTTGAGGTTGAGGATTTTACATCCGAGACCGCACTTGCTTTAGGATTCTTTCCCTATTGCCTTTGAAATACATCAAAATCAACTTTTTGAGGTTGAGGATTTTACATCCGAGACCGCACTGCTTTAGGATTCTTTCCCTATTGCACTGAAATACATCAAAATCAACTTTTTGAGGTTGAGGATTTTACATCCGATACCGCACTGCTTTAGGATTCTTTCCCTATTGCATTGAAATACATCAAAATCAACTTTTTGAGGTTGAGGATTTTACATCCGAGACTGCACTGCTTTAGGATTATTTCCCTATTGCACTGAAATACATCAAAATCAACTTTTTGAGGTTGAGGATTTTACATCCGATACCACACTGCTTTAGGATTCTTTCCTATCGCACTCTGAAATACATCAAAATCAACTTCTTGAGGTTGAGGATTTTACATCCGATACCGCACTGCTTTAGGATTCTTTCCCTATTGCACTGAAATGCATCAAAAATCAACTTTTTGAGGTTGAGGATTTTACATCCAATACCGCATTGCTTTAGATTCTCTTCCTATTGCAATGAAGCACACCAAATCGAGCTCTTGAAGTTAAGGATTTTACATCCAATACCACATTGCTCTGAGATCTCTCCTCATTGTAATGATTCAATCCAATCAATTCAATTTTCTTTTGAGGTTAAGGATGTTACATCTAAAACCGCAAAATTTCAATTTTCATTTCAAATCAAATCCCTTCAAAATTAATCTTAACAAAACTTCAATCTAAATTGAAACTCGAGTTGAAATCCGAATTCACACATCAAAACTTAGACTGAAACAAAGATTTAAATCGAAATTTCCCCGGATCTTGTGATTTGGAATTCACCTCCTTTTCCTTTCCCCAGCGAGAGTTCAGGAATCTCCAGTCTTAGAGATATACTTGACACTCCCCGACTGAAACTCTTCTACTTCGTCCTAAGTTTGTCACTTGGACATCCGTGATTGGTTTGGTTGATCTTTTCGGTCAACGCCAATACGCGCGGTGTGCTCCGTCAGCTCACCACACCTATTGGGGTCCATTTGTTGACCTCATTTTTGATGAGGTCTTCTCTTCTTCTCTTTAGTACTTAGGATCTAGCCTTAGGCTTTTCCTTTGACTATCTTAGAGGACTAGAATCGGGATCCACCATCTAGAATTTCAAACCACTTCTTAACTCCCCGCAAACTCCACAAACTTGACTCGTAGACCCCTAATCACCTAGAGGGTTGAAATCAAGTGTGGAAGTTTAAAGGATGAGTTCCTATAGGACTCTTCGGCCTTAGGACCGCCTCCAGGTGGCCCAGTCCGATGAAGGGGCTGACTTACACACACACTACACTCATACACTACACTTCCATACACCTCCTAAAACACACCCATACCCAATTTGACCTCCCGACTCATGCGGGTGATTCACATGGATGGTCCTTAACCCCTAAGCCCTTGGCAAGAGGGTTAGGAACAACATAGTGAATGCCTCAAATGAGTCCCTTCATGGCTCATATGGGCTTGATGTGGCTTCATGGCTCAACCAAAATGATTTTATTCCACTTATATTCACCCAATCTTCAATTTTCCAAATTTTCAATTTCGACCCCGGGACCCTACACCCGCCAAGCCTACCAAATGCCCTTGAAATTGCCCAAAATTTTCCAAAAATCTCAAAATTACCCAAAATTCCTCAAGACCAATCCTAAACATTTTCTCCCCACTCAAATTGATCATCCATAACCAAAAATACCAAAAATTCCAAAAATACCTCCCGATACCCTCCAAATACCCAAAATACCCCTCTTAGCCAAAAAATCCAAAAATTCAGAAAATTCCCAGAAAATTCCAGAAAATCCCAAATATTCCCAGTTTCATTTTGTTTAACTACACTATGGGCCAATTTTGTCAATTTACCCCACTTTTATCAAAATCCCCAATTTGACCCATTTTAACCCAAAGTAAACCCAATGTCAAACCTAACCTACCCAATTGACCTAAATTCTTGTCCAATTCAATTCTAAACTTCAATTCAACATCCCCAACACCAATCTAGACCAAATCCAAGCTCAATTTGATTGACATTTGGATCCAATTTCACTTTTGGCCTTAAAGCCCAATTTGGACCCATGACCCAAACTTAGCCCAAACTCACCCAATTCAACTCCAATTAACCCCAAATCTTTTCTAAACCTTCCTTAACATCCCCATAAACAAAACACTAACATGATTTGCCCAAAATTTAGACCCAAACCCCACTCAAATTCAACCCAAAATCAAAAAGCCCAATTTTGACCTAAACCTAAACCTAGCCCAAATGAGCCCAAATCCCAAAATCAAAACCTAACCAAAGCCAAAACCTCTTTGAAACACTCCCATAAACATTTCCCAACATTAATTTTACATCAATTTCAACTCTAACCCAACTTTGGCCCATGGTAGCCCATTTTGGCCCACCTTAGCCTCTTTACCAAAAAGGCCCATATCCAACCCAATTCAAACCCAAATCACCTCAAATTTGTTTCAAACCACTCATGACACATCCCTAAACCAAACTCAACAATTATTTGGCCCAAGCCTTTACCAAAATTTCATCCCAAAATCCATTTTAAAATTCAAAAGCCCACTTTCCTAAACCATTTTAAAAGCCCATCTAAAACCATTTCAATGAGCCCAAAATCTACCCTAAAGCCCACATGACATTTCCATTTGCCATCCACTTAATCAAAGCCATTCCCTAAGTTCTAATCACATCATCAAATAATTCCAAATTAAGCCTCATGCCAAATCACCCTAAAATACCAAAATTTTCCTTAAATCCATTTCCATGAAATTGACTCAACTTTCCCCAAGCCAAAGGTGAGCCATGAAGCCATGCATGAGCCACATGTGAGCCATGAGGGCCTTGGACACTCCACCATGCCATATTGGGTAAGAAGAGGGGGGGCTTTCCTTAATCCCTAAAGCTCATTAGCCTTAATCATGATTCACCTAAACTTAGATTTAATCCAAATATATTTGGATGGAGACCTCTCCATGCCAAACCAGCTGATCCCTTTGATCCCCCACAGCACCCAAAGCCACCTTGAAGGGTGCACCAAGCCCAAATGGGTGAATTGACCCATTTAGACTCAAAACTAGCCATGCCCCATTCTACTTTGAATCAAAGCCTTTACACATGGCAATTGCCAATTGCTTGCACCAAGTCCCATCCCTGACCTCCCTGGCCTTGAGGGTGACCCTTGCCTGCCGGCCAGCCACCTGGGCCGCCGGAAAACGCCATGGCCGAGACATGGGGAGGAGCCAAACCTTGGAATTCCACCTTGCTGAGCTGCCCCATGCCCAATGGCCACCATAGCTGTTCTTCCCATGCCCAGAGCAGCTGATCCCAACCCTCGGCCATCCCCGTGAGGCTCTCCGACCACCTCTATTTAAACCCGACCCCCTCGCGGCCATGGAGGAGAGTTGCATAAACCTTGCTCAAACTCTGCCAAAATTGTTCCAAACCCTACTCCACACTTAGAGCGAGTTGATCCCAAGTGTCGATTTGCTCTAATCCCCATCGACAGAATCCAATTTCTCAACTGAAATTTCACCCAAAAACCAGGACATCTCCTCACAGTGAGCCAATTCCCAAATTGATTGGTCCTACACCTTCACTGGACCAAGGGAAGAAGTTTCCCACTAAAAGCCCCATCTCCAGGCCACCCGGTTGCTCCAGCCTCCAAGCTTTGTGATCAGCTGTGGTCACTTTCATAGCTAGACAATTCACCAGGCCAAGGGACTTCATCTGGAGCTTACTTGGACCCAATCGAAGGTGACACTAACTCTCGGATCGAAGCTTCACTTCTCCGAGCAAAGGTATGGACTCCCTCTTCTTCCCGAGCTTCCGGAGATTCTCATTTTAATTGGAGTCAATTTAAATGCATGTTTACCGTATGGATGTGTTCGTCTCTTCAAGACGAATCCATAGAGCATAAGAACACGAAAATCCGTTGAGAATCGAGTGAGAAATTAGGGTTAGAAGGTTGACGGTCACGGGTGCACACCAGTCGTAGACGATGACCGAGAGCCGTTGGATCGCGTGTGTATCGAGCGGACGGTTCGGATTGCGCGGACCAGGGAATGATACGTGAACCGCGGGTCCCGGGACGGATGACTCAGATGGCGGCGCCCAATCACAGCGCGACACGTATCCCTTCGGAGTTGCCGAGGTTGACGCGGCGCCGCGTGGATAAGTAGGAAATTAGGGATTTTTCTGATTTATTTAAATACCACAACTTTAAAAATCCATATCTTTGTGTAGAAAAATCACAAAAATAAAATAAAAATACCCTCTTGCTCGGTGAACGAGAGGAGAATAATGTGGAAAAGAAATCATTTAATTTCATCAAGTATTTTATTTTTAATAATTTATTTACTGTCTGCATTGTTTTAATTCTCCATGCATGTAGGAAATTCACCATGGCATGAGATCATAGGGCTTTTGAAGCCTCCGAATTTGGGAACATTCCCTGAATTTTCCAAAGTCAGAGGCCATCCCTATGAGAAGTTATTGATTTTTCAAATTCATGTTACTGTTTTGAGTATTTTAAATCCAATAATTAGCATGTTGTGAAATAAATTCTAGGAAAATTTGGTGATGTTTATTATAACCAGAGGAACCTAGGAAAAATAGGTTTTGAATTAATCCACTTGGAATAACCCTAATTGGCTTAAACACCCAAAATAGGTCCTTAATTAATTGGAGCTAACCATACATCAAATTGACTTGAAATCAATTCTCCACTGACCTTTAGGATCAGAGGAACCCACCATAAAAATTTCAAGTCAATTGGACTTGATTAGCCCTACTAAATAGGTTGATTAGGCCATTTAGTCATTTTAAACTTTAAAAATTCATAACTTTCAAAATACCTTTCAAAAATTCACCAAATTGGTTTTGGAGTCTCTCTGATATCAGAGGAATTTAAGAAAATTAAAATTTCAATTTTCTAAAAAAGTTAATTTTTTAGTATTATTTTAATATTTTAATAATTAAAAAATAATAAAAATAAAAAAAATAATAAAATTCACCAAAATTTCATATTTTGAAATATAATCACTTAGGAACAAACCCCATATTTTTCTTAGGCCTATTTGGTGAGATATTAATTTTTAAAGTTCTAGGGTAATTTTAAAATTAAAAAAATGTATTTTCTAGCATTTTCACTAAAATAATTATAATAAATCATGGAAAAATCAGAAAATTGCAAAATTTACTTCTCTGGTTTCCTTGATATCAGAGAGATTTTTGAAAAACATAAAATTCATTTTTCAACTTATATTCTATTTTTAAATTAATTAATACTCCATAGTTTAAAATAATTCTAATAAATAAAATATAATTCAAAAAATCACAAAAATTGGTCCAAGTGGTCCTCTGGTCATTAGGAATGTCCCATAATTTTCTTAAGGACAGAAACTTTCCCTTGGTCATATTATTAAATTTACCTTGGAAATCCTTATTTTCCACCAAAAATAATTATATAAATAAATTAAATGCAGAAAAATCACATTTTATCCTCTAATGTCTTTATTGACATATGAGTGAAGTCACATAAAAATTTCAAATTCATTTGAGCTCAATTTAGTGAGTTATGAAATTATTAGGCTTGAGGGGCAAAATGGTAATTAAAATCTTAACCCTTTAATTAAGACTTTAGGCTTAATGAAATTAATAGGCAAAATATTTGATTTTAACTTGATTTGGATGATTGAAATTTAGATAATTAAAGGGTAGAAACCTACTAAACAATTTAAAATAATTGAAATAAACCTTAATTAAATAATTATTTAAATTTGGAAGAATAATAAAATTGGAATTATTAAAATAGGGATATTATTAGGAGGAGATTTATTCTTTAATTTAAAAATCCCTAAATTGATCATCCCAATAATATTTAATTCCTAATTAAAATGATAATCCAAGTTTAAGATTTAAAATGCTAAAAGACTTAATCATTAAATTAAATTAAAGTTAAATCATTTAAAACAAATTCCTTTAAAATTAAAAATTAAATTAAAAATTAAGAATTAAATTAAACTAAATTAAACTAAATTAAAGTAAATTAAATTAAATTAAATTAAATTATATTATATTATATTTTATTAAATTAAATTAATTTAAATTAAATTAAATTAAATTAAATTAAATTAAATTAAATTAAATTAGATTAAATTAAATTATATTATATTATATTATATTAAATTAAATTAAATTAAATTAAATTAGATTAAATTAAATTAAATTATATTATATTATATTAAATTAAATTAAAATAAATTAAATTATATTATATTATATTAAATTAAATTAAATTAAATTAAATTAAATTAAATTAAATTAAATTAAATTAAATCATGTTACATTAAATTAACTTAAGTTAAATTAAATTAAATTAAACCACATTAAATTAAATTAAATTAAATTAAATTAAATTAAATATAAAGACATGAAGAATTCAAAAATAAATCTAAGATAACTTGAACACTATTCCAAACTTAAATCATTAATTTGAACTTAAATTTGAATCACAAATCATTAAATATCATTTTGCCCTTAGAAGCTTTTACTATTGTAACTCCTAAATGGAGTATCAAGTGAAATGACACTTCACTCATAAGGATATTCAAACATCCTAATTCACTGAGCAAGAAATAAAACTTAACTCGAACACCCTGGATGATTAATTCACTTGAACAATAGAATTCATTTGGACTTAGGACAATTCCCGAAATATTGAAAAGATGTTTAAGATTCGTCTTAAACACTTCCTCAATATGATGGAATGTCCTTAAGAACAAATTGAGCTTAGTTGTTCTTTGGTGAAGAAAATCATCCTTAAAACCAAAATTGAAGACCTGGACGTCATAGGAGATGACTAGCTATAGTGATTAGGAATTTGGTAGAAAACCATAACCTTTCCCTTAGCTTTACCTAGGAACTTACTTTAAATGCTTAAATATTCTAACTGTGTTTTAAGTGCAGCTTGGGATGACGGGAAGGCCCTCTAGGTACACTTTTATTTTATTGCGATTTACTCTATTGCAACTTATTTAATCACATCGCACTTACTTTTCTTGCATGATAAACAACAGTTGCATGAAAACCTACACCTTTAGGACAGAAACCAAATTTGAAACCCATAACTAAATTAAAAGACACTACAAGATAAAATTCATCGCCACAACATTCAAAATATAAAATAACTCAAAATTTAATCACAAACAAAACAACAAAACTACAACTACAACTAAATTAAAACGTCTCATTGAATGATCGGGAATACCTCGGATGATGTAACCCACGTGTTGCTAACGGGATTTCCCACGGTCCAAATGAAAGTGCGGAATTCATTTAGTTGAGTTTAGCAAATTCATCCGGACTAAGTGAATTCGATGAAAATAACGGTGCGGGATGACGGAACCGTGGGATCTTAATCGGTTCGTTTAATCAATTTTAAGACCTGTTTTAATTAAAATATTAAAGACACATGGAAATTAAGACTTTCTCTAAAAATCAAACACTTCTCTCATCTCCTGATTTATGACTTCTACAATTAAACCTCTGCAACAACAAGGAGCTCGGAGCATGGTGGGCAGCACGGCCATCGTCATCAGCAAAACCCGAGTCTACTTCAGCAAAACTTTCCTTAGAATTAAATAACCAAGCCGTAGGACTTCGAGGTAGCTTGCCTAGTGCAACATAAATCCTCAACTCTTCGTTAGGCATTTGCATGATCATATCATGTAAATTAAGCCCTAACCGGTCTTAGGAATCCGAGGTAGTCGTCCGATACGATATAAACCCTCACATCTTCGAGGCTATTTGTATGATTTTATCATACAAATATAAGTACTAATTAATTAAAATTGGCAAGATCAAAATATTAAATAAACATTAGGACTTTCCTAAATTCAAACCAAACAATAGGATAGTTTGGGAAGTTGCTAAGATTCTTCTTGGATCCTCAGCTTCTCCTACTTTTCTTCCATTGGACTTCGAAAATAAGCTGTTCCAAACTTGATCCATTCCCTATTGAAATTCCAAAATTCAATCCTCGAAAACTTAAACTTTGAAATTCTTGAGAGCGAACTACCGATTATTATCGAGAGTTTTCTTAGGTGATTTCCGTCACTTAAGATGTAATTAACTATAGGGGCTTGCCCTTATAGGGAACTTTAAGAACCCGGGTAATATAAACCCCGCTTAATTCATTTATATTAAGCGGGGAACTTGTCGGCTTATAAAATTGGTTCGCGGACCAAACGGATGTCACAAATCTCTTAGTTTATTTAATCGAGCCCCATCATCAAGCGATGTGTCTATTCTTCGGGATAGATACACGGTTTGTGGTGCGGTGCTCGTTTATATAAACTATTTGAGATGTGAGATCAGTTTGACTTCATATCTTAAAATTTTTTAAAATTATTTTCAAAATCAAAACACTACTTTTCAAATTATATATATATGTAAATTAAATTAAAAATTCGCCGACAATTCCTGTTAGGCGACCCCTTTTCAAAATACAACACTCAACCTAAAAATATGCCGACACGTCTGTATCGAACTGGCGCTTAGGCATCGGATTCTGACGCCTAGTCACCAGGCCTGCAATTTTGACAACTTTGCTCTTTTAGCTCCATTTTTGCTCCTTTTGCTCCTTTTTCCTTCTTGAACTCTTTTTTTATCACCTACATCCAAAAACATAAAAATAACTTTCATTAAAGCATAATATCCTTAAGAATTGAATCATAAATAAGGCATAAAAATGGGTATTTTTAAAGTGGATCATTGCCACATTGGTGATGCTATCATAAGAAAATTTTATTTTATGGAAACGTCATAAATCATGCACCTCCCCATCTGATCATAAGCCATGCCACATGTTATGTGCCTCCGCAGCAAACTCCATTGATGAGTTATGATAATATTTCCATGCCTCCCCATTTGTAGGATGATTCATCGAGTTAATTTACTTTGATCTGCTATAATGCCATGTTATATGTGCGACAATACATATAGAACTGTATAGCCTCTAAAGATGTAGAATAAGTTGTAGATGAAAAAGCTTCTTGAAAAGAACTTTCATTTATCTTTTATTTTTTTTCCTTTTTTGAGATTTGAATTTATGAGAATTATAGAATCTGTACTGATTCTTTATCTTTCTAGTATTTTAATATAACATACATTCGTTTACACAACAATTAATCATCTTTGCTTTAATTTCTAACATAGAGACCAACTTTCTAATCCTGTATAAACTTTAGGGACTGAATTTTTGGGTATATCTATATCTTTCAGTAACCTTGAAAACTTATTGAAGCACTCTCGTTATACTTTATTTTAATTTTTAATATTCTGAGAGATACATATAACTTAGAATGAAATGTGTGACCCTCCTACAGTGGCCTTTAAGCATCATTCAATAAATCATAAAACATCCGAGCCTCAGAGTTTGATGCTTCTTCCGGCTGCACTTGACTCAGATATTGTTGTATTGTCCCATCAAAGATCATTTCTTCAAATATAATATATTTAAATTAATGTGGAGGATCATAGCTTATCAAAGGAGTGTAGCTGAATGTTATAGGGCCAACCTCTTCATATGAAGTCTAAATCCAGTAATCAGGTTGAAATCTCCAGCAATATAAATCATATCTCACTTCATGAGGTTTTACGTGTGTTTGATTTCTATATTTCAAACATGGATATCAAAACCTACCCTTGAATAAGTAAAATGGCATTTGATATATAACTTTCATAATGGTCTCAACACCGTTCAATAACTATGTAGTGATTTTTTTTATCTGGATAAATCAATTATACATCCATGATCTTATTATGTAAATATCCATAGAAAAGCTACAACATATAAAAATCAACACATCATTTAGTGTGATCATTAAATGATGTACATTTTCTTATAAAGATTATTGTACAATGATTTGGCAAACAAGTCAGTGGGTGGAAAAATTCTAGGGATAGTAGCCTAAGATCCAGAAAACTATTTTAATTGTTATTGAGATGAGAATGCATTGGTGGCTGAGTGGAGTTACACTTTGAGAACAATTAATATATATATATAGACAAGCCTAAAATATATACGCTTTTTGCTATATCATTTTACTCATTTTTTATGATATTACACTTTAAAGGAAGGTATTTTGTATGTTTTTTAGTTTTAGGTACAAGAAATGGTGATTGGAGCAAAAGGAAACAAAAACGGTGCAATTTGGAGAAAAAACGAGCGAGAAATGATATTCTGCCCTGACACCGTTCGATAAGTCTTTTGATGCTTAATCTCTTTTACACTTCTTTCATATTTTTGAATGAGATTACACCTTAAAGAAAGGTTTTTTTTAGGTTTATTTTGTAGGGCTATCAGTTACGAACACAACACAACTGAAACGGGGAGAATCAGAGCTAAAACGGAGCCAAACGGAGCGAAACAGTGGAGCTGCACAGAGCCTGCTCCCCGATGGCAGCCTCGATCTCGCCGAAGGTGAGAGTTTACTGAGAGCACCGAAAAATGGCCTAAAAGCTCTCCGACAACCCTCGAGCCCGCCGACTGCGAGCCTTAGCAGCTGGCCCATGTTCTAGAAGCCCGCCAACGGCAAGAAGGTCGGTTCAAGAACAAATTCATCGAATCTAGATGCATTTTGAAGAGGTGCTTAAGCAACCTTTGGAAATTTTTCTACCTCTTTAAAATATAGACGAATTTGGAGGAATTTTAGAGGAGAAAATGGGAAAAAAAACTTGGAGGAATGTTTAGGATTCTTAGATTAAGAGTAGAAATGTAGATTTCTACCCTTTTGGAGAGATTGGAGAGGAGATTTTGAGAGAATTTGTAAGAGATTTCGCTAGCATTGCATGGATCGTCGGGAGACTTTATGGGAGAGATCTTCGTCTTTCTTTCAAGGGGAAAAAGCTAAGTATTGTTCTTCATTATCTTATAATTTTGTAAACAATTACCTAGTGGATTTGCTTTGGTTAAATGAAGTTTCTGTTGTGTTTTCTTCGTGCTTTGTGACGCATCTCTCTTACTCTTTCTTCTTCTTTGAAAATAGTGGCATGAGAAGATTATGTCATTATTTTCATTTTACTTTTCTTTTATAATGAGTAGAAATCATGTTTAGGATTTTGTGACGCAAGATAGAAGTAAATTTAATTATAAATGTGATGGTTTTTACTTGCACTTCATTTAAATTACAATAAGGGCCCATTGTAGTGTTAAAATTCGTTGTAATTGCATTGACCCGAAAGGGCGCTGTAATTCTCAACAAAGTGAAACCACATTCAAATTCCATGGATGGTGAAGTTCATGGGGATTGAATGAAAATAAATAGAGAAATATAATTATCGGGCGTAGAATTGGAGATTTTAGAGTGACAGGCTAAAATCCTCAATTCGGTCCTATTGTTTGGGTGCTGAAGCGGAGATGTTAGCCCTCATACGAGGGGAACGTGGGAGCTCCGAAGTGAGAGTCGGTATCCTCCCAGCCTAGCCACATATTCAGTAACCAAGCATAGAATTAGTCAATGTTCTTTATGCCTGGACCAAAGGGTAAAGAATAAGATTGCTCCTATTTGGCACATACAATATTAAATGCATCTCATTCCTATACATTATCTATTTCATTACATAAGAATAGTAGTTTTTAATATCTTAAAATTCTCCAAACGAACTCATCCAAAAAGGGTTATCTTTAGAATTATTATTTGCACTTAGTTATAGTTACTATTACATTTAAAACTTGCATTTAGGAGTAGTTGCTAGATAAAAAACAATTTTAATCGACATTCCAAAATAAGGACTTTTAGTAGTAGACTAGAATTTGACTAAAGACCTCTTACTTCACTTCCTCGTGGGATCGATACTGGGGTTTTAAAGAAAATTCAATATTACTTGAAGCGATACGTATACTTGCGTAGTACCCCTAGTGTATAAAATATTTTCTATTTTTTATATCATTTAAGATTTTGCACACTAGCCGCTATTTATAAATCGATCAAGTTTTTTGCCATCTTTTGGAAGTTAATTTACTGCGTAATTGCGGGTCGGGTCATGTTTTTGGCACCGTTGCCGAGGAAGCTTCGGTAAGAACTTTAGGAGAATTTTAGTTGAAAAAATTAGGCTTAGACTTGGAAAACTGTAGTGTCGTAAAAACTATTGTTGTGTGAAAAATGTTTCATTGTATGAAAAAGAGTTGTGAAAAAACTATTTGTGTGAAAAATAAGTTGTTTGTAAAAATGTTTTGTTGTGTTGAATATATTTCATTTATTATTTGTTTAATTGTTAATATATAGTTTGTTATGTTGCGTACGCGAAATAAAGGATCTGCAGGACTTGTACCTTATGATCCCGAGTTTGAAAAAAATAATAAAAATACAGAAAAGACTCGAACAACTAGAAATGGAAATGGAAAACTTTCAAGATAATAACTTGGAAAATCAACACAAATCATTGAGGGATTACATAAATCCTACGACAGATGAAATTCATTCTAGTATACAAAACCCTGTTGTAGAAACTGACTCATTTTAAATAAATCCTGAAATTATCCAACTGGTGCAGAACAATCAGTTTAGGGGAACTCCTTTAGAGGATCCCTATTTACACTTATCAAATTTTCTAGAACTTTATGCTACATTTCGTTATAATGGCATGTCAGATGATGCTGTTAGACTATGGCTTTTTCTTTTCTCACTAAGGGATAAAGCTAAAATGTGGTTATACTCGTTAGCACCTGGCTCTATTAAAAATTGGGAGGAGTTAACTCAAAAATTTCTAGCTAAGTATTTTCCACCTTCAAGGACTACTAAACTTAGAAACGATATTATCTCATTTTGTCAGTATGAAGGGGAATCAATATACGAAGTCTGTGAAAGGTTTAAGGAACTCCTAAGAAAATGTCCACACCATGCTCTGCCTGATTGGTTAATCATTCAAACTTTTTATAATGGGTTAGTAGGATCCCTTAGGTCTATAATTGATGCTACCGCTGGTGGATCATTAATGTCAAAATCATTTGATGAAGCGTATGCTTAAATTGAAAAAATAGCTACAAATGAATTTCAATGGCCCTCTGCAAGGGTAAATCATAAAAATGTAGCTAGTTTTCATCATACGGATGCGATTGCAATTCTTGTATCTCAGGTTGCTACAATATCAAGGAAGTTGGACCAATTTGGAATGAACCAACCTCAATTTACTCTTGTAAGTGAGGAAAGTTCTTTAGGGCATATGATTGATTCTAACTTAACATATGATGCTTTAAATACCATAAACAACCCATATTCTAACTTTTACAACCTAGATTGGGAGAACTATCATAAATTTAACTGGAATCATACTACTAATGGTGGAAACCTAAAATGGGAAAATAATCATGCAAATCATAATGGAAGTTGGAATAATCAGAGGAACACAAACTATATACCTTCATATCCACCGCACTCTAACAATGATCAACAATTTGAGGATAAGAAAATGTCCATGGAAGAAGTGGTATTGCAAATGGGAAACCAGTTGCAAAGTCAAAATGCTACGATTAGAAATAAAGAGAATCAACGGGGACAAATTGCTAATTCACTTAGAAATAGACCCCAAGGAATACTTCCTAGCAACAATGAGATCAACCCTAAAGAGAACACTAATGAACAAATAGAAGCTGTCCAATTAAAAATTGGAAGAGATATAGTAGATGTGGTTAGCAAAGAGAAAGATGTTGTGAGAGAAACAAAGGAAACTAAAAGACCTGAAGAACATGTTTCTAATGATCTGGAAAAATTAATATCTCCAACTAAAATCACTTTGGAAAAACCACCACCTCCATTTCCTCAAAGACTTAGACAGCATGAGTTGGATAAAAAATTTTCATAGTTCATGAAATTACTTAAGAAGTTAACGATAAATATTCATTTCACTGAAGCTTTGGAATAGATGCCAAGTTATGCAAAGTTTATAAAGGATATATTAAACAAGAAAAGAAAAGTTGGGGATTACGAGATAGTTGCACTAAGTGAGGAGTGCAGCGCTTTACTTCAGAAAAATTTTCCTCGGAAACTTAATGATCCTTGTAGCTTTACAATTCCTTGTGCATTTGGAAAAACATTATGTGGAAAAGCTTTATGTGATTTAGGAATGAGCATTAATGTGATGCCTCTATCTATATTTAGAAGGTTAGGTTTAGTCGATATTTCTCCCATTACTGTAACCCTTATGTTAGCTGATCGATCTATCATTTATCTAAAAGGAGTTATAGAAGATGTGCTTGTTTAAGTGGATAAATTTATCTTTCCTTTGGACTTTATTGTATTAGATATGGAGGAAGATAAAAAAATTCCAATTATTTTAGGGAGACCTTTCCTTGTTACTGGACAAGCTATGATAGATGTGCAAAAAGGAAAGTTGACTATGAATATTAAAGACCAGGAAGTCACTTTTGATGTATTAAAGACTATGAAATATCCAGCTGAGAGAAAAGATGATGATTGTTTCAGGATAAATGAAATTGATTATCTAAGTAAAGACTATTTCCAAGAAAGTTTTGAGAGTAAGATAACAGATGAGGTTGGAATGAATTTTCATGATGATTCGAAAACATTACTTAAAGAAGATTGTATGTATGTTCAGGAGAGGTGTGAAATGATGGACGCTACCAAAAATAGTAAACTTTTAATTCCATCTGTTGAAAAATCTCATGAACTTAAGAGGGATGTACCCAATACAATTTTAAAGCCTATCTATTTAGGGAATTCATCTACACCACCAGTCTTTATATCTTCATATTTAACTCAATCACAAGAAGAACTTGAATTAAATGATGAACAAGATAAAATTATTGAACTAGGACTTGGAAGAGAATTTGAGGATATATTTCAAAAGAACTTTGAGTTGAGAAAAGAGGATAAGGTTATTGGAAGACCATTGGAAGAAATTCCTAAGGAATTAGAAAAACCTATTTCTTCAACTAAGATAGATCCTCAATCATTTAATAATTATAAAGGGGAAGAATTGGAAGATAACTTGAATCATAAGTGTGACATAGAAGAATTTGATCCTGAATCTGAATTATCTAGAGAGAATCCGATCCAAAATTTGGGAGATATTGAAGTATCTTATAAAGATCTATTTCTTATAAATTTTAAGGATGATATTAATAAGCAGATTGAAAAAATTAATAGAAGAATATTGGATCCAGAAAGAAATATGAGGAATTATGATATAAATCAAACTGAAAATGAAGAGCTAAATGAAAAATTAAAATTTGAGGATTTTATAGGAATCCCTGGATCTGAAAAATGATTGGGCGATTGATCAAGGATTACTTAATTGGAATTTTGATCCAGGTGGAATCATTTGTTAGGCTAATGACGTTAAACCAAGCAATTTATGGGAGGCAACCCATAGTTATCAGTGTTCTTTGATTTAGTGTGCTTGAGAGTCATGATTGTTAGTGTTGTATGGTGTCTGCATTAGAGTGGATTGAATTGATGTTTATGTGTCATTATGGATTGATCAGTTTGATTGATGATTGGTAGATGTTTGGATTATTTGTAGTTTGATTTGATCTTTGTGTGTTATGAGGGAGGTGATTCCTTAGCTTCTTATTATGGTTAGACTTTTATGTTCTCTTGTAGTAGTTGGATTAACGAGTCCACTATGACTTGGGTCTCACCCAGACTTGAGTTTTACGAGAGAAATCATGAATTTCGAACAATGATAGTTCCATCTTAATTTTTTACTTCCTTTCTGCAACTTTTTTTTCATTAGATAGGAGTCGCGAACCTATTTGATGAACACCAGATGGATGATCTTACACTATCTTTATAACTGTTATAGGTGATTAATTATAAAGATTAGGTGATGCCTGAGATTGGTGCCTAGGAGCCAATATATCAGGGGTAATCTTATCTTGGGATTATAATCTATAAAATCATTTAAAAAAGTACCAAAATTACTAGTGTAGTGATTTCGTTAGAAATTAGAGGTAAGTTGGTAAGATGTGATGAATTAAAGGATGAATTAACCTCATTTATCATATGTGTGTTTATGTTTGTGTTACAACTTTATTTAGGTATTAAAGAACATTTTTATATTCCCTTACTGATACTTACAATGCTTGTTAAACTTTTATTTAGTGAATTTCATTCTGGCATGATTAATTTAGATTTACTTTCAGCTGCATATTGTTCTATCCTAATGAATACTTGTAAATGGTTTTGATAGAAATTTGTGGTAGACAGAATTTCTAAATTATTTTCTTCTTGCGTATATTTTCTGTACTGAATGCTATATATGTTAAAAATTAAGTATGAGGGTAGGAAGAAAAATAAAATTTTAATGTGAAAATACTTCCTTTTAGTGTAATTTTATTACAAGTATGTTTTAGGTTAGCTTTACTTTCTCCTACAGTCTTTCTATCCTGATTATGCATGAATATGAATTTGATAGGATGTTGTAGTAGCAAGTAGATTCAACCATTACTTTTTCTTCCTGCTACATTTTATGGAATTAATTGCAAAATATTTTAAAATTTAAGTTTGGGGGGAAGAAAAATTTTAACTCTTATTTGCTCTCAATTATTATATTTTCAAAAATTATTAGCATAACTTCTGGCAATTGAACCTCACTTGAGATAACTAAAACTTTTTATTTTAGTTGAATATTATGGAAGGATTGGATGAAAGTTTTTAGTAATAAAAGTTAATTTTATAAGGATAAGATATTTGATATGAAAGAATTTGATTATAGTTAACTATTTAAAGTAAAGAAAACTCGTATTTTTGAAATGTTAAGAGACTTAAAGTATTGTGTGTTAAGAAGAGATTGTGACTTTATGATGAATAATAAAGCTCATACCTAATTATAAAGTAAGGATGTGTTTCAAGTTTGAACTTTAAAAAGAGGAGAGTGAAGTTCAAAATCATTACAGGCTCTCCAGATATAGTAATCCTCAATAAAAAAATAAAAAAAAAGAAAAAAAAGAAGAGAAAAAGAAAAAAGAGTAAAAAAAAAGGATTGAAAATGACCCTGAAAAAAAAAACAAAAGAAAAATATTTATGAGGAGAAGCTTGAGGAGATGCCTAATCAAAAATTGGCTTCACTTGAGTCACTCTAAAGGGAGAACTTGATTTCATTTCTGAATTTATATTTAAAGTATTGGCCTACATTCCGATGAAGTTTGCATGAACTCATTTTTCACATAATCTTTCAAGGCACTCTTAATGTAACAAATTATGGTTTATCTTGAAATAAATAGAAGACTAGAACCCTTAGACTTGATTGCTGAATATTCTTATACTTGTAGTGTTAACCTGAGTTACTGAATTTCTTTCTAAAAGTGTAACCAATATATTCATTTGAATGAAAAATTTTAGTGTCCTACAGGTGAAAAGTACAATGCCTTGAGTTATATTTTTATGTAGTAAAAGTGTTACTTGAGGACAAGTAACAATTAAGTTTGAGGGATTTTGACACGCCTAAAATATATACGCTTTTTGCTATATCATTTTACTTGTTTTGATGATATTACACTTTAAAGGAAGGTATTTTCTATGTTTTTTAGTTTTAGGTATAGGAAATAGTGATTGGAGCAAAAGGAAATAAAAACGGTGCAATTTGGAGCAAAAATGAGCAAGAAATGAAATTCTGCCCTGACACCTTTCGATAAGTCTTTTGATGCTTAATTTATTTTACACTTCTTTCATATTTTTGAATGAGATTACACTTTAAAGAAAGTTTGTTTTTATGTTTATTTTGTAGGGCTATCAGTTACGAACGCAACGCAACTGAAATGGGGCGAATCGGAGCTAAAACGGAGCTAAACGGAGCGAAACGGTGGAGCTGTGCAGAGCCTGCTCGCCGACAGCGGCCTCGATCTCGCCGACGGCGAGAGTTTGCCGAGAGCACCGAAAAATGGATGAAAAGCTCGCCGACAGCGCCCTCAAGCCCGCCAACAGCGAGCCTTAGCAGTTTGCCCATGTTCTAGAAGCCCGCCGACGGCGAGAAGGTCGGTTCAAGCACAAATTCATCGAATATGGACGCATTTGGAAGAGGTGCTTAAGCAACCTTTGGAAATTTTTCTATCTATTTAAAATATAGACGAATTTGGAGGAATTTTAGAGGAGAAAAGTGGAAAAAAAACTTGGAGGAATGTTTAGGATTCTTAGATTAAGAGTAGAAATGTAGATTTCTACCCTTTTGAAGAGATTGGAGAGGAGATTTTTAGAGAATTTGTAAGGGATTTCGCTAGCATTGCATGGATCGTCGGGAGACTTTATGGGAGAGATCTTTGTCTTTCTTTCAAGGGGAAAAAGCTAAGTATTGTTCTTCATTATCTTATAATTTTGTAAACAATTACCTAGGGGATTTTCTTTGGTTAAATGAAGTTTCTATTGTGTTTTCTTCGTGCTTTGTGACACATCTCTCTTACTCTTTCTTCTTCTTTGAAAATAGTGACATGAGAAGATTATGCCATTATTTTCATTTTACTTTTCTTTTATAATGAGTAGAAATCATGTTTAGGATTTTATGATGCATGATAGAAGTAAATTTAATTATAAATGTGATGGTTTTTACTTGGACTTCATTTACATTACAATAAGGGCCCATTGTAGTGTTAAAATTTGTTGTAATTACATCGACCCGAGAGGGTGGTGTAATTCTCAACAAAGTGAAACCACATTCAAATTCCATGGATGGTGAAGTTCATGGGGATTGAATGCAAATAAATAGGGAAATATAATTATCGAGCGTAGAATTGGAGATTTTAGAGTGACAGGCTAAAATCGTTAATTTGGTCCTATCGTTTGGGTGCTGAACCGGAAATGTTAGCCCTCAGGCGAGGGGAACGTGGGAGCTCCGAAGTGAGAATCGGTATCCTCCCAGCCTAGCCACGGATTCAGTAACCAAGCATAGGATTAGTCAATGTTCTTTATACCTGGACCAAAGGGTAAAGAATATGATTGCGCTTATATGGCACATACAATATTAAATGCATCTTATTCATATACATTATCTATTTCATTACATAAGAATAGTAGTTTTTAATATCTTAAAATTCTCCAAACCAACTCATCCAAAAAGAGTTATCTTTAGAATTATTATTTGCACTTAGTTATAGTTACTATTACATTAACACTTGCATTTAGGAGTAGTTGCTAGATAAAACACAATTTTAATCGACATTCCAAAATTAGGACTATTAGTAGTAGACTAGAATTTGACTAAAGACCTCTTACTTCACTTCCTCGTGGGATCGATACTGGGGTTTTTAAAGAAAACTCTATATTACTTGAAGCGATACGTATACTTGCGTAGTACCTCTAGTGTGTAAAATATTTTCTAATTTTTATATCATTTAAGATTTTACACACTAGCCACTATTTATAAATCGGGTCAAGTTTTTTGCCATCTTTTGGAAGTTAATTTACTGCGTAATTGCGGGTCGGGTCATATATATATATATATATATATATATATATATATATATATATATATATATATATATATATATATATATATATATTAGTTAAGATTAGACAAGATAAGGCAAGTGTAAATGTGGTATACTTCGATCTATGTAATCTAAAGAAAATTTTTAAAGGATTGTCTAATATGTTGAAAAAAAGAGTGCATTATTATATTAAGGTCAATATCCTGCATTTTCATTATGATCTAGAATTCATACATAGCCCCTATGATTCTGTCTATTTGCTAAAGAGCAAAAACTTAAGGTCAAAGCTATTAGAGAGTGTAGCATTGATACACCTAAAATATATAGTATATTTATATACATTTTTATACCTATTTGTATGATATTACACTTTAATGGAAGGTTTTTTGTGTATTTTCTTACAGGTATGATTAAATGGATGAATGTGATGAAAGAAGTGAAAAAAAATCAAATTTAGAGCAAAAGTGAAGAAAAATGAAGAAATGATCTATGGCGGCTAAGCGCTAGAACCCGCGCTTACATGCCAAGGCCCCGCGACCATTCACTCAGAGTTGGAGCTTACACACCAGATGATCCACGGCTAAGTGTCGGAGCCTCGTGCTTAAGCGCGACAGCTACAAAAGAGGAGTTATTTAATTTTTTGCACGAGTTTGAAGGTTTTTGAGGCATCTCTTCATGAGAATGTGGGTAACTTCCTATTTGCGCCAAATTTCATTCAAAATACTCTTGAATGGATTCATCTTTGGAAGATACATTGAATATGGACACAATTTGAAGAGATATGAGGGCACCTTTTGAAAACGTATTAAAAAGAGAAGACTTGAAGATTAGTGTGTGTGTGTGTGAGTGTGTGTGTGTGATTATAGGTTTTAGAGAGTCTAGTAAGGGAGTAAATTAGAGTGTTTTAGTGTGGTTTTTGTAGAGTTTGCAAGTAGTGTAAGAGATTTCTTTCATTAACTACTACTCCACTTCACCACTTTTTTTACTTAAATTTAGTTTGTATTAAGATTAGATTAGAGATCTGGAGTCCTCAGAGTTGGGCGTCAACCTCTAAGGAGCATTGTAAGGAAATGCAAAGTTGCAAAGGAACTTTAAGTGTGATTTTAGAGAGGATTTGCAGATAAGTCTTTATCTTTGTTATTACATTTGGTTTGTAAATTAAGACTTCTTGTGTTTTCATTATGATTTCTTCTATTAAACCAAGTTGTGATTGTATTTTCTCCATGAATTATGAGTAGTTTTCTTTATATTTTCCTTAATATGATGAAGTAATAAAGATATGGAAGTATGTTGTGTGAAGTATAGGATTTTAATGATGGATGAAGTTGTGATGATTCAAAACCATGCACTTCATTTACTTCTTGATTTAGCCAATTAAGATGTTAAAATATGTTATGAGAACATATAAGAACTAACATGGTATTATCTTAGTCAACAATTGGAATAAATCACATGATATTATATGGATGAGAATGTCATTCAAATGGTTGAGTGCAAAAAAATAAGGAGATATACTTTGATGGGTGTAGAATTAGAGGACTTTAGAGTGACAGGCTAAAGCCCTTAATTCGATTTATTATTTTATGTTTGATACCGGATGTTAGCCCACATGTGGAGGGAATCGAGGAAACTTTAGAGTGAGAGCTAGTATCTTTCTTGCTAACCCATCTTCAAGATTTATAAAACAATAGATTAACCCATGTTCTTTATAGCATCTCTAGTGAGGGTAAAGAATATAATTGCTTATAATTAGCACAACACATTTAGTATACTTCCACAACAAAATTTCATAACTTGTTACTTATTCATAAAAAGGAAAAAGATATTTTATTTGCATTTGCTTACATCTTAAAAAATTTTAGTTAAAGTTGTTGTTTACTTTTATTTTAAATTATAAAAACTAACAAAATGAATCAAAAATTTATTTCCTCTAATATTATCTTTAGTTTGTGTAAGATTTTTCTTAAGAAGTAAAAAGTTAATTTTCTATTTTCGTTGTTTATCACTATCCCTATGGGTTCGATATCTTGAGACTTAATTAGAAAGTTCTTTATTGCTTGATAACGATACGTATACTTGCATTGAATCTCATATTATAATATCATTAAAGAGAAGTATCATTCAATATCTAAAACGTAAGCATAAATATCCAAATTCAAGTTTTTGGCACCGTTGTCGGGGACAGAAATAAAATAAAGAAAATTTAGAAAAAATTAATTTTTACTTTTTAAAGTCTTATTTAAACTATTTAGATTTATTTCAAGAAATTGTTTTTTTATGTTGTGTGATCTTTATTTTATTGTGCTTTATAAGAGTGTATGCGTAGTTCAAGTTCCGAAAGACTTATACCATACGATTCTGAATTAGAATGAATTATAAGAAAAATCAGAAAGATTAAAAATACAAAAAAAATAAAATATTCAAGAAATGACAAATCAAAATAATCAAAATGCTGAAATGCATCAAGAATTTAGACTTTTAAGAGATTATGCTAACTCTACAGTAGATGAATTTCATGGTAGTATTCAAAACACTGCTATAGCTGCTAATTCATTTGAACTTAAACCTGTTATTATCCAAATGGTATCTAATAACTAGTTTGAGGGTGCACCAACTGAGGATCTAAATTTACTCTTGCAAAATTTATAGAATTGTGTGCTACATTTAATTATGATGGTATTTCGGTTGATGTTATTAGACTTAGACTTTTTCCTTTTTCATTAAGGGAAAAGTGCCAAAAAAAGCCGCCGACAGCGGCCTCGAACCCGCCGATAGAGGCCCGGACGACCATGAACCGACTTTTGGCGGTTTTGGGCCAATATTCGACGTATTTGGACGCTTTTTCGAAGGGGTGCTTGAGGTGACTCTTGGAAATTCGTCCACACTCTTTAAAAATGACTAATTTATGTTAGAAAGAGAGAGAAACAATAGAGGAAAGGAGAGAAAAACTTAGAGGAATGTTTAGGATTCTTAGATTAAGAGTAGAAATGTAGATTTCTACCCTTTTGGAGAGATTGGATAGGAGATTTTGAGAGAATTTGTAAGGGATTTCGCTAACATTGCATGGATCGCCGGGAGACTTTATGGGAGAGATCTTCGTCTTTCTTTCAAAGGGAAAAAGCTAAGTATTGTTCTTCATTATCTTATAATTTTGTAAACATTTATTTAATGGATTTGCTTTGGTTAAATGAAGTTTTTGTTGTGTTTTCTTCGTGCTTTGTGACGCATCTCTCTTACTCTTTCTTCTTCTTTGAAAATAGTGGCATAAGAAGATTATGCCATTGTTTTCCTTTTACTTTTCTTTTGCAATGAGTAGAAATCATGTTTAGGATTTTTTGATGCATGGTAGAAGTAAATTTAATTATAAATGTGATGGTTTTTACTTGCACTTCATTTACATTGCAATAAGGGCCCATTGTAGTATTAAAATTCATTGTAATTGCATCAACCCGAAAGGGCGGTGTAGTTCTCAATAAAGTGGAACCACATTCAAATTCCATGGATGGTGAAGTTCATGGGAATTGAATGCAAATAAATAAGGAAATATAATTATCGGGCGTAGAATTGGAGATTTTAGAGTGACAGGCTAAAATCCTCAATTCGGTCCAATCGTTTGGGTGCTGAAGTGTAGATGTTAGCCCTCAGGCGAGAGAAATGTGGGAGCTCCGAAGTGGTAGCCGGTATCCTCCCAGCCTAGCCGCAGATTCAGTAACCAAGCATAGGATTAGTCAATGTTCTTTATGCCTGGACCAAAGGGTAAAGAATAAGATTGCTCATATTTGGCACATACAATATTAAATGCATCTCATTCCTATACATTATCTAATTTATTACATAAGAATAGTAGTTTTTAATATCTCAAAATTCTCCAAACCAACTCATCCAAAAAGGGTTATCTTTAGAATTATTATTTGCATTTAGTTATAGTTATTATTACATTTAAAAATTGCATTTAGGAGTAGTTGCTAGATAAAACACAATTTTAATCGACATTCCAAACTAAGGACTAGTTGTAGTAAACTAGAATTTGACTAAGGACCTCTTACTTCACTTCCTCGTGGGATCGATACTCGGGGTTTTTAAAGAAAACTCTATATTACTTGAAACGATACATATACTTGCGTAGTACCCCTAGTCTGTAAAATATTTTCTAATTTTTATATCATTTAAGATTTTGCACACTAGCCGCTATTTATAAATCGGGTCAAGTTTTTGGCCATCTTTTGGAAGTTAATTTACTGCGTAATTGTGGGTCGGGTCAGAAATGATATTACATCTTTTTGCCAGTTTGAAGGGGAATCTATTTCTGAAGCATGGGAACATTTTAAAGATGTCCTAAGAAAGTTTCCAAATCATTTGATACCAGATTAATTAATAATTGAAACTTTTTATAATGGATTAGTTGGATCTCTTAGTCTATTATCGATGTTGTTGCTGATGGTTCAATGATGTCTAAATAGTTTAATGATGCTTATACTTTAATTGAAGAATTGACTACAAATAATTTTCGATTGCCTTCTGAGAGGGTAAATCCTATAAGGTAGCCAATATTCATGAATCTGATGCTTTTGCAATATTAACAAATCAAGTTGCTGTAAATTCAAGGAAGATAGACCAATTTGGAATGAATTTTTCTCAACCAATTTTAATGATTGAAGAAAATTTAGTAGGCCAAATGGTAGATTCTCAAACATCATTAAAAACTTTGAATGCCATAAACATGTCTAATAACTCATATTCCAATTATTATAACCCTGGTTGGAAGAACCATCCAAACTTTAACTGCAATAACAATAATCAGGGTGGTAATAATAAAAAATGAGGAACGCTCAAGTAAATCCATTGGGGAATTGGAACAATCAAGGGAATATTAATTATAGACCTACTTATCATCCAGGTTTTAATAGTGCTTCAAATTTTAAGGAGAATAAGTTGTTTATAGAAGAAGTGGTGTTACAAATGTGAAATCAATTGCAAAGTCAAGGAACTACAATTAGAAATATTGAGAATCAATTGGGACAGATAGCTAATTCATTAAGTAATAGATCAAATGAAAAATCTAAGAGACAAAAAAGAGCAAGTAAAAGCTATTCAATTAATAAGTGGAAGAGAGTTTGAAGGTAGAGTTCAAAAAGAGATTAAAGTAGAGAAAAAAAAATTGAAGAACCAAAAGTGGACGCTCAGCAAGTTTGGAAAGACCCATTTATCCACCAAAGATTGATTTAGAAAAACCTCCACCACTATTTCCTCTGAGACTTCGACAAAAAAATTTGGATAAGCAATGTTCAAAATCCTTGGAGATTTTTAAGAAACATACAATAAATATTCTATTTGCTGAAGCCTTAGAACAATTGTCAAGCTATGTGATGTTTATGAAGGATATTTTAAACAGAAAAAGGAAGTTTGAAGTTAACGAGACTGTTGCACTTAGTGAAGATTGCAGTGCAATAATTCAAAAGAAACTTCTTGAAAAGCTTAAAGATCCCGGTTTCTTCACAATTCCATGTGCAATCAACAACAAATTTTATGGGAAACCTTTATGTGATTTAGGTGCAAACATTAACCTTATGCCATTATCAATATTTAAAAGACTGGAATTAGGTGAAATAACCCCGACTACTATAACTTTGCAGTTAGCATATCGTTCGATAACCTATCCAAAAGGAGTTATATAAGATGTTTTAGTAAAAGTGGATCAACTTATCTTTCTTGTTGATTTCATTGTGTTAGATATGGAGGAAGATAAGGAGATACCTATTAATTTGGGGAGACCTTCCCTAGCTACAAGAAGAGCAATGATAGAAGTGTAGAAAGGGGAATTAACTATGAGTGTTAATGATCAAACTGTTACATTTAAGATTTCAAAATCAATGAAATATCCTGTAAAAGGTAAAGATAATGAATGTTTCAGGATGGATGTAATGAGATATTTGAGTGAATACCATTTCAAAGTAAATTATGAAGAAAAATCTGAAAGTGAAAAGTTGAAACATGAGTAAGAAGAAGAAACAAAACATTCTAATGACTTTAATGAGGAAGATTTAAGTTGTATTCAAGAAAATTTAGAAGTTTTAGATATATCAAAGAAAGATGAATCTTTTTGTCCAACAATTGAAAAAACACCTAAACTAGAATTGAAGTTACTTCATGAACTTCTAAAATATGCCTTTTTAGGCGATTTCTCAACTTCGTCTGTTATAATTTTCTCAAAGTTAACTACTGAAGAAGGAGGGATTTTGCTTAAAACTTTAAAGAAATATAAGAAAGTCCTTGGATGGACAATTGCTGATATTAAAGGAATGAGTCCTTCAATTTCTATGCACAGAAACCTTATAGAAGAAAACCGCAAACCCAGGGCTGATCCTCAAAGGAGATTAAATACAATTATGAAAGAAGTTGTTAAGAAAGAAAGTTTAAAGTGGTTAGCCACTGGAATTATATACCCTATTTTAGATAGTGCACGGGTTAGTCCTATTCATTTTATTCTTAAGAAAGGAGGAGTAACTTTAATTGTTAATGCAAAGAAAGAATTAATACCAACAAGACAAGTTACAGGATGACGAATATGTATTGATTATAGGAAATTATATCTTGTCACCAGGAAAGATTATTCCACTTCCCTTACTTGCCTAATTGTTGGATAGACTAGCTGGGCATAAATACTTTTGTTTTCTAGATGGATATATTGGTTATCACTAAATACAAGTTGCTCTTGAGGATTAATAGAAAACAACATTTACCAGTCCCTATGCTACATTTTCTTTTAGAAGAATGCCCTTTAGTTTACGTAATGCCCCTGCTACATTTCAAAGATGTATGATGACAATTTTCTATGATTTAATTGAAAATGGAATTGATGTATTTATGGATGGTTTTTTAGTGTTTGGAATTTCATTTGAATCATGTTTAGAACTTTTATCTAAAGTTCTCAAATGCTGTGAAGAAATAAATTTAGTTCTTAATGGGGAAAATGTCAATTTATGGTAGCAGGAAGAATTGTTTTGGGACATCATATTTTAGAAAAAGGTATAGAAGTAGACCCTGCAAATATTCACGTGATCACTAATTTTCCTTGCTACAAAATTATAAGGGAGATTAGGAATTTTTAAGGACATGCTGGATTCTACAGGTGTTATGTTAAAGACTTTTTAAAAATTACTAAGCCTATATGCCATTTATTGGAAAAAGATGCATTTTTCAATTTTGATGAAGACTGCCTAATAGCTTTTGAGCAATTAAAAGAAAAATTAATTGCTGCACCTATTATTATTTCACCATATTGGGAAAACCTTTTGAATTAATGTATGATGCAAGTGATTATGCTATTGGAGTTATTTTAGGATAAAAACATGATAAAATTTTTAAAGTTATCTACTATACTAGTAGAACTCTTAATGAAGCTCAAATTAATTATACCACAACTGAGAAAGAGGTATTAGCTATAGTATTTGCTGTTGATAAATTCAGATAATATTTAATTGAAACTAAATGTGTGGTGCATACTGAACATTATGCTATTAAATATTTAATTAAAAAGGGAAGCTAAACCAAGATTGATAAGATGGATTCTTATTTTGCAAGAATTTGACTTTGAGATTGTAAATAGGAAGGGTATTGATAATTGAATTGTTGATCATCTGTGCAGGCTTGAAAATGAAAAATCTCTTTTTTCTAATGGAGAAATTAATGAAGATTTTCATGATGAAAATTTGTTCACTATAAATGAGTGGTGTGTTCCATGGTATGTAGACATTATAAACTTTATTGTTATTGATGTTTTACCCTATTGATTTACATACCAACTAAGTAAGAAATTTTTATCTGAAGCTAAGATTTATTTTTTGGATGACCCATTTTTATATAAACAAGGAAAGGATATGATTATTTGAAGATGTGTGCCATTAGAAGAAACTTATGAATATATTAACAAATATCATGATTCTGATTTTTGGGGACAATTTGGTGTTGATAAAACTGCATATAAGATTTTATAATCTAGATTTTATTGGTCTACAATTTCTAAGGATGTAATGTTTGTATTAAAAATTGTGATCAATGTCAGTGCATAGGCAATATTTCTAGAAGAAATGAAATGCCCCTCAATTATATGTTGGAAGTTGAAATATTTGACGTTTGAGGATTAGATTACATGGACCATTTATACAATCTTTCAGAGATTTATATTTATTGATAGCAGTGGATTATGTATCCAAATGGATAGAAGTTATTGCTTTACCTCGATGTGATGCTCGAAGTGTTGCAAAATTTTTAAGAAAGAACATATTTTGTAGGTTTGGAATGCCAAGAGTAATCATAACTGATGGAGGAAGTCATTTTAGAAATGCAATTATGGAGAAACTAGTAAAGAAATATCATATCATCCATAAAATTGCTACTGCTTATCATCCTCAGACAAGTAGTTTGGTTGAATTATCCAATCATTAAATTAAAAGAATTTTGGAAAAATTTGTTAATCCAAACAGAAAGGATTGGTCAATCAAACTGGATTTTATTTTGTGGGCTTATAGGACTGCATATAGTACTTCTATAAGAATGTCCCCATATAAGCTAATTTTTTGGAAAGCTTGTCATTTACCAGATGAATTTTAGCATAAAGCATATTGGGCTATTAAAAAGTTCAATTATAATTTTAAGGATGTTGGAGAGAAAAGATTATTGCAATTAAATGAGCTTGAAGAGATAAGGAATGAATCATATGAAAGCGCTAATATATATAAAGAAAAGAGGAAGATGTAGCATGATCATAGGATTCTAAATAAGCATATTGAGCCAGGACAACAAGTTCTGCAATATAATGTCAGATTAAGATTATTTGTTGGAAAACTTAAGTCCAAGTGGATGGGCCCATTTATTGTAATAAAATTTTATCCCTATGGAGCTGTGGATATTAAAGATCCTAAAACTGATAAAAATATTTAAAGAAAATGGTCATAAACTAAAACTTTATTTCTCAGTTGATCAACATAAACTTGATGAGAATTTGATGTTGGGTCACCCAGAATAAGTACTGGGTACGTCGGGTTGATGACATTAAACCAAACGCTTTGTGAGAGGCAACTCATAGTTATCAGTGTACTTAGCTAAGTTTGTTTTGTGTGCTTTATTTGGTTTGAAGTAAGAATTATATGGTAGTATTTTGATTATATAATGTTAGTGGAGATTAATGACCTTAATTTATAATTTGGATGAGTTAAAATAAGTATTCAGACTTTTAAGTAGACCTGTGCTAAAATGAGCACTGGCGGATAAGCGCAAGTAGTTGGTGCTTAGGCGCCGAAGTTATGAAAATTGTGAAAAATGTGTTTTTAGAAGTCATTATCATGGAGAAGTTGAATGGCACGTTTATGCAAGGTTTGTGAACGTGGGAGGACGGTTTTAAGCCATCTAAACTCTAAAAAAGGGGATCAAATTAAAGGAATTACATCTCAATCAAAATTTTTGTCCTAAGAGTCTTACAAAAGAGTTTAAATTAGAGAAAGGTCTTCTTGGGAGAATGAAATTAAGAAGGAGGATGTAAACAAGAAGAATTTTATTTCTGAGAATGCGCAAGAGTTATATAAAGGATTCCTATCTGTTAATATTCAAGGAATTTCAGAAAATATTGCGAAGATCTTGGCTGATGTTGCATCAATTGAAGCAAAGGTAAATGAAACTAATGCACATCTAGCACATATTGGATGGCAATTAAAGATGCAATTTATTCATAATAGACATGTTGAAGAAGCGGATAAAGCGATGTTTTGAAGAACAAGTGCATAGAAGAAGATTCGGCAAGAGTTTTTCACCATCGCTGGTTCTATCAAATCTATATACCAAATGGTTCATATGGAACTAATGGAGGGTATATTCCACCTAATGGAGATTGGAATTAAGTTCTATATTTGTGTTATGTGTTAAATCTATTGTGTTAAGAGTTATTTTTTAAATGTTTTATGTATGTTAGGTGTTATATATGTGTTTGTAGTTTTAGTTTGTGTTTTGTTTAAGAGTTTAAAAATGAGTATAAAAGATTAGATCTTATCCAAGGATATTGGACTAAAGACTTATAATTTGTATTTGTAATTTGTTTGTGTTTTATTAAGTAAAAGTTTGTGTTTGTGTAAAACTTGAATTAAATCTTTTTTATTTTCTAGATACATAATTCTGGTGTTAAGAAGATTATAAGGTGATAATATACTTATAAAAATAATTAGGGTTGATTAAGTGTGTGAAAATATAAATTTAATGAAAAAATCGAAAACTACTAGTTAGCGGCTAAGCTCCAAACCCCCGTGCTTGTGCGTCAGAGCTCCGCGGCTAATCGCCGTACTTTCATGCTTAGGCGCCGGTTCGTGGAAATCAGTTTTCACTTTTTCAAAAACCCGACAAATCATAAAAATTTTCACCCCGTCATATTCAACCTTCGACATTCATGATTTAGAGAGTTAGGGCATCACCAAGCTTTACGATTCATGAGTCGTTTCAAGTGGAAATTTTTAGATTTGATCTTCTTGAGGTAAGAGCACTACTCCTAAGTAAAATTTGTTATTTTCACCTTATATTTTGAATATATTTTTGAGAAATCTGAAAATCACTATTTGTGGTGAAAATTTAAGAAAAAAGCTTTAAAAATTACTTGGATTTAGTAGTTTAAGCCTTTGGAAGTTAAGTTTAATGTATTTGAGTTGAATGTGGGATTTATAGTGATTTTTATATAAATTTTAGAAATGGCACCGAAGAGGAGCAAGTTGAAAGCCACTTTCGATTCTGACAAGTTCGTTTGCTCTAAAGCTTACATCTAACATGTGGAGGGAATCGAGTAAACTCTAGAGTGATAGCTAGTATCTTTCTTTCCTAACCCGTCTTCTAGATTTATAAAACAATAGGTTAATCTATGTTCTTTATAACATATCTAGTAAGGGTAAAGAATATAATTATTCCTATTTGGCGCAATACATTTAGTATACTTCCACAACAAAAAATATCATAACTTATTACTAATTAAGAAGGAAAAAGATATTGACATTTGCTTACATCTTATAAAAGTTTAGTTAAAGTTATTATTTACTTTTATTTCAAATTATAAAAATTAACAAAAAGAATCAAATTTTATTTCCTAGAATATTATCTTTAGTTTGAGTAAGATTTTTCTTTAAAAGTAAAAAGTTAATTTCTTATTTTCGTTGTTTATCACTGTTCGTGCAAGTTCGATATCTCGGGGCTTAATCTGAATGTCCTTTATTACTTAATAATGATACGTATACTTGCGTAAAATCTCATATTATAATATCATTAAAGAGAAGTACCATTTCATATATAAAATGTAAGCATAATTATCCATGGATCAAGCATCTCAAAGGTCAAAGCTATGAATTCTAAAGGTCATAAATGAGTGTCAAAGGAATGACTCATTTTCTACTCATATGCAATCTATTGTGCATCCATGATCTTAAAATTTGGATATCCATTAACACTATTCAGATTTCTTGAAAAAATATTTAGAACATTTGTTAAATAAACCCTTTCATACATAGGTATGTATGTACCAATTGAAATTAACATGTTATATAGGTAAATACATAAATAAACCCGCACTAGTTTTTATCATGTTAAATATACTACCATTCTAAATTACAAAAGTGAAATAAACTCTTTCATGCATAGCTAATTCAAGCGGCATTTAATGAAATAATTGAGATGTAAGCAAATGTCAGCAAAGAGTTAACAAACTGACTCATGAGTCATCTTGTGCTCAATTTGATAAGTGGCTCATGAGCTCCTTTAAAGAGTTAACAAACCAAGCTCAATCTATATTATGTTATAATCATTATAATTATAAGATTCATTAAGAATATTACTTCCAAATTTAATCAACACATATAATAATATTTTACCAACCTATATTATCTCTTACACCACTTTAAATATTAATCATTATTGAATTTTTTCAAAGAACTATATTTTTAATCAATAATAAACATAATATTACATTACCACACAAAAAAAAGTAAAAACTAATAGGGGACAATGAAGTACATATCACCCAATTCTTATGTACATACATATGACACCTAAACTTCTCTTTTTATGTTTAAATCAATCAAATATTTCATACCAAATCAAGAATAAAATCATTTTAACTTCTTATTTGAAAGTGAAATATATGTTTTCATGAATACTTATGGTGGTTTATATTCAAAAATTAAAGTTGTGATGTTCTATGTGTAAATACATAGGAATAAAATGGTATATATGTAAATCTTCCAAAATAATATCATATAGAGGCAAAAATCTTTCTGTCCTCAATGGTTTTTTGTAGAAGCAGAAGGATGAGAAATATGGGAGTTTCAGTGGTCTCTATAAGCCATGATCCCTTCATTATCTTTCCCAGTTTGCTCTGGTGGTGATTAAAAAATTGCCCAAGAGGGTTCACTAAGGCTAGGGTTTTAGGCAAAATCAAGTGAAGGAGGAGAAGAGGGTTTCATGCATAAGGGAGAAGAAAGGAGAAATGAGGGTTTTCAGTGCATGTTGGTTAATAAACACTATTTCTGACGTTTTAGCCATAGTTTAGTAGCCTTCTATTTTAAATAGTATCATAACTGAATTTGAAAAGTTGTTGGTTATCATTGAACGGTTGTTAGTTCATAACCTAGGAATATGACTCTGTTAATTACTGCTGACTCTATTCTGTGGTTTTTATTTAGAGTTTAACTGACATATTAGACCATCAGTTACTTTGTACATGTTGTATAAAATAATTTTTGAGCAAAAGTGATGGTTTGTGCAGCACTTATGCCATCAAAAATTATTTATATGTTCAATTATTGATAAGCCATATCGAAATTTGACATGATATTTTGATGCACATAAAGCTTTCAGTTTTTGAGACATATATAGTTGATTTTTCTATGATGTTACAATCCATGTTATGGACGATTTGGACAGTTCTATCTACCGCAACAAGAAAAACCAGCATCCATATTGTCACACATGATGAAAGTCATGCTACCAGTTAAGCATAACATTCACTGGCAAAGAGTGATCACTACCTCCATGTATAACAACATAGATGTGATAAAATGGTAGTAGATAAATAATGAAGCAATAAACATTGCACTTGACCTAGATGAAGAAAAACTAGTTGACTTAGCCCTCAAGTAGGAATAATTAAAATACAGTGCACCTTAGTATTACAATAGTCATCTTAGGGAAAAAGACATTCGCTGTCAGAGATGTCGCACTAAAGAAATCCATCCAATGGCATGTGGACAATTAATAGAAAATCTTGAACAAACAAGGATCAAACTATTCATGTTAGCAAACAACCTACTCTCGAGACCTACAAACTAAAAACAAACAAGAGAAAAGTGGTGCCTCGCATGTTGGGCAGGTGACTGTTGACCTCATTTTTGGTGAGGTCAGTCTTCTTCTCTAGGAGCCTAGAACCTAGCCGTAGGACTTCTCTCCTGACTCTTCTTGAGACTTGCATTAGGTCACACACATACATCACAATGCACACCACATACACATTCATATGCACCCTATAATCGAAATTAAAATCAATTATTAATGGATCAATCACAAAATTTAAATCCAAATAAAAAAAAATTTGATGCTCTTTTTGACGTGAAATTGTAGCCTTATCAATGCGTGTTGAGGGCACGCTGCCGAGATCAACCTGCTAATCATTGATTATCAATTAGGTGAAGTCATATCGACATTTTTTGCTACTGGATAGCTTTGATCGAGCCTAAAAATCTTATTCACCGCGCTGTTCTTGAATCAAACTTAAATTTGCCAAAAAAAATTGACAAATTTGCCTAGACAACCCCCAGATAACAAAATGGACATCATGAGTGTGTTTGAAACGTCGATTTTCTCTTGGAAGGACACCCATTTTGCCATGGTTTTGTGCGGTATCCACAAACATGTAAATCGATGCAGATTAGTTAAAATTAAAAGGAAAAAGGGTATAAAATAATAAAATAAAATAAAATATCATATTTAAATTAATGCACGCACACAACCTCCCCCAAACTCTTTTTTCACATGCTCTAACTTTTCACGTTATACCGAGCTCACTCGAACACCCTCTTCACGCCCGAGCTCCATCGCCTACACTCCCCCACAAATGCTCTATGCAAAAGAACACACCCCTCCACCAGTTTTCCCTGGCAATAGCTCTTATTTGAGAGCTTTTGCTCAGGAACCTCGGCTGTACTCCTCTCGGCCAACTTCATGTAAGGTTTTTTGTCCTTGTCGGTGACATTTTTTTGGTCATCCTCAATGATGACGTCCAGATCCACAAAGCCCTAGTTTGCTCTCATGTGAGGCTCAAGCCTTCGTATCTCCTTCACTGCATGTAACTAAAACACATTTCCTTTGGCCTCGTCTCCTCTCAGCAAAGCCTTCTCCGTTGGTGAAGCTTCCGACAGCAAAATTCATGTTGTCACCTACTTCATGTGCAGGGCCTAGGGTAGAGGCCATTTTCCTCTCCCAACTTTTTTCTACTGCCGACAAGCTTCTCCATCAAAGCATTCCATCTGCCTTCATTCCTTATTGGTCAAAAATCTCATTGGAGTGCCTTACTGTTGACAGATAATGATGATTCCATAGCTTGAAGAGGTGTGGATGAGTTCTCTCGTTTCGAGGATAGCTTCTTCACAGACTTCACAAGACAACGAGCAACCAACATGATTGTATAAGCTCCGCAAATCTCTTGTATTTTCCTGCTTAGCTAGCCCTAGGGTTTAATTTCACTAGACATGTGGGTTTGATTGCCTAGGGGTGCGTATACAGCCAACACTAGTGGGCACGACTTCATGCTTTTGTGATGGATCATTAGACTTTTTAGAGAAAGCCTTTACGTTTGGGTTTTCCATGTATAACTGAATACAATGTAAAGCTGAGAGACTTTTTGAAAGCTAGCAAGAAAAAATTCTTGCAGTTGGAGTCCCTTCCTCCCCTCCAATTTTCCTTGGAGAATTTAGGAGGTTAGGGTTTTGTGAAGTGAGAAAAGCTTTGTAGCTGGCTCACTTTGTAAAAGCCTCAAGGCATCCCAAAATTAGGAAAATATTTCTAGCGAGCACTTTTCATAACATCGTGAATAGTTTCCCCCTTGGAATCCTCGGAGAGAAACTCTAAATTTGCCTCGTCAAAGCAAGTGGCTGCTATGTCGCACATCCAAGTGTCCAAACCTTTAGCTTCTTAAGTGATGACGTTAGCATAAGCATTGTATGCTATCAAGCGCTAGTTCACCTCACATTGTATTGCATTTTTTTGTTTTGTTACTTTTGTCTTGAGCATGTTTGCATTAGAATTTTGCCTCGACTGGCCACCCTGCTTGTACAAAATGCCACTTTTCCTTGACTGGTAGCTCCAACCAGGTCGAAATTTCACTTTACCTCAACCAGCCACCCTGGCTTATTCTACATTCCAATTTCCGGACATCAGGTTCACTAGGACCGACCGCCATGGCCCTGTTGAAAATTCACTTTGCCTCGACCAACCTCCCCAATTTAGCCGGAATGCTACTTTGCCTCGATCGGCCTCACCAGTCTGATTAAGATTATAATTTTCCTCGACTGACAACTGACCCAAGGCAAAAATGTCAAGATTTTCATGCTTATTTTACACTGATTTTGATGATATTGCACTTTAAAGAAAGGTATTTTTGGTGTTCTTCTACAAGTATGAAGAATTAAGGACAAGGGAACAAAAATATGCAAAATGAGCGAATTTGGAGCAAAAAGGACTAAATTATGCAAATTTGAACTAGGCCGCTGACGACGAGGTTGAGGACGCCGATGGCGTGATTTCCCTAGAGTTCAGAATTATTTATAAGGGAGGCCGCCGACGGTAGGGACTGTTTAAATGCATTGTTTATAGAAGGCCACTGATGGTGCCTCGAGGCCGCCTACGGCGGGGTCGACGGATCTTTCCAGAAATATGTTGAATGTGGACGATTTTCGAAGGGGTGCCTTCACAACCCTTAGAGGCTCTTCTACAACTTTAAAAGGAACGAATTTAGGCTAAAAAAAAGGCTCTTCTTTTGGTCTCTAAAGTGATTATTAGTGAGTCCATAGTGTAAAAGAGAGTCTATTAGTGAGTTTAATTTAGTGAGTAGTGAGTTCAAATTGAGAATTTGTAAGGAATTCTTCGAGGGATTGCAAGAGTGGAAGGGGAGTGAGAGAACTCTTCCACATTGACGTTTCAAAGGAGAATTCCAAGGAAAAGATCCAGAGGAACTTTAAGGAGTTTGCTTGGGGAGGAATTTGAGATAAGTAGTGTTTATTTATTTTTATTGTGTAGAACTTTACTTTATTATAGAAAATATAAGTTTTATTGCATCCTCATCATGAATTCTGAGTAGTTGTTCTATCTTTCTCCTAGTTTTGAAGTTTTTGTGAAATGATTATATAATTAGTCTATTAAATAAATTATAAAAGAAGTTGTGATGGTACTATACCTAAACTTACTTTACTATACGAATTGGTCATTTGTAATGTTTAAATCTGTGAAGAATTCTTAAGACCTGACCGTGGGCTAAGGATTCTTAACTTGTATGTATCACATTTCTCTTTGCAAGGTAGACGGGTAAATCCTTGAAGGGAGAAGTGCAAATAAATAGGAAAATAATATTAATCGGGCGTAGAATTGGAGATTTTAGAGTGACAGGCTAAAATCCTCAATTCGGTCTTATCGTTTGGGTGCTGATGTGTACATTGTTAGCTCTGACGTGAGGGGAACGTGGGAGCTCCGAAGTGAGAGCTGGTATCCTTCTAGCATAGCCTCAGAATCAGTAACCAAGCATAGGATTAGTCAATGTTTTTTTGTGCATGGACCTAAGGGTAAAGAATATGTATGCTCCTATTTGGCACAACACATTAAAACTAATTATAATTATCATTTCACTTAAATATCTTAACTAAGGAGAAAGATTCTTGTTATTATCTATATTTGAACCTAACTCTAGTAGTATTAGTAAATTGTTAGTAAAACTATTTTTTAATATAAGTTTCATATTATTATCGATTGCATATTAGTGACAGATAGGCATTTTGATTTAGTTGCAATTCTGAATTGATTTTTATAATCCTAGTTCATAGGTTTTAATATTTCTCTCTGTAGGATCGATATCCAGGACATCATTAGAGCCCTGTATTACTTGAACGATACGTATACATGCGTTTGAAAGTACCTCTGCGATTAAAATATTAAAATATTTAATGGTTACTAAAGTTAAAATTACGCTCCAAGTATAGTCTTTAGCACTGTTGCTAAGAATTTTTATCTTTTAGTAGTGGTGCCGAACTCTTATATTTTAAAGTAAATTTGAATTGGATAAAAGCGCAGAGTGGTTCAAGTTTGTCGGGGACAGATTTTATATTTTATAGGAATATAACATAATTAGAGTAATGGACAAAAATTTAAGACTATTAAAAAACCTTTTTAGAATTGCAACTTATTTAGTTAATTGTTTTTGTTGTGTATTGATTTCGAGTGTATGCGCAAATTTGGTTCTGAAAATCTTATACCTTACGATTCAGAATTAAAACACACTGTTAGGAGAATTAGAAAACTGAGAAAAGAACCTATAAATTCTGAAATAATGGAAATCAACGTAAACAACCAAAGAATAGAAAATGAACAACAATCGAGACCATTAAGAGATTATGCTAACCCTACATTAGATGAAATCCACTTAACTATTCAAAATCCTAATGTAGCTGCTAATTCATTTGAGCTTAAACCTGCTATTATCCAAATGGTACAAAACAATCAATTTGGTGGAACTTCAAATGAAGATCCTAATTTACATCTTGCAAGTTTCTTAGAACTTTGTGCTACCTTTATCCTAATACATTAACAAATCCTATGCTTGGTTACTGAATCTGCGGCTAGGCTGGGAGGATACCGGCTCTCACTTCGGAGCTCCCACTTTCCCTCGCCTGAGGGCTAACATCTACACTTCAGCACCCAAACGATAGGACTGAATTGAGGATTTTAGCTTGTCATTCTAAATCTCCAATTCTACGCCTGAATAATATATTTCCCTTATTTATTTGCACTCAACTCCATGAACTTCACTATCCATGGAATTTGAATGTGGTTCTACTTTGTTGAGAATTATACAGCCCTTTTGGGTCGATGCAATTACAACAAATTTTAACACTACAACGAGCTCTTTTTGTAATGTAAATGAAGTACAAGTAAGAACAATCACATTTATAATTAAATTCACTTCTAACATGCATCACAAAATCCTAAACATGAATTCTACTCATTACAAAAGAAAAGCAAAATGAAAACAATGGCATAATCTTCTCATGCCACTATTTCCAAATAAGAAGAAAGAATAAGAGAGATATGTCACAAAGCATAAAGAAAACACAACGGAAACTTCATTAAACCAAAGCAAATACACTAGATAAATGTTTACAAAATCATACGATAATGAAGAACAATACTTAGCTTATTCCCTTGGAAAAAAAGATGAAGATCTCTCCCACAAAGTCTCCCGGCGATCCATGCAATGCTAGCGAAATCCCTTACAAATTCTCTCAAAATCTCCTCTCCAATCTCTCCAAAAGGGTAGAAATCTACATTTCTACTCTTAATCTAAGAATCCTAAACATTCTCCAAGATTTTCCTAACATTCCTCTCTTGTTTCTCTACTTTTTTTTCTACTTAAATTCGCCATTTTTAAAGAGTATGGACGATTTCTAAGAGTTCCCTTAAGCACCCCTTCGAAAAGCATCCAAATACGTTGAATCTTTGCCTGAACTGACCTTCTCGCCGTCGGCGGCCTCGTTGGCGCCGTCGGCGGGCTTCTAGAACATGGGCCAACTGCTAAGGCTCGCTGTCGACGGGCTCGATCTCGCGGTCGATGGGCTCCCTTATAATATTGTCTGTATTCTCTAGAACAATGCGTCGTCGGCGGCCAAGATCAACTTATGTCCCTTTTAGTCCTTTTTGATCCAGATTTGCTCCTTTTCGCATCTTTTTGCTCCATTGTCTATTAATCTTCATTCCTGCAACAAAATATAGAAAATATCTTTCTTTAAAGTGCAATATCATCAAAAATAATGTAAAATCAGTATGAAATTCTCAATATATTTTTTTTTTGTCATTGATCATATTTATTCCTATTTAGGGAGACATATTGATTATGAGGAGGAGTACAACATTTCATTGGAGTGACTTTATTAAAAATGATCAGAGTATGGTATTTCCTCCTTATCCACGGTATACTCAGTTTGATTTTGCTAGTTTTTGGAAGGATGATGATGATAAAGGAGATGATGACGGAGATAAGGATGAGTAGAGATTGGGTTGTATTAGGTTTTATTTGAACTATTAGTTATGTTGATGTTTGAACTACTTTTTGTGTTGTTATTTATGGTTATAGTGAACATTATTGTTATTGTTTGTTGCAATGTGTATCTATGTGATGATGAAGTGGTAGTATGTTTTTGAATTCTTTTATTTGAAATGTGTTTTGTTGTTTTTGTTGAACTTATTCCTGATGCTTTAGGAAGTTTAGATTGAGCTAACCTTAATTTAAATTTAGTGTTTAAATTTCAATTTACTACCATGAATTTTCTGTTATAGTTGTGATATTATGTTAGTTTGTGTGATTTGCTTTTATTTTTGCCTCCATTGCATAGAAGTCCCTTGAATCTCTTAAATGCTAAAATCAAAATGAACTGTGATCATTTTTACTCCTGTTTTTAAAATTTTGTACCTGCATAACTAGGATATGAAAATTCTTGTAAGCATAAGGCTTTAATTTTTCATTCATGTCCTTATATATTATATTGCTAAAATGTTTAATCTTTGTAAAAATTTAAGTTTGGAGGGGGGATGAAAAATCAATTTTCAAAACTTAAAGTTTATTTATTCTCAAGCATGTTATAAATAATTTGATTTTTTATTTGAAAAATAATTATGTGTATGAAGTTATATTAGAGTAATAAAATTTTGAATACAGAAATGTGTAAGAAAATTTGGTTAAAACTTTATAATGATGAAGAAAATTTTCAAGTTAAAAGTTTTTTTAGTAAAGAGATGTTAAATATGATGTAACTATCTTTAGAAAGAGATATTGTATTTTTGAAAAATATAGATGGATTAGGCTTTTATTCTCAATAGTTAGATTTCATTTATTAAAAGTAGTTTTTAGAACTATTATTATATTTTAAGTAAAGAATATATCAAACCTTCACTTTGGGAAAGGAAGAGTAGAATTCAAAATCATTAAAGGCCTATCTAGATATAGTAATCCTTGCCTGAAAAGAAAAGAAAAAAAAGAAGAAAATAAAAGAAAATAAAAAAAAAGAAAAAAAAGTAAAGTATAGTAGAGAAGGAGAAGCTTGAGGATTAGTGCCTAATCAAAAATTGGTTCCACATCTGATCTTTTTAAAACATAAGATTTGAGAAACTCATAAGCTTAAGGATATAATATAGTGAGTATAACTATTTTAAATGAAAATTTTAAGTAAAGAAGATAGAATGCCTAAACTCTGTATTTGGAAATTTACAAGCATTTCTGAACTAGGTAAGAGCTCATATTTTCATACTTGTTCACTTTAGAAAATTTCTAAACTTTAAATTAGTCTCATTCACTAAAGTTTTTTTTCTAAATTGGAATATCACATTTCTAGAAAAAAATTTTAGAATCTCCTAAAGAAACTCATTCACATAATTTTCTTATGTTGGTTTTGAAAGATTATAGTGTCACTTGGGGACAAGTAACCTTTTAAGTTTGGGGGAATTTGATATATTTAAAATTATATACATCTTTTTGATGATATTGAACTTTAATGGAAGCTAATTGTGCATTTTTCTTTCAGGTACACTTAAATGGATCAAATATGTCAAAATGAGTGAAAAAGAATCAAATTTGGGGCAAAAATGAAGAAGGTGTTAAAATGAACTAGGCGCCTACGCACACACATCTAGCGCCTAAGTCCTAGCAGATAGAGAAGGTCATGCCTAAACCCCAAAACCCTGTTCTTAAGTGTCAAATAGTTAGTTTACCAATTTAAAGAATTTTTGGTGAATTATGAAGAGGTTTTTGAGGCATCCTTTGGAAAAAAACGTGGGTAACTAATCAAGGGAGCCAAAAGACATTCAAAACTCACTTGAAAGGATGCATCTCTTAGGTAGATTTATTGAATATAAACACATTTTGAAGAGATATCAAGGCACCTTATGAGCAAATGTAAAAGAAAGACTTGAAGAGCAATGTGTGTGTGTGTAGAAAGGTTGTTAGAAAGTAGAATTAGTGTGTTTTTACAGAGTTTAGAGAGTAAGAAGTTGTAGGATTCTTACTTAGGTTTTCCTTACACTTTTCTCATTCATAGTAAAAGAGAAGGTGAGTTTGGATTCCTAAGTAAAATCCCATTATTGTGGAGATATTTAAACCCTCTCCAGTTGGGCAGCTAGTCCAAGGGAGACTTGTAAGAGAAAGGAAGATATTCAAATGAACTTCAAGAGTTTGGTGGAGAGGAACTTGAGATAAGTTTTTATCTTTGTACTTTATTTGGTTTTAATTGAGACTTCTTTTGTTTTCTACAAGGATTCTACTTTAAAAACTATTTGTTGTTGTGTTTTCACCATGGATTCTGAGAACTCTTCTTTATCTTTTTTCCGAAAAATGGAAGGTAATTAAGTGTTGTATGAAATTTGTGGAAGTATTAATCTTTAATGTTGTGAGAAATTGTGTTGATTTAATCCTTGCACTTAATTTACTTCTTGACCAATAATAATGTTAACATTTATTGTGAGAACATGTAAGATCCTAGTAGGTATTATCTCAATCAACAAATTGTAGAAATTACATGGGGTTATATGGATGAGAATTAACTTGTATAATTTTGTGCAAATAAATAGGGAAATATACTTTGATGGGTGTAGAATTAGAGACTTTAGGGTGACAGACTAAAGTCGCTAGTTTGGTTTATTGTTTTAGGTTTTGATGAGAGAGTTAGCCCCCGGGTGGAGAGAAAGGAGAGAACTCTAGAGTGAGAGTCAGTATCTTCCTTACCTAACCCGTCTTCAAAACTATTTAAACTTTAAACTAACCAAAGTTCTTTATAGCATCTCTAGTAAGGGTAAAGAATAAAATTGCTCTTATTTGACACAACATTTTTTGAATATTTCCACAACATAATTCTTGTACTTATTACTTATTCATGATAAGGAAAAAGATAATTTCATCTATACTTCTTTAATCTTACAAAAATCTTGTTATAGTTAGTAAATTGTTTACTGTATTTCATAATTTAAGAAAATATAAAAAAAAAATTGCATTTTAAAGTTATCTGATATCCAAAACTATTTAAGTAAGACTCTTTTCTAAAATAGGATTTGTGATCTAAAAACCTTTTTATCTTTTAATATCCATAATTTTCCCCGTGGGATCGATATTTTTGGGCTTAATAAGAAAGTCTTATATTACTTGATAATGATACGTATACTTGCATAGAATTCCTAAATTAAAATATCACGTTTGTATTCTTATTTACATCAGAATCAAGTTTTTGGCGTTGTTGTAAAGAATGATATTTTTATATAAAAAATATAAGTATAATCTAATTTCCTCAAGCATAATTTTACCAGTATTAATCTGGTAGTAAAAAGAAAATCAGAATCACTCACCATGCCACTTTGCTTCGAATGGCCACTTTGACCTAATCGACATCACTTCCTGCCTCCTTAATCACCCCAGCCCTATCAAGCTACCATTGTTGCTCTACCGGTTGCCTCGGCCCGGTTAACCGATCACTTCTATCAGATCGGCCACCCCGTCCTGGTCAACCGATCACCTGTATAGTGCATGTTGTGCATGTGCATGAGTCTGAATACTTGCTTGCATGGTAAACTATGCCATGTATTTTCTTGTCATTTGCATGTGTTTCTGGTCGTTATTGGGGTAAGGTGTAATTCTCCCTAGCGGCATCCTATGCCCTAGGTGATCGAGCACAACAAGTCTATGGTCATATGTGTTTCATGACATCTTACATAGTTGACATCATCTGCTCGGGTAGCATTTTGAGTGCCCACCCACAGACTCATCCCACTTATAAGATTCTTCCCAGCGAGAATTGTCAATCTTTGGGCCCATGCTTCCACAGCATGCCCATCCTTTCGGGTCATTGCCTTTACAGCACATCCAACACTTCTGTCAAGTGATTGTATGCACATTCATTTGAATGCATCCATAAATAACAAGCTAGGATAGGTAGGTGAGTGACACCGTGTTAGTCGTGATGCCTTAATGAGCACTGCTTACCGATTTAATCCCGGTGAGTAATGGGAGTTAAGTCACCGACATTGAAACAAGTTTGACTGTGTTAAGGAACCAAGGGATCTAATTTGTGTCACCCTAAATGTTTCAGGCCTGCATTTTATGGTTGTTCTTTTAAAATTAAAATAAATATATACTGTTTTCTACTTATTATATCAGTAATAATTTTAAAATTATATGCATAGTAGACTAGGCCATGTGTAAGGCCAACTCCTCTTTAAAAATCAACATTTGAGTGACACCCTTTAGATCCCTTGGATTAGGGCGAGGTCGGTAAGGTGACCCCGTCAAAAGTCATGTTTTACAAAGAGATTGACCTTGTACTTAGATTCTAGTTAGGATACCTTCTCGTTAGATGGTGTACTAAGATAGGATTTAGGATGCTAGATAGTATTTTTGGACGCCTCTGGCTATTGTTCTTTGTTGTGTTGCTTTGTGCTAGCCATGCATTACCTTTTTACTTTTAGTGTGCTATGTGCTTGACATGCATGGTAGTATAATAAGGCGTTCTTCTGCGGGGGTGCCATGCTTATATGTGAACACACACAGGTACAAATAATGGGAGCCTATAACGATTTCTAACCTTTTTCTTGTAGGTGCTGCTTAGCTTACCCAATTATAAGGCATGACCTATTTCGCGTTGCATGGATTTCTCCGCTAACGCTTGTTTTTCTGCAGGTCGAGTCTTTTTTACTTTTTTTCCTATGTAATTTTTTATAGTATAGGAGAGTCCTGTACAAAGAAGATATGGGCATGAATTCTGAGATGCTTTAACGTGGGAACCACATGGAGGGGGTCCAGGAGTAGATGTTAGTGTCTCGTATCTTAATTTTGCATTTGATATTCATGTATATAATTAAAACTGGACATGTATATGTGAAGTCTGGTCACATTTTCTTTTCTAGGATATGTTGCCTTCCCAGCTAATCAGCCTTTCTTAATTGTTTGATTTTTCTTGTTTTATGCCTTGTTGCGTGCTTGCATGTTTGAACTGTTTCTTAAGTATTTGATAAAGGGCTCTTAAGCTATGCCACCTACTTTCCACCGAGGGATCCCCTTTACACAGACTAGACCCCTGGATGTCTGGTTTTTATGCACTTCAAGCACCTACAACCAAGAGAGAATATTAGGTTTTCCCTAGAAGGATTGGTCTTTGATGTAGATTAGCTCATGTATCTCAACTTTTATAAAATTAACATTTGAAGGAAACCGAGCAAACGAGATTCTAACCTTCCAAACTTTCGAGCCCTCTAGCCAGAACCACTTTGGGTACCGGTTGTTTGTTGCTTTAACAAAAACTAGGCGAGCCTTCTTCTGGTTGCCCAAGCGGCCAACACCACCTTCCCTTTCATCTTCATGGGCATCAGAGGCCTTCCAATCATACTCGGTCATTTCTCCAAATATGTCTAGTTATAACACCCTATTGAAAAAACTTGTTCGAGGCGTTGCTGGAAAGTCAACTTGCTTTCTTGATCTCACTGGCCTCTAACAACTCCCACACTAATGCCTTCCTCTTCAACTTTGTCAGAGCTTCCCCAAACAATACTGTTCGAATGAACCACCTCTATGGGGAGGAACCAATGTAGAATCATTACTTAAAATCCTTCATCTTCTTTTTCAACCTCAACAGTTGAAATGTAATAACCAAGGAGAATCGGACAAACCTATCAGATCAGACATGGAATGAGAACAAGTAGCTCAATAGGTCGACAGAACATAGAATCCCTAGCTATCGACAGTACTTAACATAATGGTTGTAATGGAGTTGGGCTTAATCTAAGCAAGGTGATGCCATAGTTAGAATAGATGGAGTGTAGATTAGAGCAATGTGGCAATCAAAGATGGAATCAGAATTGATCCTTATAAAATAGTAGATCAGCTCTGTTTGTGAAGTCTCTCGGCCAGCCTTATTAATGAATTGAAATTTTTTTTATGGTGGAGTCAAAGATACAACTCTCTTACATCATATCAACCTCAACTTGAGTCATTCATGATTGGTCATTCACAATAATCGATCCAAATTCTTGTGGACAGTATCGTGGAACCATCAAGGAAAACGGTAGCATAAAATCTGTGAGAGTGAAAGAAAGGGAAAGAGAAGAAAAAGCCTACACGCACGACCCTACACCCTTCATATATAGATCAAATAAAGCAATTCTAACCATCACACATGAGTAAAATTGAAATGAAACAATTATATTCATAATAAACTTTTAGCGGGATCACATCAAGATAAGAAACAATGCAAAAAAATAATTTTTTTATTTAAAAACGAAACATAAATTGAAACAAAGTGTTCAGAAATTAGCTCATGGTAAAATATTTTCTAATGTTGGTTCGACCAAGACATTCCCAGCTGAAACAACCTCCTATATAGAAACTTCCCTTATATCCTAAATTAGCTAGCCAATTTAACTCAGCCTATGCTTGAAAGATTATGGATCTCTCCCAAACACCTGACAGCTCCCGACAAAGAGTCACCACCATTTCCTCCATCCTCTCCATATGATCCAACAACTCGTGCATCTCATCTACCCATTGTAATTTTGTCGACTGAGCAAAATAGCTCTCATTTTTTGTCTAGATAATGAGCAAGCGATCTAGAGGATGTATGAAATCGATCAGCTACTTTCTCTGCATCCTTTTGGAGGGTTTTCAAAGGGATCAACCCTCCATCCTCGCTCGAGAGCCGACCACCCTTCCCTAACCCCTTATCTGCTAGTATAGGAACTCTGTTTGAGCTATTTTTATTGGAGCTAGGTCATCTTCATTAAGAGCCATCATAAAATAAAAAAAAAGGCTTGAAAAAATTAGACCAGACAAACAAGATGGAAACTCCTCGTAATAAGTGCGCTAATTCAACTCTATACAATAATCGATGTGCAAGGCTCACCAGGTAGCGCCATTGAAAGCGATCAGAGGGTCTTTTGTCATAGCGGAAGGTTGGGTGGTCAATTTAAAGATTGGGTTAATTGGCTGAGTGTTCCTTTACATCACATCAAGAATGAAATCAAACAACCCTATATGATCTTGTAAGGGGAGTACAATATTTTTCCTCTACACGAAGACCTTCTTCCTCTTCTTGGTGGGAACATCAACATTAGATTTCAATATATTATATATATCAATTCCTAAAAAACAAAAGTCTGACCGACTCAAACAAGAAAAGAGGCTAAGCAAATTAGGAATGGATAGGAGTCTCATCATGCCTTATTTATGAGAATCAAATGTGCCAAAATCAAGAAGAGTTCATTCATTATTTAAAATTGAATGTGATCTAATTTTGCATTAATTTTTTTTATTCTTGTCGAAATGCTGCGTTCAATAAGAAAGAGAATCGAGACACTAAAATATATTCATAAAGAATGTTTGTAGTGATATTGCAGAGATCTAACAGTCTCGAACATAAAAATACGAGGAAGCCCAGTGTCAAGAGATCGTGATGCTCATATGATCGAACGAGCAAAGCAATGCGAACCAAGCTAAATAAGCTGAAAATGATTGAGCCACGAGGTAGACAATAAGACGACAGTGTAACCCAACATGAGCGATCCGCCCGTAAATGAGAAATTGTAGTGTGAGAGTCGTCCATTGTAGCAAAACTGGCTTGACACGATAGTCTATATCCTAGTAGAGTCGATCCTAAGAAGGATCCAAAACCACAAAATGTCTCCAACCCAAAAACTCATTATTAGGGATCAAATATGGTCAAATTGGCTAGTCAGCCGACTGAGTTGACTCAGTTGAGCCACATTCAACAAGCTCAGTCGACCGAGTCAAACGGTAGCTAAGCGATAAGCCCATATTTGTAAAATATTAGAATTTCTCTAATTTGGATCCCTTCCAAACACGAGTAAAAGTATAATATCACTATAATAATATCTCCTCTATAAATAAATAATATTATTTTACGAAGAAGACACAACTTACCCTATATTATTATTTAATATTTAATATTTATTTTATTTATTCCTATTTCAAATTATGCTCTTTTGAAGGAGGGCCATTTCTGTCCATAACTACAGTAACTTTGAGGGTAAAGCGGTAAAAAGCGTGAACTTGGGCCGTGGGCCTTCTCACGTGCGCACGTGCCGCAGCATGGGGCGGTGCCTCGTGAGGCATAAACAACAATTAAAGTAACTAAAAGCTAATTAAAAAGATCAGATTAGTCATTAGCCCTTCTGAACGGAGCCCTTTTTATTTTTAAAACCGGTCGTAATCATTCGCACCGGAAACATAAACGAGAAGAAAAACTGCGCTAGTACCAATACGACACGTGTCAAATAAGCAGTTGGTCAACTTTTGGGTGACGTTTCTCCAGTCCGCGCGCACGGATTACGGGGAATGCACCCTTTCGGCCGGACATCCTTCGCCTAAACAAATCTGCACGGCTCAATTTGGACCACCCGTTACCGAAACGGATCCAGTCGCATGGGCCCGCCGGCCCAGCCCAATCTTGCGACAGCCTTTTGTAATCATTACGCATGCGACGGGGGGAAATATCGTGTCCGTTCATCGCTAGTATCGACCGTTGTGGGGCTTTAAGTCGTATGCGGATTACTCCTACGGGTTAGTTATTGATGGGAATCTCAGCAGCGACTGTGGTGGCGGTGTTGGGCCTGACACGCGCATCGAGATTGAAGATAAAATTATTGGTTATTTGTAGTATATTAGTATTAAATTCTGCTAAGCATACAGTTAATGATTTATTTTGAATAAAATATTTTTAAAAATTGTAAGATTATAAAAATAATTTTAAAATAGTGGTGATAGCTTTTACCACACCGTATGGTATGCTTTACTTTTACTGATTTTTTTATTATTATTTTTTATTTTTTTATTTTAAGATCTTACATTTTCTTAAAGCATTAAATTGCTACTACATGATTGTTATATATTTATATATCTAATACTTCAATTTTAATATTTTACATTATAAAAGATAAATCTTTCATATCACATTTAAAATATTACTGTTACTAACTTTTAAAAACAAAATACTTAATTACATATTTTCAAATATAGATAAAATAATATAAATATAAAAATTAAAGATTAAGGATTTAAAAGTATGCAAATTTTTACCTTTTGAGAGTATAGGTGAGACTTCAATGTATTAGTACTTTCTAGTGATGAGTCTGCATCTAATTATATTAGTTTAATTTTGTGTGATTATAATATAATTTGAAGATATTATTCAAAGTAAAATATGTAAAGTTAATTAGTTTTTTTTTGCATATATGATGTGTCATGTACACGGAAGACCTGCTCGCACGAGTCTCAGAGTAATCGAACGAACCCATTACTGTAGGTACTCACTGTAGCTTATATAACTAACACATGTCATTATAGCCTTCCACTACAACTTATGCGGCCAACTGACGCTCTTGTAGCGACCCACTACGATCTATATGGCCAATTACTGTTGTAGCTTCCCACAAAGGCCAATGTGATCAACTACCATCATTGCAATATTTAACTATAACGTTGTACCAATGCTCTTACAGCTACCAACTATTGCGACTTCTCTTGAGAATTGATACTACTTTAATTACCAATCACAGCCTATGGAGCCAAATACAATCTATCTAGCTAACCGGTGCATCCTAGAATATGTGTGTTTTTATGTGTAATTACTTCAATTTCAATCTCCGACAACGCTGCCAAAATTTGACCTGACCCGCAATTACATAAATATTTATATTCCAAATGATAGCATAAAACTTGAGCCAATTTATATTTAACAACTAGTGTGAACAAATGTAATGTTTTAGAATATAGATTAATAGCATTCACAATTGGAGTACTACACAAATGTATGTATCGTTTAATATAGAGTTTTCTATAAAAACCTCAGTATTGATCCCACAGAGAAGCTATAACTCTTTATATTAACTTAGTAAACTTTTACTTAAAACTGCAAACATTAAACTAGAAAATAAAGTTGATTATTTATATGATAACGGGAAGTAATCACTACCAACAAATACATTTTAAAAGCTAATGAAATTGTAAATATTATTTCTTTTTTTGAAAGCCGCCTATGAAGGAAGCCAGTGCTTCCTACATAAGGGTAATTCATTAAAGGAACCAAAATTTACAAAGATCTAACAAAAGGGAGATTTAGAAAATCTCCATCCAAAAGAAAAGAAATAGAAGAATTCAAAACATTAAAAATTACAGGCATTTCAGTGCGTAAATCAGCTTTAGCCAACCCGTTGGCTAGCCTATTATCTTCTCTGGAACTTGTGAGATTTTGAAATAGATTTTGGAGGTCATGAGGAGGATTTGCTTAGTCTAAAGGAGGAGGTGCCAAAGATAATCTAACTGATGATTTAAAATGTTCACCAAGGTTAAGTAATAAGCCAAAATAGCCATAAGCCAAAATTTATACACCCTATTGAGATAGATGAGCCTGTTAAGGGCCTTAGGATGTGCCAGACCCCTAACATCCCAACATAACAAGTTAATCATTATAGTTGGATTTGCCCCTTCATCAAGTTTTGGAAAGGGGATCCAACAAAACATTCTCAGTACTTCCACGAGCAATAACATGGGAATCATCTTATAAATTCCTCAATTCCAGTAGACCTTTTTTTCTTCTTAGTTTTCTGAGTTTTCTATTCCTCTTCAAGGGCACCAGACATCACAAGTCATCAGCATCCAAAGTAAGATGTTTCTCCATACAAATCACATTATTTGGAACCTCCTCGCTAACTGAATGGCCATGTGGGGGCACTTCCTCTTTAGGATCAGCAAATAGATCATCAAGAAGACCATCTGTGCATGCCAAGTTACCTTGCCTTGAATCCAAAGTTTTTTGGGCCTCGGAGATGGAAGTTCTAGGAGAAGCAGCAGTTCTGCAAACTTGAGGTCTAAGGGAGGGAACAACAACAAAATCAAAATGGAGGGGGGGTGGTAACATCAGTGCCAGTAGGCACAGAAGTATCACCCAAGTAGACAGTCTTAGAGGGGAGTGCTTGTAGATTAGCAACTTCCATGGGGACCAAAGGAACATAAATATCAACCTCATTAGGAGCCTGCAAGTTATCTGCAATAATCTGAGGAGTTAGATTACCAGAAACTTATTGAGCAGTGACCCACAATTTTATATTATGATATTTTTAATTTAATTTCAACGACGCCAAAAACTTGACCCCGCTATTTATATGTATAGAATTGTAATTGTTTATGTTGTGGATGCTACGCAAGTATACGTATCGTATCAAGTAATACGGGGCTCTAGTGGAGTCTCGGTTATCGATCCCACGGGGAAAGAGAAAATTAAATAACAACTAATTTAAAATAATAATATTAATTTTTAAAATAGTATACGAAAATTTGGAATTCTAAATTTGAGCGCAATAAAGTAAACTAAGTATTTTAATTAGGTAACTTAACTAAGTAGAAAATTAATATGTATTGAAAGTGCGGGAAATTAAACTAATTACTAAATAAGTCTTAAGCTATTCGGAAAAAGTATATTTCCCTTGTTTAGAAATTTAAGTGATTGATGAATTTAAATAGATAATTTTAAGGTATAGTGACAAATAGGAGCATTCTATTCTTTACCCTTTGGTCAGGATGTAAAGAATATTGACTAATCCTATGTTTGATTACCGAATCGCGGTAGAGCTGGGAGGATACCGACTGCCACTTCGAGCTCCCACGTTCCCCTCGCCCGAGGGCTAACATCTACACTTCGGCTCTCAAACAATAGGACCGAATTGAATATTTTAGTCTGTCACACTAAAATGCTCAATTCTACGCCCGATGATATTATTTCCCTGTTTATTTGCACCCTCCTTCCAAGGCTTTTGAATTCCCAGAATATCAGATGTAATTTTTACTATAGTTGATAATCAACATATTTTAACAAATCAAATGGCCAGTTTGAAAGTAAATTAAGTTTTAAGTAAAAATTATCACAATTTATTAACATATATATAAAAGTATCTCTATTTTAATTTCATCGAGTCACTTAATTTCATAAACGAGGAGAAAGACTAATAAACTTACTCGGAATGCATGGGAACTAAACTAAGCATGGATTTCATTTAAAGTTAAAAACAATAAATACAAATACTTATCTCGATTTATCCCCAAACAGACTCCTCGTAGTTCCTTTGACTCTTCCTTCCAGTACTGCACGACTCACTAATTACTCACTAAACTCACTAAAGACTCACTAAAGACACACAACTGCACACAAAACTAGATAAAAGACTAAAAGATTGCACACATAGAACTCACACAAGACACAACTGCACAAAAATTAACACCCAAGACACTGAATTTCGGCCTCTATATATAGAGGTGAGCAAAGGACCAAGAGGTGCGTAAGCATCCCTTCAAAAAGTGTCCAGGTTCAATGTATCTGTGCCATTTGAACTACCTCGCCGTCGGCGACGAACTACCTCGCTGTCGGCGAGGCTTCAGAAGATCTTCGAACCGCGCTATCTCGCTGTCGGCGGGCTCGGGCTCGTCGTCGGCGAGACGGTTATAAATCCTTCGAAATGTCTCCTCTTAACCTCGGCTGTCGGCGGGCTCGATCTCGCCGTCGGCGACTCGGCCTAAATTGCATTATTTTCTTCCTTTTTGCTCCAAATCCGCTCCTTTTTATGATTTTTGCTTTTATCACCTAAATTCTCCATTCTGCATGATAAAATAAAGAAAATACCCTTCTTTAAAGTGCAATTTCATCAAAAATAGGTATGAATTTCTTAATAAATTTTTCAATGATCAAAATCCCCCAAACTTACTTATTACTTGTCCTCAAGTAATTTTAGTACTTACATAAAAATAATGAGTTCTATAATAAGATTTTTCAATTTAAATAAACTATGAATTAGATTAATTAATATCATAATAAAGTTAAATAAAAATAATTCATGTAATTTAATTAATTTTATAGAAATAAATTATTTAGTTATCGAGTCTAAGATTTCTAGCTTACTATTCATTTCGGAATGACTATATTTAAAAGAATAACTACTTAAGATATTCATATGATAAGAAATTCAAGAAAACACTATTAGGTAAAATTCTAATCCATAAACATAAGTTTGAAAATATCTAAGTTTTTCCCTTTAGGTTAATTCAAATGAAGCTAATTTTTGATAAGGCATCTCTTCAAGCTTCTCCTCATTTTTCTTTTTTTTTTTTTTTTTCTTTTTCTTTTTTTTTTCTTTTTCTTTTTTATTTGAGGATTACTGTATCTGGAGAGTCTGTTAATAGTTTTGAACTTCATTTTCATCTTCCTAAATTTGAAACTTATGAATATTTCTTTGCTTATATATACTTTATAGTTTTTACTTTATTGATTTTCAATCTTTTCTTTTTCACTTGAATACTTAAGAATTTTAATTTTAGAATATAGTTTTCCTTACCAAAAATAGTTTACTATATTCTTATTCCCTTTAACCAAATATTTTATTCTATTTAATTAATTAAAGTACTAGAAATATTCATTTAACCTTTTATAATAATTAAATAATTCATATTAATTAAATTGAAAATTTTGTTATAAAAATCATTTTATACTAATTTGAAAATAGAAATTGAGAACAAGTTAATAACTAAATTTGTATTTTACTCTCCCCCAAACTTAAATTTTTATATCTATTCTAAATAATGAAAATGGGAAAGTAAATAAATCATACCTTTGAAGTTTAGGTATTTCTTTTTCTTTGAAATTTTTGCGAGCTTTTTTCATTTTTCATTGAACTCGTACTTGTTAGTATTCTCCATATATATATAACAATTTAAAGAAAATGCGGGGATAAATCTAAGATAAGTATTAACTATAACAAATAAAATTAACTCTACACTACACATATGAATTACTAACATATTAAAAACATTTTAACTAACAGATTAACAATTTTACAATTTAAAACAATACAGAATAAAATAAAAACATACTAAAGAAAACTAACATCCTATTTAACATAAAAACAAATGCAATTAACTAACACAAAAACAAAAACTAAACTACTATAACAATTCAAGCAAATTAATCTAACTAACATCCAATGTCTCACAACATAAAGTACTGAATATTATAAACATATAAAAGTTTCCAAAATAACTTAACATCAAACAAACAAAACAAATAAAGTCTAATCTTCGAGCATCGAAGTCCAGTGCTATATCCTCTCCTCCACGATCCGTAGGTGAGAAGACCGGCAAGTCGGCTATCGTGAATATCGGGAGCACTCGGGAAAGACAACATCTAAATCACCACTCCTATAGCGACGCTCGGCTTCATAGTATGCAATCTCGTATTCCGAATGTCGTCGAAGATATTCACTTATCATAATCGTGTCTTCTCTCCGAGCCTCCGATCCTTTGATCTATATGCTCGAATCTTCTTTCCATATTTTCTCCACATAACTCAAAACTCTTTCTACTCGGGGGTTAATTCATTCATCAGATCTTGAAGGGTAGGGGTGGTAGACTCAGGAGGTTCATAGCTAGTAGAGGGTATATCTCTACTGGACTGAGTGAAATAACTTCTCACTCCTGATCTCCAACTTTCGTGGGATTCATATTTCTTTATATTAGCCTGAGTTAGGGGTTTCATAGGCTCTATCCATTCCTCATCATCTCTTGCCTCTACCCCAGATAATTGGCAAAGTGCATAGATAAGACCGGGATTTCCTAATCCTCCTCCACTTTCATTTCTAGCGAGTGGCTAATATGTTTTTATATATAACACTTCCCACATTAATACTCTTCGGTTCCGAATACGAAATTCAAAGCTCGTTCTATCTCTTGTTACCTCACTATGATGGTAGGTAGGTAACAAAGTAGAACAAATAAAATAATGCCGGGCTTTTGATGTTGCATTTAGCATAGAAAGAGGGAAGTTTACCCGTTCTGCCGCTTTATCTTCCGGACTCCTTTCCCATCGGTGAGAAAGTCAATCACATCTTCTAATGGTCCTTCCATAGTTCCAAAAGTTTCATATTCGCTCTAGGTGTCTTGAACTTCATAATATGTGTTTATTCTAGCAATGTGTGAAATCTACGAAAAATCCTCTAACTTTAACCGGTGCATCTTACACGTCTGTGTTAAGTTTGTATAAAATTCCTTTACAACTTCTACAAGTTTGCTACGTTGGCAACGAAACGAAGTTTTCCCATCCTCGCTCCTTTATAACTCGCTCTACTTCTCCTCCTGGATTCTTGAATACTCGATCCACGATGCACTTTCTTCCTTGTATATTTTCAAAGTATTTTGCCTGTGCTCATGCATTGATGAATCGGTTTTCGTCGAACTCTACTCGACGTTTTTGTCGTGGAGCCATTTTTCGATCTGTGAAATTTAAAAAATTTTAACTAAACTCCAAAATATTACTAATAAGGCTTCCCACAACAACTAAAATCCATTTAAATCGATTTCTATGAAATTCTTCCAAGTATTTTCTTCACATTTCAAAATTTTTCAAAATATCCCAATGTAGAAGAAATCAATGGTGAAAATCAAAAATTTTTGCATAGGAGTGAAGCTCTTACCAAGGGGAGATGAAATCTGGTGTCAAAAAGTGTTGAAATCGCTTCAAATCCAAGATCTCTCGAAGCCACTAGGTCGATTTTTTCGAAAATTTTACGAAGGGGATGATGAATAGTGTCAGTTGACCGGTCAAATATAGGTCTTTTTGCGTTCTCCCTGTCAGCGAGATTTTTCTCGCCGTTAGCGAGCTAATTAATTCCATAAGGCAAAAGTTTCGGGAAAAATCCGCCGTCGGCGAGAAATTCTTCGTTGTCAGCGAGATCGATCCCGCTGTCGGCGGGATTTTTCTCGCCGTCGGCGAGGTCCTAAAAATTTCAATTTTTGAATTTCGTCAATCATTTTCAACCTCGATTTGCCTTATATTATATTTCCGATCATATCATTTATTAATTTAATATGAAGATTAGCTACTTATACACAAACAAATTCACACGACACAACAAATTAACTTTAATATTGAAATCCATGAGACATACAAACTAACATAACTTAAAACTCTATAATCAAACTTCAAACTTCAAACTTTAATCCTTACTACCAATCAGCATCGCAAACCAATCCACGACACACTAAATGCTGATACAAATCTATGACGCATATCTCAACTAAGTTTGAGATATTCAAATCATCACTCCACACATAATAAAATCTAAATCAAATTAAATAACATAAATACAAACATACTATGAAAATCTTTACTACTACTCTTCGAGGTCGAATCTTCATCTTCTCCGATATTTCCTATATGACGATGATGTACAAATAAGTTATAGAAAGGCACGAAGGGAAATTCGAAGCGATTCTTCGGTGATCCAACCCTTCGTCTCGGTAAATGAAGAAAGCTAGCTTCCAAGTGTCCGAGAATGATCGAAGTGTTCCTTCATCCTCCGATCGATGTGATCGAATAAATCGGATATATTGTCGATTAAATCTCTCGCATTCGTAGTTCTTTCTCCATTCCATTAATTTTCTTCATAAGTAACTCCGTTTTATCCGAAATAGGCCTTGCTATAGGATTATTCCGTGAAGCTCTATCGGAGATAAATGTAATGTCTTCATTATTGTCCAAAGTAGGGAACATATCCGTAGGATCAAGCGGCTTCCAAGGTAACGAGAACCTTTTCCCAAGCTTCATAAGAAACACAGTACCGGTCGCATAATGCAAAAATAGTAGATGGGTGTCCTAGTCCGTGAACTGACCCATGCACAATTAAACTCAATGCAGACTTAACAATTATTGATACAACATCAATAGGCAATCCATTTTGAATACAATAATTCAATATAGCGCATTCCTTCGAAACCTTGTTTACCCTCATTGTAGGTAACAATTTAGATGAGATGAAAAAGTGCCAGTGCTTTGAGATAGGATTCAAAAGTGATGCAGAGAAACTAACATACCCGTCTTCACGCATTTCCCAATCTTCCGGTTCATCAGTTAGATATCGAAATATCTCATTCATATTATATCGAGAAGGCACAAAATTTGAATAGTGACATACCGGGGTGTTTTCTATAGAGAATAATTCATTTACTCTTGATGGAGTAAACATCACCCATCTTCCTCGGACGTAGACATTCCCATCGTTGATCGCATGTAAGTTAGAGTAGAACTCTTTCACTAGTTGGAATAACAACGGCGGACGTAGTGTAACAAAATACCTCCCAAGCTGCGGCTCGCGGCGATCGTTTCTTCTATCTTCGTAGTGGAATTCTCTAATCCTCGATTGACAAATCTCCGTTCCTTGATAACTCTTTTCTTTATCAAAACCTTGTTGAAGATCCGCTGCGCTTCCGCACTCACAAATTTCCTCCGGTTAAACACTCCAAATTTAGAGGAATCTAAGAATTTGGAGGCCATTATGGTGAATGGAATGAATTCTAGTGAAGAAGGCAGACTTAGAGTGGTTTAAGAATGGGTTTTCACAAAGGAATTGGTGTTGAAACCGTCCAAATCGGCATTCAAAGTATAAATAACTCATCTTTATAACTTCCTCGCTGTCGGCGAGGACGTTTCTCGCCGTCGGCGACTTAGTTATAAAAACTGCCTTTCCGGTTCTCGCTGTCGGCGAGGACGTTTCTCGCTGTCAGCGAGCTCGATAAATAAACTGAATCTAATTTAGGCGCGAACCTCGCTGTCGGCGAGTATCGACCTCGCCGTCGGCGAGATTCCAAAATAATGTCCAATTTCGCTCTAAATTGAATAATTTCTTTTCTCATCATAATGGTTCGAATATGTGATGATTCTTAATAATAATTGAGTAGTAAAGTTTCAATAATATAGATTAACTATTAAGATACAATAAAAATAGATAACTAATATGGGTTGCCTCCCATAAAGCGCTTGGTTTAACGTCGTCGGCTCGACCTAATTTCGATTATTAATCGGGTCGACTAAGCATTAAAACCTCTTTATAGTTAGGTCTTATACCTTCGAAATATGGTTTTAATCTATGTCCATTAACTTTAAATTTATGTCCGAGTTTTGGATCTTCGATTTCTATAGTTCCGTATGAAAATATTTGAGTTATGGTGAAAGGTCCTAACCATCGAGACTTCGATTTTCCAGGAAATAATTTCAATCTAGTATTATATAGCAAAACTTCACGTCCCGGTTCAAAATTTCTCCGATTAATCTTCCGATCATGCCATAATTTCATCTTTTCTTTATAAATCCGATCATTATCATACGATTCATTTCTTAATTCTTCTAATTCATTTAATTGCAACAATTTTTTCTCACCAACTTCCTTCATATTATAATTAAATTCTTTAATTGCCCAATATGCTTTATGTTCTAATTCAACTGGTAAGTGACATGTTTTTCCATATATAAGCCTGTAAGGAGTCATTCCAATCGGAGTTTTATAAGCAGTCCTATAAGCCCATAATGCGATTATGCTAATCTAATAGACCAATCTAACCTATTTGGGTTTACGGATTTTTCTAAAATACGTTTAATCTCATGATTAGATACTTCACTTAATTCGCTAGTACTGTGGATGATAAGCGAGTGGATATCTTATGAGTAATATTGTATTTTTCTACTAGTTTGTGAATGTATTTATTTCTAAAATGAGTTCCTCCGTCGGTGATAATCACTCTCGGCATCCAAATCTAGTAAAAATATTTTTCATCGAAATTTTGAAACACTCTTAGCATCACACCTAGGTAAAGCTTGTGCCTCAATCCATTTGGAAACATAATCAACATCTACTAATATATATGAGTTTCGAAACGAAGGAATAAAAGGTCTCATAAAATCTAATCCCCGAACATCAAAAATTTCGACTTCTAATATAAAGTTTAGAGGCATTTCGTTTCTTCTAGATATATTTCCTACTCTTTGGCATTTATCGCAAGTTTTAATATATCTATATACATCTCTAAATAGAGTAGGCCGGTAAAATCCAGATTGTAGAATCTTATAAGCGGTTTTATCGGTACCAAAATGTCCTCCAAAATTAGAATCATGACATTTTTGAATAATTGGTTCGATTTCTTCATAAGGTACACATCTTCTAATAATTAAATCCTTACATTGCTTATATAAATATGGTTCATCCCAAAAATAAGTTTTCGTATCATGGATGAATTTTTTACGTTGTTGCAAAGTTAGCATAGGTGGTAAAATATTACTAACTATATAGTTTACTATATCGGCATACTATAGTATTTTCCACTCATTGATATTATATAGTTGTTCATCGGGAAAAGCGTCATAATTTCATTTTCGATATCGGATAATTCATGATTTTCTAATCTTGATAAATGATCCGCAATTTGATTATCGGTTCCTTTCTTATTAACGATCTCGAAATCGAATTCTTGCATTAATAGCATCCATCTAATTAATCTTGGTTTGGAATCTTTCTTTTGCATTAAATATTTGATAGCGAGAATGATCGGTATGCACGATACATTTTGTTCCAGTCGGATAAGGTCTAAATTTATTAAAACCATATACTACCGCTAATAGTTCTCTTTACGTATGCTGTATAATTTATTTCGGCATCATTTAGAGTTTTACTAGCATAGTATATAACTTTAAAAATCTTTTCATATCTTTGCCAAGAAGCTGCTCCTACGAGCATAATCACTTAGCATCACACATAAGCTCAAATGGTTTCTCCCAGGTTAGGTGAAACTATTATAGGTGCTTGTAATTAATTTTTCTTTTAAGAGTTCAAAAGCATTCGGACATTCGATTGTAAATTCAAATTTCTTGTCCTTTTCGAGAAGTTGGCATAGAGGTTTAGTAATTTTTGAAAAATCTTTTATATAGCGTACGTAGAATCCGAGCATGTCCAAGAAAACTTCTTACCCCTTTTACCAGTAGTTGGAGGTGGTAATTTAGCTATAACTTGAATTTTTGCGGGGTCCACTTCCATGCCTTTTTCGAAATTTTATGCCCTAATACAATGCCGCCCGCAACCATAAATTGACATTTCTCCCGATTTAGAACTAAATTTGTTTTCTCACATACTTCTAATACTTTTTCGAGATGAGTTAAGCATGTGTCAAATGATGTTCCAAATACGGAGAAATCATCCATAAATACTTCTATTCCATTGTCGATTAACTTACTAAATATAGACATCATACATCTACGGAATGTTCTTGGTGCATTACATAATCCAAAAGGCATTCTTCGAAAAGCGAAAGTTCCATAAGGACTAGTAAATGTAGTTTTCTCTTGATCCTCGGGAGCAATTTGTATTTGATGATAACCGGTGTATCCATCTAGAAAACAAAAATACTTATGTCCAGCTAATCTATCTAACATCCGGTCCAGAAATGGTAAAGGGAAGTGATCTTTCCTGGTGGCGGTATTTAATTTCCTATAATCAATACATATACGCCAACCGGTAACTTGTCTTATAGGAATAAGATCGTTATTTTCATTGGCAGTGACGGTCACTCCTCCCTTCTTAGGAACACGGTGAATTGGGCTTACCCAAGCACTGTCAGAAATAGGATATATAATACCATTATCTAACCATTTTAAAATTTCTTTCTTAACTACTTCTTTCATTATCGGGTTTAATCTCCTTTGGGGATCTGCTTTAGGTTTATGTTCATCATCTAAAATAATTCTATGCATACAGATTGAAGGACTAATTCCTTTAATATCTGCTAAAGTCCAACCAAAAGTTTTTTTTATATTTTTTTAAAGTTTCTAAAAGTTTTCGTTCTTGAGATGCGTTTAATGCAGATGAAATAATAACTGGTAAAGTTGAAGAATTACCTAAATAAGCATATTTCAAATGATCGGGTAATATTTTTAGCTCGAAGTTCGGGAGGTTTAATAATTGATGGAACTATATTCTTGTCGGTATTTTCAGTATTATCCAAAAATTCAAATCTTTCCTAAATAAAATCTAGTTCTTCATGATTATCTTCAATTAATTCAGTGTTTTCTTTTTATAATTTATCCTCGTAATATTCCTTAAAATGTTCTTGTTGTAAATATTCAAGTATTTCCATCCGAAAACATTCATCATCTTTTTCTAGCGCAGGATATTTCATTGATTTTGCAATATTAAATGTAACTCTTTGGTCATTTACTCTCATAGTTAATTCTCCTTTACGAACATCAATCATAGCTTTTCCGGTAGCTAAAAATGGTCTTCCTAAAATGATAGGAATTTCTTTATCTTCCTCCATATCTAAAACAATAAAATCTACTTGGGAAGATAAATTTATCCACCTTTACTAACACATCTTCAATAACTCCCTTAGGATAGGTAGCAGAACGATCAGCTAATTGAAGGGTTACTGAAGTAGGTGTAATTTTCCTAATCCTAATCTCTTAAAAATCGATAGAGGCATTAGATTGATGCTTGCTCCTAAGTCACACAAAGCTTTTCCATAAAATTTTTCTCCTATAGCGCAGGGTATAGTGAAACTACCAGGATCTTTCAATTTTTCAGGAAGCTTCTTCTGAATAATAACACTACACTCTTCACTAAGTGCGATTGTTTCATTATCAGTGAATTTTCTTTTCTTATTTAGAATATCTTTCATAAATTTTACATAATTTGGCATACGATCTAAAGCTTCAACAAAAGGTATATTAATTGTTAATTTCTTTAATAATTCAAGGAATTTAGCAAATTGTTTATCTTTTTTATGTTGAGCTAGTCGTTGAGGAAATGGTGGTGGAGGTTTTTCAACGAAATTTTCATAGGTATTAAAGGATGTTCCAAGTTTGAATCTTGTTGAATTGTTTCCTTTTCAATTTCCACTTCCTCTTTTTGGCTTTCAAGTTCTTTTTGAATTTGAGGTTCTAATTCTTTTCCACTCCTTAGTTGTATTGCTTTAATTTGTTCTTTTCCTTGATCTTTAGGATTTATTTCCACATTACTAGGAAAAGTTCCGAGTATTCTATTATTGCGCGGTAGCAATATGTCCAAGTTGAGTTTCGATATTTTTAATAGATGTTCCTTGAATTTGTAATCGATTTCCTTGAATTTGTAGTTGATTTCCTTGATTTTGTAGTCGATGACCCATATTCAAAATTAATTCATCCATGGATAATTTCTTATCCTTGAATTGAGGGTTATTGTTATTAAATCCGAGTGGGTAATTAGGTTTATAGTTTGGATTTGCTTGATTAGGTTGATTCATCCATTGTTGATTAGATGTGTTATTCCAATTAAAATTTGGATGAGTTTTCCAACCAGGATTATAATAGTTTGAATAAGGGTTATTAGTTCATTATTAATAGCATTTAAAGTTTCATAATTAGTTTGAGATTCTATGATTTGTCCAGATGAGTTTTCTTCTAAAATAGGAGAGTAGTTCATTCCAAAATGATCTAATTTCTTAGATATAGCAGCAATTTGAGAAGCTAACATAGATATTGCATCGTTTTCATGAATGCTGGCTATCTTTTTAGGATTTACTCTATCGGCGAGCCATTGGAAATTATTTGTTGCCATTTCTTCGATTAGTACATAAGCTTCATCAAATGGTTTAGACATTAATGAACCTCCAAGCTGAAGCATCGATGATTGATCTTAAAGATCCTACTAATTCATTATAAAAGGTTTGAATAATCGACTGATACGGTAGCGCATGATGTGGGCATTTCCTAAGAAGTTCTTTAAATCTCTCCCAAGCTTCATATATTGATTCTCCATCTAGCTGACAAAAAGAAGTTATATCATTTCTAAACTTAGCGAGTTTTAGATGGTGGAAAATATTTGGATAGAAATTTTTGTGATAATTCTCCCCAAGTTTTAATTGATCCAAGTCTTAACGAATTCGACCACATTTTAGCATTATCCCTTAATGAAAAAGGAAAAAGTCTAAGTCTTATAGCATCGTCAGATACTCCTTGATATTTAAAAGTAGCACAAAGTTCTAGAAAACTAGCAAGATGTAAGTTAGGATCTTCAGTAGGTGTGCGGCTTATTTTTAGGTTATGTGTTTGTGGTGTTGTATTTTTGAAAAGAGGTCGCCTACAGAAATTGTCGGCGAATTTTTAATTTAATTTAAATAAATAATTTGAAAAGTAGTATTTGATTTTGAAAATAATTTTAAATTTGAAAATTTTAAGATATGAAATCAAGCTGATCTCACATCCCGAATAGTTTATATAAACGAGCGTCGCACCACAAGCCGTGTATCTATCCCGAAGAATAGACACACTTGCTTGATGATGGGGCTCGATTAAATAAACTAGAAAGGTTTGTGACATCTGTTTGGTCCGCGAACCAATTTTATAAGCCAACAAGTTCCACTGTTTAATATGAAAACATTAAACGGGGTTTATATTACTCGGGTTCTTAAAGTTCCCTATAAAGGCGAAGCCCTATAGTTAATTACATCTTAAGTGACGGAAATCACCTAAGAAAACTCTCGATAATAATCGGTAGTTACGCTCTCAAGAATTTCAAAGTTTAAGTTTTCGAGGATTGAATTTTGGAATTTCAATAGGTAATGGATCAAATTTGGAACATTTTGTTTTGGGAATTCAAAGGAAGAAGGGTAGGAGAAATCACAGATTCAAAGCGAACTTCGGTAATTTCCCGACTATCCTATTGTTTGGCTTGAATTTAGGAAGGTCCTAATGTTTATTTAGTATTTTGATCCTGCCAATTTTAATTAGTTAGGACTTATATTCGTATGATAAAATCATACAAATAGCCTCGAAGATATGAGGGTTTATATCGTATCGGACGACTACCTCGGAAATCCTAAGGCCGGTTAGGGCTTAATTTACATGATATGATCATGCAAATGCCTAACGAAGAGTTGAGGATTTATGTTGCCTCAGGCGAACTACCTCGAAGTCCTATGGCTTGGTTATTTAATTCTAAGAAAGTTTTGTCGATGTAGATTTCGGTTTCTGCGACGACGATGGCCGTGCTTGCCCACCATGCTCCGAGCTCCTTGTTGTTGCGGAGGTTTAGTTTTAGAAGTCATAAATCGGGAGATGAGAGAAGTGTTTGGTTTTAGAGAAAGTCTTCATTTCCATGTGTCTTTAATATTTTAATTAAAACGAGGTCTTAAAGTTGATTAAACGGAGCCAGATTAAGATCCCGCGGTTCCGTCATCCCGGCACCGTTATTTTCATCGAATTCACTTAGTCCAGATGAATTTGCTAAACTCAACTAAATGAGTTCCACACTTTCATTTAGACCGTGGGAAATCCCGTTAGCAACACGTGGGTTACATCATCCGAGGTATTCCCGATCATTCGATGAGACGTTTTAATTTAGTTGTATTTGTAGTTTTGTTGTTACTGTTTGTAATTAAATTTTGAGTTGTTTTATATTTTGAATGTTGTGGCGGTGAATTTTATCTTGTAGTGTCTTTTAATTTAGTTATGAGTTTCGGTTTTGGTTTCACGTCCTAAAGGTGTAGGTTTTCATGCAACTGTTGTTTATCATGCAAGAAAAGTAAGTGCGATGCGATTAAATAAGTTGCGATAGAGTAAATCGCAATAAAATAAAAGCGTACTCGGAGGGTCTTCCCGTCATCCCAAGCTGCACTTAAAACACGGTTAGAATATTTAAGCATTTAAAGTAAGTTCCTAGGTAAAGCTAAGGGAAAGGTTATGGTTTTCTACCGAGTTCCTAATCACTATAGCTAGTCATTTCTTATGACGTCCAGGTCTTGATTTTGGTTTTAAGGATGATTTTCTTCACCAAAGAACGACTAAGCTCGATTTGTTCTTAAGGACATTCCATCATATTGAGGAAGTGTTTAAGACGAATCTTAAACATCTTTTCGATATTTCGGGAATTGTCCTAAGTCCAGAATGAATTACTATTGTTCAAGTGAATTAATCATCCAGGGTGTTTGAGTTAAGTTTTATTTCTTGCTCAGTGAATTAGGATGTTTGAATATCCTTATGAGTGAAGTGTCATTTCACTTGATACTCCATTTAGGAGTTATAATAGTAAAAGCTCTTAAGGGCAAAATGATATTTAATGATTTGTGATTCAAATTTAAGTTCAAATTAATGATTTAAGTTTGGAATAGTGTTCAAGTTATTTTAGATTTATTTTTGAATTCTTCATGTCTTTATATTTAATTTAATTTAATTTAATTTAACTTAATTTAATTTAATGTGGTTTAATTTAATTTAATTTAACTTAACTTAATTTAATGTAATATGATTTAGCTTAATTTAATTTAATTTAATTTAATTTGATTTAATTTAGTTTTAATTTAATTTAATTTAATTTAATTTAATTTAATTTAATTTAATATAATTTAATTTAATTTAATTTAATTTAATTTAATTTAATTTAATTTAATTTAATTTAATTTAATTTAATTTAATTTAATTTAATTCTTAATTTTTAATTTAATTTTTAATTTTAAAGGGATTTGTTTTAAATAATTTAACTTTAATTTAATTTAATGATTAAGGCTTTTAGCATTTTAAATCTTAAACTTGGATTATCATTTTAATTAGGAATTAAATATTATTGGGATGATTAATTTAGGGATTTTTAAATTAAAGAACAAATCTCCTCCTAATAATATCCCTATTTTAATAATTCCAATTTCATTATTCTTCCAAATTTAATTTATTATTTAATTAAGGTTTATTTTAATTATTTTAAATTGTTTAGTAGGTTTCTACCCTTTAATTATCTAAATTTAAATCATCCAAATCAAATTAAAATCAAATATTTTACCTATTAATTTCATTAAGCCTAAAGTCTTAATTAAAGGGTTAAGATTTTAATTACCATTTTGCCCTTCAAGCCTAATCATTTCATAACTCACTAAATTGAGCTCAAATGAATTTGAAATTTTTATGTGACTTCACTCATATGTCAATAAAGACATTAGAGGAGAAAATGTAATTTTTCTGTATTTAATTTATTTATATATTTATTTTTGGTGGAAAATTAGGATTTCCAAGGAAAATTCAATAATATGACCAAGGGAAAGTTTCTGTCCTTAAGAAAATTATGGGACATTCCTAATGACAAGAGGACCACTTGGACCAATTTTTGTGATTTGTTGAATTATATTTTATTTATTAGAATTATTTTAAGTTCTGGAGTATTAAATAATTTAAAAATAGAATATAAGCTGAAAAATGAACTTCATAATTTTTAAAATTCTCTCTGATATCAAGGATTCTAGAGAACCAAATTTTACAATTTTCTGATTTTTCTTTGATTTATTATAATTACTTTAGTGAAAATGCTAGAAAATACATTTTTTTTTTAATTTTAAAATTACCCTAGGGCTTTAAAATTTAATATCTCATTAAATAGACCTAAGAAAAATATGGGGTTTGTTCCTAAGTGATTATATTTCAAAATATGACATTTTGGTGAATTTTATTATTTTTGTGATTTTATTATTTTTAATTATTAAAATATTAAAATAATGATGAAAAATCAACTTTTTTAGAAAATTGAGATTTTAATTTTCTTAAATTCCCCTGATATCAGAGAGGCTCCAAAACCAATTTGGTGAATTTTTGAAAGGTATTTTGAAAGTTATGAATTTTTAAAGTTTAAAATGACTAAATGGCTTAATCGACCCATTTAGTAGGGCTAACTCAAGTCCAATTGACTTGAAATTTTTATGGTGGATTCCCCGATCCTAAAGGTCGGTGTAGAATTAATTTCAAGTCAATTTGATGTATGGTTAGCTCTAATTAATTAGGGGTCTATTTTGGATGTTTAAGCCGATTAGGGTTATCTTAAGTGAATTAACTCGAGTCCTATTTTTCCTAGGGTTCTGCGGTCATAAGGAACATCACCAAATTTTCCTAGAATTTATTTCAAAACATGCTAATATTTGGAATTAAAATACTCGAAAACAGAAACATGCATTTGAAAAATCAATAACTTTTCACGAGAGGTGGCCTCGACCTTGGAAAATTCGGGGAATGTTCCCAAGTTCGGACGCTTCAAAAGCCCTATGGTCTCATGCCATGGTGAATTGTATGAATGCATGGAGAATTAAAACAATGCAGGGAGTAAATAATTAATTAAAAATAAAATACTAGACAAAATTAATTAATTTTTTTCCACATTATTCTCCTCCGTTCAGTCGAGCGAGAGGGTATTTTTATTTTATTTTTGTGATTTTTCTACACAAAGATATGGATTTTTAAAGTTACGGTATCTAAATAAATCGGAAAAATCCCTAATTTCCTACTTATCCACGCGGCGCCGCGTCAGCCTCGGCGACTCCGAAGGGGTACGTGTTGCGCGCGTGATTGGGCGCCGCCATCCGAGTCGGCCGTCCCGGGACCCGCGGTTCACGTATCATTCCACGGTCCGGCGCAATCCGAACCGTCCACTCGATACACGCGCTATCCAACGGCTCCCGGTCATCGTCTACGGCGGGTGTGCACCGTGACCGTCGACCTTCTAACCCTAATTTCTCGCTCGATTCTCGACGGATTTTCGTGTTCTTATGCTCTATGGATTGTATTGAAGAGACTAACACATCCATACGGTAAACATGCATTGAAATTGATTCAAATTAAATGGAGAATCTCTGTAAGCTCGGGAAGAAGAATGAGTTCATACCTTTGCTCAGAGAAGTGAAGCTTCGATCTGAGAGTTGTGTCACCTTCGGTTGGGTCCAAGTAAGCTCCGGATGAAGTCCCTTGGCACAGTGAATTATCTAGCTATGAAAGTGACCACGGCCGATCACAAAGCTTGGAGGCTGGAGCAAGCTGGGTGGCACTGGAGATGGGGCTTTCGGTGGGAAACTTCTTCTCTTGGTCCGGTGAAGGTGTAGGACCGATCGATTTGGGGATTGGCTCGCTGTGAAGAAGTGTCCTGGTTTTTGGGCTAAAGTTTGAGCTCGAAATTGAGCTCAGTTGGAGGAATTGGGGCTGGAATTCGGTGGGGATCAAGTGCTACTATGTGTGAAGAGTGATGCGGAGTGATTTTGGCAGAGTTTCCTTAAGGTTGGGTTCAGCACTTTCTTTGGCCGAGAGGGTGAGGGGTTTAAATAGGCATGGCTAGAGGCTCTCCCAGGGGGAGTTGAGGGCTGGGATCAGCTGCTCTTGGCATGTGAAGAACAGCCATGGTGGCCATTTGGAGTGAGGCAGCTCAGCAGGTGAGAATTCCAAGTTTGGGCTCACATGTGAGCTCTCGGCCCGGTGGTTTCCGGCGGTTGTGGTGGGCGGCCGGCCGGGGTCGGGTCACCCTCGAAGCTCGGGTGGGTCGGGGCTGGAGGCTTGTGCGGTCGGTGGGCCTTGCCATGTGTAAAGGGGGTGGCTTGGAATGGAATGGGGAAGAGGCCATTTTGGCTTCAATTTGGTCGACCCATTGGTTTGGGTTGGGTGCACCTCCCCATGGCACTGATTTTGGGCTGAGAGGATCGGTTGGGTCGACCAAGAGAGGATGGTTTGGTCTCTATCCAAATAGTTTAAGTTAATTTTGGGTTATAGTGTTGCATTAAAGAGGTTAAAATGGCTTAAGGAAGGCTTAGGAAAGGACTCCCTCCACTTGCCATTAATGGCTTGGTGACAAGTCAAACCCCCATGGCTTCATGTGGCTTGTCTATGGCTTGCATGGCTTGTCTTTGGCTTGGGAAAAGTTGAGTCAATTTCATGGAAATGGATTTAAGAGAAATTTTGGTGTTTTAGGGGTGATTTGGCATGAGGCTTAATTTGGAATTATTTGATGATGTGATTAGAACTTAGGGAATGGCTTTGATTAAGTGGATGGCAAATGGAAATGTCATGTGGGCTTTAGGGTAGATTTTGGGCTCATTGAAATGGTTTTAGATGGGCTTTTAAAATGGTTTAGGAAAGTGGGCTTTTGATTTTTAAAATGGATTTTTGGATGAAATTTTGGTAAAGGCTTGGGCCAAATAATTGTTGGGTTTAGCTCATAGATGTGTCATGAGTGACTTGGAGCAAATTGAGAGTGATTTGGGTTTGAATTGAGTTGAATTTGGGCTCCTTTGGTGAATGGGCCAATATAGGTCAAATTGGGCTAACTTGGGCCAATGTTGGGCTAGGGTTGAAATTGATGTAAAATTAATGTTGGGAAATGTTTATGGGAGTGTTTCAAAGAGGTTTTGGCTTTGGTTAGGTTTTGATTTTGGGATTTGGGCTCTTTTGGGTTAAGTTTGGGTTTAGGTCAAAATTGGGCCTTTTAGCTTTGGGTTGAATTTGAGTGGGGTTTGGGTCTAAATTTTGGGCAAATCATGTTAGTGTTTTGCTTGTGGGAATGTTAAGGAAGATTTAGAAAAGATTTGGGGTTAATTGGAGTTGAATTGGGTGAGTTTGGGCTAAGTTTGGGTCATGGGTCCAAATTGGGCTTTAAGGCCAAAAGTGAAATTGGATCCCAATGCCAATCAAATTGGGCTTGGATTTGGTCTAGATTGGTGTTGGGGATGTTGAATTGAAGTTTAGAATTGAATTGGACTAGAATATAGGTCAATTGGGTAGGTTAGGTTTGACATTGGGTTTACTTTGGGTTAAAATGGGTCAAATTGGGGATTTTGATAAAAGTGGGGTAAATTGACAAAATTAGCCCATGATGTAGTTGAACAAAATGAAATTGGGAATATTTGGGATTTTCTGGAATTTTCTGAGAATTTTCTGAATTTTTGGATTTTTTGGCTAAGAGGGGTATTTTGGGTATTTGGAGGGTATTGGGAGGTATTTTTGGAATTTTTGGTATTTTTGGTTATGGATGATCAATTTGAGTGGGGAGGAAATGTTTAGGATTGGTCTTGAGGAATTTTGGGTAATTTAGGTGATTTTGGAGATTTTGGGTAGTTTCGAGGGCATTTGGTAGGTTAAGCGGGTGTAGGGTCCGGGAGTCAAAAATTAAAAATTTGGAAAATTGAAGATTGGGTGAATATAAGTGGAATAAAATCATTTTGGTTGAGCCATGAAGCCACATCAAGCCCATATGAGCCATGAAGGGACTCGTTTGAGGCATTCACTTATGTTGTTCCTAACCCTCTTACGCGAGGGCTTAGGGGTTAAGGACCATCCATGTGAATCACTTACATGAGTCGAGGAGGTCAAGTTAGGTATAGGTGTGGTTTTAGGAGGTGTATGGAAGTGTAGTGTATGAGTGTAGTGTGTGTGTAAGTCGGCCCTTCACTAGACCAGGGCCACTCGGGGCGGTCCTAAGGCCAAAGAGTCCATAGGAACTCATCCTTTAAACTTCCACACTTGATTTCAACCCTCTAGGTGATTAGGGGTCTACGGTCAAGTTTGTGGAGTTTGCGGGGAGTTAAGAAGTGGTTTGAAATTCTAGATGGTGGATCCCGATTCTAGTCCTCTAAGATAGTCGAAAGGAAAAGCCTAAGGCTAGATCCTAAGTACTAAAGAGAAGAAGAGAAGACCTCATCGAAAATGAGGTCAACGGTAGGTGAACCACTAAATTGATTGTTTTGTACCATTTGGATAATTGCGGGTTTAAGTTCGAATGAATTAGCGAGCTACATTAGGGTTTTGAATAGTTAAATGAATTTCATCCGATGTAGGGTTGGCATAATCTCTTAATGGTCTTTGTTGGTTCATATTTTGAATTTCGGGAATATTCGCCATTTGTGTTAAATTTATAATTTGTTTCTTTTGTTTTCTAATTCTTTTAATTGTACGCTCTAATTCCGAATCGTAAGGTATTAAATTTTTGTTTCCAAATTTGCGCATACAATTTCGAATAGATATTAATTTATTTATTATGATTATTTTAAAATAGTCCGTTACTTTAGTAAATTTTTCTTACTATCCCGGCAACGGCGCCAAAAACTTAACCCACAATTTTATATTATGATATTTTTAATTTAATTGCAACGACGCCAAAACTTGACCCCGTTATTTATATGTATAGAATTGTAATTGTTTATGTTGTGGATGCTACGCAAGTATACGTATCGTATCAAGTAATACAGGGCTCTAGTGGAGTCCTGGTTATCGATCCCACAGGGAAAGAGAAAATTAAATAACAACTAATTTAAAATAATAATAATAATTTTTAAAATAGTATACGAAAATTTGGAATTCTAAATTTGAGCGCAATATAGTAAACTAAGTATTTTAATTAGGTAACTTAACTAAGTAGAAAATTAATACGTATTGAAAGTGCAGGAAATTAAACTAATTACTAAATAAGTCTTAACTATTCAGAAAAAGTATCTTTCCCCTTGTTTAGAAATTTAAGTGATTGATAAATTTAAATAGATAATTTTAAGGTATTGTGACAAATAGGAGCATTCCTATTCTTTACCCTTTGGTCCAGGTGTAAAGAATATTGACTAATCCTATGTTTGATTGCGAATCAGCGGCTAGAGCTGGGAGGATACCGATCTGCCACTTCGAGCTCCCACGCTCCCCTCGCCCGAGGGCTAACATCTACACTTCAGCTCTCGAAGCAATAGGACCGAATTGAATATTTTAGTCCGTCACACTAAAATGCTCGATTCTACGCCCGATGATATTATTTCCCTATTTATTTGCACCCTCCTTCCAAGGCTTTTGAATTCCCGAATATCGGATGTAATTTTTACTATAGTTGATAATCGGCATATTTTAACAAATCAAATGGCCGGTTTGAAAGTAAATTAAGTTTTAAGTAAAAATTATCACAATTTATTAATATATATATAAAAGTATCTCTATTTTAATTTCATCAAGTCACTTAATTTCATAAACGAGGAGAAAGACTAATAAACTACTCAGAATGCATGGGAACTAAACTAAGCATGGATTTCATTTAAAGTTAAAAACAATAAATACAAATACTTATCTCGATTTATCCCCAAACAAACTCCTCGTAGTTCTTTTGACTCTTCCTTCCAGTACAGCACGACTCACTAATTACTCACTAAACTCACTAAAGACTCACTAAAGACACACAACTGCACACAAAACTAGACAAAAGACTAAAAGATTGCACACATAGAACTCACACAAGACACAACTGCACAAAAATTAACACCCGAGAGCTGAATTTCGGCCTCTATATAGAGGTGAGCAAAGGACCAAGAGGTGCGTAAGCATCCCTTCGAAAAGTGTCCGGGTTCGATGTATATGTGCCATTTGAACTACCTCGCCGTCGGCGACGAACTACCTCGGCTGTCGGTGAGGCTTCAGAAGATCTTCGAGCCGCGCTATCTCGCTTGTCGACGGGCTCGGGCTCGGCTGTCGGCGAGACAGGTTATAAATCCTTCGGAAATGTCTCCTCGTAACCTCGCCGTTGGCGAGCTCGATCTCGCCATCGGCGACTCAGCCTAAATTGCATTATTTTCTTCCTTTTTGCTCCAAATCCACTCCTTTTTATGATTTTTGCTTTTATCACCTAAATTCTCCATTCCTGCAATAAAATAAAGAAAATACCCTTATTTAAAGTGCAATTTCATCAAAAATAGGTATGAATTTCTTAATAAATTTTTCAGTGATCAAGCAGCTCTAGATGGTTTCAGGTTATGGTGAAGCCTATAACAATTGTCTTGGGTGTGCCCAAGCATCTTGCAGTGAGAGCAATAGTAAGGCTGTTGTTCCATGACAGTAGGTTGCTAGTATCAATTAGTAGCAGTTCCCAACCATACCTCCTTAATGGGTGGGAGGGTGATATTCCTTTCAACCAAAATTCTTGCTATAGAAGGTCTTGTGGCATTGAAAGTGGAAATATCTAGTTTTAAGGGTCTAGCAAGAAGCTTCCCAATGGAGTAGAGGATATGATGGTGGTTGTAGGGAAGTTTGAGGCCAGGGAGTTTGTACAAAATTGAAACGATTGGAAGTTCTTGGGCAGGATCAAAATCCATAGACTTTTTCAATAATTTCATTGGTTTCCCATCAATAAGAATGTACTTTTTTAGAGGAAGCTTAAGCATAATCATCTTCCTTAGTTTGTTGTATCATAATATGCCTGTCCTTAAAGAATCCTACTTTTTAGCTGCTAGCTAGCTTGAACTCATCAATTGATTTTCTCATAACATCCATTTTACAGTGACACAATTAAAACATCCCTATTAAAGTGAATTTATAGTTCACAGATATTTTGGCAACCTCATCATGAGTAAAGATGAGAGCTTGTTTTCTAGTGATCCCCGAATATTTATGCTTATGTTTTACACTTTATATTTCTTCTCAATGATAATATCTCTTTCTTTACAATGACGCCAAAAATTGATTCCAAAACAAATAAGAATCAACTTTAATTATTTTTAATATTGGATTATACGCAAGTATACGTATCGTTTATCAAGTAATATGGACTTTCTAATTAAGCCTTGAGATATCGAACTCACAGGGAAATGTCTAAAATTTTAACGAAAGCAGAAAAACAACTTTTACTTTTTAAATGATTTTGTAAAGTATTTTTTAAGATAGAAAGCTTTAAATTTGTTTTTGATATTTTTCTTTAAGAATATGTAAAGCAAGTAACTAAAATTAACAAGACTAGAAAACTATATGAAAGAAAATGAATATGAAATATCTTTCTCCTCTTACAATAAATTAGTAATAATTATGAAATTTCGTTGTGGAAGTATCTAAATGTGTTGTGCCAAATAGGAGCAATTATATTCTTCACCTTTACTTGGTTCTATAAAGAACATTGGTAAATCGGAAGTTTTGAAATCTTATAGATGGGTTAGGTAAAGAAGATACTAGCTCTCACTCTAGAGTTCCCTCTACTCCCTCCACCTGAGGGCTAACATCTCATAACAAAATGTAAAACATCAAACTAAATTGGGGTCTTTAGTCTGTCACTCTAAAGTCCTCTAATTTTACTCCTCATTAAAAGGCATATCTCCCTATTTATTTGCACTCAACCATATGGACTACAATTCTCACCCATACAATTTCATGTGATTCTCTCCAATTGTTGATTAAGCCAATACTACATTGGTTTTTACATGTTCTCGCAACATATTTTAACATCTCAATTGGCCAAATCAAGAAGTAACTGAAGTGTAAGGCAGTGAATCACACAACTTCTTCCAACATTAAACACCTATACTTCACACAACTTCCTTCCATAATTTAATAACTTCATTATTTAAAAGGAAAAAGATTAAGAAACCTACTCTGAACTCATGGAGAAAACACAAGGACAATTTGATTTGAAAGTAGAAATCATAGTGAAAACACAACAAGTCTTACTTCAAAATGAAATGTAAATACAAAGATAAAAACTTATCTAAAAATCCTCTTCACAAGACTCTTGAAGTTCCTTTGAAACATTTGCTTTCCACTAAATAACTCCTTAAGGGTTGGCGCCCAACTCTACGGATTGACTCTCCTAAATTCTAATATAAACTATGATAAAATAAAGTGGAAAAGTAAAGTAAAGAAAATATGGCGAGAAGAAGGCTCTCTTTCTTCCTCTTTCCCTTCAACCACTTCAAGATTTTCTCCAAATTCTCCCGCCAACACTTCTTTTCAAAACTCTTCACTTTTTCTGATCTTTAAGTATTCATTTTAATAATTTTTCAAAAGTTACTTTTCCGTCTCTTCAAATTATGTCCAGATTCAATGTATCTACCAAAGGATGCATCTCTTTATTCGAATTTGCCGCCCAAAAGAAGTTAAAGAAGTTTAAACCAAAAGTTGCTTCAAACACCCCTTAAAAATGACGCCAAAATTGATTATTTCATCACTTTTAACTGTCGCGCCTATGCACTAGCCAGCGACGCTTAGGCGTCATAGGCCATATTTTGCACACTTCATATTTTGGCTCCAAATTTAATTCTTTTTTTTTCCTTTCATCAAAATCAATCATTTTATCATACCTACAAGAAAAACACAAAACTACATTCCATTAAAGTGCAATATCATCAAAAATAGGTATAAAAATGTGCACAAATACTATATATTTTAGGTGTATGAAAATCTCCTAAACTTAAAATTTTACTTGTCCTCAAGTGACACTTAATCACCTAGAAAGTTTAAACAAGCAAATTATGTAAATAAGTTTTTTTAGGAATGTTTCAAAATTTTGTTCTAGAAATGAAATAGTTTAATTTAGAAAAAATTTTAGTAAATAAGACCAACTTAAAGTTTAGAAAGTTCTTAAGTAAAGGATAATGAAAAATATAAGTTCCTATCTTATTCAGAAATACTTGTAGATTTTTCAAAATATAAGATTTAAACATTTTATTTTACTCAATTAAAATTTTTTATTTGAAAATAATTTTACTTACTATATTATAATCTTCAGCTTTAGATTTTCTTAAAACTTGTATTTTAAACTTTAGGTATGGAATCAATTTTTGATTAGGCTCTTAAACCTCAAGCTTCTCCTGCTTTTCACATATTGCTTTTCACTTTTTTTCTTTTTTCTTTTTTCTTTTTCTCTCTCTCTCTCTCTTTTTTATAAGGCAAGGATTACTGTATCTAGATAGGCCTTTAAAGATTTTGAATTCCACCCATCCATTTAAAATAAAAGTTTGATATATATCTTTTACTTAAAATCATAATAACAGTGTTGAAAATTATTCTTTAATAAAAGAAATTTAAGCTTTGAAAAATAAAATTCAAATCTTTTATTTTTACAAAATACAACATTTCCTACTAAAGATTGTTTTACTATATTTAACATTTCTTTACCAAAAAAATTTTAGCTTTAAATTTTTCATTATTACTAAAAATTTTAACTAAATTCTCTTACTCATTTCTATATTCAAAAATTTGTGTCCCTAATATAACTTCATAAACATAATTATTTTCAATCAAAAATGAAATATATTTTAAGTATTCTTGAGAACAAATAAAATTTTAGTTTTTGAAAATTTGTTTTTAAATTCCCCCCAAACTCGAAATTTCTAGTTATGATAAAATATTTAAGCATAAGAAATGATACATGGGTAAGAAATAAAAACTAGAATAACATGCTTGCAGGAATTTTCATATATTAAATATGCAAGTATAACAGTTTAAAAATAGGAGTAAAAATAAATCAAATTCAGTTTTTTCAGTTTTTTATAAAATAAAAATTTCAAAGAACTTCAACAGTAGTGGAGGTTTTTAAAGAAAATACACACAAACTTAATAACTAAAATCACAACTATACTAGAAAAGATATGGTAGCAAATTTTGAAAAGTTTAAACATGTAATTTAAATAGTGATTTCTAATAGTGTTCTAAATTTTCCAAACAGTTTTGGAATTAAATTATACACTATTTAAAACTCAAACATTACATTACAAGGTTTACTACCATAAATATATCACACATTACAACATAAAACATAAATCTAACACAGATATAACTGAATATGCATAATAGAAATGATCCTATTATAGCTCACACATATCAGTGTTAAAAGCATAACAAAACAAACAATAAAAATTCAAAAATCACAACACAATACTAACCACAAGAACAAACATAACATACTCAATAATAATAAAAATTAAATAAAATCCTACTCATCATCCTCATCGTCATCATCTCTCTCATTCCAATCTCTGGATGACACATAAGTTATAAAATAAGGATGAGGAGGCATCTCAGCACTGTGATCTCCTCTGATCAGTCTGACCATGTACTGCTGATAATTCTCCTCCTACCAATCATGTTTCTGTATATACCTCTCAATATTTTCTACCTTTCCATCCATATCTCTAACATGCTCTCTGGTCAGACTCACCTTCTTTAAAATCTTTCTTAATAATCCAGTCTATGAATCTCTAGATGATGATGCCTGTGAAGTAGAAGCACAAGCAGTAGAAGCAGCAGAAGCAGAAGCACCACAAGCTCTAACAGATCCTCCTCTCCAGCCAAGCTCTGAATGCACATTATAAGTGTTCACATTTACACTGGTGATAGGTCTAAGTGGCTGAAGAACCTCTTCCCAAGTTTCAAACTTTACCCCAAACTGTTCACAACTCGAATGGATCGGGGAAAGAAATCTTATACCTGTAGTAGTGACAGCTTTGACACAATTTATAATATAATAAAAAATAATAGCTCCTATGTCAATCAACTTTCCCTGCTAAATACAATAGTTCAAAACAACTCTCTCTCTCTCTCTCGTAACTTCACTGACATGACTTGAAGGCAAGGTTGGAAATTTTACTCTTCTCTCATTTGTAATTTTCCATAGACCTCTTCCATCAGTAAGAAAAGACATAATCTCATCTAACTCTCCTTCCGTATGATGATAACTAGCATAATAATAAAACATCTCAGAAGGTAATCGGTAAAAGGTATTGATTACCACAGAAAAAAATCCACTTGTTGTCCTCGAACCATCATTATGTTTTCCTCTACTGCTGGCAAGTTAGCATAAAACTCTCTTACCACAGAAACAACAGCAACAGTGGAGAAGCAACAATACTTTTCCAAATTCCTTTGAGCAATCCTCTCTTCAATATCTCCTCCTGGTTCACTAAAAACTCATTCTGGAATTAACTTACGTGATGATAGTGCATCGACGTAACAATCCTCCGCTCCAGAACTAAGAAATTTGTCTGAATCAAATCTCACTTTCTCTTTCGAGATCTTCGACTTTGGAGCCATTTCTAAAATTCACAAAAAGTTCATTATAAATTCCAAAATCAAACTAAACTTGCTAGCTTAACTTATAAAGGCAAAATCCTCTAAATCCAAGCAATTTCTCATGCTTTTACACAAATTTTCACCATGAATAGTGATTTTTGGATTTCTCAATAATGTTCTCAAAATACATTGTGGAAATTAAAATTTTTTGCTTAGGAGAAGTGCTCATACCTTAAGTAGTTCAAATCCAACAAATTTTGTCAAAATTGGCTATAAAATGATCTAAATCAGTAATGCTCTAGGCTCCTTTTTTGCTATTTTGAGATTTTGAAGATGATGATGGGGTTAAAAATGGCAAATTTCAGGTTTTTTACGTCTAAAAACCGGTTTTTGTGAACCAGCGCCTATGCGCAAAGCGACAGCGCATAGCCGCAAAATATGGCGTTTAAGAGCTGAAGGATTGGCGCTTAACCGTCAGTGCCTAGATTTTGACAATTTATGTTAATCTCACTAAAACACCTAATTAATCACCCTTAATCACTTCAAATAATTAATTATACCCCATAACACTTCTAATGCTCCAAAATTACACTTAAATTTCCATCGATTCAACACAAAGTTCACACAAACACTAACTTATATTTCAATAATAACAAAACGCACTTAATACAAACTAGAAATTTCTATCCAAACACCTTGGATAAAATTTTCCAATACATTGGTTCATAACACATATCTTAGACACAAATCTACATCATTAAGATGTAACAAAAACAAATTAAAATGTAAAAAAAATAAACATTATAATAATCATAAACACAAAACAATAAACATAGATAACTAAACCACAACACCACACTTAATTTAATTCCAATCTCTAGTAGGTTGAATATATCCAAAATCACCATTAGTTTCATTTGAACCATCTGGAATGTAAATCTGATAAAACGGGCGATGGTTAAAAACTCTCACATCTTCTTCTTCTATCCATTTGTTATTCAGAAACATCGATTTATTTGCTTCTTCCACATGACTTGTATGACTGAATTGCATTTTGAGTTGTCATCCCATGTGCCTCAATCTTTGCAAGCTTTTATGTAATTGCTTGAATACTAACAGCCATAAATCCATTGAATAACTCTTGCGCACTTTCACTAATGAACTTCTTCTTGTTGGCTTCCTCTTTCTTCTTAACTTCGCTCTCTCAAGAAGACATTTTTGCACTCAAAATACTCTTCTTAAGAATCAGGAATGGAAATAAGAACTAGGGCAAGTATCTCTTTAATTTTGGGCCTTTTTATAGCCTTGGGGAGTCTTAAAATTGACCATATAGGTGTTAAAACTCTCAAAAAAACTCCCAAAACTACTTACCCATTATTTAGGCTTCTAGAACCTCATTTTTCACGCTTTTTTGTAACTCCGACACCTAAGCGCCAACTTGCAGCATATAGCCGCAAGTGCTCATTTTAGCACAGGTCTGCTAAGTGTCCAAATCTTCACTCTGACTCCTCTAAGTCAACAAATAAGTTCAAATGACCACATAATCTCAAATCAAACCAAAGAAAACACAAAAAGCAAACATAAAGCAAAGCACACCAATAACTATGGTTTGCCTCCACAAAGTGCTTGGTTAAACGTCTTCAGCCCGACATACCCAGAGCTTATTCTGAGTGACCCAACATCATATTCTCATCAGGTTTAGATTGATCGACTAAAAAATAAGGTTTAAGTCTTTGACCATTAACTTTAAATATTTTTCCAATCTTAGGATCTTTAATATCCACATCTCCATAATAATAAACTTTCATTACAATAAATGGACCCATCCACCTGGACTTAAGTCTCTAGAAAATATTTTCAATCTGGCATTATATAACAAAACTTGTTGTCTTGGCTCAAGATTTTTAGTAAGAATCTCCTGATTATACCATAACTTCATCTTTTCTTTATAAATTTTAGCATTTTCATGAGATTCATTCCTTATCTCTTCAAGCTCATTTAATTGCAATAATCTCTTTTCACCAGCATCTTTCAAATTATAATTGAACTCTTTAATAACCCAATATGTTTTATGCTCAAGTTCAACTGGTATGACAAGCATTTTCAAAAATTAGCCTTTCCTATAGGAGTTTTGTAGGTAGTCCTATATGCATAATCCAGTTTGATTGACCAATCCTTTCAGTTTGGATTAATAGTCTTTTACAAACTTTTTTTTAATTTCACAATTTTATAACTCAACCAAACCACTTGTTTGCAGATGATAAGCAGTATCAATGCGATGGTTTATATGATATTTCTTTGCTAGCTTTTCCATAATCGCATTTCTAAAATGACTTCCCCCATCAGTTATGATCACTTTTGGTATTCCAAATCTGCAAAATATATTCTTTCTTAAAAACTTTGCAATACTTTGAGCATCAAATCGAGGTAAAGCAACAGCTTCTATCCATTTATATACATAGTCTACTGCTATCAAAATGTATGTATTTCCGAAAGATGGTATAAATGTTCCTATGAAATCTAATCCCCAAACATCAAATATTTTAACTTCCAACTTATAATCGAGGGGCATCTCATTTCTTCTAGAAATATTGCCTACACATTGACATCAATCACAATTTCTAATAGAAGTATTAACATCCTTAAAACTTGTAGGCCAATAAAGTCTAAATTGTAAGATTTTATATACAGTTTTATCAACACCAAAATGTCCCCCATAATCAGAATTATGACATTATTGAATAATTTCATAAGTTTCTTCTAAAGGCACACATCTTTGAATGATCAGATCCTTTCCTTGTTTATATAAAAAATGGGTCATCTCAAAAATAAGTCTTAGCTTCAGATAAAAATTTCTTTCTCTCTTGGTATGTCAAACCATAGGGTATAACATCACTGAAAATAAATTTTACAATGTCGGCATACCACGGAACACGCCACTCATTAATAGTGAATAATTTTTCATCAGGAAAACGTTCATTGATTTCTTCATGATCACAGAGAGATTTTTTCAGTTTCAAGTCTGGACAGATGATCAACAATTTGATTTACACCACCCTTTATATCTACTATTTCAAAATCAAATTCTTGCAAAGAATAATCTATCTTATAAGTCTCAGTTTTGCATCATTCTTCTTCATTAAATATTTAATAGCATAATGATCAATATGCACCACACATTTTGTTCCAATTAAATATGACCTGAATTTATCAAAGGCAAATACTATAGCTAATAAATCTTTCTCAGCTGTGGTATAATTAATTTGAGCTTCATTAAGAGTTCTACTAGCATAGTAAATCACTTTGAAAATTGTATAACATCTCTGACCTAAAACATCACCAATAGCATAATCACTAGCATCACACATTAATTCAAAAGGTTTTTCCCAGTTTGGTGAAACTATAATAGCTGCAATGATTAAATTTTCTTTTAATGTTTCAAAAGCTTTTAGGCATTCATCATGAAAATAAAAAATCACATCTTTTTCAATTAAACGACATAAAAACTTTGATATTTTTGAAAAGTCTTTAATATAACGCCTGTAGAATCCAGCATGTCCTAGAAAACTTCTAATTCCCCTTACATTAGTTGGGCAAGGTATAATAGAGATAACTTGAATTTTTGCAAGATCTACATCCATACCTTTTTCTGATACACGATGTCTCAAAACAATTACTCTTGCTACCATAAATTGGCATTTTTCCCTGTTAAGGACTAAATTAGTTTCTTCACAGTAATTCAAAACTCTTTAAAAATGTTCTAAACATGATTCAAATGAAATTCCAAACACTTAAAAGTCATCCATAAAAACTTCAATTCCTTTTTCAATTAAATTATAGAAAATTGTCATCATACATCTCTGAAATGTTACAGGGGCATTACATAAACCAAAGGGCATTCTTCTAAAAGCAAATGTACCATAAGGACTGGTAAACGTTATTTTCTCTTGATCCTCAGGAGTAATTTGTATTTGGTGGTAACTAGTATATCCATACAGAAAATAAAAGTATTTATGCCCAGCCAGTCTATCATACATCTCATCTAGAAAGGGTAGTGAAAAATGTTCTTTCTTTGTGGCAAGGTTTAATTTTCTATAATCAATACATATTATCCACCATGTAACTTGGATTGTTGGTATAATTTCATTAGTTTCATTAACAGTCACAGTAACTCCTCCTTTCTTAGGAACACAGAGAATAGGACTAACTCATGCACTATCTAAAATAAGGTAGATAATTCCAACATCCAACCACTTTAAAATTTCTTTTTTAACAACTTCTTTCATGATAGGATTTAGTCTACTTTGAGGATCAGCCCGAGGTTTGCAGTTATCTTCCATAAGGATTTCATGCATACAAATTGAAGGACAGATTCTTTTAATATCAGTTATTGTCCATCCAAAGGCTTTCTTTTATTTCTTTAAAATTTCAAGAAAACTCTCTTCTTCTTTTCCAGTCAATTGAGAGGAAATTATAACTGACAAAGTTGAAGAATCACCTAAAAAGACATACTTTAAATGGGTAGGAAGTAACTTTAAATCAAGTTCAGGAGGTTTTTAATTGATGGACTAAATGATTCATCTTTTTCAGTAATGTCCAATAATTCAAATGTTTTGTGAACAAAATTTAAATCTTCCTCATGAAAATCTTCAGAATATTGTAATTCTTCTCCTTGCTCTTGTTCCAATGTCGGCATATTTTTATGTTATGTGTTTTGAAAAGAGGGTCGCCTACAGAAGTTGTCGGCGAATTTTATATTTAATTTAAATATATAATTTGAAAAGTAGTATTTGATTTTGAAAATAATTTTAAATTTGAAAATTTTAAGATATGAAATCAAACCGATCTCACATCCCAAATAGTTTATATAAATGAGCACCGCATCACAAACCGTGTATCTATCCGAAGAATAGACACACTTGCTTGACGATGGGGCTCGATTAAATAAACTAGAAGATTTGTGACATCCGTTTGGTCTGCGAACCAATTTTATAAGCCGACAAGTTCCCTCGCTTAATATAAATAAATTAAGCGAGGTTTATATTACCGGGTTCTTAAAGTTCCTATAAGGGCAAGCCACATAGTTAATTACACCTTAAGTGATGGGAATCACTTAAGAAAACTCTCGATAATGATCGGTGGTTTTGCTCTCAAGAATTTCAAAGTTTAAGGTTTTCAAAGGATTGGATTTTAGGAAATTTCAATTGGGAATGGATCAAATTTGAAACAGTTATTTTTAGGAGTCCAAAGGAAGAGAAGTAGGAGAAGCTGAGGATCTAAGAAGAATCCTGGCAACTTCCCAAACTATCCTATTGTTTAGCTTCAATTTAGGAGTTCATTTAATATTCCATCTTGCCTGTTTTAATTAATTAGGACTTATATTTGTATGATGTGATTATACAAACAGCATCAAAGATGTGAGGGTTTATGTCGTACCAAACGACTACCTCGGAGTCCTAATACCGGTTAGGGCTTAATTTGCATAACATGATTATGCAAATGCCTAACGAAAAGTTGAGGATTTATGTTGCACTAGGCAAACTACCTCGAAGTCCTATGGCTTGGTTATTTAATTCTAAGAAAGTTTTGCTGAAGTAGATCCGAGTTTTGCTGATGACGATGTTCATGCTGCCCACCATGCTCAGAGCTCCTTGTTGTTGCAGAGGTTTAGTTTTAGAAGTCATAAATCAGGAGATGAGAGAAGTATTTTGGTTTAGAGAGAATCTTAAAATCCAAGTGTTTTTTAGTGTTTTAATTAAAATAAATCTTAAAGTTGATTAAACAGAACCGATTAAGATCCCACGGTTCCGTCATCCCGGCACCGTTATTTTCATCGAGTTCACTTAGTCCAGATGAATTTGCTAAACTCAACTGAATGAGTTCCACACTTTCATTTAGGCTTGTGGGAAATCCAGGTTAGCAACATGTGGGTTACATCATCCGAGGTATTCCCGATCATTCAATGAGACGTTTTAATTTAGTTGTGATTGTAGTTTTGTTGTTCTGTTTGTGATTAAATTTTGAGTTGTTTTATATTTTGGAATGTTGTGGCGGTGAATTTTTTGTAATGACTTTTAATTTAGTTTTGGTTTCAGTTCAGGGACTATCCTAAAGGTTTTGGTTTTCATGCAACAGTCTTGTTTATCATGCAAGAAAAAGTAAAGTACGGTGCATGTAAGTAAATTGCAATAAAGTAAATTGCAATTAAATAAAAGCATACTCGGAGGGTCTTCCCGTCATCCCAAGCTGCACTTAAAACACATGTTAATGCATTTAAATATTTTGCGATAAATACTCAGGTAAAGCTAAGGGAAAGGGTTTTGGTTGTCTACCAAATTCCCAATCCTATAACTAGTCATCTCCTATGACGTCTAGGTTCTCGTGTTTGGTTTAAGGAAGATTTTTTTCATCAAAGAACAATTAAATTCAATTGTTCTTCTAAAACATTCCTTCATATTGAGGAAGTGCTTAGGACGAGTCCTAAACATCTTTTCAATATTTCTGGGATTGTTTTGAGTCCAAGTAAATTTAGTTGACAGGTGAATTAATCATCCGGGAGTTTAGTTAAACTTTGTTTCTTGCTCAATGAACTTAGGTATTTGATTACCTGATGAATGAAGTGACATCTCACTTAATACTCTATTTAAGAGTTATAATAATTAAAGTCTTTAAGGGCAAGTTGGTTTATTGAGAATTTTAATCAAATTATTTGAAAGTTTGAGTTAATGGTTTAAAGTGTTTTAATTTAATTATGAGGTTTTAAGTAATAATTTTAAGTTTGGAATAGTGTTCAAATTATTTTAGATTTAACTCTTAATGATTTCAATTAGGTTTGTTGTTAAATAATTTTAATCTAATTTAATTCAATTTGATTTTAATTTTAGTTAATTTTATTTAATTTTATTTAATTTTAATTTAATTTTAAATTTAATTTAATTTAATTTAATTTTATTTTATTTTTAATTTAATTTAATTTTTATTTAATTTAATTTAATTTAAATTAATTTAATTTAATTTAATTTTTGATTTAATTTAATTTAATTTAATTTTAATTTTAATTTAATTTTATTTGAATTTTAATTTAATTTAATTTTAATTTAATTGGATTTAAAATAATTTAAATTTTGATTTTAATTTTAATTTTAATTGTTAGTTTTAGTTTAACTTTAATTTTAATTTGATTTTAAATTAATTTGTTTTAATTTTAGTTTTAATTATTAATTTAGATTATTATTTTAATTTTTTAATTAAGAATTAAATATTGTTAAAGTGACTCATTTAGGGATTTTTAAATTAAAGAATAAATGCCCTCTTAATAATATCCCTATTTTAATGATCCAAATTTAAATATATTCTTTCCAAAATTTAAATTATTTAATTAATTAAAGTTTCATTTTGATATTTTCAAAGTGTTTAATGGGTTCCCACCCCTTGCTTTCCCTAAGTTTCAATCATCAGAGAAAATTAAAATCAAATATTTTACCCTCCATTTTGATTAAACCTAAAGTTTTAATTAAGGGTTAAAATTTTAATTACCTTTATGCCCTTTTAAGCTTATTTATTTCATAACTCATTAAATTGAGCTGAAATGAATTTGAAATTTTTATGTCACCTCATTCACATGTAGTTTAAGACATTAGAGGAGAAAATGTGATTTTTTTTATTTTAATTTATTTATATAATTATTTTTAGTAGAAAATAAGGTTTTTCAAAGAAAATTCAACAACATGACTAAGGAAAGGTTTCTATCCTTAAGAAAATTATGGAATGTTTCTAATAACTAGAGGACCACTTGGACCAATTTTGGTGATTTTTTGAACTATATTTTATTTATTATAATTATTTTTATTTTTAGAGTATTAATTAATTATAAAATAAAATAAAAGTTGAAAAATAGATTTTATATTTTTGTTAAATTTCACAGACCTCAAGGAGTCTAGAAAAACAAATTTTATAATTTTCTGATTTTTATTTGATTTATTACAATTATTTTAGTGAAAATGTTTGGAAATTCATTTTTTAATTCAAAAATTGTTTTAGGCTTTTAAAATTCAATATCTTATCTTAGAGACTTAGGAAAAATATTTGGTTTGTTCCTAAGTGATTAGGAGTTAAAATGTGATATTTTTATGAATTTTAATATTTTTGTAATTTTTATTATTTTTTAATTATTAAAAATATTAAAATAAGCTTAAAAATGAAAATTTTTAGAAAATTCTAATTTTAATTTTCTTAGACTCCTCTGATATCAGAGAAGTCCCAAAACCAATTTGGTGAATTTTTGAAATGTATTTTTGGAGTTATGAATTTTTAAAGTTTAATTTTATCCATGTGACTTAATTAATCCATTTAGTGGGGTTAAACATTTCCAATTGATTTCAAATTTTTATTTGAGGTTCCTCTGATCCTAAACATCAATGGAGAATTGTCTTCAAGTCATTTCCATGTGTGGTCAACCCTAATTAATTAAAATTCAGTTTTGAGTAATTAGGCCAATTAGGATTATTTTTAATGAATTATCTCAAACCATAATTATCCTAGGGTCCTCTGATCCTAAGAAACATCTCCAATTTTCCTAGAATTTTCTAAGTAATATGCTAATTTATGGAATTAAAATATCACAAACAGTGACATAAAATTGGAAAATACATAACTCTTCATAGAGATGGCCTATGATCTAGAAAAATTCAGGGAATGTTCCCAAGATCAGAGGCTTCAAAAGCCCTATGGTCTCATACCATGGTGAGTTGTATACATGCATGGAGAATTGAATGATTGAAAACACTATTTAATTAATTAAAAATAAAATATGCATCAAATAAATATGAAGTCACTTCCACATTATTCTCCTCGTTTCAGTGAGCAAGTTGGCATTTTTATTTTATTTTTTCGAGTTTTCTATGAAAAGTTATGAGTTTTTGAAGTTTAGGTTCAAAAATAAATCAAGAAAAATCCATTTCCCTCTCAAATGACACGGGTCGCGCTGCTACTGGCTGGCGTGGTTGCCTGTTCACGGATGAAGCTGCCGTCCAACTCCATCAGCGTCGTCCGTTGGATACATGCATCGATCGGACGTGTCGTTGCTCCTCTTTCCTTGTTCTATTCACTCAAAACCGTCCAACTTCAAACCTTGATATCTCCCTCGATTCTCAAGAAAATTGAAAGAATTTTTTTTTAAATGATCGTCTAATCGAGTAGCACACATCTATATGGTGATGGTATACTTAAAGCATGTGAATAATTACAGAAAATTAAAACATGCTCGGTTGGAGGAGAAAAAATTTGATACCTTTGTCCAAGAGGTGAGGCCTGGATTGAGCTTAGAAATGCTTGGAGAAGCTTTGGAAACAATTTGGCATGGTCTCCCCAAGGTAAATCTTGCATCTCCTCCTCTTGGCCATGGAGGTGGGGTTTAAATAAGGAAGGTCATGGTGGAGCTTTGGGTGTCCATGGGGGTTGATTAGTGGGTTCAAAATATGTGTTTAGGTGGAGGGGAGGTCAGAGTTTGATTTTGGTGCAATCAATTTGGGATTGCCATGTGTAAAGTCAAGGATTTAAATGGCATGGGTGTAAGGAGCTTTTTTGGTCCAATTTGGGTCAATTCGTGGTTTTGGCTTGGTTCACTCACCAAGGCTCGATTTGGGCTGATGTGAGATCATTTGGGTTAGCCTCACATGTGTGGTGAAGTCCCCATCCAAGGTGAGGTGGCCAATTTTGGTTAAAGTGTATCATTGATAGGGTTAAAAAAGGTTTAGTGAAGGCTTAGGAAAGGCTCCCCTCTTCTTGCCATAAGTGGCATGGTGAGGTGGAAAGGGCTCCCCATGGCTTGCATATGGCTTATTCATGGCTCCATGGCTTCATTTAGCTTGCTCATGGCTTGGAAAAGGTTGGCTCACTTGCATGGAAAAGGGTTATTTGGAATTTTGAAAACTTTGGATTCCTTTGATGGGATTTGTCATGATGCTACAAATGGGTTGATTTCATGATGGTTTAAGACTTTGGTCAAATAGGATTATCAAAGGAATGATGAAGAAAAGGTTTCATGTGGGCTTGGGGATGGATTTTGGGCTTTTGAATTTGATGGAAAGTGGGCTTTTAAAGGTTTTATGGAAGTGGGCTTTTAAGTTTGAAAAAAAATTGGTGGATGGAGATTTTTGTGAAAGATTGGGCTAAACAAATGTTGGGTTTAGTTTAGGAGTGTGGCATGAGTGATTTGGAGAAGGTTTAGTGTCATTTGGAATTGAAATAGGTTTAATTTGGGCCTTTTTGGTAGTGGGGCCCAAAATGGGTCAAATTGGGCTAACTTGGGCTATCTTGGGTTAATGTTGGTTTAAGGTTGGATTTGATGTAAAATTAATGTTGCGAAATATTTATGGGAGTGTTATAAAGAGTTTTCAACTTTGGTTGAGCTTTGATTTTGGGATTTTGGCCTATTTGGGTTAGGTTTGGGTTTAGGCCAATTTAGGGGATTTAGGCTTCAAATTGAAATTGGATCCAAATTTCAATCAAATTGGGCTTGGATTTGGTCTAAATTGACATTGTGGATATTAAATTGAAGTTTATAATTGAATTGGACCAAAATTGAGGTCAATTGGGGTGGTTTGGTTTGACATTGGGCTCACTTTGGTTAAAAATGGATCAAATTGGGGGTTTTGGTAAAAGTTAGTTAAATTGAAAAAATTGGCTTATGGTGTAGTTGAACAAAATAAAATTGGGAATATTTTGGAGTTTTTGGAATTTTTTGGGAATTTTCGGAATTTATGGAATTTTTGGCTAAGAAGGGCATTTTGGGTATTTGGAGGGTATTGGGGGTATTTTTGGAAATTTTGGTATATTTGGCTATGGATGATCAATTTGAGTGGGGGGAAATGTTTAGTATTTATTTTGAGGAATTTTGGGTAATTTAGGTGATTTTGCAAATTTTGGGTAGTTTCAATGGCATTTGGTAGGTTTAGCGGGTGTAGGGCCCCGGGGGTCAAAAATTGAAATTTTGAAAAAATGAAGATTGATTGAATGTGAGTAGAATGGAATCATTTTTGTTGAGCCATAAAGCCATGTTAACCTCACAAGAGCCATGAGAGGACTCATTTTAGGCACTCAATATGTTGTTCCTAACCCTCTTAGCCAAGGGCTTTGGGGTTGAGGCTCATCCATATGAATTTCCTACATGAGTCGGGAAGCCAAGTTGGGTAAGAGTGGTTTTAGGTTTTAGGATGTGTGTGAGAGTGTGGTGTGTGCTGGCTAACTATCACCAGGACCAGGCCACCCAGGGTTGTTCTAAGGCTTGACCATCCTATAGGAACTCATCCTTACATCTCCACACTTGACTTTCAATCTTCCAAAGGGGTTTGGAGGTTTATGGTCATCTGTAGGGATTAAGAAGAGTTAAGAGGTGTCAAAATTTCTAAGTGGTGGGTTCCATTTCTAGTCCTCTAGGATAGTCAAGGAGAAGTCCTATGGCTAGATCCTAAGCACAAAGGAGAGAAAAGACCTCACCAAAAATGAGGTCAACAAATGGACTCCAATAGGTGTAATGTGCTGAAGAAGCACACCACGCGTATTGGCGTTGACCGAAGAGATCAACTGAACCAACACATACGTCAAAAACAACTCTCTCAGAATAAACGGAGGGAGCGAAGAAAGTTTCCGCTGGGGAGTATCTGGTGCATTTTCACTATGGAAGAATACCGGACTCTCGCTGGGGAGGAAATGTGAAATCCTTCAAAATGAAGCAAAAGAATTTAAAATTTCACATTACGAAGGGGGACACAATCGGATTTGATATAGAGCTTAATATTGAAAATTTCAAGATTTGGAGTTTGAAATTTGAAGTTTGAAGTTTTGTTTTGAATTTGAAGTTTGGAATTTTGGTTTAGTTTATGTGTGATTTCATTTAAGTTGAAAATGTTGATTTTGAATCTGAATTTGAGGTTTTCAAATAATTCCATTCTGCGAAAGTTCGCGAGAAAAGTTTCAATTTGGTTAGATGAATTGATCGAATTTGAATGAGAGATGGAAGCTCGGCTCCAGCCTCCGAATTGAAATGAGAACTGGAAGTTTAGCTCCAGCCTCGAGAATTGATGTTCTACTATGAGAACTTTGACTTGAACCATTGTGATAGGAAAGGATCTTAAAGCAATGCGGTGTCGGATGTTGTGATCCTCAACCTCTAAAATTTAACAGAAACCATTGCAAAGCAATGCGGTATCGGATACTGGGATCTTCAACCTCTGAAATTTGAAATTTTGAATTTGAACCATTGAGATAAAGAAAGAAACTAAAGCAATGCGGTATCAGATGTAAAATCCTCAACCTCTAAAATTTGATATTTGATTTGAACCATTGCAATAGGGAAAGAACCTAAAGCAATGCGGTATCGGATGTAAAATTCTCAACCTCTAAAATTAAAATTTTGATTTGAACCATTGTGATAGGGAAAGAACCTAAAGCAATGTGGTATCGGATGTTGGGATCCTCAACCTCTAAAATTTAATTTTTGATTTGAACCATTGCGATAGGGAAAGGTCCTAAAGCAATGCGGTATCAGATGCTGGGATCCTCAACCTCTAAAATTTGATTTCTGATTTGAACCATTGCGATAGGGAAAGATCCTAAAGCAATGAGGTATCAGATGCTGGGATCCTCAACCTCTAAAATTTGAAATTGATTTGAACCATTGCGATAGGAAGGAATCCTAAAGAAATGTGGTTTCGGATACTGGGATCCTCAACCTCTAAACTTTGACTTTCTGATTTGAACCATTGCAATAGGGAAAGAACCTAAAACAATGCTGTATCGGATGTAAAATCTTCAACCTCTAAAATTTGATTTTGATTTGAACCATTGTGATAGGGAAAGAACCTAAAGCAATGCGGTATCGGATGTAAAATCCGCAACCTCTAAAATTTGATTTTTGATTTGAACCATTGCAATAGGGAAAGAACCTAAAGCAATGCGGTACCGGATGTAAAAATCCTCAACCTCTAAAATTTGATTTTTGATTTGAACCATTGCGATAGGGAAAGATCCTAAAGCAATGCGGTATCGGATGTAAAATCCTCAACCTCTAAACTTTGATTTTTTGATTTGAACCATTGCGAGAGGGAAAGAACCTAATGCAATGCGGTATCGGATGTTGGGATCCTCAACCTCTAAAATTTGATTTTTGATTTGAACCATTGCGATAGGGAAAGAACCTAAAGCAATGCGGTATTGGATGTAAAATCCTCAACCTCTAAAATTTGATTTTTGATTTCGCGATTGATTTGCAAAGATTGGTAGTGTTGATTTGCAAAGTGTAGAATTTTGGTGTTTTGAGAATTTAATGAAAGTTGTAAAAGATTTTTTGTGGAAAGAAACATATTAGGAGGGAATATGAGGATGTCACATATCCCATTCAAAAGAGTTGATCGAAAAGTTACTGGTTTGGATTGGATACGATTCCTCGCCATCAGAACCAAATCGAAAACCTCGTGGCTCCATGTCAATGGAATCGACTGCTCCTATCTCAGACAAGGTAGAGAATTGAAGGGATTGGATTTTAGATTTGGAAGTTTTGAATTTGAATTTGATTGGGATTCGATTTGAGACTCAAATTTAGATTGGATTTGAAAGTACAGATTGGAGATTCAAATTTGAGGTTTATTTTTAATATTGAGATTCCTTTTTTTGTTTCGATGATTTAAGTTTGTTTTGATTTAGATTTCAATTTGATTTCGGATTTCATTTTGATTTAAAATTTCATTTTGACTTAAGGTTTGTTTCGTTATCTTATTCAATTTTTTTTTAAAGAAAAGTTTTCATTTTTTATTTTTTATTTATTTGTTGTCATTCGTTAAGGGATTTATTGTTGGTTTTTTTTAAGTTTTATTTTATTCATTTATGTTTCATAAATTTTTATTTTTTATTTTTATTTATTTTTTAGTTAAGGTTTGGACCCAGTCATAAGCAAGTGCGGCATCTGTGCTTCGTAGAACGAGGCTGTCTTTGAAACATCACGATGCTCAAACTTCTTGAGGTATCGTCCACTGACCGAAGACGTTTGTAGAAAATGACCTATTCTTCGAGGTACTATTGAAATTATATCCTTTCAAGTACTTACAAAGATGTGTTATTTCTACAGACACCACAGCTGAAGGGACAGGAACTTCGTAGCTTCGTCTGTAACAGTCGTCACTCTTTACCGTTGATTTAGGAGGATTGTTTAGGCTGTAATTGCGAAGTTGCCCTGGCACCCTTCGAATTGATGTTAGAGTTGTATCTGCTAGGTACAGTTGATGCTCTTTGATCTGACATTGGATAAGTATTTGTCGGGCACTGAAGACATGACTTCAGGTTCAAATTTCTATTATTTTTTAATAACTGGGCCCTATTACTTCAATTCTTTCTTTCTGGGCCTTAGTAGATTCAAAACTTATGCTCATATGATAGAAATATTTTTCATTGGTCAAAGATATTTCTGATTCAATTAATGACCGACCAAAAGACATAAAATCACTTGACACTTTTCAAAGCATAATATCAGAGGAAACTTCTTAAGGTAATCTTTCAAGTTTCATTAATCGGGGGAGGATTATGACACCAATTTTTTATTATATACTTGCCTTAAGCTTCTTCTCAGGGAGCCTTTTTATTTCCTTTTCATTTCTTTTTTGAGCTTTTCTCTTTTTTTTTTATTGAGGATTAATGTATCTAGTGGAGCACATGTTAAAGATTTTGAATGTCTAAATTGTGACACCAATTTTTGATTTTGTGCTCACCTCAAGCTTCTCCTCAGGAATACTTCTCTTTTTTTTTCTTTCTTTTTTTTTCGCTCCTTTTATTTTCTGAGAATTACTATATCTAGTAATACATATTTCTGTTAAAGATTTTGAATGTCGAAACTCCCCTAATTAGTAAATCTGAAATGGTTTCTTAACATGAATCCTGTGATATTATAACTCATCCAAAAGTTTGGACCCAGTCACATTGCAGAAAATTAAAAGACCCTTGATATCCCAGATAAATTACTTGTATTTTAACCACACTGCTTCATTCCAAAATTTACTTAGGACTCAGTCCGAATTTCTTAAAGTGAAGGACCCAGTCGTTAGGGCATAAATTTCATTCTTTCCTCTAGTTACTGTCTTATCAAAATACTCAACTTTGAGCTTTCCAAATATCGAACAATTCTGAACAAAAAAAATTTTTTTCGTTCATTTTCATTCATAACAATGGGAGGGATGTGACAGATATACATCAATCCTGCAAATTTTTTTTACATTGGTAGATGTAGTACAATGGTAGTCAAGAAATGTCTTCTTTGTTGCCAATTAAGTAGCAGTCAGCTAGAACAAACAGATCGACCGAAATCATATTGATAGAACCTTTTTTAGGTTCTTTTCAAATATTCTTCCGGGATTTTTACGTTCCCACTCTTGAAATTTTCTTCGAACCAGTCTTTGAAATTGCAACACTCTTCTATGGTGTGTCCAACAAACCTGTGGTACGGATAGTATCTTGGATGTCCTTTCTTGTTGATTTCATCCGGTCTTTTTGGCTCAGGTAACCGGAATTCAGGGTTCTTGATTAGATTGCAGAACATCTTTCTTGCTGCTTCGTCTTTAAAAGAGTACACCTTGTTTGTTCGAGCAACCATTGTTGGAACTTGTCTTTCATTTGTCTGGTAGAGTCTTTGCTGAAAGGATTGCTGAGCATTCTGCCTGGGACGTTGGAAGGTCCGCTGGTTCTGTTCGGCCTGTACTTGCATTTATCGCTTTCCCCTGTTAACCACATCAATTGTCTCAGATTCCTTCTCGAATATCTTCGTTGGCTCTAGTTCGTTGGCTTTTCCAAGAAAACCAAGTTATTTAGCTTCTTCCTGAAGTCTTCCGACTTTATTAAGTAACTTCTCGAAAGTCTTGATTGTGAATCCCTCGAGCAAGAGACCAACTGGACCGTGAATGCTCTTTAGAAGAATTTCAACTGCGTGCTGCTCTTGCAACTGTGGCTTGCATCTTATGCTGAGGTTTTTCCAACGCAGGATGTATTCCACCAAGGTTTCATCTGGTTTCTGTTTCTCTACCACAAGATCACTGACGGTGATGTGGTGTTGAGCTCCAGCAAACCGTTTGACAAAAATATTTTTCATTTCTGTAAATATTCTTAGCGAACCATTTGGTAACTCTGCATACCAATCAAAGGCAGCTCCAGTGAGGCTGTTCACAAATTGGCGGAACAAAAGTGCTGCACTACCCCCCGCGTTGCAGCAGCTTGCTCGGAAGTGTGCAAGATGTTGTCGGGGATTTCCAGTTCCATCAAAAGTTTTGAACAACGGTGATACGAAACCTCTGGGGTACTGAACGGTATCAAACTCTTCTGGGTAAGGTCTACCCTTTGAAACTGATTCCTCCATTTCTGATTGGACCAAGGCTTCTCTCACATGTTGTTCTACTATCTGTTTAATGTCACTCTCCAGCATCGGACCCAGAACTATATCCTTCTTCGGTTGTTTGTCGGAGGTGAACTCTTTTCTTTCATCCGTAACGTGAATAATTTCTGGTTGGTTTGCCTCCAAAGTTGCTACTGGTAACGACTGCGACTGCCCTTGAATTGTATCCATGACGCTCATTATTTCCTCCAGTTGTTTCTTCATTTGACCTATCTGCTCATCCCGCTGTTGAATGGCCATTTGAAACTCTTCCGCGGCGTTCTCCTTAGTGGGTAAAGGAGCGTCGCACGAGGATGGTGTGGCCTTCGTCTCGATGACGTTGATTTCTGCAAAACCACCTTCCATGTAATCTAGTAGGCTGTGATTTCCATTTTCGACATCTTCTTTCTGGTCTTCAAATAGTTGTGCAATGTCAACTCGGAGCTTCTCTATGGCGGACTCAATCGAACTTTCTTTGAGAATTTTTAGGTCAACCGGGGACTTTTGAGGAACATCACTTATCCCTCGAGCATCGGCATCATTGTATAGAAGCTAAGCGAAACATCCGAAATCATATTCACTGAACCTTTTTTAGGTTCTTTTAAATATTCTTTTGGGATTGCTATGTTCCCACTTTCAAAATTCTTTTCGAGCCAATCCTTGAAAGTGAAGCAGTCTTCTATCTTGTGTCCGATCATCTAGTGGTAAGGGCAGTACAACGGGTGATCTTTCTTGTCCACATCCTCTAGTTTCCTGGGCTCTGGCAACTGGAATCCGTCCTTCTCGATCAGACTACGGAACATCTTGCCAACTGCTTCGTTTTTAAAGGAGTATTCCTTACTTAAAAGCTCCTTCAGACTGCGTGTCGGCCCGTGTGGTTTCTGCTGAGATGGCTGTTGACTCGGTCGACGGCACTGCGGCAGATAGGGCTGTCGTGGCTGGTCGACTTTTAGACCTTTCCGGTTGTGCATCCTTTCTTGTGAATTCATTAGTTGCACGGTCTTTGAATTGGACCCAATTTCGAGTCCAAAAAAAGGTAGGGTGTAAGCGTCGACTGACTCTTCCTTATGTAAAATCTCTTTTCCTTTATCTAACAAAACAGTTGGTGTGGTGATGGTGGCTCTAATAGTAGGAGCTGAAGCAGTCCTCAGAGAAGTCCCAACACTTCTAGCGGCATACTTCACAACAATAGAAGAGTCTTTTTCAATCCACTCCTTCTTTCGCATAGGGGGCTCTTCAACAATTTTTAAGTTGAACTCTACAATAGGCTCAACGGACTTTCTCATTTTGGGTTTTATCATTTCAACAGACAAATTCCCAAACTTAGTTTCAACACTGTCGAATCTTTGTCCAAACTTGATGACTGCCAGGTCAGGCAGTTCCTCCCTATTGATGGTAAATTCCACTCCAGAGGCGAAAGAAAAGACCAGCTTGGGTGAAGACATTGTCTCCTATCATTGGAAGAATTTCTGGAAGTCAGTGGCGTCCCTTACTTTACAGTTTCAATGAAAGTACTCAAGTTAACTTGCTTTGTACTAGGCATCCTTTAAGCATGCAAATTTTTTTTGTGTTTCTTTTATTATTATTATTATTGTATACTTGTTGTGTCTTGTGAAGTTTTATTTTGGTTTGAAATTTTGACAAAAGTTTTTTTTTATTTATGGTTTATTGGAAGGTTGTTAGAGGGAAGTTTCAGTTTGACCTGTTTGCAACAAGTCAAACAAAAAGAGAAGTGAAATGTCGGACCCGGTCCGAGATTTAGAGGAGGTTGAATTCACATTGAAATCACATCAACAGATCATTCCAATTCTAACACACCTATTGGGGGTCTACTTCGCCTCTTTGGGGAGGTGGGAGGATTCTGGAACCTCTCTGTTTAGGGATGTCTAAACAGATGGCTCCAAAATCCAAAAAGGAGTTGACTATACTCGCTCAAGACAGAAATGAATGAGCTATGCCAACGGAAGAATGGTAGCCTGGTCCACTAGGGACATGGACTCACTACCGATTTATGAAAGCAAAACCATCTGATCAAAATGGAGAGAGGAACTGTTCCCCAGCGGAGTCGCCAGAAGTTGTCGGCATATTTTTAGGTTATGTGTTTTGAGAAGGGGGTCGCCTACAGACGTTGTCGGCGAATTTTATATTTAATTTAAATATATAATTTGAAAAGTAGTATTTGATTTTGAAAATAATTTTAAATTTGAAAATTTTAAGATATGAAATCAAACCGATCTCACATCCCAAATAGTTTATATAAACGAGCACCGCATTACAAACCGTGTATCTATCCGAAGAATAGACACACTGCTTGATGATGGGGCTCGATTAAATAAACTAGAAGATTTGTGACATCCGTTTGGTCCGCGAACCAATTTTATAAGCCGATAAGTTCCCCTGCTTAATATAAATGAATTAAGCAGGGTTTATATTACCTGGGTTCTTAAAGTTCCCTATAAGGGCAAGCCCCTATAGTTAATTACACCCTAAGTGATGGGAATCACTTAAGAAAACTCTTGATAATGATCAGTGGTTTTGCTCTCAAGAATTTCAAAGTTTAAGGTTTTCAAAGGATTGTATTTTAGGAAATTTCAATTGGGAATGGATCAAATTTGGAACAGTTATTTTTAGGAGTCCAAACGAAGAGAAGTAGGAGAAGCTGAGGATCCAAGAAGAATCTTGGCAACTTCCCAAACTATCCTATTGTTTAGCTTCAATTTAGGAGTTCATTTAATATTCCATCTTGCCTGTTTTAATTAATTAGGACTTATATTTGTATGATATGATTATACAAATAGCCTCAAAGATGTGAGGGTTTATGTCGTACCAAATGACTACCTTGGAGTCCTAATACCGGTTATGGCTTAATTTGCATAACATGATTATGCAAATGCCTAACGAAAAGTTGAGGATTTATGTTGCACTAGACAAACTACCTCGAAGTCCTATGGCTTGGTTATTTAATTCTAAGAAAGTTTTGCTGTAGTAGATAAGATTTTTGCTGATGATGATGTTCAAGCTGCCCACCATGCTTGTACGACTTATTTTTAGGTTGAGTGTTGTGTTTTGAAAAGGGGGTCACCTACAGAAATTGTCGGCGAATTTTAGATTTTAAATTTAATTTAAATATATATACAGTTTAAAAAGTAGTATTTGATTTTAAAAATAATTTTAAATTTGAAAATAATTTTAAATTTGAAAATTTTAAGATATGAAATCAAACTGATCTCACATCCCAAATAGTTTATATAAATGAGCACCACATCACAAGCTGTGTATCTATCCCGAAGAATAGACACACTACTTGATGATGGGGCTCGATTAAATAAACTAGAAGATTTGTGACATCCGTTTGGTCTGCGAACCAATTTTATAAGCCGACAAGTTCCCCTGCTTAATATAAATGAATTAAGCTGGGGTTTATATTACCTGGGTTCTTAAAGTTCCTTATAAGGGCAAGCCCCTATAGTTAATTACATCTTAAACGATAGGAATCATTTAAGAAAACTCTCGATAATGATCAGTGATTTTGCCCTCAAGAATTTCAAAGTTTAAGGTTTTCAAAGGATTGGATTTTGGAATTTTCAATAGGGATTAGCTCAAATTTGGAACAGTTTATTTTAAGAGTCCAAAGGGAGAGAAGTAGGAGAAGCTGAGGATCCAAGAAGAATCTTAGCAACTTCCCAAACTATCCTATTGTTTAGCTTCAATTTGAGAGTTTATTTAATGTTTTGATCCTGCCAATTTTAATTAGTTAGGACTTATATTCGTACGACATGATCATACAAATAGCCTCGAAGATATGAGGGTTTATGTCGTATCGAACGACTACCTCGGAGTTCTAAGACCGGTTAGGGCTTAATTTACATAACATGATTATGCAAAAGCCTAACGAAGAGGGTTGAGGATTTATGTTGCACTAAGCGAACTACCTCAAAATCCTATGGCTTGGTTGTTTAAAACTACGAAAGGTTTGCTGAAGTAGACTTAGGTTTTGCTGATGACGATGGCCAAGCTGCCCACTATGCTCCAAGCTCCTTGTTGTTGCAGAGGTTTAGTTTTAGAAGTCATAAATCAAAGGATGAGAGAAGTGTTTTGGTTTAGAGAAAATCTTAAAATCTAAGTGTTTTTAATATTTTAATTAAAATAAATCTTAAAGTTGATTATAACAGAACTGATTAAGATCCCATGGTTCCGTCATCCCGGCACCGTTATTTTCATTGAATTCACTTAGTCCAGATGAATTTGCTAAACTCAACTGAATGAGTTCCACACTTTCATTTGGACCGTGGGAAATTCCGTTAGCAACACGTGGGTTACATCATCCGAGGTATTCCCGATCATTCAACGAGACGTTTTAATTTAGTTAACGTTGTAGTTTTGTTGTTCTGTTTGTGATTAAATTTTGAGTTGTTTTATAGTTTGAAATGTTGTGGTGGTTATTTTTATCTTGTAATGACTTTTAATTTAGTTTTGGTTTCAGTTTAGGGAATATCCTAAAGGTTTTGGTTTTCATGCAACAGTCTTGTTTATCATGCAAGACAAGTAAAGTACAGTGCATGTAAGTAAATTGCAATAAAGTAAATTGCAATATAATAAAAGCGTACCTGGAGGGTCTTCCCGTCATCCCAAGCTGCACTTAAAACAGATATTAAGACATTTAAATGTTTCAACAAGTACCTAGGTAAAGCTAAGGGAAAGGGTTTTGATTGTCTACCAAATTCCTAATCCTATAACTAGTCATCTCCTATGACGTCTAGGTTCTTGTGTTTTGGTTTAAAGATGATTTTCTTCATCAAAGAACAATTGAGTTCAATTGTTCTTATAAACATCCCATTATATTGAGGAAGTGCTTAAGACGAGTCTTAAACATCTTTTCAATACCTCTAGGATTGTTTTAAGTCCAAGAGAATTTAATTATACAAGTGAATCAATCATCCAGGAGTTTAAGTTTTGTTCTCTTGCTCGCTGAACTAGTGACATTTGAATATCCTATAAGTGAAATAACACTTCACTTGATACCTCATTTAAGAGTTATAATAATAAGAGCTTTAAAAGGGTAAATCAACTTATTAAGTATTTTAATGATTTAAACTTAATGATTTAATTAGTTTAAGTTTGGAATAGTGTTCAAGTTATTTTAGATTTAATTCTTAATGATTTCATTTAGGTTTGTTGTTAAATGATTTTAATTTAATTCAATTCAATTTAATTTTAATTCAATTTAATTTAATTTTAATTTAATTTGATTTGATTTTGATTTTAATTTAATTTTATTTTATTTTATTTTATTTAATTTAATTTTAATTTAATTTAATTTAATTTAATTTAATTTTAATTTAATTTTAATTTAATTTTAATTTAATTTAATTTAATTTTAATTTTAATTTTAATTTAATTTAATTTTAGTTTAATTTTAATTTGGATTATTATTTTAATTTTTTTAAGTAAGAATTAAGTATTATTGAAGTGATTTATTTAGGGATTTTTAAATTAAAGAATAAATATCCTCTTAATAATATCCCTACTTTAATAATTCCAATTTCTATTATTCTTCCAAAATTTCAATTAATTAATTAATTAAAGTTTTATTTTAATTATATTTGAAATGGTTAGTAGGTTTCTACCCTCAATCATTTAAGTTTCAATCATCCAAAATCAGTTTAAAATCAAATATTTTACCCTCCCCTTTTTGATTAATCCTAAAATTTTAATTAAGGGTTGAAATTTTTAATTACCCTTTTGCCCTTCATGCTTAATAATTCTATAACTCACTAAATTAAGCTCAAATGAACTTGAAATTTTTATGTAACCTCACTCACATGTCAATTAAGACATTAGAGGAGAAAATGTGATTTTTCTGTATTTAATTTATTTATGTAATTATTTTTAATGGAAAATAGGGGTTTTCAAGGAAAATTCAATAACATGACCAAGGAAATGTTTCTGTCCTTAAGAAAATTATGGGATATTTCTAATGATTAGAGGACCATTTGGTCCAATTTTGGTGATTTTTTGAATTATATTTTATTTATTAGAATTATTTTGAGTTTTGGAGTATTAATTAATTTTAAAATAAAATTAAAATTGAAAAATGGATTTTATATTCTTATTAAATCTCTCTAACCTCAAGGAGTCCAAAGAAACAAAGTTTAGATTTTTTTGATTTTTTCTTTGATTTATTAGAATTATTTTAGTGAAAATGTTTGGAAATTCATTTTTTAATTCAAAAATTGTTTTAGGCTTTTAAAATTCAATATCTTATCCTAGAGATTTAGGAAAAATATTTGGTTTGTTCCTGAGTGATTAGGAGTTAAAATGTGACATTTTTATGAAGTTTAATATTTTTGTGATTTTTATTATTTTTTAATTATTAAAAATATTAAAATAAGCCAAAAATCAACTTTTTTATAAAATTATAATTTTAATTTTCTTAAATTCCCCTGAGGTCAGAGAAGCCTCAAAACCATTTTTGTGAATTTTTAAAAAGTATTTTGTGAGTTATGAATTTTTAAAGTTTAATTTTGGTTATGTGACTTAATTAATCCATTTAGTGGGGTTAAACATTTCCAATTGATTTCAAATTTTTATGTGATGTTCCTCTGATCCTAAAGATCAGTGGAGAATTATCTTCAAGTCAATTTAATGTGTGATTAACCCTAATTAATTAGAGTTCAATTTTGGGTATTTAGGCCAATTAAGGTTGTTCCAAGTGAATTAACTCAAAACCTATTTTTCCTAGGTTCCTCTGGTCATAAGAAACATCACCAAATTTTCCTAAAATTTATTTCTCAACATGCTAATTATTGGAATTAAAATACTCAAAACAGTAACATGAACTTGGAAAATCAATAACTTCTCATAGGGATGGCCTCTGAACTTGGAAAATTCAAGGAATGTTCCCTATATTAGAGGTTCAAAAGCCCTATGGTCTCATGCCATGGTGAATTGTCTAGGCAAATGGAGAATTAAAATACCACAGAGAGTAAATAAATAATTAAAAATAAAATACTTGATTAAATGACTTGATTTCTTTCCCACATTATTTTCCTCTGTTCACTGAGCAAGAGGGTATTTTTATTTTATTTTTAGGATTTTTCTACACAAAGTTATGCATTTTTGAAGTTATGGGTATTTAATAAATAAGAAAATTCCCTATTTATCTACTTATCTACGCGGCGCCGCGTCAACCTTAGCCTCCCCGAACGGCCACGCGGCGTCTTCTGGTTCGGCGCCGCCATCTGACTGGGATGCCACGCGGCTCGCTGTATCGTCCCGTCTCCTCATACGACTCAATCTGGACCGTCCACCCGCGCGTGTATCAAATGGACGGCATCCGTTCATCGTCCCCAAGCCTCCTAGCCCGAGAACCGTCCACCTTCCAGGCTTGATATCTCTCTCGATTCTTAACCGATTTCTATGTTCTTATACTCTATGGATTCGTCTTGAAGAGACGAACACATCCATACGATTTATGTGGCATGAAATTAAGGCAATAGAAATGGAGAATTCATGGAAGCTCGGGAAGAAGAAAGAGCTCATACCTTTACTCAGAGAAGTGTGGCTTCGATCTGAGAGTTGTGTCACCTTCGATTGAGTCCAAATAAGCTCCAGATGAAGTCTCTGGCCCTGGGGATTAGCCTAGACTTGATTTCCACCAGACCCGATCACAACCTTTGGAGGCTAGAGCGGATGGGTGGCCTGGAGAGGAGGCTTTCACTGGGGAACTCCTTCTCTTAGTCTTGTGCAGGTGTGGGTGAGTTTATTTTGATTTTGGTGGAGAATTGTAAGATGTCCTGGTTTTGGATGGAATTTTGGCTGAGAAATTGGGCTTTGTTGGTGGGAATTAGGGCAAATTGTCACTGGGGATCAATTGCTCTAAGTGTGGAGGATGATCTGGAACAATTTTGGCAGAGTTTCTGTATGGTTTTGTGCAACTCCTCTCATGGCCGAGAGGTGAGGGGGTTTAAATAGAGCTGGCTGGAGGGCCTCCCAGGGGGGTTAATGGCTGGGATCAGCTGCTCTGGGCAAGGGAAGAACAGCTTCAATGGCCACTAGGCATGAAGCAGCTCAGCAAGAGAGAATTTCAATGTTTGGCTCCTTCCAAGGTCTCGGCCATGGTGTTTTCCGGCAGCTGTGGTGGCCGGCCGGCCAGGCATGGGTCACCCTCAAGGTCAGGGAGGTCAGAGCTTGATTCCTGTGAGTTCAATTGATGGTTGCCATGTGTAAAGAGGATGGCTTGAAATTGAAAGGGTAAGGGCTCATTTTGGGCTCAAATTGGTCAACCCATGATTTTGGGCTTGGTTCACCTCCCCATGACCTGGTTTTGGGCTGGGTGAATTAGTTGGGTCAGCTGGCCTTAAGTGGAGAAGTCTCCATCCAAGAATATTTAGATTAAATTTGGGTTAAGGGGAATCATGAGTAAGGTTAATGACTTTTAGGAAGTGCTTAAAGGACCTCCTCCGTTTGCCCAATGTGGTAAGGTCACATGTAAACAACTCACATGGCTTGCATGTGGCTTAAGAATGGCTTCATGGCTTATATTTGGCTTGGGAAAAGTTGGCTTGGTTTCATGGAAATGGGTTTAAGAAATTTTGGTATTTTGGTGTAAAATTTGGATGGTTTGCCATATGGCTTTGTTTAGAAAAATTTGATTGCTGGTTTAGGACTTAGAAATGATTTTAATTAAGTGAGGAAGAGATGAGATTGTAATGTGGGCTTTCGGATGGGCTTGGGCTTTTGAGTTTGGTTAGGAATGAGCTTTTGAATGTCCTTTAGAAGTCGGCTTTTATATGAAAATTTTGCAAAGGGCCCTGCCAAATAAATGTTTGGTTTAGTTTAAGGATGTGTCGTGAGTGATTTGAGACAAATTTGAGGTGGTTTGGAATTGAATTGAGTCTAATTTGGGTTCCCTTGGTGGTAGGGTCAAAATGGGTCAAAATGGACTAACTTGGGCTAAGGTTGGGCTAAAGTTGGATTTGATGTAAAATTAATGTTGAGAAATGTTCATGGGAGTGTCTCAAAGAGTTTCCAACTTTGGTTGGGCTCTAATTTTGGGATTTGGGCCCATTTGGGTTAGGTTTTGGCTTAGGTCAATTTAAGGGATTTTGGTTTTGGGTTAGGTTTGAGTAGGGTTTGGGTCCAAATTTTGGGTAAATTATGTTAGTGTTTTGTTTGTGGGGATGCTAGGGAAGGTTTACAAAAGGTTTGGGGTTAATTTGAGTTGAATTGGGTTGGTTTGGGCTAAGTTTGGGTCATGGGCCAAAATTGGGCCTTAAGCTTAAAAGTGAAATTAGATTCAAATGTCAATCAAATTAGACTTGGATTTGGTCTAGATTAATATTGGGGATATTGAATTGAAGTTTAGAATTGAATTGGACCAAAATTGGGGTCAATTGGGGTGATTTGGTTTGACATTGGGTTCATTTGGGTTAAAATGGGTCAAATTGGGGGTTTTGACAAAAGTGTGTTAAATTGACAAAATTGGCCCATAGTGTAGTTGAATAAAGTGAAATTGGGAGTATTTGGGATTTTCTGGAATTTTCTGGGAATTTTCTGAATTTTTGGATTTTTGGGTCAAGAGGGGCATTTTGGTAATTTGGAGGGTATTGGGGGTATTTTTGGAATTTTTTATTATATTTGGTTGGAGATGGTCAATTTGATTGGTCAAGAAATGTTCAAGGTTAATTTTGGAAAATTTTTGGGTGATTTGAAAATTTTGGTGGTTTTGGGTAGTTTCAAGGGCTTTTAGTAGGTTAGGCGGGTCCGGGGTCCCGGGGGTCAAAAATTGAAATTTTGAACAAAATGAAAATTGAGCAATCGTGAGTGAAATGGAATCATTCTGGTTGATCCATGAAGCCATATTAAGTCCACATGAGCCATGAAAGAACTCATTTGAGGCATTCAACATGTTGTTCCTAACCCTCTTAGCCAAGGGCTTAGGGATTAAGGACCATCCATATGAATTACTCACATGAGTCAAGAGGTCAAGTTGGGTGAGAGTGTGGGTTTTAGGATTTGGAATGTGTGTGTGAAAGTGTAGTGTATGTGTAAGTCAGCCCTCACTGCACTGTGCCACCTGTGGTAATCCTAAGGCCAAAGAGTCCCATAGGGAACTCATTCTTTAAACCTCCACATTTGATCTCAACCCTCCAAGTGACTTAGGGGCAGTGACTTGGGGGTTTACAATCAAGCATATAGGGTTTGCAGGGAGTTAAGAAGTGGCTTGAATTTCTAAAGGATGGGTCCCAATTCTAGTCCTCTAGGATAGTCAAAGGAAAAGCCTAAGGCTAGATCCTAAGCACTAAAGAGAAAAGGGAAGACCTCATCAAAAATGAGGTCAACAATGCTCCAAGCTCCTTGTTGTTGCAGAGGTTTAGTTTTAGAAGTCATAAATCGGGATATGGGAGAAGTGGTTTGGTTTAGAGATAATCTTAAAATCAAAGTGTTTTTTAGTGTTTTAATTAAAACAAATCTTAAAGTTGATTAAACAAAACCGATTAAGATCCCACGGTTCCGTCATCCCGGCACCGTTATTTTCATCGAATTCACTTAGTCCATATGAATTTGCTAAACTCAACTGAATGAGTTCCACACTTTCATTTAGACCGTGGGAAATCCAGTTAGCTACACGTGGGTTACATCATCCGAGGTATTCCCGATCATTCAATGAGACGTTTTAATTTAGTTGTGATTGTAGTTTTGTTGTTCTGTTTGTGATTAAATTTTGAGTTGTTTTATATTTTGGGATGTTGCTGCGGTGAATTTTATCTTGCAATGACTTTTAATTTAGTTTTGGTTTCAGTTCAGCGACTATCCTAAAGGTTTTGGTTTTCATGCAACAATCTTGTTTATCATGCAAGAAAAAGTAAAGTACGGTGCATGTAAGTAAATTGCAATAAAGTAAATTGCTATTAAATAAAAGCGTACCTGGAGGTTCTTCCCGTCATCCCAAGCTGCACTTAAAACACATGTTAATGCATTTAAATATTTTGCAAGAAATACCTAGGTAAAGCTAAGGGAAAGGGTTTTGGTTGTCTACCAAATTCCTAATCCTATAACTAGTCATCTCCTATGACGTCTAGGTTCTCGTGTTTGATTTAAGGATGATTTTTTTCATCAAAGAACAATTAAATTCAATTGTTCTTCTAAAACATCCCGTCATATTGAGGAAGTGCTTAGGACGAGTCCTAAACATCTTTTCAATATTTCTGGGATTGTTTTGAGTCCAAGTAAATTTAGTTGCACGGTGAATTAATCATCCGGAGTTTAGTTAAACTTTGTTTCTTGCTCGATGAACTTAGGTATTTGATTACCTGATGAATGAAGTGACATCTCACTTAATACTCTATTTAAGAGTTATAATAATTAAAGCCTTTAAGAGCAAGTTGGTTTATTGAGAATTTTAATCAAATTAATTGAAAGTTTGAGTTAATGGTTAAAGTGTTTTAATTTAATTATGAGATTTTAATTAATAGTTTTAAGTTTGGAATAGTGTTCAAATTATTTTAGATTTGACTCTTAATGATTTCATTTAGGTTTGTTGTTAAATAATTTTAATCTAATTTAATTCAATTTGATTTTAATTTAATTTAATTTTATTTAATTTTAAGTTAATTTTAAATTTAATTTAATTTAATTTTTAATTCAATTTAATTTTAATTTAATTTAATTTTTATTTAATTTAATTTAATTTTTATTTTATTTAATTTAATTTAGTTTAATTTAATTTAATTTAATTTAATTTTTGATTTAATTTAATTTAATTTTAATTTTAATTTAATTTGATTTGAATTTTAATTTAATTTAATTTTAATTGAATTTAATTTTAATTTAATTGGATTTAATATAATTTAAATTTTGATTTTAATTTTAATTTTAATTGTTAGTTTTAGTTTAACTTTAATTTTAATTTGATTTTAATTTAATTTGTTTTAATTTTAGTTTTAATTATTAATTTAGATTATTATTTTAATTTTTTAATTAAGAATTAAATATTGTTAAAGTGACTCATTTAGGGATTTTTAAATTAAAGAATAAATGTCCTCTTAATAATATCCCTATTTTTATGATCTAAATTTAAATATATTCTTTCCAAAATTAAAATTATTTAATTAATTAAATTTTCATTTTTAATATTTTCAAAGTGTTTAATGGGTTCCCACCCCTTACTTTCCCTAAGTTTCAATCATCCAAGAGAAAATTAAAATCAAATATTTTACCCTCCATTTTGATTAAACCTAAAGTTTTAATTAAGGGTTAAAATTTTAATTACCTTTATGCCCTTTTAAGCTTATTTATTTCATAACTAATTAAATTGAGCTCAAATGAATTTGAAATTTTTATGTCACCTCACTCACATGTCAATTAAGATATTAGAGGAGAAAATGTGATTTTTTTGAATTTAATTTATTTATATAATTATTTTTAGTAGAAAATAAGGGTTTTCAAAGAAAATTCAACAACATGACCAAGGTAAGGTTTCTATCCTTAAGAAAATTATGGGATGTTTATAATAACTAGAGGACCACTTGGACCAATTTTGGTGATTTTTTGAATTATATTTTATTTATTATAATTATTTTGAATTTTAGAGTATTAATTAATTATAAAATAAAATAAAAGTTGAAAAATAGATTTTATATTTTTCTTAAATTTCTCTGACACCAAGGAGTTCATAGAAACAAATTTTATAATTTTCTAATTTTTCTTTGATTTATTAGAATTATTTTAGTGAAAATGTTTGAAAATTCATTTTTTAATTCAAAAATTGTTTTAGGCTTTTAAAATTCAATATCTTATCATAGAGACTTAGGAAAATTATTTGGTTTGTTCCTAAGTGATTAGGAGTTAAAATGTGACATTTTTATGAATTTTAATATGTTTGTGATTTTTATTATTTTTTAATTATTAAAAATATTAAAATAAGCTTAAAAATGAAAATTTTTAGAAAATTCTAATTTTAATTTTCTTAGACTCCTCTGATATCAAAGAAGTCCCAAAACCAATTTGGTGAATCTTTGAAATGTGTTTTTGGAGTTATGAATTTTGAAAGTTTAATTTTATCCATGTGACTTAATTAATCCATTTAGTGGGGTTAAACATTTCCAATTGATTTCAAATTTTTAATTAAGGTTCCTCAGATTCTAAACATCAGTGGAGAATTTTTTTCAAGTATTTCCATGTGTGGTCAACCCAAATTAATTAAAATTCAGTTTTGAGTAATTAGGCCAGTTAGGATTATTTTTTACGAATTAACTCAAACCATAATTATCCTAGGGTCCTCTGATTCTAAGAAACATTTCCAAATTTTCCTAGAATTTTCTAAGTAATATGCTAATTTATGGAATTAAAATATCACAAACAGTGACATAAAATTGGAAAATACATAACTCTTCATAGAGATGGCCTATGATCTTGAAAAATTCAGGGAATGTTCCCAAGGTCAGAGGCTTCAAAAGCCCTATGGTCTCATTCCATGGTGATTTGTATACATGCATGGAGAATTGAATGATTGAAAAAACTATTTAATTAATTAAAAATAAAATATGCATCAAATAAATATGAAATCACTTCCACATTATTCTCCTCGTTTCAGTGAGCAAGTGGGTATTTTTATTTTTTTTTCAAGTTTTCTATGAAAAGTTATGAGTTTTTGAAGTTTAGGTTCAAAAATAAATCAAGAAAAATCCATTTCCCGCTCAAATGATACGTGTCGCGCTGCTATCGGGCCGGCGTGGTTGCTCGTTCACGGATGAAGCTGCCGTCCAACTCCATCAGCGCCGTCCGTTGGATACATGCCTGATCGGAAGGCTGCTCCTCCTCTTTCCTTGTTTTATTCACTCAAAACCGTCCAACTTCAAACCTTGATATCTCCCTCGATTCTCAACGAAATTGAATGAATTTTTTTTAAAAAAATGATCATCTAATCGAGTAGCACACATCTATACGGTGATGATATACTTAAAGCATGTGAATAATTACAGGAAAATAAAACATGCTCGGTTGGAGGAGAAAAAATTTGATACCTTTGTCCAAGAGGTGAGGCCTCAATTGGAAATGGTTGGATTGAGCTTAGAAATGCTTGGAGAAGCTTTGGGAACAATTTGGCATGGTCTCCCCAAGGTAAATCTTGCATCTCCTCCTCTTGGCCATGGAGGTGGGGTTTAAATAAGGAAGGTCATGGTGGAGCTTTGGGTGGCCATGGGGGTTGATTAGTGGTTTCAAAATATGTGTTTAGGTGGAGGGGAGGTCAGAGTTTGATTTTGGTGCAATCAATTTGGGATTGCCATGTGTAAATTCAAGGATTTAAATGGCATGGGTGTAAGGAGCATTTTTGGTCCAATTTGGGTCAATTCATGGTTTTGGCTTGGTTCACTCACCAAGGCTTGATTTAGGCTGATTTGAGATCATTTGGGTCAGCCTCACATGTGTGGTGAAGTCCCCATCTAAGGTGAGGTGGCCAATTTTGGTTAAAGTGTATCATTGATGGGGTTAAAAAAGGTTTAGTGAAGGCTTAGGAAAGGCTCCCCTCTTCTTGCCATAAGTGGCATGGTGAGGTGGAAAGGGCTCTCCATGGCTTGCATATGGCTTATGCATGGCTCCATAGCTTCATTTAGCTTGCTCATGGCTTTGGAAAAGGTTGGCTCACTTGCATGGAAAAGGGTTATTTGGAATTTTGAAAACTTTGGATTCCTTTGATGGGATTTGTCATGATGCTACAAATGGTTTGATTTCATGATGGTTTAAGACTTTGGTCAAATAGTATTATCAAAGGAATGATGAAGAAAAGGTTTCATGTGGGCTTGGGGATGGATTTTGGGCTTTTGAATTTGATGGAAAGTGGGCTTTTAAAGGCTTTATGGAAGTGGGCTTTTAAGTTTGAAAACAAATTTGTGGATGGAGATTTTGTGAAAGATTGGGCTAAAAAAATGTTGGGTTTAGTTTAGGAGTGTGGCATGAGTGATTTGGAGAAGGTTTGGTGTCATTTGGAATTGAAATAGGTTTAATTTGCGCCTTTTTGGTAGTGGGGCCCAAAATGGGTCAAATTGGGCTAACTTGGGCTATCTTGGGTTAATACTGGTTTAAGGTTGTATTTGATGTAAAATTAATGTTGAGAAATGTTTATGGGAGTGTTATAAAGAGTTTTCAACTTTGGTTGAGCTTTGATTTTGGGATTTGGGCCTATTTGGGTTAGGTTTGGGTTTAGGCTAATTTAGGGGATTTAGGCTTCAAATTGAAATTGGATCCAAATTTCAATCAAATTGGGCTTGGATTTGGTCTAAATTGACATTGGGGATATTTAATTGAAGTTTAGAATTGAATTGGACCAAAATTGAGGTCAATTGGGGTGGTTTGGTTTGACATTGGGCTCACTTTGGTTAAAAATGGATCAAATTAGGGGTTTTGGTAAAATTTAGTTAAATTGAAAAAATTGGCTTATGGTGTAGTTGAACAAAATGAAATTGGGAATATTTTGGATTTTATGGAATTTTTTGGGAATTTTTTGAATTTATGGAATCTTTGGCTAAGAAGGGCATTTTGGGTATTTGGAGGGTATTGGGGGGTATTTTTGGAAATTTTGGTATATTTGGCTATGGATGATCAATTTGAGTGGGGGGAAATCTTTAGGATTTATTTTGAGGAATTTTGGGTAATTTAGGTGATTTGGCAAATTTTGGGTTGTTTCAAGGGCATTTGGTAGGTTTATCGGGTGTAGGGCCCCAGGGGTCAAAAATTGAAATTTTGAAAAAATGAAGATTGATTGAATGTGAGTAGAATGGAATCATTTTTGTTGAGCCATAAAGCCATGTTAAGCTCACAAGAGCCATGAGAGGACTCATTTTAGGCACTCAATATGTTGTTCCTAACCCTCTTAGCCAGGGGCTTAGGGGTTGAGGTCCATCCATATGAATTTCCTACATGAGTCAGGAAGCCAAGTTGGGTAAGAGTGGTTTTAGGGTTTGGGATGTGTGTGAGAGTGTGGTGTGTGCCAGCTAACTATCACCAGGACCATGCCACCCAGGGTTGTTCTAAGGCTTGACCATTCTATAGGAACTCATCCTTACATCTCCACACTTGACTTTCAATCTCCCAAAGGGGTTTGGAGGTTTATGGTCATCTGTGGGGTTTAAGAAGAGTTAAGAGGTGTCTGAATTTCTAAGTGGTGGGTTCCATTTCTATTCCTCTAGGATAGTCAAGGAGAAGTCCTATGGCTAGATCCTAAGCACTAAGGAGAGAAAAGACCTCACCAAAAATGAGGTCAACATCCAATTCTTTACTTTCAGGTTTCTCTTTATAAGTTGACTTGAAATGACATTCACTAACATTCATCATATTTACCTCTTGTAGGATATCTCATTGATTTTAAAATATTGAATGTAACTGTTTGATCATTGACTCGCATCGTTAATTGCCCTTTTTGGACATCTATCATCGCTCTGCCTGTGGCTAGGAAAGGTCTCCCTAAAATTATGGGTATCTCTTTTTCTTCCTCCATATCCAACACAATGAAATCAACAGTAAAGATAAATTGATCCACTTTCACCAAAACATCTTCTATAACTCCTTTAGGATATGTAATCGAACAATCCACTAATTGTAGAGTTACACTCGTTAGGGTTATTTCTCTTAATCCCAGACTTTTAAATATAGATAATGGAATAAGGTTAATACTTACACTTAAATCACATAAAGCTTTTCCATAAAATATGTCTCTGATCGCACATGGAATTGTGAAACTACCTCGATCTTTAAGCTTTTCAGGAAGCTTTTTCTGAATTATTGCACTGCACTCCTTACTAAGTGCAACAGTTTCATTATCTTTAAACTTCCTTTTTCTGTTGAGAATATCCTTCATAAATTTCACATAGCTTAGCATTTGTTCTAAGGCTTCAACAAATGGAATGTTAATTGTAAGCTTCTTAAATATTTCCAAGAACATTGTAAATTGATTATCCAACTTTTGTTGTCGAAGTCTTTGAGGAAATGAACGTGGTAGCTTTTCTAAATCATTCTTAGGTGGAGAAATAAGTCTTTCCAAACCTTCAAAGCGATTCTCAGTTGAACTTCTTTTACTTGCTCTTTATTCTTGTCTCTTGGATTTACTTCTGTTTTACTAGGAAGTGTTCCTTAGGATCAATTACTTAATGAATTGGCAATTTGTCTCAATTGATTCTCAATATTTCTGATTGTAGCTCATTGATTTTGCAAATGATTTCACATTTGTAACATCACTTCTTCAATAGAAAACTTTTTCTCCTTAAATTGTGAAGTATTGTTAAAACCTGGCGGATAGGTTGGTCTATAATTATTATTCCCTTGGTTGTTCCAGTTCCTCAATGGGTTTACTTAATTGTTCCCCCATTGTTGATTACTACCACCCTGATTATTGGTATTTTAGTTAAAGTTTGGATGGTTTTTCCAAGCTGGGTTATAATAATTGGAATATGGGTTATTAGGCTTACTTATGGCATTCAAAGCTTTTGATGAAGTTTGAGATTCAACCATTTGGCCTAATAAATTTTCTTCAATAATGGAAATTAGCTGAGAAAAATTCATGTCAAATTTGACTATCTTCCTTTGCAGCAACTTGATTTGCTAGCATCTCAAAAGCATCATTTTTCATGAATGTTGGCTACCTTTTTAGGATTTAACCTTTCAGGAGGCCATTGAAAATTATTAGTAGTCATTTCTTCAATTAAAGCATAAGCATCAGCAAACTGTTTAGACATCAATGAACCACCAGTAGCGGCATTGATAATAGATCTAAGAGATCCAATTAATCTATTGTAAAATGGATGAATTATTAACCAATCTAGTATCGAATGATGTGGACATTTTCTTAGGAGATCTTTAAATCGTTCCCATGCTTCATATATAGATTCACCTTCAAACTGACAAAAATATATAATATCATTTCTAAGCTTCACAATTTTTGATGGTGGAGAATATTTAGTAAGGAATTTTTGCGCTAAATCACCCCAAGTTTTGATAGATCCAGGTGCTAACGAATTTAACCATATCTTAGCCTTATCCCTTAGTGACAATGGAAAAAGTCTAAGTCTAGTAGCACCGTTCGAAACACAATCATATTTAAAAGTTGCACAAAACTCTAAAAAATTTGCAAGATTCAAATTAGGATCTTCAGTTGGTGCTCCCCTAAACTGATTATTGGATACCATTTGGATAATAGCAGGTTCAAGATCAAAGGAATTAGCAGTTATAGTAGGGTGTTGAATACTACCATGAAGTTAATCCACTGTAGGGTTAGCATAATCTCTTAAAGGTCTAAATTCTTGAAGGATTTCATCATTCTGGTTTTCTTGATTCACCATTTCTTTAATATTTTTATCTTTTTCTGTATTTTAAATTTTTTTGATTTTTCTGATAGTTCTCTCTAATTCAGAATCATAAGGCACAAGTCCATCAGAACCTAAACTACACATAAAAAATAAAATAAGACACACTAACAAAAATAAGGAAAAGTAAAAATTTTGATTTTTCTTAACTTTTCTTTAAATGGTATTTTAATTAATCTCTCCGACAGCGGTGCTAAAAACTTGATCCCTAAATATTTATGCTTACATTTTACTTTTTATATTTCTGCTCAATGATAATATCTCTTTCTTTGCAATGGTGCGAAAAACTTGATTCCAAAGTAAATAAGAGATTGAATTTAATAATTTTTAATATGGGATTCTACGCAAGTATATGTATCGTTTATCAAATAGTATTAAACTGTCTGATTAAGCCCCGAGATATCGAACCCACAGGAAAATGTCAAAAACTTTAAAGAAAGCGGAAAAATAACTTTTTACTTTTTAAAATGATTTTGTAAAGTATGTTTTAAGATAGAAAGTTTTAAATTTGTTTTTGAAATTTTCTTTTAAGAAAAAGTAAAGTAAGCTAGAATTAACAAGACTAGAAAACTTTATGAAAGCAAATGAAAATGAAATATCTTTTTCCTCTTCAATGAATCAGTAATAATTATGGAATTTCGGTGTGCAAGTATCTAAATGTGTTGTGCCAAATAGGATCAATTATATTCTTTACCCTTACTTGGTTCTATAAAGAACATGAATTAATCTGAAGTTTTGAAATCTTATAGATGGGTTAGGCATGGAAGATACTAGTTCTCACTCTAGAGTTCCCTCTTCTCCCTCCATATGGGGGCTAACATCTCATAACAAAATTTAAAACATCAAACCAAATTGGGGGACTTATTCTGTCACTCTAAAGTCCTCTAATTTTACTCTCCATTAAAAAGCATACCTCCCTTTTTAGTTGCACTCAACTATATGGACTACAATTCTCACCCATACAATTTCAAGTGATTCTCTCCAATTGTTGATTGAGACAATATCACATTGGTTCTTACATGGTCTCAGAACAGATTTTAACATCTCAATTGGTCAAATCAAGAAGTAAATGAAATGTTAGGGAGTGAATCATCACAATTTCTTCCAACATTAAACACCTATACTTCATACAACATCCTTCCATAATTTAATTACTTCATCAATTAAAAGGAAAAAGATAAAGAAAACTACTCAGAACTTATGGAGAAAACACAAGCACAATTTGATTTGAAAGTAGAAATCATAGTGAAAACACAACAAGTCTTACTTAAAAACCAAAAGTAAAAACAAAGATAAAAACTTATCAAAAAATCCTCTCAACAAGACTCTTGAAATTCCTCTGAAACTTTTGCTTTCCACTAAATAACTCCTTAGAGGTTGGCGCCAAACTCTAAGGATTGACCCTCCTAAACTCTAATACAAACTATGATAAAGTAATGTGAAAAAGTAAAGTAAAGAAAATATGGTGAGAAGAAGGCTCTTATTCTTCCTCTTTCTCTTCAACCACTTCAAACTTTTCTCCAACTTCTCCCACTAATACTTCTTTTCAAAACTCTTCTCTTTTTCCGATCCTTAAGTCTTCATTTTAATAATTCTTCAAAAGGAGCTTTTGTGCTATTCAAATTATGTCCAGATTCAATGTATCTACCAAAGGACACATCTCTTCATTCGAATTTGCCGCCCTAAAGAAGTTAAAGAAGTTTAAACCAAAATTTGCTTCAAACACCCCTTGGAAATGGTGCCAAATTTAATTTAATTCGTCACCTTTAACTGTGGCGCCTATGCGCCAACCATCGGCGCTTAGGTGCCAGAGGCCAAATTTTGCACAGTTCATTTTTTTGCTCCAAATTTGATCCTTTTTTTGCTCTTTTCATCATAATCAATCATTTTAATCATACCTGCAAGAAAAACACAAAAAATACCTTACATTAAAGTTTAATATCATCAAAAATAGGTATAATAATGTGCATAAAAATACTCTATATTTTAGGTGTATCATCCAGCCTTCTTCAAAACCAGCCTTCTTCGAACCTTTCCTAATAAATTCACAGTTAGCCTTCCCATCCATTTGATTCATGATAATTTTGAGGAAGAACAAGCTTATCACCAAGAGTAGCACCTCCATCAGTCCACCCAATAACATCAGCAAAGGAATCTTTCCTCAAGTAATTGGGATCAGCAGTAGTAAGGTCATGAGCCATGGAAACCACCAAGTAGAAAGGACACCCCAAATGCACAAATGAAATCCCTGAGAACCAGCAGTAAGATAAGAAAACACTAGCAACCAGAGAATAAAGAGGGCACAGTTCAATGGAACAGTAAACCAGGTTAGAAGTTTGAAAAAGGAAAATTCCGGGAATGCACCAAACCATACTACCACAAAGAAGGGGCTTGAAGAAGCTTCACCAAACTTCTAAATTATCCACCAACAGCCAACAACCATCAAAATCAAGATGGAGAAGAAGACAGTCAGGGTTATCATTGTGCTAAGAACCATAGCAAAGCAAGGAGTGCCACCAGGAAATCTTTTAAAGAAATTGTAAATATTTCTAAACTAGTTATTAGTGGAAAAGTTTAAATTATGCAAAGAGTCTTTTTCCATGCAATAAATTCATAATTGATGTAGGAATGAAATGTTTAAAGGTTTATATAATGTTTTGTGACAAATAGGAGCATACCTATTTGTTGCCCTCTCCCGAGTGCATAAAGAACATTAGCTAATTTAAAGTAAATTCTTAATTTTATGGTTATGCTGAGTAGATTCTAACCTCTCACATCTAGATTACCTACTGTGCCATCTCTATAAGACTTACCAGGAACTCAAGTTCCAACTCTAAACCAAATTGGCAAAGGATCTAGCCTGTCACCTAAGAAACACTAATTCTACGCCTATAAAAACTTATCTCACTATCTATTTGCACCAACCAATAGGCTAAGTCGCCCCTTCTTAAAGGTTAATGTGGTATTCACTAGTTGATTGAAATTATAGCCTCCTGAGTCATTATGTTTCACAACTAATTTTAACATTGCAAGTGGTCAGCTTACAAAGTAAAAAAAGAACCAGTGAAAATACCATCACAATTATTGGAATAAAAGAAAGTTTAAACAAATCAGATCCTCCACTTAATTACTACTTATTGTAAGGAGAAAGAAATGGAAATCTACTCATAATTCAAGGGGATAACAAAACAAAACATGATTTATATTAAAAATTAAATGTACAAGAAAAACTTGAACAAAGGTACAAATACTTATCCCAAACTCTTACCCAAGCAATCCTCTACAATTCTTTGATTGTCCCTGACACAAAAAGACTCACACAAGACTAAACAAACACAATCAAAAAGACTCACCACACTCTCACTATGATGTCCTCCCACCCAAAAAAGACTCCACACACACCCCTTTTTGTTTGAAAATATTTTCTATAAATAAATCTCTGAAAATCACCAAGGGTCACTTCATGCACCACTTTCAAATTTGTCCAAATTCAATTTATAAAAGGGGTAACCATTCTGGCGCCTAGGAATGCAATTGTGGCGCCTAGGCACTAGCCTTCTAGAAGGGTCTCATAACTACCAGGGCCTAGGCACCATATCACTCTTTTCTCTATTTTTGCTCTTTTTGCATTTAAACACTATTTCTTGCATCTAAAAGCAAAACACACAAAATACCGTTCATTAAATTGTAATATCCTTAAAAATGAGCATAAAACATTCATATAAAATAGATAATTTTAAGGCGAATCAATTCCCTTAAAATTAAACGTTACTTGTCCTCAAGCAACTCATAAATATAAATACTTTAATTATGGTGATGGATTTTATTAGAGGTTACTACATTTTTGCTCCATAAATGTGATAGCGAAACATTAAAAAAATTTTCAATAACTTAGCATAAAGCTAAGGCATAAGAATATTGAAGTCTTAAGTTAGGAATTATAACTTTCTATTCATTTCAAAAATAATTTTATATTGTCACACTTAGGAATCCTAGAAGTTTTTAAGGATAGAATTATATGAGAACTCTACTGGTATAGATTTAACTAATACATTTGATTTTATGAATAAGTTAAGAAATGTAAATAAGTTCCTTCCTTTAAGATGATTTAAGTGAAGCCAAATTTTAATTATGCTTCTCCTCAAGCTTCTCCCCTTATATATATATATATATATATGCTTTTCTTTTTCTTTTTCTTTCAGGATCATTTTCAATTTTTTCTTTTTCTTTTTTTTTATATGATAATTACTATATCTGGGTAGCCTTTAATGATTTTGAACTTCACTATCATTCTTCTAAAATTAAAAAAACTTACATTCTTTACTTGATAATGTGTATTAGTACAAAAATAATTTTTCATAGTCTCTGATTCTTTTTTAGGTGTAGATCCAAGGTCTGTATTGTTTCAAAAATACAATTTTTCATACTTTGAGTAGTAAAAGCATAGTTCTTATAGTTTCATGCTATCTTTCTTAACTATATAATTATCCTTAGTTACTAAAATCATTACTTAAGCTTACTGTTGACTTCTTTAAGGATAATACCATGTACCAGAGGTTATGCTTAAAATAGTTTTTAAACATATTTATTGAGGAAAAATAAAAGTTTAGTTTTAATAAAGTTTTTATCCCTCTCCCCAAATGTAAATTTTAAGTAGTTTAAAACATTGCAGTTCATAATAAGCTTGAAGAAAAAGAAAATTTTAAAGGTTCTAAATAGGAGAACATTACAGGTACAAGTAGTAAGTATAGGTGATGTGCAGTAGTAAATCTAATATCAATATGTATAGTATAAAAATTGCAAAGTAAAAGACTACTTAAACATAAATGCAATTCTAAATAAGCAAGAGAAAAAAGTAAAAAGTGCAGTGCAGTATCCCAACAAAAATATACATAAGAAGTGACTAAACAAGAAAATTGAAATGTAAGAACTACAACAAAAACATAGAAACTCTATAGTCTTCCTCCTACTCCTCATCATCATCATCATCATTAACATCCTCATCCATCGCCTTGCAATGCCCAAATGGTGGGTAGTGAGAAGAATAGGAAAACTCAACACTTTGGTTAGCTTTCAAAAATCTAAGTAAGTAAGCATCATAACTCGTCCCATAATCACGTTTTCTTTTTAGATACTGATCTAAGAGGTCCATGCGATCTTCCATATCTTGCATCTGACACTACATAAAGTACATATCTGACTGGTGCTCTAAATATCTATCTCGCAACTCATCCCAAATACTAGAAGGTTGAGTTGTAGTACTAGAACTAGAAGTTCTAGAGGTAGAAGTAGATGGAATATCAAGAGCTCTACCTTGAGGTCTTCCAAAAACATCCACATTAACCTTTCCAATAGGCTTTAGTAGCCTAAGTAGCTCCTTACAAGTCTCATATCTAACTCTAGATCTTTTGAAGATAGTAAAGATAAGAGAAGGGAAGCTCAAACCTACATAATTGCTAGCTCCGGTGGATGCATAAATACCATTGAAGATAAGAGAGCTGACATCGATGGATTTTATCTTCTGAATGCAGTAACTCAAAATGGCTCTCTCCTGAGTCACCTCGCTCACAAAATTCGAAGGCAATAATCAAGATGAAATAAAGTAATGCCATGCCTTTGATAGCGCATTAAGCATAGAAGACGAAAAATTTACCTTATGCTTGTTTTTTATCTTCCAAGCTCCACAGCCATTAGTAAGAAATGTTATGATCTCATCTAACTCTGCCTCAGATGGGTCAAACTTTAAATAGAAATAACCCAAAGCAGGAGGCAAACCATATAAAACATGAATCTTTTCGAAGATGAACTCAAATTGTCTCCCCCAAAAAAATACCTCATCCTCTAGTGCTTCAAGCCGATTGGCATAAAACTCTTGCACTACAGAGATAATTGCTATAGTAGCAAAGTAGCATAATTTTTCCCACTACCATGCAACAATCAAATTTCCTACTGCACCACCAGAACTAGTAAAACATTGCTCCATAATCAATTTTCTTGGTGATATAAATTTGTTATATTGAGCTCGAGCTTTAAGATTCATGAATTTTGTATTGTCAAAATTGCCTTACCCCCCTTCCTTGCTTTGTTTTTGGAGCCATCTAAAAATTCAAGAAAATTTCTAATAAATTTCAAAATTATGTTCTAAGGGCTCCAACAAGTATTTTCCAAGCAAAGAAATTTTCAACCATCACATATATATCCAAAATTTTTGAAATTTTCAGCCTCCTAGCATTGTGTAAGAAATCCATGGTGAAACCACAGAATTTTAATGCCAAAATGTAGTTCTTACCTAGGGAAGATGAAATCTAGTGCTTTGAAGCTCTAAAACTCGAAGATTTAAACTATAGAGGGAACCCTAGGGAAGCTTTCGATGAAATGGAGAGGAAGAAGATGATTCGAGGACCAAAAATGGCATGAACTGGTCTAGACCAGTATAAATCCTCATCGGGCCGGTTCGGTGCCTAGGTGCCGGTTTGGCACTTACGAGCTCTGCTATCTGTAAGAATGGCGATTAGGCACTAGATTCTAGTGCCTAGGCGCCAGACCCATATTTTGACGAATATGGATATTCTGATTTTAGCACAGCAAAACCTAAGGCTTCCAGACCCAAATTTAGTTGATGCACTTCATTCTGATATTTTTAACATTATTTTAACTTCTTCCAACATCCATTCACAAGTTTGAGATTCCAAACCAAACCAATGAATGCATTCTAACATCAAATATTAACAACACAATCTTAACACTATTTCATTATTACAAACTTAGTTTCAATACAACGAGCACAATCACTTCATAAAGCAAATTAGATGCAATAGACATAAACATTTAATAACAACTAAGTGAGATGAGAAACACATATAGATATAAGTAGGCACAACACTTAAAAATCACATTTTCTCATCAAAAAATTGTACTACTAATAGTTATGAACATTGTCATCCACCTGCTCATCCCTTGGTTGGTGCACAAATAAGTATTGACATCAAGCGTGAGGAAATTCTTCCGAAGCCTTCTCTCTAATCCAATTATTATCTTGATGCATTCTTACCCAAGCCTCTTGGAAGCATGCCAAATGATTGAACTGAAGTTTCAATTGCCAATCTAAGTGTTCAAAATGGTAGTAGATGTCACTTAACTTGGAATGCAAAATTCCCATCTCCTTCTCAATCATCATGAGTTTCTCTATAATCTTTTCTAGGCACATCGCAAGGAACCCAATGAAGTAATTTTGGGCATCCTTATGTATAAATTTCTTTCCATCAGCTCATTCATGAGTCTTACCCCTCTATTGGAACAAGGAAAATAAAGTTTGCCCTCACTTTCCTCACCAATATGCTTTCTCACGCCAAGAAGATGAAGTTCTTGGTCCCTTAGGTGAGTTTCAGAAGGTTTTAAGGGAAGACAATGGTTAAAAACTGCCTAAGGGCAGTTTTGCTACATCCATTAACTGTGATGCCTAGGCACTGGGTCATCAGCACACTTGCACATAGGCGCCAATTCTGGGCGCAAGTGCCAAAAAATGCCAATTCATCTTGCGTTATAATTTCACGTCCCAATCCCATTTTAATCATCAAATTAATGGTATTCACCTCCATTTGTCTTGTAGGTCTCACATCATGTTGTCCAAAAAAAACAATAAAAAACAATCCACATAGATAACCATGGGTTGCCTCCCATGAAGCGCTTGGCTTAAGTCATCAGCCAGACGTACTCATTGATTTACCGGGTGGACCCAACATCAAGATCTCTTCATAATAACACTTTTTCACTTATATAATATTTCAATCTTTGTCTGCTTATTTTAATTATTATTTCAGATTTTGTTTTTTAATATCTATAGCATCATAAGAACACACTTCCATGGCAATAAAAGTCCCTAATCACGTAGACTTAAGTTTTCCAAGAAACAATTTCAATCGAGTGTTGTAAAGTAAAACCTCTACTCTAGGCTCAAAATATTTTCTCAAAATCATCAGATCATGCCATGTTTTCATGTTTTCTTTGTAAATCCTTGCGTTCTTGTAAGATTCTTTTCTAATTTCTTTGAGCTCATTTAATTGCACTAATCATTTCTCACTAGCATCTTTCATATTATAATTAAACTCTTTAAAAGACAATAAGCTTTATGCTCCAATTCAACTGACAAGTGAAAAAGCCTTTCCAAATATGAGCCTATATGATGGCATTCATATAGGAGTTTTATAAGTAGTCTTATAAGCTCACAAAGCATAATCAAGCCTAGCAGACCAATCTTTTATATTAGAATTTACAGTCTTTTCCAATATTCTTTTAATTTATTTAATTGGATACTTCTGCTAAACCACTGATCTAAGGGTGATAAGATGTGGAAATTCAATGTTTAATTCCATATTTTCTTGTTAACTTTTCTATTCTATAGTTTTTAAAACGACTTCACCTATCAGTAATGATCACACTTGGCATTCCAAATCTGATAAATACATTTCTCTTTAAAAATTTTGCAACACTCTCAGCATCACAACAGGTTAAAGCAACTAGTTCAGTCCATTTAGAAACATAGTCCACAGCTAACAAAATATAAATATTTCTAGATGAAGGTATAAATGGTTCCATAAAATATAAACCCCTAACATAAAAAATTTCAACTTCCAAAATAAATTTTGGGCATTTCATTTCTTTTAGAAATATTGTCTACTCTCTGAAATCGATCACATGCTCTTACAAAAAGATTAACATCCCTAAATAAGCTAAAACAATAAAATTCATATTGTAAAATATTAAATGCAGTTTTATCTGCTCCAATATGTCTCCCAAAATTTTTTTCGTGATGTTTTTGAATAATTTGCCCAGTATTTTCAAATGGTACGCATCTTTGAATGACTAAGTCTCTACATTTCTTATATAAACATGGGTTGACTCATAAGTTAAATCTTGCATCGTAAATGAACTTTTTCTTCTTGTGGCTCATTAATTTGTAGGGAGGGTAAAATGCTACTAACTAAATAGTTAACTATATCTGCATACCACAGAATAAAAATAACATATAAATGTTCATCAGTAAAACTTTCAATTATGTCTTTATCAAAGTTAACATTAATTTTCTATTCAAGCCTCGACGAATGATCAACAATTTGATTATCAATACCCTTCCTTTCTACTACCTGGAAATCAGACTCTTACATCAGAAGGACCATCTAATTAATCGTGGTTTTGCTTCCTTCTTAAGCATAAAATATTTAATAGCAGAATGATTAGTATGCACAATACATTTTGCTCCAATAAGATATGGTCTAAATTTATCAAAAGCATATACTATTTCCAATAACTATTCTCAGTGGTAGTATAATTAATTTGTGTTTCTTTAAGAGTTTTACTATCATAATACATAACTTTAAAAATCTTATCGTATTTTTGCCCTAATACAGCCCCGATTACATAATCAATTGCATCGCACATTAACTCAAATGGTTTTTCCTAATCTGGTGAAATGATGATAGGTGCAGCGATTAATTTTTCCTATAATAAACTGAAGGCATTTAGGCATTTCTCGTTAAAATAAAATGTCGTATTTTTTTCCAAAAAATGACACAAAGGTTTGGCAATTTTAATAAAGTCTTTAATATAATGCCCGTAGAGCCCATCATATCCTATAAAACTTCTAGTTCCTCTCACCGTAGTAGGAGGTGGTAGTTTAGTAATAACTTGAACTTTTGTTGGATCTACTTCCATGTCATTTTTAGAATTTCTACGCCCCAAAATAATTCCTCCTGCGACTGCGACCATAAATTGACATTTTCCAAATTGAGAACTAAATTTATTTCCTCATGACATTTAAGAGCTCTCGCTAAATGATCTAAACATGAATCAAAAGAGGTTACAAAGTCAGAGAAATCATCCATGAAAATTTAATTCTTTTCTCAATTAAGTCACAAAAAATAGACATCATACAACTTTAAAATGTTGCAGGTGCATCACAAAAACCAAACGACATTCTTCTAAAAACAAAAGTCCCATACGGACTTGTAAATTTCATTTTATCGATCTTTAATAGCTATGATATTTGATAATATCCATCCAAAAAGCAAAAATAGCGATGCCCAGCTGTCTATCCAATATTTGATCTAGAAAAGGTAGAGGAAAGTGATCTTTCCTAGTGTCGAGGTTTAATTTCCTATAATCAATATAGATTCGTTATCCAGTGACTTATCTTATTAGAATTAATTCATTCTATTCATTGACAACTATAGTCACTCCCCTTTGCTTAGCAACACAATGAATAGAATTAACCCAAGCACTATGAGAAATAGGGTAATGATTTCAGCATCTAATCACTTTAGAAATTCTTTCTTCATTACTCTTTTGTTATTGGATTCAATCTCCATTAAGGATCTGCCCAAGGCTTATGAAAATCTTCCATTAAAATTCTGTGCATATAGATTAAAGGGATAATAACTTTAATATCAGCTAATGTCCATCTAATAGCCTTCTTGTAATTATCAAAGTCTCGATTAATTTTTCTTTATGATCTTTAGTTAAGTCTGAGGATATTATAACAGGTAATGTTAATGAGTCCCCTAAAAATGCATACTTTAAATGCGTAGGGAGCATCTTCATTTCAAGTTTATGAGTTTTTCAATATATGGTATCAGAGGTTTACTATTCTCAGTAGTGTCTAAAATTTTAAAATTTTTCTGAACATTTGTATCCTCAGTGTTTATCTCAATAAATTTATCTTGCAAATCAATTTCATTTTTATTATTCAGTTCTTGTTGATTAGTTTTGACTTCACATCTTTTCTGGAATTGATTAATAATTTATTAGTCAATAATATCCATTTTGTAACATTTATCATCGTTTCTTTAGCTAGATACTTCATTGATTTTAACACATTAAATGTAATTTTCTGATCATTAACACTCATGCTTAGCTCTCCTTTCTGCACTTTTATTATTGCTCATCTAGTGACAAGGAAATGTCTCACCAAAAAGATAGGAATTTCATTATCTTCATCCATATCTTTCACAATGAAATTAACAAGGAAGATAAATTTAACCACTTTAACAAGCACCTCTTCTATAACCCCCTTACGATAAATGATGAATTGTGGGAGAAATCTCTCCTAAACCTAACCTTTTGAATATAGATAAATGCATGAGGTTAATGCTAGCTCCTAAATCACATAATTCTTGTCCACAAGATTTTTCTCCAATCTCACAAGGTATAGTAAAGCCACCAAGATCTTTGAGTTTTTTAGGATACTTTTTCTGGATTATTGTGTTGTATTCTTCACTAAGTGCAACAATTTTATAATCTTTAAACATTCTTTTTTTGTTTAAAATTTCTTTCATAAATTTAGCATAACTTAGCATCTATTCCAAAGCTTCAGCAAAAGAAATGTTAATTGTAAGCTTTTTAAAAATCTTGAAAAACTTTAACAGTTGTTGATCTAGCTTTTGTTGTCTAAGTCTATGAGGAAAAGAAGGTGGTGGTCTTTCTAAATTGATCTTAGTTGGAGAGAAACGTTCTTCCACGTTCTTAGGAATAGTTTCTTCAGGTGTTTCAGTTTCTTCTGTTTCTCTCTCAGCTTCAATCTCTTTTTGAATTTTAGTTTCCAATTCTCTACCACTTCTTAGTTCAGCAGCTTTAACTTGCTCTCATTCTTTATTTTTATCTTTCGGATTTGTTTCAATTTTACTAGAAAGTGTTCATTGGGGTTTGTTGCTAAGTGCGTTAGCAATTTGTCTCAATTAATTCTCAATATTTTTTATTACAACACCCTGACTTTTTAATTGATTTCTCATTTGTAAAACCACTTCTTTTATAGGCAACATCTTATACTTAATTTTTTTGTTACTACTAAACCCTATGAGATAAAAAGTTTTACAGTTAGAGGCACCCTGTTGTTCCAGTTTCCTATTGGGTTCACTTGATTGTTCCCTCATTGTTGATTTCTACCATTATAATTATTTTTCCAGTTAAATTTTGGGTGGTTTTTCCAAACTGGGTTGTAATAGTTATAATATGGGTTATTGGGTCTATTGTTAATTTCATTTAAAATCTCTAATGATGGTTGAGAATCAATTGAATGTCCTAATGAATTTCCTTCAATCACCTGAGGAGTTGAGGCAAATTCATTCCAAATTGGTCTATCTTCCTAGATATTGCAGCAACTTGAGATGTCATAATAATAATAACATCTTTATCATGAATGTTAGCTACTCTCTTAGGATTTACCCTTTCATAGGGATATTAAAAATTATTAGTAGTCATCTCTTCAATTAAGGCATAAACTTCATCAAATGGTTTTGACATTTATGAACCTTAAACAGTAGCATCAATGATAGATCAAAGAGATCCTACTAACCCATTATAAAATGTTTGAATGATTAACCAGTCTGATAAGGCATGATATACATACTTCCAAAATAGTTTCTTAAATCATTCTCATGCTTCGTATTTTAACTCACCTTCAAACTGAGAAAAAGAAGTAATATCATTTCTAATTTTAGTAGTTCTTTAAGGTGGAAAATACTTAGCTAAGAATTTCTACTCCAAATCTCCCCAAGTTCTGATAGATCCAGGTGCTAACGAGTTTACCTCATTTTAACTTTATCCCTCAAGGAAAAAGAAAATATATATAAGTCTAACAGTGTTATTTGATACACCACCATATTTAAATGCAACACACAATTCTAGAAAACTTGTAAGGAGTAAGTTTGGATCCTCAGATGGTGTTCCTTAAATTGATTGTTTTGTACCATTTACATTATAACAAGTTTATGTTCAAATGAGTTAGCCACTATTGTTGGGGTTTCTATACTTAAGTTAATTCATCTCCAATATGGTTTTCATAATCCCCTTACGGTCCTTGTATTTGATGATGTTCATGTTCACCAGTATGATTTCCAAAATTATTATATGTTTTGTCTTACAGATTGTCAAGTCCTTTTTGTTTTCTAATTTTTCTTATTGCCTGCTCTAACTCAATATTATAAGAAATTAAACCTTCAGATCCAGACCTACACATAACAAAATTAAAAGTTTACAAAATTAAAATTAAACTAATTAAAATACCTCAATAAAAAAATTAAAATTTTGATTTTTGATTTTTGGTGTTAAATTATTTTTAAAATTTTTTGGAAAAAAACATTTTTTATGTTATATATTTTTATAATTTATGTTTTTTTTAATTTTTAGAAATAACTAAGTACATATAAAAAATAAAAAATAAATTTCTAAAATAAACTATAGTTCAAATAAAATTTATAAGTTAAAAAGTTTCGTCACTTCCCCGACAACGCAGCCAAAACTTGATGCACCCTAGAATGTGTGTGTTTTTATATGTGTAATTACTTCAATTTCAATCCTCGACAATGACACCAATAACTTGATCTGACCTACAATTAAGCAAATATTTATATTCCAAAAGATAGTAAAAAACTTGAGCAAATTTATATTTGGCGACTAGTGTGAACAAATGTAATGTTTTAAAATATAGATTAGTAGCACTCACAGTAGAAGTACTACGCAAAAATACGTTTCAAGTATTATAAATTTTTCTATAAAATCTCAATATCAATCCCATAGCGAAACTATAACTCTATATAATAACTTACTAAAACTTTTAGTTAAAACTGCAGACATTAAACTAAAGGTTGATTGTTTACATGAAAACAGGAAGTAATCACTACCTACAAATTAAGTTTAATAGCTAAAGAAATTGTAAAATTTTCTAAACTAGTTATAAGTAGAAAATTTCAAATTTTGTAAAGAGTCTTTCCCCATGCAATAAATTCATAATCGGTGTAGGAATCAAATGTTTAAAGATTTAAATGATTTTTTGTGATAAATAGGAACATACCTATTCTTTACCCTCTCTCGAGTGCATAAAGAATATTGGCTAATCTAATGTAAGTTCCTAATTGTATGGTTATGCTGAGTATATTCTAGCATTTAACCTCAATATTAACCAATGTGCCCCCCTCTATAGGACTAACCATGGACTCAAGTTCGAACTCTAGAGTAAATTGATAAAGAATCTAGCCTGTCACCTAAGAAACACAAATTCTACTCCCATCAAAACTTATCTTTCTATATATTTCACCATCAAATAGAATAAGTGGCCCCCTCATAAAGGTTAATGTGGTACTCACTATATAATTGAAATCATAGCCCTCTTAGGTCATTATATTTGACAACAAATTTTAACATTACAAGTAGCCAATTTGCAAAATAAATGAAGAACCACTGAAAATACCATCAAAATTTTTGGAATAAAAGAAAATCTAAACAAATAAAATCCTCCACTTAATTACTACTTATTGCAAGGAAAAATAAAAGGAAACCTACTCAGAATTCATGGAGATAACAAAATAAAACATGATTTATATTAAAAATTAAACGTACAAGAACAAACTTAAACAAATGTACAACGTAAACTCTTTCCAAAGAAATCCTATACAAATCATTGACTGTACTTAACTCAAATAGACTCACACAAGACTCACAAAATGATCACAAAGAATCACCACCCTCTCACTATGGTGGCCTCCCACTCTAATGGTGGTCTAACTCACCAAAAAATGACTCCACACACACCACTTTTTGTTTGAAAATATTTTCTATAAAAAAAGATCTAAAAATCACCAAGGGTCACTTCAAACGCCTCTTCAAAATTCATCCAAATTCAATGTATAAAAGGGGTAATCGTTTTGGCACCCACATGCGTAACTGTGGTGCCTAGGTGCGAGCCTTCTAGAAGGGTCTCGTAACTACTGGCGCCTAAGCGCCAGATAACGTTTTGCTCTATTTTTTCTTTCTTTTGCATTTAAATTCATTTCTTACACCTGAAATTAAAAACACACAGAATAAATTTCATTATAGCACAATATTCTTAAAAATGAGCATAACATGTTCATATAAAATATGTAATTTTAAGGCTTCTCACTAACTACTAGTGTAGCCTCCAACTGTTGCTTATGCGACCTTTTTCGATATATATGACCAACTATGGGATGTGGCTAGTTCCCATTGTAGCTTACCACTATGATTTTTGTGGCCAACTGAAGCTCCTGTAGCTACCAACTAAACCTATGTAGCCATTTACTTCTATAACTTCCCTGACTAATGTGGTCAATTGATGCTCTTGCATATACCAAGCAGAACCTATGTGGTTAGTTACTACTATAGTGTTGAACCCGAAAGTGTCCTGGGATCACACCCAAGGAATGGAGAATGTAACATAAGTGATAGAAGAGGTTGAATAATAAAAATGAGAGTCTAGAGTCTCTTCCCATAAAATGGCCTCCAATTTATAGGTATAGGAGACACTTTGGTTACATTATTATGTTTAGAGCCTTATTTGTGTAAAAGAAGGTAAGGGCATGGTGGTTATTTACATGATATATTTGATTAGGCTAATAAGCAATTACCAATAGAAGGTAGTCTGCATATTACTCGTTGATCTGCGCTTGTTGGCTCGGTGATCATTGGCACAATCACATGAAGCTGGTATGAGAGTTCTTCAGTCGAGTATCCCATGACTTCTTCTCAGATACTAGTTCCTTTGCCTTATTTTTGGAGCAATAAAATGTATTTCATTCGACCCCTTCGTGAGTCTCTCATTTAGCTTTTGTGTTATTTGGCTTGTTTACTAGGCAAATGACTTGACAGAGCCTTGCAACGATCTCCTGACATTGGCCTTCAATTTCTTGATTATGTAACGGTGTGTTGACTGGTTTGATCGCATCATGACCAATGAATCACTTCATTTGTCATGTTTCTCAACTTTCCATCAGAACTAGTGCTACTATAATATGGTCATACATATCAAGTTCAACAACTTTATTATTTTTTGAAAACTATAGTTGTGATAAAAATAAGAAAGTTAAGTACTGGATTATATGTAACTTTAATTATTATCAACACCTAATAATTAGTTTCCCTTGATTTTCATGCTCTGCCACACTATAAATATTTTTCCATCAGTGATACGGGTTCCCGCATTTTTCCTTGGTTCAAGGCTTTGATCCTTTCGTGCATTAAGTGCTTTGATGTTGAGTGGTAAGAAGAGTAATTTTGGGGAACCTGATCTCGATTTGTTTTATATATGCTTTTATATGTATGTAATTATATTTTCAAGTCTCTTTATTTAATATTGAGATTCTATGCAAATATATGTATCATTATCAAGTTTTATAGGACTTTATGATTAAGCCCTGAAATATCGATCCCTCGGGGAAAAATTCAAACTCTGTAGAAGAAATTAGATAACAAACTCTACTTTGAAAAAGATTCTTACTTAAACTATAGATACTATTATAGAAATAAAAATTTGATTCTTTTTGGTAATTTTGATAATTGAAAATAAAGTAAACAACTAATTAAATTTAAAAAGATTTTTTTATGATGAAAGTAATATAAAAGAAATATCTTTTTCCTTATCATGAATCAGTAAAAAGTATAGGAATTCTGTTGTGGAAGTATATAAATTGTGCAATATTATTCTTTACCCTTACTAAAGATGCTATAAAGAATAATGGTTAATTTAAAGTTTGAATAGTCCTGAATACGTGTTTAGCAGGGAAGATACTAGCTCTCACTCTAGACTTCCCTCTACTCCCTCAACCTGGACGCTAACTTCTCGCATCAAGACCTAAAACAATAGACTAAATTGGGGGCTTTGGTCTATCACCCTAAAGTCCTCTAACTCTACACCCTTCAAATTTTCTCTCCCTATTTATTTGCACTCAACCATATGAATTATATTCTCATTCATACAATCTCATGTGATTCTTACCATAAGTTGACTGAGACAATGCCATCACAGATCTTACATGTTCTCAAAACAAATATTAACAACTTAATTAGCTAAATAAAGAAGTAAATGAAGTATAAGGTTTGAATCATCACAACTTTATCCAACATTAAAGATCTATACTTCAAACAACTTCCTTCCAAACACTTAGTTACTTATCATGTTAAGGAAAAAGATAAAGAGAACTACTCATAATTCATGGAGAAAACACAACAACAATTGAGATTAAAGTAGAAATCATGTAAAACTCAAGAAGTCTAAATTAAAACTAAATGTAGAAGATAAAAAGTTATCTCAAATTCCTCTCCTCCGATTGAAGTTCCTTCGAATCTCTTCATTTCTCTTACAATCCTCTCAAGGTCTGGTCGCGCAACCTTAGAGGGTTAAAATCACTCAAATTAGTAACAAACAATGGATTTCACTAAGAATGAGATAAGTTAGAATAAACCCTAAGTAAAAATCCTACAACTCCTTACTTTAAAATACTTTAAATTTTCTCTAAATCTACTTTTCAAATCTGCTCAGTTTTCTTCAATTCAAGTCCTTCTTTTTAAAATTTTCAGAAATGTGCTTTGGTATCTCTTCAAAATGTGTCCACATTCAATGAATCTTCCAAGAGTTACCTCTTTTCAAGAGCCATTTCAATGTAGTTTCGGGCCCATTAACAAAAAATTGCAATTTCACCAGAGTTGTTTCAAACACCCCTTCAAAATTTGTTCAAATATCCTTGAAGTTCCCAAATAACTCCACACACTTAAGCACAAGGTCTTCGGTGCTTAGGCTCGGCCTTCTCTGTATTTTGGCGCTTAAGTGCCATACCTAGGCGCTTTAGGCGTGATAGTTCATTTTCACACCTTCTTCATTTTTGCTCTAAACTTTATCCTTACCTGAAAGAAAAACACACAAATATTTCCATTAAGGCTCAATAACCTCAAAAATAGGTATAAAAATGTGTACAAATATGTTATATATTTTAGGTGTATCAGAACCATCGGACGGACTCATGATGAACGCATTTGGACTACTCATGGACAAAATTCATCTTCCGCACCCCCTGTTGAGAGTTGCCATACATTTGTTAGTCGATTAGCAAGTGGGGAAGATGCCTAAAGATCGACAAGCTTGCTAAGACTAGAAGAGTAAAATAGTTGGTAGTAGAGGGGGCATTCAACTTGCGGTGATAATGATAAGATTCATTTGATGATGTTCCTTTGGTGCTTCTGAAGTTTACGAGTGACCAGGTTACTACTCTCGCTGAGGAATTAGTCACCCCAGGTGGGCAAATGTAGGAGGATACTCGGGGGGCTCCCTAAAGCGTGTCACCCAAGGAAAAGCACATGACTAGTCCTCATATTAAGGAAAAGGGAGCTCTGATTGCTCCACCCATGCCTAGTGATAGTTTCTCATCCTCTCTTTCATTTGAAGTGGATCGACCATTGATAGGAGCCTGATTATTGGTTCATTCGTAAAGGCAACATTTCTTAGCTTATCTTGACTTTTATTTTCTTGTGTAACCAACACAGTCCCCATCTCCAAATCACCAGAGGGTGTTAAGGGTCAGGCATCAAATCCTTAGAAAGTTGGAGGGAACAAACCAACAGTCATTGAAAAGGACTCAACCAATTCCATGCTTTGGCACATGGGCGAGAAGGTGTACTACTTCGCTCATAAAGCCAAAGCTCATAATGGATCTAAGGCTCAACGGGAAGCCAATATAAATGAGTTGAAAATGTGATTGAATTCCCTTTTTAAGATGTTGTTGGAGGAGATCATCGTGCTTAAGTTTGATGTGGTGGATCATCGGACCGAAATCGGAATCCATTAGATGGAGATCTTGCACCTGTGTATGAACATAGTAACTTTGAGAGGCTTATTCAGTCTCTAAATTTTATTCTGAGGTTGACAAGGTTGTTAGATTCAATCTAGGTGGTCAAGTCCTATAAAACGGGTTGTTGAGGCATGAGTTAGTCGCACCTCAAGTTGCCAATGAACTAGTCGTAATGTTCTTTCTATCTGAATGAATATGTTTTGCTTCTTTGTTTGTGCGTCTTTCGTTGGTGTGAATAATTAAATTATTTTTTTACTCTCTTTTTATGATGTTGATAAGTGTAAATTATGTGGTATTAATTTTGATAATTTTCATTATTATCTTAAATTATTATATTAATAATTATTATTATTTCAAATTATTTGTTCCAATTTATGTTTTGTGGGTATGTGTTATTTGTGTAGTCAACATGTAACAAGAATTACATGGGAAAAAAAATCAATAGATAGAGAGCTTGGTGCTTGTGTGCGAAGCTATGGGTGCATAAACACCCAATTCCTACTTCATGAGGCTCGGTAAACAAAGAGTTTGACGCTGATGTGTCAAGTTATTTTCAGCAGCGGAAGGGGTTAGATATGGAGATTTAATTTAATTAAATATATGTATATATATTAAGGATAAAATCATTTTGATTTTAAAATATGAAATCAAATCAATTTCCTATATGCAATAGTTAAGATAATCAAGCACTTCACTACAAGACATGTATCTACCCGAATAATAGATGTATTGCTTGGTGGTGAGGTTTGATCAAATAAACTAAAAAATTCATGACATTTGTTTGGTCTGCGAACCTTTCAAGTTGACCGACAATATCCCCTATCTAATTTGAAGAAATTAGATAAGGTTTATATTAATCTGGGGTCTTTAAGTTTCTTATAAGCGCAAACCCCTATAGTTAAATACATCTTAGATAACCTAAGTCACCTAAGAAAACTCTTGATATAGATCAGAAAATATTGTATTCATACTTCTAAAAGGTAGGGTTCTTCAATAGAATGTGATAGTAGGAAATTAAATAGGTGAGTAGCTCAAAATTTGGAACTTTTATTATGGGAATCCAAAGGAAGAGAAAGCTAGGGTAAAACATCGATCTAAAAAGAATCTTGGTATTTTTCCCAACTATCCTATGGTTTGGCTTTGATTTGATAAAATTATTTAATGTTTCGTCTTGCCAATTTTATTATTTAGGGCTTATATTCATTTGATACTGGTCATATGAATAGCCTGGAAGATAGGACGATTTATGTCATATCAGATGACAACCTCCAAATTCTAAGGCAAGATAAGGCTTAAATTGCATAACATGGTTATGCAAAAGCCTAAGGAGATAAGATGAGGATTTATACTGCACTAGGCAAGCTACCCCGAAGTCCTATGGCTTGTTGTTTTAGTTCTAAGGAGTTTTGCTGTTGAAATGGCCATGCTGCCCACTATGTATGCTTCAAGCTCCTCGTTGTAGCAAGTTTAGTTTAAAGGAGTGTCAATCGAAGAGAAAAGAGAAGTATCATATTTATGAAAAATTTAAATTGAGGTGTCTTAATATCTTATTTAGGTAAATATTGAAGTTGATTATAGAGACACCGGTTAGGATCCCACATTTCCCTCATTCCGGCACCACAATTTTCTTCAGATTCACTTAGTCCAAATGAATTTAATAAAATCAACTTAATGAGTTTCATAAATTGTGGGAAATCTCATTAGCAGTCATAGGTTGCCTCCTCCGAGGTATTCCCGATCATCTGATAGAGATATTTTAATTTAATTGCAATTTTAAATTTTGTTTTGTTTGTGATTATATTTTGAGTTGTCTTATACTTTGACTGTTATGGAGGCGAATCTTATCTTGTTTTGTTTTTATTTTGATTTCTATCTTGGTTTTATGGCTATCCTAAAAGTTTTTGTTTTCATGCACGGTGACATTGTTGTTTAACATGCAGGCTTGTAAGTAAAGCAAAAGAAGTACAGATATAGGAACTATAAACTATAAAAGCATACCTGTCGAATCTTCTCGTTCTTCCACCTAAAACTTTATTCTTTTTGCAATAATCATTTAAAATTTGCAGGAAAGTAAAAACCTATAGATAGTTTCGTCACAGGTCTACAAAATTCTATGTCAGAACTTGGTGAGTCTTATTTATTCATTCGAGAGATGCTTTTCTTTAATAAGTATAATAGGTTCAGTTGTCTTACAAGATGTCCAGAAGATTTGTGAAAAGGTCTAGGGAATACCTAGATATTTCACAATCCTTTTGAATTTTCTTGACGTCATCTTGAACCTATCATAATTATTAAATGGTTCATCCATTTCATACCCTTATGCTCAGTGAGCTAATGTTTTAATTTCCCAAATGATGGGATAAATATCACTTGATATTTTATTTATGAATTATTTAAGTGGGGCCTTTAAAAGCAAACTTAATTTATGAAAGAATTTAACCAATTTTGATGGTCCTCTAGTGTTTCAAATGTCTTTAAAATTAATTATGTTTTCTTTTTTTTATCTTTATTAGTCAAATTTAACTAAGCCTAGTCTCACTACCAAGCCCTTAAAACCTAGGTAGGTATGTTTGTAATTTTGAGAATGGTCTAGTTATATAACTCTGATCCTTATCAAATTAATGAATTATTAATTAAAAATCACATAAGGGTATTTAATCGATAAATTTTTAACTTCCAAAGCCAAACCCCTAACCTTAAGGGTCTTTTAATTTTAATTTTCATCCACATTAATGTGATTTAAAGAAATTATAAGCTTACTTTTCAATATGTCAAAAATGAGATTTCTTTCTACCATTTATCCCTTTATTTTTCTATCATTCAAACATGCTTATTAAGATTATCCATTGCCCATTTCCCACTTTAATTAAGCCTAAATATTAATTAAGGCTAGATTCTTTAAATTTGCATTTTTGCCTCTAAAGGCATTACCACTTCATAATTCATTAAATTTATTTCAAATGACTTTAAAAATTTTATTTTACCCTACTTATGGGTTAATTAAAACGTTAGAGAAGAAATTGTGATTTTTATTAATTTAATTTAATTTATATAATTATTTTCACACAAAATAGGGTTTTTCAAGTAAAATTCAATAACATAATCAAATGAAAATTTCTATCCTTAAGAAAATTATGGGAGGTTCACTTAGACTAGAAGACCAATTGGACCAAATTTCACGATTTTTTGAATTGAAATTTAATTATTATAATTATTTCAATTTTTGGAGTATTAATGAAATATAAAATATTATTTAATTGGAAAATTATGTTTTAAATTTTTCTTAAATATCTTTGAGGTCAAAGTAGAGAAGCAAGTTTCATTTTTTTTGAGTTATATTTTAATTATTAGAATTATTTTAGTGAAAAATTAGGGAATTTCTATTTTAGCCTTTATAAACTAACTTTAACCATTAAATTTAATATCTTCATTTCAGGCTTTAGGAAAATTATTCTAGTTGTTTCTAAATGATTAGGAGACAATTTGGAATATTTTCAACAATTTTATTAATTTTGTGATTTTTAATAGTTTTAATTATTTAAATATTAAAATAATGCTTAAATATGAAAAATTTATCTTAATTACAATTTTATTTTTTGAAGACTCCTCTGATCACAAAGAACTACCAAAATTAATTTGGTGATTTTTTAAAGTTTATTCTAATTATTATAATTATATAAGTACCAAAAATATGATATAACTTGAAAAATTCATTTAAGTATTTAAACTAACTCCAATTCACTTAAAATTTTTATGGGGAGTTCCCCTAACTTTAAATTACAGTGAAGAGTGATTTTTAGGTTATTTACATCTACATTGATCCAATTTAAATTTATTTAATTTTTAGTTCTTAATTACAATTATAGTTGATCTTAATGAGTTAAACTAAGTTTCCATTTTTCTTAAAGTCCACTAGTCATAGGGAAGCTACCAAAATTTATTTTGTATTTTTTTATCATTTTTTTAATTATTATAATTTTTATACCAAAACAAACATGATAACTTGAAAAATAGAGATCTCCTCATAAAAACTTCCTCTGAATTTGGAAAAATCAGGGAAGATACCCCATGATAGAGAGAACAAGACATCCAAAGATCAAGTCATGGTAAAATGTCTATGCAAATGAAGAATTGATGGGACTTTTTTTTATGTAAGAATTTATGACCTCAGATTTATATATTTATAATGATTTTGTAAAGTCACAATTTCAAACGCAAATATATGTATCATATCAAGTAATACAGGGCTCTAATGGAGTCCCGTTTATCGATCCCACAGGGAAGCGAGGTAAGAGGTTCTTAGCCAAATTCTAGTCTACTACTAACAACCTTAGTTTGGAAGGGTGATATAAGTGATTTTTCTTGCAACTACTCCTAAATGCAGATGATTATATGTAAGAATAATAAATACTCCCTAATGCAAATATTAATACTAAAGATAACCCTTTTTGGGGAAATTGGTTTGGTGAATTTTGAGATAATAAAAACTATTATTCTCATGTAACGAATTGGATAATGTATAGGAATGAGATGCATTAAATATTGTATGTGCCAAATAGGAGCAATCCTATTCTTTACCCTCTTCAGAGTACCCCCTCTTTACAGTGTTATAAAGAACATTGGCAAATTCTAGGCTTAGTCCCTAAATCCAAGGTTAGAATGAGAGGATACTAGCTGCCACTTCAGAGCTCCCACTTCCCTTCACCTGAAGGCTAACCCTAGCTTTAGTTACCAAACTTTAGGACCAAATTGGGGATCTCAGCCTGTCACCCTGAAACCTCCAATTCGACGCCCATGAAAGCATATTTCCCTATTTATTTGCACAAAATCCCCATGAACTACGCAATTCATTCACTGACATTGAATTTGATTCCACTTTGTTGAGAATTACACTGCCCTTTCAGGTCAATGCAATTATAACAAATTTTAACACTACAACAAGCTCTTTTCGTAATGTAAATGAAGCGCAAGTAAAAACAATCACATTTAAAATTAAACTTTTTTTCCCAATATCATAAACATGAATCTTACTCATTGCAAAAGAAAAGTAGAATGAAAATAATGACATAATTTTCTTATGCCACTATTTCCAAACAAGAAGAAAGAGTAAGAGAAAGACATCACAAAGCATGAAGAAAACACAACGGAAAACTTCATTTCAAGGAAAATCCACAAAATAAGTGTTTACAAAATCATAAGATAATGAAGAACACAATATTTAATTTTTTTTCTCTTGAAAGAAAGGTGAAAATCTCTCCCATAAAGTCTCCCATGGATCCATGCAATGCGAGAACATTCTCTTACAGATTCTCTCAAAATCCCCTCACAAATCTCTCTAGAAAGATAGAAATCTACATTTCTACTCCTATTCTAAGATCTCTAATCATTCTCCACGTTTTCCCTATCAACTCTCCCATTTTTTTGCTTCAAATTCGGTTTAAAATAGTGTAGAGATGAATTTCCCAAGAGGTGCATGAAGAAACCTTCCAAAAAGCGTTCAGATTCGATATATATGGCCAAAACCTGCACGATATCGCATCCCAACCATCCGGAGTGCCGCCGGCACTGCCGGCGCCCTATTTTGGAGGTCTCAGGTTTCTGGCGCTGCTGGAATTGGTTTGGGTGCCTTTGGCACCCATTCTGAGCAGCTCCACCATTTTGCTCCGTTTGGCTCTGTTTCAGCTCGGATTCGCCCCGTTTCAGTTGTGTCGTGTTCCTAATAGATAACCCTACAAAATAAGCATAAAAACAAAGTTTCTTTAAAGGGTAATCTCATTCAAAAATATGTAAGAATGGTAAAAGAGTTTCAACATAGAAAGACATATCGAAAGGTGTCAAGTCAAAATTTACTTTCTTGCTCATTTTTCCTCCAAATTGTACCATTTTTGCTTCTTATTGCTCCAATCACCATTTCTTGTACCTAAAACCAAAAACATACAAAATACCTTCCTTTAAAGTGTAATATCATAAAAAATGATTAAAATCATATAGCAAAAACCGTATATATTTTTGGTGCATCAAAATCCCCCAAACTTAACTGTTACTTGTCCTCAAGTAACACTATAATTTTAAAAATAAAATATGTTGACTTGTGGTTATGGGTTTAAATAGAGTTTTCTATAATTTCATCTCAGAAATATTATAGTATAACATAAGAGAAATTCTAGCAAATCAACCTAGGACTAGAGTGTTATAATATCTCATATTCAACTTAGGAATCTTGATTTTCTATTTACTTCAAAAGTTATTGAAAATTATCAAACTAAAGATTCATAGATAGTATGAAAATAGAATTAAAGCACCTTGTATATACCAATTTGACCAATACCTTTTGAAATAAGAATAAGCTTAGGATTGTTTTTAAGTCTTTTCATTTAAAAAGATTTAAGTGAAACCAATTTTTTATTAGGCTTCCCCTCAAGCTTCTCCTCACTTTTTTTTTTCATTTTTCTCGAGATCATTTTCAATTCCCTTTTTTCACTTTTTTTCTTTCTTTCTGGATCATTTTAATCCATTTTTTTACTTTTTTATGTGAGAATTAATATATCTGGATAGGCTTTTAATAATTTTGAATTTCACTATCTTATCTCTAAAATGCAAAACTCAAAACTTTCCATCACCTTTTATAAGTGTAATTATTAGTTCAAAAAAGGTTTTCAATAAAGGCTCAATTCTAATTAAGTATAAATCTAAGAATTTTAGCTTTTCAAATAGTCAACTCCTTTCTACCATAAATAGAAAAATCATTTTTCCAATGTCTCCTACAAAATATCTTAACTCTAGAACATATTCTTCACATAGGATTTCAACTAAGTTATTTTTCTAACATTCATAAAATAGAAATTATAGTAACCTAAAGGTAACACTACATACCACAAGTCATTTTAAAAGTGATATCAAATTAAATGCAGACTATTGAGGACAAATAAAGTTACATTTTAAAAATTTTTCTTCCCCCGAAACTTAAATTTTAAAATATTTTGTAATTAATTCCATAAAATGTTGTAGGAAGAAAAAGTAAAGGTTGAATCTACTTTCTACTACAATATCCTATCAAATTCATATACATGCATAAACAGGATCGAATGACTATAGGAGAAAGTAAATCTAACCTAAAACATGCTTGTAATAAAATTACACTAAAAGGAAGTATTTTCACATTAAAATTTTATTTTTCTTCCTACCCCCAAACTTAATTTTTAACATATATAGCATGCAGTACAGAAAATACAAGTAAGAAAAAAAAACAATTTAGAAATTTTATCTACCACAACTGTCTATCAAAACCATTAACAAGTATTCATGAGGACAGAACAATATGCAACATAAAGTAAATCTAAACAAATCATGCCAGAATGAAATTCACTAAATAAAAGTTTAACTAGCATAGCAGGTATCAGCAAGGGAATATAAAAATGTTCTTCAATTATTATATAAAATTGTAACACAAACATAAACACACATAAGATAAATGAGGTCGATTCTTCCATTAACTCATTACATCACACTGATTTACTTCCAATTTCTAACGGAATCACTACACTAATAAATTAGGTAAATTTTAAAATGATTTTATAGATTATAATCCCAAAGATAAGATTATCCCTGATAAATTGGTTCCTAGGCACCAATCTCAAGCATCATCAAATCCCTATAATTAAGCACCTCCAACTGTTATAAATCGTAGTGTAAGATCATCCATAAGTTATTCATAAAATAGGTTCATGACTCCTATCAAATGAAAACAAAGTTAGAGAAAGGATGTAACAAATTGAGATGAAGCTGTCATTGTTCAAATTCATGATATCTCTTGTAAAACTCAAGTCCGAGTAAGACCCGAGTTATAGTGAACTCGTCAATCCAACTAATGCAAGAGAACATACAAATCTAACCATAATAAGAATTCAAGGAATCACCTCCCTCATGACACACAAAGATCAAATCAAACTACTAACAATCCAAACATCTACCAATCAACAATCAAACTTGTCAATTCATAATGACACATAAAGATCAAGTCAATCCACTCTAAAGCAATCACCATACAACACTAACAATCATGACTCTCAAGCACACTAACTATGGGGTGCCTCCCATAAAGCGATTGGTTTTAACGTCGCAGGCCCGACAAATGATTCCTCCTGGATCAAAATTCCAATTAAGTAATCCTCGATCAATAGCCCAATCCTTTTCAGATCCAGGAATTCCTACAAAATCCTCAAATTGTAATTTTTCATTCAGCACTTCCTTTTCAGATAGATTTATATCATTTTTCCTGATATTTCTTTCTAGATCAATATTCTACTATTGATTTTCTAAATTTGGATATTAATATCATCCTTGAAATTTATAAGAAATAGATCTCTATAAGATAATTCAAGATCTCCCAAATTTTGGATCGGATTCTCTCTAAATAATTCAGATTCAGGATCATATTCTTCTATGTCACTCTTTTATTTCAAGTTATCTTCTAATTCTACCCCTTTATAATTATTAAATGATGGAGGATATATCTTAGTTGAGGAAATAGGTTTTTCTAATTCCTTAAAAATTTCTTCCAATGGTCTTCCAATATCCTTGTTCTCTTTTCTCAACTCAAAGTTCTTTTGAAATTTATCCTCAAATTCTCTTCCAAGTCCTAGTTTAATAACTTTATCTTGTTCATCATTAAATTCAAGTTTTTATTGTAATTGAGTTGAATATGAAGATATAAAGACTGGTGGTGTAGATGAAATAGGCAGGCTTTAAAATTGTATGGGGTACATCCATCTTAAATTTATGAGATTTTTCAGCAAATGGAATTACAAGTTCACTATTTCTGGCAGCTTCCATCATTTCACACCTCTCTTGAACATACATACAGTCTTCTTTAGATAACGTTTTTAACTCATCATGAAAATCAATTCCGACCTCATCTGTTATTTTACTCTCAAAACATTCTTGGAAATGGTCTTTACTTACATAATCAATTTCATCAATCCAAAAACATTCATAATCTTTTCTCTCAGCTGGAAATTTCATAGTCTTCAACACATCAAAAGTGACTACCTGGTCATTAATATTCATAATTTACTCTTCTTTTTGCACATCTATCATAGTTTGTCCAGTAACAAGGAATAGTTGTTTATTATTGTTCTCTTTAGGTTTGATCTCAGTGTTTCTAGGAAGTGTTCCTTTGGGTCAATTGCTAAGTGAATTAGCAATTTTTCCCAATTGATGCTCTATGTGTCTAATCGCAGCATTTTGAATTTGCAACTGGTTTCCCATTTGCAATACCACTTTGTCTATAGACATCTTCTTATCCTCAAATTGTTGATCAATATTAGAGTCCATTGGATGTGAAGGCCTATATCTTGTGTTACCCTGCCTATTCCAACTTCCATTAGGATTTGCATGATTGTTTTTCCATTGTTGGTTTCCACCCTCTGTAGCATGATTCCAGTTAAAATTAGGATGGTTCTTCCAACATGGGTTGTAAAAGTTAGAATATGGGTTTTTTATGGTATTTAAAGTCTCATATAATAAGTTGGAATCAATCATACACCCTAATAAACTTTCCTCACTTACAGGAGTAAATTGAGGTTGGTTCTTTCCAAATTGGTCCAACTTTTTTGATATTGCAGCAACATGAGATGCAAGAATTGCAATCATATCTATATCATGAACAGTAGCTACATTTTTATGATTTACCCTTGCAGAGGGCCATTGAAATTCATTCGTAGTCATTTCTTCAAATAATGCATACACTTCATCAAATGTTTTTGACATTAATGAACCACCAGCAGTAGCATCAATAATGGACCTAAGGGATCCTACTAACCCATTATAAAAAGTTTAAATGATTAACCAATCTGACAGAATATGATGTGCACACTTTCTTAGGAGTTCCTTAAAGCTTTCCCAGGCTTTGTATATTGATTCCCCTTCATACTGACAAAATGAGATAATATCATTTCTAAGTTTAGTATTCCTTGAAGGTGGAATATATTTAGCTAGGAATTTCAGAGTTAACTCCTCCCAATTTTTAATAGAGCCAGGTGCTAATGAGTGTAACCACATTTTAGCCTTATCCCTTAGTGAGAAAGGAAAAAGCCTTAGCCTAACATCATCGTCTGAAATGTCATTATAATGAAATGTAGCACAAAGTTCTAGAAAACTAGATAAGTGTAAATAGGGATCCTCTGAAGGAGTTCCCCCAAATTGTTTGTTCTGCACAAGTTGGATAATCACTGGATTTAGTTCAAATGAGTCAGCTTCTAAAACAGGGTTTTTTATACTTGAGTGAATTTTATTTATCTTAGGATTTACATAATCCTTTAATGATTTATGATGATTTTTCAAGTTATTATATTGAATGTTTTCCATTTTCATTTCTAGTATTTCAAGTCCTTCTATTTTTTATTTTTTTTTAATTTTTCTAACTTGGGATCATAAGGCACAAGTCTTACAAATCCTTTGTTTTGCATATGTAACACAACAAACAATACATTAAAAATAAAATAAATAAAATGAAAAATATATTCAACACAACAAAATATTTTCACAAACATCTTATTTTTCACACAAACGGTTTTTTTTCACAACACTTTTTCATACAAAAAAATACTTTTCACACAAACACTATTTTACGACACTAAAGTTTTCCAATTCTAAGCCTAATTACTTCAACTAAAATTCTCCTAAAATTCTTACCGAAGCTTCCCCGGCAATGGCGCCAAAAACTTGATGCGACTTTTTTTATATATAAAAATTTATGACCTCATATTTATATATTTATAATGATTTTGTAAAGTTACATATTCAAACGCAAGTATACGTATCGTATCAAGTAATACAGGGCTCTAATAGAGTCCTGTTTATCGATCCCACAGGGAAGCGAGGTAAGAGGTTCTTAGTCAAATTCTAGTCTACTACTTACAGCCTTGGTTTGGAAGGGAGATATAAGTGATTTTTATAACAACTACTCCTAAATGTAGATGATTATATGTAAGAATAATAAATACTCCCTATTGCAAATATTAATACTAAAGATAACCCTTTTTGGGGAAATTGGTTTGGTGAATTTTGAGATAACAAAAACTATTATTCTCTTGTAATGAATTGGATAATGTATAGGAATGAGATGCATTAAATATTGTATGTGCCAAATAGAAGCAATCCTATTCTTTAGCCTCTTCCGAGTACCCCTTATTTAGAGTGCTATAAAGAACATTGAAAAATCCTATGCTTAGTCCCTAAATCAAAGGTTAGGCTGGGAGGATACTGGCTGCCACTTCAGAGATCCCACTTCCCTTCACCTGAAGGCTAACCTTAGCTTTAGTTACCAAACTTTAGGACCAAATTGGGGATCTCAGCCTGTCACCCTGAGACCTCCAATTCGACGCCCATGAAACCATATTTCCCTATTTATTTGCACTCAATCCTCATGAACTATGCAATTCATTCATGGATATTGAATGTGGTTCCACTTTGTTAAGAATTACACTGCCCTTTCGGGTCAATGCAGTTACAACAAATTTTAACACTACAACGGGCTCTGTTTGTAATGTAAATGAAGCGCAAGTAAAAACAATCACATTTATAATTAAACTTCTTTTAGAAGGCATCCCAATATCCTTAACATAAATCCTATGCATTGTAAAAGAAAAGTAGAATAAAAACAATGACATAATTTTCTTATGCCACTATTTCTAAACAAGAAGAAAGAGTAAGAGAAAGACATCACAAAGCATGAAAAAATACAACGGAAAACTTCATTTCAAAGCAAATCTACAAAGTAAGTGTTTACAAAATCATAAGATAATGAAGAACACAATACTTAGGTTTTTTCCCTTGAAAGAAAGGTGAAAATCTCTCCCATAAAGTCTCCCACGGATCCATGCAATGCTAGAACATTTCCTTGCAGATTTTCTTAAAATCCCCTCACCAATCTCTCCAAAAAGATAGAAATCTACATTTCTACTACTATTATAAGATCTCTAATAAATCTTTACATTTTCCCTATCATCTTTCCCAATTTTTGGCTTCAAATTCAATTTAAAATAGTGTAGAGATGAATTTCCTAAGAGGTGCATGAAGAAACCTTCCAAAAAGCTTCCAGATTCGATGTATATGGCCAAAAACCGCCCAATAATGCATCCCAATCGTCCGGAGCGCTGCTGGCGCTGCCGGTGCCCTATTTTGGTTGTCTCGGATTTATGGCACCGCCGGAGCCAGTTTGGTCGGCCCCGGCGCCCATTCTGCGCAGCTCCACCATTTTGCTCAGTTTGGCTCCGTTTCAGCTCTGATTCGCCCCGTTTCAGTTGCATTGTGTTCCTAACAGATAGCCCTAAAAAATAAGTATAAAAATAACCTTTCTTTAAAGTGTAATCTCATTCAAAAATATGCAAGAAATGTAAAATAGATTAAACAAAGAAAGACATATCAAAAGGTGTCAAGTCAAAATTTACTTTCTTGCTCATTTTTTCCTCCAAATTACACTATTTTTGCTTCATTTTGATCCAATCACTATTTCTTGTACCTAAAACGAAAAACATACAAAATACCTTCCTTTAAAGTGTAATATCATCAAAAGTGAGTAAAATCATATAACAAAAACCATATATATTTTTGGTGCATCAAGAATCAAAATTCTCAGAATAGCATTTAACTAATTAAAAATAAATATTCATCAAATAAACTTCAAACTTCTTTCAAATTGTTCTCCTCTGTTCTCTGAGTAAGATGATATTTTTCTTTTATTTTTGTGATTTGTCTACATCAAGTTATGAATTTTTAAGTTTCACTGATTTAAATAATTCAAAATTTTTATATTTTTCTACTTATCCACGTGGCGCTGACTATATCCTCGGCAGCTCCAAAGACACATGTGTCGCTCCACCATTTGACACCGCTATCCATGTAGTCGCTTCGTCAGCACGCGCTTTATGGATTAAGGCTCCATCCGGCGCAATCCCAGCAGTCTAACGAATACACGCGTGATTCGATGGCTCCAGGTCATCGTCCCCAACTGACCTAGCCTGTAAATCATCCACATTAAAACCTTAAGATCTTGAGCTAGAATCAACCAAATCACTTGTGGTTTGTTTTATGGACTTATCTGACCTAGATGAACCTATCTATACGGCTAATAAACCATGAAATATAGTCTAAATACATGGAGGATCGAAATATGCTCCAGAGGAAGAGTGAGCTTAATAACATTGTCTAAGAGGGGAGGCCTCAATCAGATGGTTGTAGCAGCTTCGATTGGTCACAAAGAACCTCTAGATGAAGTCTTTTGCCCTGGTGAATTGTTTAAACCTGAGTTTGACCAAGGCCGATTTCAGGTTTTGATCAAAGTCTGGTGTAGAGGCTCTCTGTGATGGGGCTTTTATGGGGGAACTTCTTCTTTCAATAGGAAAGGTGTGGACACAGTTAATTTGATTTTGGTTTAGTGTAGAGCTCTAATAGAATGTGTCTTGGTTTAAACTAGAATTTCAATGGGAAAATTAGCTCTGGATAGTGTGGATGAGTGGGTGAAAATAGTGGGATTACACTTAGGAGGTCTCAAAGAAGCTTTGGTGAGATTTTTGCAGGGTTTCCTTAAGAAATTTTCAGCACCCCTCTTTGGCCGCCGAGAGCACCATTTATGGCCAAGGAAATTGGGCTAAGCTCAGGGGCTGCAAATGGGTATAATTAACTACCTAGGTGGAGGGAAAAAGAGCTCTAGTGAGCAATCAGGGCGGGACAACTCAATGGGTGAGTTTGGTTTTAATTTGACTTGGGGTGGCTCTCAATTTAGGCTCCTCTAGCGATTAGGCTGGCCAGCCAGGCCAGGCGAGGTGTCCAGAAGTCAGGTAAGCCTGTGGGTAGGCCATCATGGTGAGTAATTAAGTTGGTGATGGCTCAAGCAAAAGATCTTCCTTGTTTTAGCCATAAATGGGGTGAAATCCCTTAATTTAAGGGACCTTTGGTCCATGGCTCACATAGGTTAGGCTAAGTGGACCTACGGTAGTTCCTAAGGTCCAAATTCTAGCCACGGATGGCTTGGTTTAATCAATTTGGCTATGTTTGATCAATTTGGCCCAAGTGTTCAATTTTGGGTCAAGTGAGTTCAAGTTAGGCTAGGTTGGGTCCAAGCTTGGGTTAGGCCTAATTGATTGTTCAAAATGATGTATATGATTTTATAAAGTGTTTGAAAGGGGATTGGAGTGGGTTTGAATAGGTTTGGGGATTATATTTAGCTTAATTTTGGGTGTTTGGTTATTTTTGGGCATGTTGGGTTAGCTTGGATTCAAGTTAATCAAGAGTGGGGTCAAAGGCCAATTGATGGTTTCAAATGGTCTAGGGGGATTTTATAAAGAGTTTTCAACATAAATTGGGTGGATATTTTGAGATTGGGACATTCAATTTGATGGATTGTGGTGATGTGGTCAATTGAGGCAAAATTAAGAATTTTTTGTTTGGTTGGGCTTGGGTGAGATTTGAGCTAAAATTGGTGACAATTGATGGTTCAATTTGTTTTAGGGGAATGTTATGAAGGGTTTTGGATATTAAGTAGGGGAATTTATTGGCTCATGTGGTTTAATTTGGGAGAATTTGGCTATAAGGTCAAAAGGGGGTCCTTTTGTTTTGGGTTAAAATTGAGCTCAAATGTGGGTAAAATTGGGCTTGGATTTGGTTTGGAATGAGGTTAGGCATTGTGAATAAAAGCTTGGAATTGAAATTTAAGAGCATTGAAGTCAATTTGGTGGATATTGGGGGTGATTTGGGCATTTTAGGCCTTAAAGGGAAATTTTGGGCTTTTGATTGAATTGGGTAATTTTAGTCAAATTGGTCAAATAAAGTGGTTTAAATTGATATTGGGAATATTTGGAGAGTTAAGGGAATTTTTGGGAATTTTTGGGAATTTTTGGAATTTTTGGCTAGGAGGGGCATTTTGGTAATTTGGAGGGGTTTGGGGTTATTTTGGGTATTTGGTAAATTTGAGGTGTTTTGGGTATTTTTAGTGGTGAAGAATATTTTGGGATGATTTTTGAGGGAATTTGATAATTTTTGTTGATTTGGGAATTTTGAGCAAAATTGGGGATTTAGGGGCAATTTGGTAGTTTGGTGGAGCTTAGGGATAGTTAAAAGTTAGGATTTTTTGTACAGTTGGAGTTGAGAGGGATTGATAACCCATTTGAGCCATGGACCAAGGCTATTACCTATTTGGATCCTCCATGTACTGGTACTACCCAAACCCTAGCCTAGGGCTAAGTGCTTAGGGAAACCACCCACATGAGTTTCCAAAAGAGTAGGGGGTCAAGTGTGGAGAAGTTTGGTTTAGGGTTGTGAGGTAGTGTATGTGTGAATGTAATGTGCAAGTGTGTGTGAGTCCTACCCAAACCACCCAGGTAAGTCCTAAGGCTTGACCATCCTATAGGGAATTCCCTTTTAGCTTTCTAATACTTGGTCTCAGCCTCCCAAGCACTTAGAGGTTAAACTTTAAGCATTTAAAAACTTCAAGGGAATTAAAGAAGTGTTTCGATTTTCTATGGGGTAAGGGTTCTATCACTAGTCCTCTAAGATTGTCACCAGGAAAGTTCTATGGCTAGACCCTAGGCTATTCTAAAGAGAGACTAGACCTGAAATAAAGTGAGGTCAACTGTTATCGGAACTTAAGGGTCAACCCACCTCTTCTACATGTGAAGCATAAATGGCTTAGCACTATGCGCCAAGCATGAGCCCAAACTTATAGGTGCAAATCACAATAAACACTATACCTTGTATGTGCTTATCATTTCCATGTGGCATGTTTGGGTTGTCACTTTAACCACCTCACTTTTGTGACTCTCCCCAGTAAGGATCATCATTCCTTGGGTCACTGCCTCCTCGGCATACCCATATGTTGGGTGGATGCCTTCACGAGATGCCCATCCCTCGGGTCACTGCCTCCACAACATACCTATCTGTCAGGCCTTTTCCTTCATGGCATGCCCATTCCTTTTTGTGTCACTATCTCCATGACATACCATCTTTTCAGGCCCCTGCCTTCACAACACGACCACCCTTTTGGGTCTCTGCCTCAACGACATACCTATCTTTCGGGCCCCTACCTCCACTACTTGCCCACTCTTTTGGATCACTATCTATACGACATACCTAGCTTTTCGAGCCGCTTCCTCCATGACACACCCACTCTTTTAGATCACTGCTTCACGATATACTCATATGTCCTACCTCTACCTCTATGGCATGCCCACCCTCTTAGGACACTGCCTCCATGGCATACCAATCTTTTGGACTGCTGCCTCCACAGCATGCCCACGCTTTTGTGTCACTCCTTCCTCGGTAAACGCATCTGTCAGGCATCTGTCTCCACTGCATGCTTGATGCACCAAAAATATATATGGTTTTTGCTATATAATTTTACCCATTTTTGGTGATATTGCACTTTAAAGAAAGGTATTTTTCATGATTTGTTGCAGGTATGATGATTTTAGGTGATTGGAGCGAAAAGAAGCGAAAAAGAATTCGGAGCAAAAAGGAGCAAAAAGGAGCAAAAAGGAGGAAAACAAGTTCTAGCCCCACCGGAGCCAGAATGGGCGCCGCCGGTGCCATTTTTCAGAGACTTTAGCAAAATTTAGACGATAGAGCACCACCGGCGCCCTATCGGGCGCCGCCAGCTCCCAATGTCGGTGGAATTCAAATTTAAGGAGTTTTGGCGACTTTTTGAAACGATGCCTATGGAAACTCTTAGGATTTCGTTCCTAACTTATAAGTAACTATTTTTAGACGAAAATGGTGGTCTCTCTTGCTCTCTCTTGGTGGTCTTAGAGTGTGTCTTGTGTATTGTAGAGGTCTTGGTGTGTCTTAAGTGTTAGGGTTTAGGAGAAGAGTGTGTAGAAGTGAGAATTTAAGAGGAATTCTTCTCTAATGAGTGAAGGAGAAGGAGTAAAGTGAGAGATTGCTTCGTCCTTTCCATTCTAAAGAGAGAATCAAGTGTTGCAAAGAAGAGAGAAAAGGATTCAAAGGAACTTCAAGGGAATTGCATTGGGGAAGAGAAAGAGATAAGTTCTATTTTCTTTTGTGGTTTGTATGACTTTTCTTTTATATATAAAATCCATGTTTTATTGTATCTTCTTCATGAATTCTGAGTAGTCTCCTTTGTCTTTCTTCTTGCATAGAGATGTGATGATGGATTGATGTGGATTCGATCTGCTTTTAATCTATTGAAGAAATTGTAATGGTTTTTCATTTCGAACATAATTTACTTTTCAATTTGGCCAATTGAAATGTTAAAATATGTTGTTGAGAATTAATTCTGAAAGGATTTAATGTCCTACAACAATAATGAAGAATCCATTCAATATCCACTGATGAATTGCGTAGTTCATGGAAATTGAGTGCAAATAAATAGGAAAATGTGTTTTGATGGAGTTCAATTTTAAAGGTATCAGGGTGACAGGCTTAGATCCCCAAATTGGTTCTAAGATTAGTAAATAAACTCGAAGGTTAGCCTTCATGTGAAGGGTGAGTGGGAGCTCCGTAGTGAGAGCCGGTATCCTCCCAGCCTAGCCTTAGATTTAGTGACTAAACTTAGGATATGTCAATGTTCTTTTCATGCTTAGAAGAGGGGGTACTCTTTTAAGGGTAAAGAATCATCTATGCTCCTATTTGGCACAATAACATAGATAATTGTTCCATATCAATCCACACATCATATTCTCATTGCAAGAGGAAATATACTTTTCTCATATATCAAAAACCTTTCAAATACATAGTTTAGTGTGTCTGCTAGTTAATTCTATTTTTAAAATTGTTAAAAGTAAGTGTAGTTTAATTAATTGTTATTGTTTTCTGCATTGTGGTAGTAGTAGTAAGTAGTATTAAACTTTAAGTGCAATTTAAGTATCGGATTTCAGTGCTATATTATATATACTGTGAAACACTTTCTTATACTTGATACTTCCCTGTGGGATCGATAACCAAGACTCCATTAGAGCTCTGTATTAGTTTTTGGCGCCGTTGCCCGCGAAGGTAACGAAGTAACTGAGTAAGTAAGGAAGGAAGGAAGTATAAAAGGTATTTATTGATAATATAGTAACAGAAAACCTTTACTTTGTAGTGTGAAATTGTGTGTTTGTTTACTTTTTAAAAGTATTTGTGTGATTGTATATGCGTAGTAATGGATCTATAGGTTTAGTGCCTTATGATTCGGAGTTGAGCGTACTGTCAGAAAAATTAGAAAACAGCAAAAACAAATTGAAAATCCTTGTGAAATGGCAAATAATCAAGATAATCAGAGAAATGATCTTGGAAATTTGCCAAGACCTTTAAGAGATTATGCTAATTCAACAGTAGACGAAATTCACATAACTATTCAAAATCCTGATGTTGCTTCTAATTCATTTGAACTTAAACCTGTTATTATTCAAATGGTAAAAAATAATCAATTCGGAGGAACACCTAATGAGGATCCAAATTTACATCTCGCTAGTTTTTTAGAACTGTGTGCTACTTTTAAATATGATGGAGTGTCTCCTTTTTCATTAAGGGATAAAGCTAAGGCGTGGTTAAACTCGTTAGCACCTGGATCTATTAGAACTTGGGGAGAATTATCTCAGAAGTTTCTATCAAAATATTTCCCTCCATCAAAGAATGTTAAGCTAAGAAATGATATTACATCATTTTTTTAGTTTGAAGGAGAGTCAATATATGAAGCTTGGGAGAGATTTAAAGATCTTCTTAGGAAGTGCCCACATCATGTTTTACCAGATTGGTTAATAATTCAAATATTTTATAATGGATTAGTGGGATCATTGAGATCTTTTATAGATGTTGCTGCTGGTGGATCGTTAATGTCAAAACCTTTTGATGAAGTATACGCATTAATTGAAGAAATGGCTACTAATAATTTTTGATGGCCCTCTGAACGAGTAAATCCTAAGAGAGTAGCCAGTGTTCATGATTCAGATATGATGACTATGGTAGTTTCTCAAATTGTAGCCCTTTCTAATAAAATAGATCAATATGGAATGAATTATTCTCAACCACCTCAAGTGTTGGAGGAAAATTTATTTGGACAGATAACAAAATTTCAAACACCTAATGATACTTTAAATGCTATTACTAGACCTAACAATCCTTGTTTAAATTATTATAATCCTGGTTGGAAGAATCGCCCAAATTTCAATTGGAATAATAGCAATGCCAATGTTAACCCACATTGGGGTAACAGTTCTATAAATCCAATTGGAAATTTTAACAATCAAGGAAATACTAATTTTAGACCATCTTATCCTCCTGGATTCAATAGTTACCTGCAATTTAAGGATAAGAAGTTGTCTACTGAAGAAATGATTCTTAATATGGAAAATCAATTATAAGCTCAAGGTGTTGCCATGAAAAATATTGAAAATCAATTGGGACATATTTTCACTACACTTAATAATAGACCCTCTGGAACACTTCCAAGTAATGTTGAGATCAAAACAAGGAACAACTTAAGGCTATTCAATTATGGAGGGGAAAAGAATTGGAAACAAGAGTACAAAAAGAAGTTGAAACAAAAAAGGAGAAGGTGGAAATCAAAAAAGGTTCAAACAAGATTTATCCAGACTTAGATTATCCTCTTGAGCCAATGAAGATAACTGATGAAAAACCACCACCTCCATTTCCTCAAAGAGTGAAGAAATAAAACAGGGATAACATATTTTGAAAATTTTTGGAGATTCTTAAGAAATTAACGATAAATATTCCTTTTGTTGAAGCATTAGAACAGATGCCTGACTATGCCAAGTTTATGAAGGATATCCTGAGAAAGAAAAGAAAGTTTACAGATCATTAAACTGTTGCACTTAGCGGAGAGTGTAGTGCAATTATTCAGAAGAAGCTTCCGGAAAAACTTAAAGATCCTGGTAGTTTCACTATTCTGTGTGTTGTAGGTGAAAAATTTTTTGAAAAACCCTTATGTGAACTGGGATCTAGTATTAATCTTATGCCTTTATCAACTTTCAAAAGATTGGGAATAGGAGAAATTTCTCCTACATCTGTGACTCTTCAGTTGGCAGATCGTTCCATTACTTACCCTAAATGAGTGGTGAAAGATGTACTAGTGAAAGTGGATAAATTTATCTTTCCTGTGGATTTTATTGTACTTGATATGGAGGAAGATAAAGAATTTTCAATCATTTTTGGGAAGACCAGTCCTTGCTACTGGAAGAGCAGTGATTGATGTTCAAAAGGGAGAATTAACTATGAGAGTTAATGATCAAGAGATGACCTTTAATATTTTAAAATCTATGAAGTATCCCTCAATGGAAAAAGATAATGAATGTTTTAGGATGGAGGTCTGTGAATATTTGAGAAACGATCATTTTGAAAATATATTTGAAAAAAAAGTAGAGTATAAAAATATTTTTGAAGAAGAAATTGAAGATGATGAAAATTTAGATAGTAAGAAAAATGACGATTTAGAGTATGTTCAGGAGAGATTCGAAGTATTAGACACTATGGAAGGTAGAAATAAAAGCTTAATTCCATCTATAATAAAACCTACTGAACTTGAGATGAAAATTCTCCCTAATCATTTAAAGTATATGTTTTTAGAAGAATCATATACCCTGCCAGTTATTGTATCTTCGGAATTAAACAATTATCAAGAATAGAAGTTGTTGGAAACTTTAAAAAGATACAAGAAAGCTTTTGGATGGACTTTTGCAGATATTAAAGGAGTTAGTCCTTCAATTTGTATGCACAGAATTTTATTAGATGAATAACATAAACTGAGAGTTGATCCACAAAGGAGATTAAATCCAATAATGAAAAAGTAGATAAGAAAGAGATTTTAAAATGGCTTGATGCTGGAATTATTTATCCTATTTCGAATAGTGTTTGGGTGAGTCCAATACATTGTGTACCAAAAAAGGGAGGAGTGACTGTTGAAGTGAATGAATGTAATAAAATTATACCTACGAGACAAATTAATGGATGTTGAATTTGTATTGACTGTAGGAAATTAAATGCCGCCACCAGAAAAGATCACTTTCCTCTTACTTTTCTTGATCAAATGCTAGATAGACTTGCTGGACACAAGTACTACTGCTTTCTGGATGGATATATTGGTTACCATCAAATACTTATTACTCCTGAGGATCAAGAAAAGACAACATTTACTAGCCCTTATGGAACCTTTGCTTTTCGAAGAATGCCTTTTGGACTGTGTAATGCACCTGCAACATTTGAGAGATGTATGATGTCTATCTTCAGTAGTATGATAGATAATGTAATAGAAGTTATTATGGATGATTTATAGAAGTTTTTGTGGATGATTTCTCTGTATTTGGGACTTCATTTGAAATTTTCCTGGAAAACTTAGCAAAATTTTTGGAGCTCTGTGAGAAAACAAATCTAGTTCTAAATTGGGAGAAATGTCAATTTATGGTTGCAGGAGGAATTGTGTTTGGGCATAAAATTTCTGAACAAGGTATGGAGGTCAATCTTGCTATAATTAGAGTGATTGAGAGATTTTCGCCACCCACTACCATGAGAGAGGTGAGGAGATTCTTAGGACACGCTGGATTTTACAGGCGATATATTAAAGATTTTTATAAAATTACTAAACCTTTGTGCCGACTTTTAGAAAATGATAGAAAATTTGCTTTTAATGATGAATGCTTGAGTGCTTTCAAGTTATTGAAAGAGAAATTAATCACTGCACCTATAATTATTTCACCAGATTGGGAGAAACCATTTGAACTAATCTGTGATGCTAGTGATTATGTGATCGGAGTAGCATTGGGGCAAAGGCATGATAAAGTTTTCAAAGTCATTTACTATGCTAGTAAAACTCCTAATGTGGCTCAAATTAATTATATCACAACTAAAAGAAAGTTATTAGCTATAGTATTTGCTTTTAAATAATTTAGACCTTATTTAATTGGAGCTAAAAGTATTGTCCATACAGACCATTCGGCTATCAAATATTTAATGCAAAAGAAGGATGTGAAGCCTAGACTAATTAGATGGATACTTCTTCTGCAAGAATTTGATTTTATGATAGTTGATCGGAAGGAAGCTGATAATCAAATAACTGATCATCTATCAAAATTAGAATATGATAAATTATCTGAATTTGAAAAGGAAATTACAAAAAATTTTCCTGATGAGCAATTTTATACTATTATGGGAAGCAATTTGCCTTGGTATGCTGATATTGTGAATTATATTGTAAGTGATATTGTACCACCTGATTGAACAAGGCAACAACAAAAGAAGTTTAAATATGATGCATGATTTTATTTTTGGGATGAGCCCTATCAATTAAACAGTGTAAGGATCTGAATATTAGGAAATGCGTGCCACAAGAAGAAATGAATTTGATTATTCAACGATGTCATGATTCTGAATTTTGAGGTCATTATGGTGCTGATAAAACTGCTTTTAAAATTCTACAATCTGGATTTTATTGGCCTACTCTTTTTAGAGATGTTTATAGATATATTAAATCATGTGATCGATGTTAGAGAGTAGGTAATATCTAGAAGAAATGAAATGCCTTTAAATTATAATTTGGAAGTTGAAATTATTGATGTATGGGGATTAGATTTTATGGGACTATTTACTCCTTCATTTGTAAATTTATATATATTGGTTGCCATTGATTATGTCTCAAAATGGATTGAAGCTATTGCTTTACCTAGATGTGATGCTCGGAGTGTTTCAAAACTTTTAAAGAAAAATATATTTACAAGATATGGAATGCCGAGAGTGATCATGACTGATGGTGGATCCCATTTCAGGAATAATCGAATTAAGAGATTAATTGAGAAATATAATATTATTCATAGAATTTCTACTGCTTAACATCCCCAGACTAGTGGTTTAGCAGAAGTGTCTAATCATGAAATTAAAAGAATTTTGGAGAAAACTGTGGATAATCATAAATTAGATTGGTTTGTTCCATTAGATAATGCTTTATGGGCTTATAGGATTGTTTTTAAAACCCCTTAGAATGTCTCCTTATATACTAGTGTTTAGTAAGACTTGCCATTTACCGGTTGAATTGGAGCATAAAGCATATTGGGCGATAAAAGAGTTGAATTTTAATTTAAAAAATGCTAGAGAAAAAAGATTTATGCAATTAAATGAATTAGAAGAGATTAGAAATGCATCTTATCATAATGATAGGATCTTGATCACAGGAAAATATATTAAGAAATTCATACCCATTTTTTATCAAATTGCAATTTAAAGAAAGGTATTTTCTTTATTTTATTGCAGGAATGAAGATTTATAAGTGATAGAAGCAAAAAGCATGCAATGGAGCAAATTTGGATAAAAAAAGGAAGGAATTCATGCAAAATGAACTAAGTCGCTGACGGCGAGATCGAGCCCGCCGACGGCGAGATCATAACGAGAATTTTTGAAGGATTTGGAACTACCTCGCCGACAGAGAGCCCGAGCCCGCCGACGGCGAGATCGCGCGGTTTGGAGACCTTCTAGAAGCCCCGCTGACGGCGAGGTCGTTTCTCGCCGACGGCGAGACTGTTCAAAATGCCAGATACATTGAACCTGGACGCTTTTTGAAGAGGTGCTTAAGTACCCCTTGGACCTTTGTCTACCTCTATAAATAGAGGACGAATTTTAGTATGTGGTGTGTCTATTTTAGGAGTCTTAGAATATTCTATTAATGTGTTTTTGAGTTTAAGTTAAAGTTTAGTGTAGAAAGTGTAAGTAGTGAGTTAAGAAGTGTGTTGTACTAGAAGGAAAAAGTTAAAGGAACTTCAAGGAGTCTGCTTGGGGAGGAAATTGAGATAAGTATCTTTGTTTATTGTTGTTAAATTTAAATGAAATCCATGCTTTGTTTAATTCCCATGCATTCTGAATAGTTTTCTTAGTCTTTCTCCTTGTTTAAGAAATTAGGTGAATTAATGATATTAAATAGAAGTGCCTAATTTATTAAAATAAATTGTGATAATCTTTTACTTAAAACTTAATTTACTTTCAATCTAGCCAATTGAATTGTTAAAATATGTTGAATTATCAACTATAGTAAAGATTACATCCAATATTCAGGGAAGTCAAAAGCCTTGGAAGTAGGGTGCAAATAAATAGGGAAATATTATTTATCGGACGCAGAATTGGACATTTTAGTGTGACAGACTAAAATATTCAATTCGGTCCTATTGTTTGAGAGCTGAAGTGTAGATGTTAGCCCTCGGGCGAGGGAACGTGGGAGCTACGAAGTGGCACGCAGTATCTTCCCGACTAGCATGCGATTCGATAATCAAGCATAGGACTAGTCGATGTTCTTTGCACCTGGACCAAAGGGTAAAGAATAGGAATGCTCCTATTTGTCACAATACAATAAAAAAAATCTATTTGAATTCATCATTCACTTAAGTTTCTAAAAACAAGGGGAAAGATACTTTATCTAAAATCTTTAAATCAACTTTATTTAAAGCATTAATTACTTTAGATCGCTTTAGTTAAGTATTCTAAATTCCGTATACTATATTAGTAAGTAAATCCTTTAATTTTAGCTATTACAAATCTAGTAAACTTCCCTGTAGGATCGATAACCAGGACTCCACTAGAGCCCTGTATTACTTGATATGATACGTATACTTGCGTAGAATCCACATTATACATTCCATCATAAAATTAAATATATATATAAAACGGGATCAAGTTTTTGGTGCCGTTGCTATTTTTGTAAACATTAAAAAGTGGGTCAAGTTATTGGCGCCGTTGCGGGGGAGGTAAAGAAATTATTTACTAGAGTAACGGACTAATTTAAATTTATTTTACAAAATTGTATGCTTAAATTTGGAAACAAAAATTTAATACCTTACGATTCAGAATTAGACCGTACAATTAAAAGAATTAGAAAACAAAAAAGAGAAATTATAAATTTAACACAAATGGCGAATATTCCTGAAAATGAAAATATCAATCAACAGAGACCATTAAGAGATTATGCCAACCCTACATTAGATGAAATTCATTTAACTATTCAAAACCCTGATGTAGCTGCTAACTCATTTGAACTTAAAACTGCAATTATCCAAATTGTATAAAACAATCAATTTAGTGGTTCACCTACTGAAGATCCTAATTTACATCTTACTAGTTTTTTAGAACTATGTGCTACTTTCAAATATGAAGGAGTATCTAACGATGCTATTAGACTTAGACTTTTTCCTTTTTCTTTAATGGATAAGGCTTAAAATGTGGTTAAATTCGTTAGCACTTTGGATCTATTAAAACTTGGGGAGAGTTATCACAAAAATTTATATCCAAATATTTTCCACCATCTAAAAGCTAGCTAAGCTTAGAAATGATATAACTTCTTTTAGTCGATTTGATGGAGAATAAATATATGAAGCTTGGGAGAGATTTAAAGAACTTCTTAGGAAATGCCCACAGCATGCGTTACCGGATTGGTTAATTATTCAAACTTTCTATAATGGATTAGTAGGATCTCTTAGATCAATCATCGACGCTGCTGCTGGAGGATCATTAATGTCAAAACCATTTGATGAAGCCTATCCACTAATCGAAGAAATGGCTACCAATAATTTTCAATGGACTGGTGAGAGAATAAATCCGAAAAAGATAGCCAGTATTCATGAAAATGATGCAATATCTATGTTAGCTTCGCAAATCGCTGCTATATCTAAAAAATTAGATCATTTTGGAATGAATTACTCTCCAACTATATTAGAAGAAAACTCATCTCGGACAACTTATAGAATCTCAACCTTCATATGAAACTTTGAATGCTTATTAAAAACGGACCCAATAATCCTTATGCGAATTATTATAATCTCGGATGGAAAAATCATCCTAATTTTAACTGGAATAATAATACAACTAATCAACCATGGATGAACAACATAACACAACCATTAAGAAATTCCTTTAACCAAGAAAATTCCAATTATAATCCTAGTTATCCACCTGGATTTAATAATAATAACCCTCAATTTAAAGATAAGAAATTATCTAGAGAAGAATTAATATTAAATATGGGTCAACATTTACAAAATCAAGGAAATCGATTACAAATACAAGGAAACCAATTACAAAATCAAGGAACAGCTATTAAAAATATTGAAACTCAACTTGGACATATCGCTACCGCGCTTAATAATAGAATACCTGGAACATTTCATAGTAATGTGGAAATAAATCCCAAAGACAAAGGAAAGGAACAAATTAAAGCGATACAATTACGAAGTGGAAAAGAATTAGAACCTCGAATTCAGAAAGAACTTGAAAGTCAAAAAGAGGAAGTGGAAATCAAAAAGGAAAAGAAGCAACAAGATCCGAATTTAGAAAATCCTTTAATACTAATGAAAATTTCTGTTGAAAAACCTCCACCACCATTTCCTCAACGACTAAATCAACATAAAAAAGATAAACAAGTTACTAAATTCCTTGAAATTCAGAAGAAATTAACAATAAATATTCCTTTCGTAGAAGCTTTAGAACGTATGCCAAACTATGTAAAATTCATGAAAGATATTTTAAATAAAAAAGAAAATTTACCGATAATGAAACGGTCGCACTTAGTGAAGAGTGTAGTGCTATTATTCGAAAAAGCTTCCGAAAGATTAAAAGATCCCGGTAGTTTCACTATACCTCGCGCTATTGGAGAAAAATTCTATGGAAAAGCTTTGTGTGACTTAGGAGCAAGCATCAATTTAATGCCTCTATCAATTTTTAAGAGATTAGGATTGGGAGAAATTTCACCTACTTCGATAACCCTTCAGTTAGCTAATCGTTTTGTTACATATCCTAAGGGAGTTATTGAAGATGTTTTAGTAAAAGTGGATAAATTTATCTTCCCTGTAGATTTTATTGTTTTAGATATGGAAGAAGATAAAGAAATTCCTATCATCTTAGGAAGACCATTTTTAGCCACTGGGAAAGCTATGATTGATGTTCAGAAAAGGAGAATTAACTATGAGAGTAAATGACCAAAAAGTTACTTTTAATATTGCTAAATCAATGAAATATCCTGCGCTAGAAAAAGATGATGAGTGTTTTCGAATAGAAGTACTCGATCATTTACAAAAAGAACATTTTACGGAATATTATGAAGAAAAAATAGAAAAATAAAATACCTAATTAATTGAAAAAGCCGATATAAATAAAGAACTAGATTATATTCAAGAGAAATTTCAATTTTTGGATAATACAGAAAACACTGAAAAAAATATAGTTCCATCGATTATTAAACCTTCTAAACTTAAGTTAAAAATGTTACCTAATCATTTGAAATATGCTTACTTAGGTAATTCTTCAACTCTACCAGATATTATTTCATCTGAATTAAATGAATCTCAAGAACAAAAACTTTTAGATACCTTAAAAAAATATAAGAAAAATTTTGGTTGGACTTTAGCGAGATATTAAAGGAATTAGTCCTTCAATCTGTATGCACAAAATTATTTTAGATAATGAACATAAGCCTAAAGTAGATCCCCAAAGGAGATTAAACCCAATAATGAAAGAAGTAGTCAAGAAAGAAATTTTAAAATGGTTAGATAATGGTATTATATATCCTATTTCTGACAGTGCTTGGGTAAGCCCAATTCACTGTGTGCCTAAGAAAGGAGGAGTGACCGTAAAAGCTAATGAAAATAATGATCTTATCCCTATAAGACAAGTTACTGGATGACGAATATGTATTGATTATAGAAAATTAAACGCAGCCACCAGGAAAGATCACTTCCCTTTACCATTTCTAGACCGGATGTTAGATAGATTAGCTGGGACATAAGTATTTTTGTTTCTTAGATGGATACACCGGTTATCATCAAATACAAATTACTCCCGAGGATCAAGAGAAAACTACATTTACTTAGTCCTTATGGAACTTTTGCTTTTCGAAGGATGCCTTCGGATTATGTAATGCACTCGCAACATTCCAGAGATGTATGATGTCTATATTTAGTAAATTAATTGATAATGGAATAAAAGTATTTATGGATGATTTCTCTGTATTTGGAACATCATTTGACACATGCTTAAATCATCTTGAAAAAGTATTAGAAGTATGTGAAAAAACTAATTTAGTTCTTAATTGGGATAAATGTCAATTTATGGTTGCAGGCGGCATTGTATTAGGGCATAAAATTTTGGAAAAGGGCATGGAAGTAGACCTTGCAAAAATTCAAGTTATAGCTAAATTACCACCTCCAACTATGGTGAAAGGGGTAAGAAGTTTTCTTGGACATGCTGGATTCTACAGACGTTATATAAAAGATTTTTCAAAAATTACTAAGCCTCTATGCCAACTTCTTGAAAAAGACAAGAAATTTGAATTTACAACTAAATGTCTGAATGCTTTCGAATTATTAAAAGATAAATTAATTACAGCACCTATAATAGTTTCACCTAATTGGGAGAAACCATTTGAGCTTATGTGTGATGCTAGTGATTATGTTATAGGAGCAGTTCTTGGGCAAAGATATGATAAGATTTTCAAAGTTATATATTATGCTAGTAAAACTCTAAATGATGCTTGAAATAAATTATACGATTCATCGAAAGAGAATTATTAGCGATTGTATATGCTTTTAATAAATTTCGGCCTTATCTAATAAGAACTAAATGTATTAGTGCATACTGATCACTCTGCTATAAAATATTTAATGCAAAAGAAGGATTCTAAACCAAGATTAATTAGATGGTTATTATTAATGCAAGAATTTGATTTTGAGATCGTTAACAAAAAGGGAACTGATAATCAAATTGCTGATCATTTATCAAGATTAGAATATCATGAATTATCTGATACTGATAATGAAATTATAGACAGTTTTCCTGATGAACAACTTTATAATATAAATGAGTGGAAAATACCTTAGTATGCCTGATATAGTAAATTATATTGTAAGTGACATTTTACCACCTATGTTAACTTTGCAACAACGGAAAAAATTCATTCATGGTACTAAAACATACTTTTGGGATGAACCATATTTATATAAGCAATGTAAGGATTTAATTATTAGAAGATGCGTGCCTTATGAAGAAAGCTGAACTAATTATTCAAAAATGTCATGATTCGATTTTGGAGGACATTTTGGGACGGATAAAACTGCGTATAAAATTCTACAATCGGATTCTACCGGCCTACTCTATTTAGAGATGTATATAGATATATACAAACCTGTGATAAATGCCAAAGAGTAGGAAATATATCAAGAAAAAATGAAATGCCTCTGAATTTTATATTAGAAGTTGAAATTTTTTATGTTTGGGGATTAGATTTCATGGGACCTTTTATTCCTTCATTTGGAAACTCATATATATTAGTAGTTGTTGATTATGTTTCCAAATGGATTGAAGTGCAAGCTTTACCTAGGTGTGATGCTAAAAGTGTTTCAAAATTGTTAATGAAAAATATTTTTACAAGATTTGGAATGCCGAGAGTGATTATCACTGACGGAGGAACTCAATTTAGAAATAAATATATTCACAAACTAGTAGAAAAATAAAATATTATTCATAAGATATCAACTGCTTACCATCCACAAACTATTGGATTAGCTGAAGTTTCTAATCGAGAGATTAAGCGTATTTTAGAAAAGTCTGTAAACCCTAATAGATTGGACTGGTCTATAAAACTAGACACTGCATTATGGGCATACAGGACTGCTTATAAAACTCCGATTGGAATGACTCCTTACAGGCTTATATATGGAAAAACTTACCACTTACCAGTTGAATTAGATCATAAAGCATATTGTGCGATTAAAGAATTTAATTATAATATGAAAGAAGCTGGTGAGAAGAGATTATTGCAATTAAATGAATTAGAGGAATTAAGGAATGAATCATATGATAATGATAGGATTTATAAAGAAAGGATGAAATTATGGCATGATCGAAAGATTAATCAGAGAAATTTTGAACCAGGACAAGAAGTTTTGCTATATAATACTAGATTGAAATTATTTCCTCGGAAATTGAAATCTCGATGGTTAGGACCTTTCACTATAACTCAAATATTTTCATATGGAACTATAGAAATTGAAGATCCAAAAACAGGACATAGATTTAAGGTAAACGGACATAGATTAAAACCATATTTCGAAGGTAGAAGACCAAATTTTAAAGAGGTTTTAATGCTTAGTCGACATGACTACTAACTGAAATTAGGTCGGGCTGACAACGTTAAACCAAGCGCTTTATGGGAGGCAACCCATAGTATCTTTTATTTTAATTATATAAAAATTAGTGAGTCTGTAATATTAAAATAAATCTTACTATTCAATTTTTAATTAGAATCATCACAAATTCAAACCTATATGATGAGATCAGAAAATATTCGGACCAGAGCGAAATTGGGCAATTTTACCGAATCTAGCCGACAGCGAGCCCGAGCCCGCCGACAGCGAGATCGTGTGCCATATCTTAAAATTAGTTTTATAACTAGCTCTCCGACGACGAGAAACTTCCCGCCGACGGCGAGGCAGTTGAAAATTGGATCTCTTAAGTTTTATGTGCGGTTTTGGACGGTTCTAAAGCCATTTCTTTGTAGAAAACCATCTCAAATTCATTTTTACACTGTTTTCTTCCCTAGAAACGACTAGAGACCATTCCTTTCAATCCGAAATGGCCACCAAACTCTTAGAAACCACAAAAACTAGAGTTTTCAACCGAAGAAAATTTGTAAGTTTGGAGGCGCAGCGTATATTCAACAAAGTTTTGATGAAAAAGTGACTTATTAAAGAAAGGGGATTTGTCAAGAGAGGAGGAGAGAATTCCACCACAAAAATTGAAGAAATGATCGTGCAGCGGCATTGGGAGGTATTTTGCTATACGACATCTGCTGTAGTTATTCCTGTAGTTAAAGAGTTTTACTCTAATCTACATGCAATCAACAATGGAAGTGTCTACGTCAGAGCAAGATGAGTAACATTAACTCCTTCAAGGGTAAATGAATTATTTTCTATAGAGAATACCTCTGTCGGTCATTATTCAAACTTTGTTCCTTCAAGATAAAATATGAACGAGAATTATAGATACCTGATCGATGAACCTGATGATTGGGAGTTGCACGAAGACGGGTATGTCAGTTTCTCTGCATCACTTCTTAACTCTGTCTCGAAGCATTGGCATTTCTTTATCTCATCAAAATTATTACCCAATATGAGGGTAAATAAGGTTTCAAAGGAATGCGCTATATTAAATTACTGTATTCAAATTGGACTATCTATTGATGTTGGATCAATTATAGTAAAGTCCGCATTGGGATTAATTGTGCATGGGTCCGTTCATGGACTTGGACACCCATCGACTATATTTGCTTTATGCGATCGGCACCAAGTTTCTTATGAGGCGTGGGAAAAGGTACTTCGCCATGGAAACCACTCAATCCTACGAATATGTTTCCAACTTTGGATAACAATGATGAGATTACCATTATTTCGATAGAGCATCACGGAACAATCCTTTAGTGAGGCCCTTATCGATAAAACAAATTTCATTCTGAAAAAGATTAAAGGATTAAAGAAAGAGTTGCAAACCGTGATGAATTCCATCGATAATATCTCTGATATGTTTGATCACATTGACTGGAGGATGAAGGAGCACTTTGATCATACTGGACATCTGGAGGCCAGTTTTATTCATTTGCTAAGACAGAAAGGGTGGATTGATGAAGAATCTACTTGCGGAATTCCCTTTCAGTGCCTTTCTACAATCTATTTGTGCACTCGTGTCACATCGGGAATATCGGAGAGGATGTTAGTTCAGGCAATGAGGAGTAGTAAAGATTTCTATCTTATGTTATGTTTGTGTGTATATATGTGTTGATTTTGATTTAGATTTTACTATGAGTTGAACTTTAATTTGATCATCTTGGATTTGATGAAATTATATGTATTTGTTATGTCTCAGCATTTAGAGTGTTGTGGTTTGGATTGCGAGGCTGAGTATTATGGATTTGAACATTTAAGTTAAGTATGTTGTTAGTTGTTAGTGTGAAGTTTGTAAGTCTCATGGATTTCTTATATAAAGTTATATTGTTTGTGTTGTGTGAATTTTTTATGAATATAAGTATCTAATCTTCATACTAAATTATCAAATTAAGTGATCGGAAGATTAATTAGGGCCAAATCGAGGTTGAAAATGATTGAAGAATTTAAAAAATTTAAATTTTTTGGAGCTCGCCGACGGCGAGAATTAGCCCGCCGACAGCGAGATAAAAGCCACTGACAGCGAAAACGATCTCGCCGACGGCGGATTTTTCCCGAAACTTTTGCCTCTGTCAATTAATTAGCTCGCCGACGGCGACAAAAATCTAGCCGACAGCGAGATCGTGAAATGTCCTATATTTTGACCAGTCAACCGACACTATTCACCATCCCCTTCCTCAAAACTTCAAAAAACTGACCTAGGGCTTGTGAAATCTTGGATTTGAGGCGATTTCAACACTTTTTGATACCGGATTTCATCTCCCCTTGGTAAGTGCTTCACTCCTATGCAAAAATTTTTTATTTTCACCATGAATTTCTTCTACATTGAGAATTTTTGGAAAATTGTTGAAATATGAAGAAAAGACTTGGAAGAAATTCATGGAACTTGATTTAGATTGATTTTAGTAACTATTGGGAGCCATCTTAGTAATATTTAGAAATTTAGTTAAGATTTTTGCAAATTTCACAGATCAAAAAATGGCTCCGCGACAAAAGCGAAGAATGGATTACGACGAAACTCGTTTTGTGAATGCAAGGGCACAATCAAGATATTTTCAAAATATTCAAGCTAGAACATGCATTCAATATCGAGTTTTCAAAAGTCCTGGAGGAGAAGTTGAGCGAATAATTAAAGAAAGAGGATGCGAAAATTTCTGTTTCATGACCAACAGAGCCGTTGTAGAAGTGGTAAAGGAATTTTATGCGAACCTGACACAGGCTGAAGATGCACCAGTTAAGGTTAGAGGATTTTTTGTGGAATTCAGCGCTGCAAGATTAAATACTTATTATGAGGTACGAGACACCTACATCAGTGAGTATGATACATTTGGAAATAGGGAAGGACCACTGGAAGAGGTGATCGACTTTCTCACTGACGGAAAGGAGTTTGGAAGATAAAGCAGCGAGAAAGGGTAAACTTCCCTCTTTCTATGTTAAATGTGTCATCTAAAGCCTGGCACTATTTTATTTGTTCTAATTTATTACCTACTTACCACCATAGTGAGGTAACAAGAGATAGAGTAGTTTTGAATTTTTGTATTCAGAACCAAAAAAGTATTAATGTGGGAAATGTAATTTATAAGAATATAATAGCTACCTCAAGAAGTGAAAGTGGAGGAGGACTAGGACATCCTGGTCTTATCTATGCACTCTGCCAATTATCTGGGGTTGAGGCAAGAGATGATGAGGAATGGGTTGAGCCTATGAAACCCATTACTCTGGCTAATATTAAGAAATATGAATCCTACGAAGGATGGAGATCTGGGACGAGGAGTTATATGCCTTCATCGAGTAGAGATATACCTTCTACTAGTTATGACCCACCTCAGTATACCACCCCTACCCTTCAAGATTTGATGATGAGATGACTTTACAGTGGAAAAGTTTTGAGAAAATAGAAGAAAAACTGGAGCATATAGACCAAAGGATTGGAGGCTTAGAGAGAAGACATGATTATGATAGTGAATATCTCCAGAGACATTCAGAATACGAAATAGCATATTATGAGACTGAACGTCATTACAGGAGAGGTGAATTAGATGTTGTCTTTCCTGAATGCCCCCGCTACACACAAGTATCAGCCGCCCGACCTTCTCGGCCTGGAGATCGGGGAGATGATATAGTTTGGGATTTTGATGCTGAAAATTAGAGACTTTATTTGGTTTTTTTAGATTAATTGTTATTTTAAAAACTTTATTACTTTGTGTGTAATTGTTATGTATATTCTGTGGACTGTGGATTTGGTGTGTTTGTTTGTTTGCTTATGTTGTAATGTTAGACTTTTTATGTGTGTTCAGTTAGTTTGCAATTTTTCTTTTAGATAGGATGTTAGTTTTTCTTTAATGTGTTGTTTAAGTTTTTATAAGTTATGAACTTTTAATATGTTTAGATTGTTTTAATATGTTTAAAGTAGGTTAGTTGATTGTATGTGTAATAATAGATTAAGTTTTCATTTGTTGTATTTTTATACTTATTAAAAATTTTTTATCCCAGCACTTTCTTTTAAATACTATATATGTGGAAAAATACTAACAGTACAGGTTCTGTAAGTAATTAAAAAGCCTGCAAAAATTTCAAGGAAAAGAAATACCTAAAGCTCAAAGGTATGATGTACATTACTATATATTTTCCCTTTTCACTATTTAGAATAGATAGAAAAATTTATGTTTGGGGGAAGGTAAAAATACAAATTTAATTATTAAATTGTTCTCAATTTCTATTTTCAAAAATTATTATCAAATGATTTTTCTATATTAATTTTTCAATTCAATAAACATGAATTACTTTATTTAATTTTTATAGAAAGTTAAATAAAATGTTTCTAGTAATTCAATTAATTAATGGAATAAGATATTTGGTTAAAAGGAATAAGAATATCGTAAACTATTTAAAGTAAGGGAAACTATATTTTAAAATTGAAATTCTTAAGTATTTAAGTGAGAAAGAAAGGATTGAAAACCAATGAAGTAAAAGGCTATGAAATATATATAAGCAAGGAAATATTTTAAGTTTCAAATTTAGGAAGAAAAAGTTGAAGTTCAAAATTATTAACGAGTTATCCGGATACGATAATCCTCACTTGAAAAAGAAAAAGAGAAGGATTGAAAATCAATAAAAAAAAAAAGAAAAGAAAAGAAAAATATAAGCGAGGAGAAGCTTGAGGAGATGCCTTATCTAAAATTGGCTTCAAAGGATTCAACTTAAAGGGTAAAACTCAAATATATTTCTAAACTTATATATAAAGATTAGTATTTTACTAAATAGTGTTTTCTTGAACTTCCTATCATCTAAATATCTTAAGTAATTTACTCTTTTAAAAATAGTCATTCCTAAAATAAATAGAAAGCTAGAAATCTTAGACCTGATAACTAAATAATCTTATATCTATAAAGTTAATTTAATTACTAAAAAATATTTCTATTTAACTTTACTATAATGTTATTTAAATTTAATTCATAGTATATCTGAATTGAAAAATTCTATTACAGAAATCATTATTTTTATTTAGTACTAAAATTACTTGAGGACAAGCAATAATTAAGTTTGGGGGATTTTGATCATAGGAAAATATATTAAGAAATTCATACCCATTTTTTATGAAATTGCACTTTAAAGAAAGGTATTTTCTTTATTTTATTGCAGGAATGAAGATTTAGTAGTGATGGAAGCAAAAAGCATGAAATGGAGCAAATTTGGATAAAAAAGGAAGGAATTCATGAAAAATGAACTAAGTCGCTGACGGCGAGATCGAGCCCGCCGACGGTGAGATCATAAGGAGAATTTTTGAAGGATTTGCAACTACCTCGCCGACAGCAAGCCCGAGCCCACCGACGGTGAGATCGTGCGGTTTGGAGACCTTCTAGAAGCCCCGCTGACGGCGAGGTCGTTTCTCTCCGACGATGAGACTGTTCAAAATGCCCGATACATTGAACCTGGACGCTTTTTGAAGAGGTGCTTAAGTACCCCTTGGACCTTTGTCTACCTCTATAAATAGAGGACGGATTTTAGTATGTGGTGTGTCTATTTTAGGAGTCTTAGAGTATTCTATTAGTGTGTTTTTGAGTTTAAGTTAAAGTTTAGTGTGAGTAAGTGTAAGTAGTGAGTTAAGAAGTGTGCTGTACTAGAAGGAAAAAGTCAAAGGAACTTCAAGGAGTCTGCTTGGGGTGGAAATTGAGATAAGTATCTTTGTTTATTGTTGTTAACTTTAAATGAAATCCATGCTTTGTTTAATTCCCATGCATTCTGAGTAGTTTTCTTAGTATTTCTCCTTATTTAAGACATTAGGTGAATTGATGAAATTAAATAGAAGTGCCTAATTTATTAAAATAAATTGTGATAATCTTTTACTTAAAACTTAATTTACTTTTAATCTGGCCAATTGAATTGTTAAAATATGTTGAATTATCAACTATAGTAAAGATTACATCCAATATTCAGGAAGTCAAAAGCCTTGGAAGTAGGGTTCAAATAAATAGGGAAATATTATTTATCAGACGCGTAATCGGACATTTTAGTGTGAAAGACTAAAATATTCAATTTGGTCATATTGTTTGAGAGCTGAAGTGTAGATGTTAGCCCTCAGGCGAGGGGAACGTGGGAGCTCTGAAGTGGCAACCAGTATCCTCCCAGCCTAGCCGCAGATTCAGTAATCAAGCATAGAACTAGTCAATGTTCTTTGCACCTGAACCAAAGGGTAAAGAATAAGAATGCTCCTATTTGTCACAATAGAATAAAAAAAAACTATTTGAATTAATCATTCACTTAAGTTTCTAAAAACAAGGGGAAAGATACTTTATCTAAAATCTTTAAATTTGTATTCTAAATTTTGTATACTATATTAGTAAGTAAATCCTTTAAATTTAGTTGTTACAAATCTAGTAAACTTTCCTGTGGGATCGATAACCAGGACTCCACTAGAGCCCTGTATTACTTGATACGATACGTATACTTGCGTAGAATCCACATTATACATTCCATCATAAAATTAAATATATATAAAACGGGATCAAGTTTTTGGTGTCGTTGCTATTTTTGTAAACATTAAAAAGTGGGTCAGATCTATAAAGAGAAAATGAAATTGTGGCATGATCGAAAGATATTGAAAAAGAACTTGGAATTTGGACAAAAAGTTTTGTTATACAACACAAGATTGAAGTTATTTCCTGGAAAGCTCAAGTCTCGATGGTTAGGACCTTTTACAGTTGTAAAAGTTCATTCTTTTGGAGCTGTTGATATTAAAGATCCTAATACTGGAAGATTTTCAAGGTTAATGGGCATCTATTAAAGCCTTACTTTGACGGGTTTCAACCTGACTTCAAAGAGGTTTTAATGCTGAGTCATCTCGATTAACTGAATGGTTTGTCGGGCTGATGACGTTAAACCAAGCGCTTTATAAAAGGCAACCCATATGTATCTTTATGGTGTGTTTGTTTGTTCGATGTAGTTTTTCTTTTTAGATAGTTGTTTTTGAATCCTAATTACTCCTAAATACTTTTAAAATTGATAAATGGTGGATCGAATTAAGATATTGGAATATTTTAGGTCAAACGAAGTTTGGTGAGAATTTTTTACCACTGGCACGGCCGGCGCCAGAATGGGCGCCGCCGGCACCCTATCACAGATGTAATACTGAACTTACAGGTTTGAGCTCCATCGGCGCCCAAAACCTGTCGACGGATTTTGAAGTTTCAAAATGCGAGTTTTGGCAGTTTTGAGCGGGATCTTCATCCATATAACTCCCTAAACTCCATTTTAGACTTCCTAACTCCAAAAAAATGAAAACTAACATTCCCAATTTATATCCCATGGATTCCTACTCCATTGAAACCTCTTGATCTCGTATTTTCAACCGAAGGAAGTTCATAAGTTTCAAGGCGCAGCTAAGTTTCAAGGAAGTTCAACAAAGTGATGATGAATAGAAGGATTATCAAGGAAAGGGGCTTCATAAATCTAGGTATGGATAATCCTACTACTAGAATTGAAGAGATAATTAAAGAGAGATGTTGGGAAGTGCTTTGCTACACTACCACTGCAGTAGTTGTTCCTGTCGTGGAAGAATTCTATGCAAACCTTCACGGGATCAACCAAGGGTTCGTATTTGTGCGAGGTAGGTTTGTGCAATTCACACCTGCAAGAATTAACGATCTCTTTATAATCGAGAATGTACCTATTTTCCATTATTCTAATTTCAATGCCACGAGTGATAGTATGAATGATGTGTATCAATATTTGACGGATGACAATGAGGATTGGGAAATTAGAGAAAATGGATACATTAGTTTCCCATCTGCATCTCTAAATCCAGTGTCAAAGCAGTGGCATAACTTTATTTCAGCAAAGTTATTTCTAACATTGAAAATTAGCAAGGTAACCAAGGAAAGTGCCATTTTAAATTTCTGTATTCAAGCTAGGAGGCCGATTGACGTTGGTAGTATAATTGTGAAATCAGTTTTGGGATTAATTGTTCATGGATCTAAATATGGGCTTGGACACCCGTCCACCATATTTCTGTTATGTAGTCAATCACAAGTTCTATATGAGAGTTGGGAAAAGGTTCTTCTTCCATGGAGGCCTATTGATCCAACTAATCCTTATGACTACCAAACAGTGGGAGATGAAGATGACATGAATTTGCTTGCTGATCAACCAACACAGACTTCACAACCGATTCAACCCTATTTTTTGAAAGTTCTAGAATGATATTGAAGAGGATCAAACAGTTGGAGAAAGAGGTGCAAAACTTTATGAGTGCAATCAATAACATTTCTGATTTTTTTGATCATATAGATTGGAGAATGAAGGAACAATTCAATCACAGTGGTCGAATTAAGATGGGCTTGATTAATCTGATGATGAAAAATGCGGTGATTGCTGAGGAATCATCTGACGAATTTCCATTTCGTCCATTCTATAATCTGTTCATGCATCAGCAGTCAATTGGAGACATTAGAGGAGAGGATATTTCTGAAACTGATGTGGAGTAATTATTGCATTCTACTAATGTTTGTTGTGTGTTTAGTTTACTTTGCTTAATTATGCTTAGTGTGTGTAGTATTTGCTTTGCTTTATAATTTGAATTTGGATTTGGATATGCTTACTTTCATTGTGTGCTTAGATTTTAGTGTTTGCCTATCGTAGAGTACTTGCAACACTAAACATCTAAGAGTTATTGGTTTGGTTTGAATGAACATATTTGGTGTTTATATTGTAACTTGGATTTTATATATATAAGTTTGTTGTGTATTGTTTATATAAAGAATTGTGTTAATTACTGCTTGTGAGATGAAGTAGATGCATATTGAAGTGTTAAACATCATTGTGGAAGTTGAAACGAACGAAATTACGAAAAAATTTTCGGACCCAGAAAAAATTTTAGACTGGCGTAGTCGATGCCAGAATGGGCGCCGCCGACGCCCAAATCCAGAGAGTTTTCCAATTTCTTTTAAATAGAGTGTCGCCGACGCCCGAACACAGTAAAAGCCTAAAAACCCTCGATTTCGCGATTTTTACCCCGGGACCCGCAAATTTTTCCATTGCTTTTATCTTCCTCCTCCATTTTCGCGATTTTGAAGACATAGGGCTTGCTAGATCTCGGATTTAAGGTGATTTCAAAGCTTTTCAAGATCGGATCTACACTTTTATTTGTAAGAGCTTCACTGTATGTTAAAAAAAAATTTATTTTCACCATAAAAATCTCCCACATTGCTTAGGTTGGAATTTTTGGAGTTTTAAAGAGATTTTAAGATTTCCATGATGAAATTTGCTCTTACTTATTTAGAATAGTATTTAGAGTTTCTTACATTGTGAATTTGGGATTTATTTGAATTTTATTACAAATTTTAGAAATTCATATGGCTCCACGGATGAGTAAAGGGAAGAGGAAATTGGATTTTGATGAAGAAAAATTCGTTAATATTAAAGCACAATTTCGCTTTAACTCTTACCTTTTTAATAAGAAGTGTATCCAGGATCGAGCTTTTAATAGTTCTGGTGGATCTGTAGAACAGTTAATTGCAGAATGGAACTGAGGACAATTTTGTTATTTTACTGTGAATGCTATTATGGGAGTTGTTAGAGAGTTCTATGCTAATGTGCCCTGGACTAAGACTGAGTATGTGCTAGTTAGAGGAAAAATGGTTGAGTTTACTCCTCAGCGTATCAATGCTTTCTATCAGACTCGGGAACCATTTTGTTTGTGAATATGAAAACTTTGATACTCGAGGGGAAAATATGAGAGAAGTGATTGCTTTTCAGACGGATGGATGAGGGGAATGGAAGGTAAGTCAAAAACAGTTGATTAACTTCCCTGCTTCCACATTGAATGTTGCATCAAAAGTTTGGCATTATTTCATCTCTGCGAGACTATTACCTTCTTATCACCACAGCAAAGTTACAAGGGATAGAGCAATTCTGAACTATTGTATTTAGAAGATGAAAAAGTTTGATATTGGAACTATTGTTTACAAGAACATTCAGACTATTGCTAGAGGTGAGACCACTGGAGGATTAGGACATCATGCCTTAGTTCATGCCATGTGTGTTTAGTCTAGAGTAGAGTTCGGTAGTTCTGGAGAAGTGGTTATACCGCTGAGACCAATTACAAAGACTGTTATTCGTACTTACGAGTCTCATGTGGGAGCTCGAGTTGAGCGTAGGAGTACTAATATTCCTACTACGAGTTATGATGTTCCATCTACATCTGAGTTGCCTACCTTATTTGATATTATGGAGTAACTGAGATTACAGAGTGCTACTGTGGATAGACTCCATGGTAGGATGGATGTGTTTGAGGCGAGGAGTTATGTAAATGAAGATTATCTGCAGAGGAGAGTTGAGTTCGATATTGCCTATTATGATGCTCAGGTCAGATTTATGAGGGGGGATTCTGATGTGATATTTCCTACTTGCCCCAGTTATACACCATATAGACCTGACCCTGTTGATGACCTTGCTGATGACCCTGCTAATGATCCTGGTGATGGAGATTGGTAGATTGTTTGTTTCTATTTTTGTTGATTTTATTGTGTTGTGTTCTACTGCTGAGATGTAGTAGTTATTTGTTTTTCATGTGATGTGTAATCATGTTGGTGTACTGTTATGTTGTATTAAAAACATTGAAATTGTTAGCTGGATTGTGTAGTACTGTGATAGTTTTTTTAATATTGTAGTGTTTTGTTAGATGTTTAGATGTTTAAAGTTAATTTCTCTTTACCCATGCAAATATTTAAAATATTTATATCACTGTTACTAACTGTTTCATGCCTGCTAGTTGTGAATTTTGACTAATACCAAATAGTTGTTGAAGATTTCAAAATCCCAACATAAAAAGGTTAGTTTTCTTTTACTCTTTACTGTTTCAAATTTATTGAAAAATTTAAGTTTAGGGAAGGGTAGAGAAATATTAACTTTTATTTGTTCTCAAGTATTGTATTTTCAAAAAAAATATTAGCATAACTTCTAGCAGTTGAACCTCACTGTAAGTAACTAAAACTTTTAATTTCTGTTGAATATTATGGAACGATAGAATGAAAATTTTTAGTAATAAAGGTTAGTTTTATAGAAGTAAGATATTTGGTATGAAAGGGTTTGACTATAGTTAACTATTTAAAGTAAAGAAAACTGTATTTTTGAAATGTTAAGGAACTTAAAGTATTGTGTGTTAAAAAGAGATTGTGACTTTATGATGAATAATAAAGCATATACTTAATTATAAGGTAAGGAAGTGTCTCAAGTTTGAACTTTAGAAAGAGGAGAGTGAAGTTCAAAATCATTAAAGGCTATTCAGATATAGTAATCCACATTAAAAAAAAGAAAAGAAAAAGGAAAGAAAAGAAAAGAAGAATTGAAAAACAATCCCGAAAAGAAAGTGAAAAAGAAAAGAAAAAGAAAGAAAAATATTTATGACGAGAAGCTTAAGGAGATGCCTAATCAAAAATTGGCTTCACTTGAGTCACCTTAAAGGAAGAACTTGATTTCATTTCTGAATTTATATTTAAAGTATTGGCCTACATTCTAATAAAGTTTGCATGAACTCCTTTTTCACAGTCTTTCGAGGCACTCTTAATGTGACAAATTATGGTTCATCTTGAAATGAATAGAAGACTAGAACCCTTAGACTTGATTGATGAATATTCTTATACCTGTAGTGTTGACCTGAGTTACTAAATTTCTTTCTGAAATCTAACCAATATATTCTTTTGAATGAAAAATTTTAGTGTCCTACAGTTGAAAAGTACATAGCCTAGAGTTATATTTTTATGTAGTAAAAGGATTACTTGAGGATAAGTAATAGTAAAAGTTTGGGGGATTTTGATGCACCAAAAATATATACGGTTTTTACTATATAATTTTACCCATTTTTTGTGATATTGCACTTTAAATAAAGGTATTTTTCATGATTTATTGCAGGTATGATGATTTAGGTGTTGGAGCGAAAAGAAGTGAAAAGGAACGAATTCGGAGTAAAAATGAGCAAAAAGGAGCAAAACATGTTCTGGCGCCACCGGCGCCATTTTTTCGGAGACTTCAGCAATATTTTGTCGGTGGAATTCAAATTTGAGGAGTTTTGGCGAATTTTTGAAGGGATGCCTATGGAAACTCTTGGAATTTCTTTCCTAACTTATAAGTAACTGTTTTTGGACAAAAAATGGTGGTCTCTCTTGCTCTCTCTTAGTGGTTTTAGAGTGTGTCTTGTGTATTGTGGAGGTCTTGGTGTGTGTTAACTGTTAGGGATTAGGAGAAGAGTGTGTAGAAGTGAGAATTTGAGAGGAATTCTTCTCTAAGGAGTGAAGGAGAAGGAGTAAAGTGAGAGATTGCTTCTTCCTTTCCATTCTAAAGAGAGAATCAAGTGTTGCAAAGAAGAGAGAAAAGGATTCAAAGGAACTTCAAGGGAATTGCATTGGGGAAGAGAAAGAGATAAGTTATATTTTCTTTTGTGGTTTGTATGCCTTTTCTTTTATATATAAAATCCATGTTTTGTTGTATCTTCTTCATGAATTCTGAGTAGTCTCATTTATCTTTCTTCTTGCATAGAGATGTGATGATGGATTGATGTGGATTTGATGTGCTTTTAATGTATTGAAGAAATTGTGGTGGTTTCTCATTTCAAACTTAATTTACTCTTCGATTTAGCCAATTGAAATGTTAAAATATTTTGTTGAACATTAATTCTGAAAGGATTTAATGTCCTACAACAATAATGAAGAATCTATTCAATTTCCACGGATGAATTGCGTAGTTCTTGGAAATTGAGTGCAAATAAATAGGGAAATATGTTTTGATGGACTTCAATTTGGAGGTATCAGGGTGACAGGCTAAGATCCCCAAATTGGTTCTAAGATTGTAACTAAACTCGAATGTTAGCCTTCAGGTGAAGGGTGAGTGGGAGCTCCGTAGTGAGAGCTGGTGTCCTCCCAGCTTAGCCTTAGATTTAGTGACTAAACTTAGGATATGTCAATGTTCTTTTCATGCTTTGAAGAGGGGGTACTCTTTTAAGGGTAAAGAAACATTTATGCTCCTAGTTGGCACAATCACATAGATATTTGTTCCATATCATCCACACATCATATTCTCATTGCAAGAGGGAAGATACTTTTCTCATATATCAAAAACCTTTCAAATACATAGTCTAGTGTGTTTGTTAGTTAATTCTGTTTTCAAAGTTATTAGAAGTAATTGTAGTTTGATTAATTGTTTTTGTTTTCTGCATAGTGGTAGTAGCAGTAAGTATTAAATTTTAATTGCAATTTGAGTATCAGATTTCAATGCTATATTATATATTGTGAAACACTTTCTTCTACTTCGTACTTCCCTGTGGGATCGATGACCGGGACTCCGTTAGAGCCCTGTATTACTTGATACGATACTTATACTTGCTTTGAGTGCTTGGACATTACAAAATCATTATAAACATATATAAATTTGAGTTCATAAATTCTTGTATATATAAAAGTCGACACCACATGCCCATCCTTTCGATTCACTATCTCCATGGAATACCCATTTATCTGGCCCTAGCTTCCACGACATGCCCACCATATCAGGTTATTACCTTCATGATATAACCAACTTTTGGTCCTCTGTCTCCTTGACATGCCAACTCCTGTGAGTCACTACCTCCATGGCACACCTATCTTTCTAGCCTTCGCCTCCACGACACCCCAACCCTTTCAGGTCACTACTTCTACAGGACACCCAATTGTTAGGCCTCTATCACATGGAACACCCACTCTTCAGGTCACAGCCTCCACGACACATCCATCCATCAGACCTCTCCCTCAACGAAATGCCCACTCCTTGGATCACTGTCTCCATGATACACCCATCTGTCGATCTTCTTCCTCTATGACACGCCCACACCTTCTGGTCATTGCCTCCATGGCACACCCATTCTTGGGCCACTACCTCCACGACACGCCCACCCCTTATGAGTCACTGCCTTCATGGCACACTCACAACTTCTATCACGTGATTGTTTTCATTTGCATTTATATGTGTGTATGGATTACAAGCTAGGCTCGATAGATGAGTGATCCTATGTCAGTGATGATGTCTTAACGAGCATTGCATGCTAGGTCGATCCCAATGAACAATGCGAGTTAAAGCATCAGAATTGACTCAAGTATGACTGTGCTAAAGATACAAAGAGATCTAACTCATATCGCCTTGAATGTTATGGGTCTGCATTTAATGACCCTTATTTCAAAACTAAAAAATTATATTTTTATCTACTTATTACGTTCACCATAATTTTAAAATTATGCAAGTAGCAAACTAGGCCATCTTTAAGGGCAACCCTTTGAATAAACCATCCTGGGTGACATCCTTTAGATCATTTGAATCTTTAAGACAAGACCGGTGTGGCAACCCCAAAAAATTCATACGTACTTGGAGACTTACCCCACACTTAGATGATAGTTAGGATGCTTCACATTAGATGGTGTGCTAGGAGCTTTTTTGATGCCTCTAGTTATTATTCTTTAATGGTTTGCTTGTGCTAGCCATGCGTCGCTTTTATGCTTTTTGGTGTGCTCTTGTGCTTCATTTGCATGGTAGTATGTTAGGGTGTTCCTACATGGAGCCGTGCCCAAATATATGTACACACACATGTACAACAAAAAGGGGAGCATGTAAAGATATCTACTAACCCCTTGCTTACAGGTGTCGCTTAGCTCCCACTAAGCATGACTTGTTATACGTTGCATCACTTTCCCACTAATGTTATTTTCTAGCATGTCGAGTCTTTATTTTCTCTTTCAATGTATTTGATAGAGTCCATCTGTATTGGAAATAAGGTACGGGCATGGGTTTTGAGTCGAACAATGTGTCAAACCACGTGATGGGGACCAAGGTCCCATACCTTAAGTTTAAATTCTATATTGTTGTATAGAACTATGACAAGACATTTATTTCTGGAGTCCAACCACTTTTCTGCTTTTCCTAGGATATGTTGTCGACCCACCAGCACAAACCTCTTTTATATTTTAGAGTGTTTTTTTACTTTCAGTTATGTGTTTTCATGCTTAGATTTTTTCTTTTATTTCTTCCGATTTTATCTGGAATATCATGAAAATTACAATTTAGGCTCTTTACGACCTTAAAATTGAAATTTTTTCTATATAAAATCCTAATAATTAATTCAAGATAAATTAAAATTTAGGATTAAAAGAGTTAGAATTTTTAAATCAGTCTTTTACATTCTTGCATGGCCTTCAGGCTGAATTGCAATGGCATAACACAAAACATGTAATAGGGCTCCATAATATCTAAAGATTGCTCTAGACATATGCATCATTTGCATGTCCCAAGGAGACGTCCACGTGCTTCTCCAATCTGACTAACCCAACAAACCCTTTCATATTGGATGTTGTCTAGTGCACTTAGGTCATTAGAAGGCTCCCCGACCCAAACGAGATGTAAGTTTTTTGTTGGGAGCATTTCCAACTTTGTAGCTAAACCTCTGTTTCTCTTCTTTTCCAGCAGCATCCTTGCCATTTTGGGGGATGTGAGTCCCACCTATTGAGCTCCACTCTATAGTCATAGGATAGGGTTTCATTCCTTTGACATTAGGCATATTGAGGTCCCCCGTAGATAATACAACAAGGTAGACTTAGGGTGTCTTAGTAGCTTTGGATGACAGGTCCATGGTACCCTGACCCAATGACCCACAATTTTATATTTTGATATTTTTAATTTAATTGCAACGACGCCAAAAACTTGACCCCGCTATTTATATGTATAGAATTGTAATTGTTTATGTTGTGGATGCTACGCAAGTATACGTATCGTATCAAGTAATACAGGACTCTAGTGGAGTCCCGGTTATCGATCCCACAGTGGAAAGAGAAAATTAAATAACAACTAATTTAAAATAATAATAATAATTTTTTAAAATAAGTATACGAAAATTTGGATTTCTAAATTCGAGCGCAATAAAGTAAACTAAGTATTTTAATTAGGTAACTTAACTAAGTAGAAAATTAATACGTATTGAAAGTGCAGGAAATTAAACTAATTGCTAAATAAGTCTTAACTATTCGAAAAAGTATATTTCCCTTCGTTTAGAAATTTAAGTGATTAATGAATTTAAATAGATAATTTTAAGGTATTGTGACAAATAGGAGCATTCCTATTCTTTACCCTTTGGTCCAGTGTAAAAAATATCGACTAATCCTATGTTTGATTACCGAATCACGCGCCAGCCGGGAGGATACCGACCGCCACTTCGCAGCTCCCACGTTCCCTCGCCCGAGGGCTAACATCTACACTTCAGCTCTCAAACAATAGACCGAATTGAATATTTTAGTCCGTCACACTAAAATACTCAATTCTACGCCCAAATGATATTATTTTCCTATTTATTCGCACCCTCCTTCTAAGGCTTTTGAATTCCCGAATATCGATGTAATTTTTACTATAGTTGATAACCAACATATTTTAACAATTCAAATGGCCAGTTGAAAGTAAATTAAGTTTTAAGTAAAAATTATCACAATTTATTAATATATATATGTATCTCTATTTTAATTTCATCAAGTCACTTAATTTCATAAACAGTGGAGAAAGACTAATAAACTACTCGTAATGCATGGGAACTAAACTAAGCATGGATTTCATTTAAAGTTAAAAACAATAAATACCAATACTTACCTCTATTTATCCCCAAACGGACTCCTCGTAGTTCCTTTCGACTCTTCCTTTCAAGATACAGTACGACTCACTAATTACTCACTAAACTTACTAAAAGACTCACTAAAGACACACTACTGCACACAAATTAACACTAAAGACTAAAAGATTGCACAAAAGACACAAAAGACTTCACAAAACTAACACTCAAAAGACTGATTTTCGGCCTCTATATATAGAGGTGAGCAAAGGTCCAAGAGGTGTGTAAGCATCTCTTCCAAAAGTGTCCAGGTTCAATGTATCTGTGCCATTTGAACTACCTCGCCGTCGGCGATGAACTACCTCACTGTCAGCGAGGCTTCTAGAAGATCTTCAAACCGCTTTATCTCGCTGTCAGCGGGCTCGGGCTCGTCAGTCGAGACAGTTTATAAATCCTTCGTAAATGTCTCCTCGTAACCTCGCCGTCGGCGAGCTCGATCCGGCCGTCGGCGACTCAAGACAAATTGCATGATTTTGCTCCAAATTCGCTCCTTTTTATGATTTTTGCTTTTATCACCTAAATTATTCATTCCTGCAATAAAATAAAGAAAATACCCTTCTTTAAAGTGCAATTTCATCAAAAATAGGTATGAATTTCTTAATAAATTTTTCAGCGATCACCCAACTACCTCTAACTTCTATGGACTACTCCTCCCTTTCTTTGACTACCCCTTTTGAGCTCTATCTCTCCTTTTACATTTGTTGGCATCATCTCAATGGCCTGATTTCCAATGAGCAACCACTCCTTTGGGATACAATCATTTTTCCTCTATCCTTATAATTGTAATGTGCTTTAGCGTATCAAGAGTCCTCATCGGGATGATTCCATTATTTGGTAGGCTCCATATGCTGATGAGTCTGTTACCCACATAGGGACTGTGAAGACAAACTCTCAGCCCCATGGCCAAGCGAGAGCATTGAAAGCATCAGAGCATTCCCTACGAGATAACCATTCTTCGATAGCCAGACGTTAGTCTTCACTGTTAATGTAAGTAGAACTCCTTTGGATCAAGATTTTTCTTTAGAAATCCCAGGATGTAATTAACCGAGTGGGATAAGTCCCCTTGGGAGCACTCTAGACCTTATAACAGGTACATACACCTGAATCCCTGTTTTCGGATAGTAAACATAGGAATTTTTTTACGAATATTGGTCTAAGGTGCTTAGTTTGATCTTGTTTGGGCAGACATGTTTGACCTATCCTTACGAGATTTATCGCATGTAGGCTATTTATGTTATTTCTTTTATTTGCCTTCTTTGTATTATGTTCATCTTTTCCTCTCTTCTCCTTATCATTCATATGATCCAGAAGAGAGAATTATTTATAAAAGGGAAGTATATGATGATAAAATAAATAGCGACTCCTTCACAAAATAAAAAGAGAAAAAAAATGAAAACAAGAATGTAAGGGCATAGTGGTCATTTACATGATACATTTGATTAGGCTAATAAGTAATTATTAACTAAAGGTGTCCTGCTTATTACTTATCGTCTACACTTTTTAGCTCAATGATCACGTGTTGAATCACGTGTAGTTGGTATGAGAGTTCTTCGGCCAAGTATTTCCATGACTTCTTCTCAGGTATTGGTTAGTTCACCTTATTCTTCAAGCGGTAAGAAGTCTTTAATTCAGCCATCCCTTTAGATTTTCTCTTTCAAACTTCGTGTTATTCAGGCCAATGATTAAATGAATAACTTGATAGAGCCATGTAACAATCTCTTAGCTTTTACAGTAGTTTTCAGATTAACTAACTTTGTACAGTGACTAGTTTTGTCACATCTTGACCAGGGACCCACTTTGTTTCTCAGCTTTCCATCAAGATTCACGCTACTAATATCTAGTCAAACATATAGGTTCCCACTAAAACTTTTGTGACCAACTGATGCAACTGTAGTTACAAACCCCCAACTTTTGTGACAAAATAAGGCTATTTGGTCAACTGTTACTACAACTTTTGTGGTTTTATGTAAGGTGAGACAACCACTGGTAGTTCATACTAAAGGAGCGCAACTAGCTCAAAAATCCACAAATTAGAGTTACAAAAATCCCCCCCCACCACACACCGATATTTTTCCTCAAAAAGATGACCTAATGTACATTATTGGATCTTCATATCTTTCTCGTGTATTCAAGCCTATCAACAAGCCTCCAACATAAATGAACTCAGCCTCACACAATCTGTGATGAGATATAATGTCTAGTGCAATATGAATTCATTTATCTTTTTAGTCTAGTCCTCAATAGTTATTGCTTGTTGATGAGAACAACCTTCAATGCCCTATTCTAATAGGGTTCAAGATTTCAAGCCTTTTTTCTTATAATGGGACATCTGACCAATATGAATACATTGATCATTATACACAACAAGCTTATAATGTGCTCCATTATGCCACTTTTAAGGACCAAACACATACTTGGTTTTATTCACACATTAGAGGGATCAGACATATATTTAACTAGCTTGCTAAAATATTTGTGGAATAATTCATCACAAATTGTAGGATTGTCAAAGACTCATGTCACCTTTCTAGAATCCATCAATGTAAGAGAACTCAATTATTTCTGAGGCATTCTTTGATGAGGTGGGTAACCTTCACTACAGTCTCAAATGGTCATTCATGTTAAAATTTTGGGCATGATTGCAGTTCAGTATTCTTCTCACTTTTCATTTAAACTTCAAGTTTATGAGAAACATTTCTAAGTTAGGTGGCAACCTTCAATATGGTCTTGAAATGTTATTCACGTCAACATCTTTAGAACCTTTATGATAGGGTGGTTTTCTTGCATCTCATCAAGTCTATGAAACCTAATTCCAGACCGAGCGACAATCTTCATTGCAACCTTGACAGGTCATTCATGTCAATATCTCAGGCATGATTGTGGCGACTAGTCTTCTTGCAACTCATTCATAAAGAATATATTCCATGTCGGGGGAAATTTTTACCGCAATTTTAAAAGGACACTCATTTTAATATCTTAGTATGAAAATAAGATCAACCACTGACTAAAAATGTCTAACTACAAAGCAGTACTCTTTCAGTGTCCCTTCATCATAATGGAGTTGTTCCTTAACTAAATCAAGAAGCCAACCTTATCAATATTGGAAACATGGGTTGCCTTGTACAAAATACCTAGGCTCGTGTAGACAATATCCCTACTTGGAGTAATAAATTCAAAAGCAACAAAACACAAAATTATACTTATTATTATATAAAGCAGAGAGTGACATTGTAATCTGACAGGTAGCTAACTATTTGATGATGTGATCCTTTAGGGATCCTCCATTTAATTATATGATGCCTATTTCTTATCTCCAGATGAGAGATCTCAAGTCTTCTATGAGATAGGTGTCGATGCTAAATTCCTCTCTTAAGTCGAGCTATGGCGTGAGATAGATCGATGTCTCTGCTCGACTAGGTTTTGTCTTTGGCTTGGATGACCTTCACTCAATCGGCCTTCAACCTCAGTTTAGTGATGTTGTATTTGGCCAGGAAGGTCTTTCGACATTCTGTTAGTAAATGGTTAGCCTTCGAGTACTGACCCTCAATCTTTCACTGATGTGCCTTTGGTCTTCCATTCGTGAGCCCTTTATCTTCCACCTGTGGGCACTTGTTTTTTACACTAGTGGGCTCTCCTTAGCTGTACTCCTCTGTACTTTTTCTCTATTATATTTCTTCAAGATTTATGCATACACGTATCTAATGTACAATCAAATTTATTATTTAAAAAGATCAACGTATTAGAATCTAAGAATTAGTTTTCACTAAGACACTATTGAGAATCGATCTATAAAAAGTTTTTCTTGTAAAAATATCACAGTTACGAGCAATGATGGACAACCAAAATTTAAGGTGAGAATCATCATTAAAATAAAACATCCAAACTAAGCCCAATGTAATAACTGTTAATGATTTGTGAGAGGGCTTATAACTTGAAACCTCATATAGCATTAAGAAATATAGACCTAACAGTTTCTGATGTGTATCAAAAGGACTATCAACTAAACCATGCACCTAAGCATTTTAAAATCTATGATGCAATGGTCTCAATATAAATACAAGATATGCTAAGTTATTTCAAAATTTGGTCTCACAGTTTCATAACCATTAAACTTATGTGTTAATGTTGAATAGATAATACATGTTGCTTTAAGTATATTTTCCAAGCGGTAAAGAACTAATATTCTAGCATATAAACCCACAAGCTGGCTTGTAAATGTATTCATTGGTCAATGATTTGATTATTGATTTATATTTAACATAACTTCAATGGGCAACTATATACATATATATATATATATATATAAATTTTAATATGACTACTAATATATAAATAATTTCATATCAATTAAATTTAAAAGTGCAAAAAGGATAATCTGCAAAAGAGTTCAATAAGAACACTTCAGGAATACAAAATATAATAAGATAGTCAGTATTTAGCCTGGATCTATAAAAAAATATCAATTCATGTCATTGTGGGACTCTTAATCCCCTCCATTGGATCGCTTTAAGGCACATCTCACAATCTCTGCATTGGCTTTTAAGTTAAATTTATAGCCACAACGTAGGAATTCTATAATTACCCCAACAAACTAAAATTTTATTATTCAAAATCATATTTATTTAAATTATTGGCTTGGCATAGCATTGTGTCAAGCATCGTCTCCTTTGCCGTACCTATAAAAGCGTGGGCTTGTAACAGCCATAAGAAAGTACATGTACATTTGTCTCCTTTTTGGACATATTAATATAACAAGTGTAATTTAGAAGATATCTAAATCATAATGTATCACCAAATTATTACAAATATTACAAGAAAGTAAAAAAGGGAACACAAATCTAGCTACATGAGAACTTAGGGGATGTTCGATAGCACCCTTCTATAACGATCTACGTATGTATTTAAGCTAAATCCAGCTAAGTTCAATGAATAGGGTGACTAAATCCGGCACTCCGATAGGCCTCTTTTTTTATGTAAATTCGGATTTACTACTGACTATTGGGTGAATTTAACAGATTTAGCTTAGAAAGAAAATATGTTAAACGGATTTATACCAAACATGTCAAGCAAATTTAAAATGGATTAAGCTTAACTGAACCAAACACTTTTTCAATTTTAACAAAATCTGAATTTATCAAAATTCAGATTTATTGGATTTACTAAATCTTATTTAACTTAGTTTAGATGCATATAATTTATGGAGGTGTTTTCATGTGGATGCTTGGTTTTATTAGATTTTTTATTTAATTTTAATGATAACAATAATATTGTACTTTTATAAGAGTTGAAAAAAACAATATAGATGAATTCTTCCCCCATATCATAATTTATGTTATATATTTAAGGTATCTTAATTCATGTAGATGTTGACACTTCTCTTTAAAGTGAATTGATATATCCCAATGTCTCATAAAACAATTAATATATATTGCGCACGCGCGCGGCTTATCTTGACCTGTTGGTGGCGGGGTCACTATAAGTCCCCTCAGGTCAGGGGTTCGATCCCATCATGGTACGGGGGCTATCGAATTATAGGCACATGACGCAGCTCTCATCATAGGGCTAGAATGCGCATGAGAAATCGATATTTGGGCATCTGCCAAATATCAATTTCCTTTATATATATATATATATATATATATATATATATATATATATATATATATATATATATGGATTTAGGGGTATGATATTCTTAACTAGATCAATCCTCCATCCACCTAATAATATCTTTAGTTTTTTTTTTTAAGTATAATGTGCCAAATCACCTAAGATTATTTAATGAAGGTGTAGGGACTTAGATCTATAACTAAGGGTCAATATGGGTAACAAAGTCCATAGGATCAATTATGATATTGTAAGTCAAGGTAGAATATCTAAGTGAGAAAATTTGTTCTGAAAAGTCAGGATACAAAGAACACTCTTGATGGTAAGAAAATGAGGAAACATGAGGCCATGCTCTTGTTTTTAAGGCTTTTGATCTTCTATTTATATATGTGGCAGTGCCATAATTTAATAAATAGATAAAAAATATATAATAACATGAAATAAATTACAATTTTCAAGTGTATACATATATTATTTATCAATATGATTTGAAATACTTTTTATTTAAATTATTTTAAATATTTTAATAATTTTTATAATATCATTATGATTATTTTTTTATTAGCCAATAAAAATTTTAAATCTTTAATCTTTTCCTCCAGGTTAAGTTTCAATTAAAATTTTAGTATTTAAAGCATGTGTATTGTTTTGTTTGACGTATAAGTGAGCCCTAATTTTGTTTTGATGTATATATTATATAAAGTTAATGAATGTGTTATGTTTTATGTTGGTTGTAAACTTAAAAAGTTTATTCTTTCTAGGATCACGGGTTTGATCTTGCCTGAGTGCAAATGTCTTGCAGTGCGAGATCAAGTAGCTAGACACATGAGGGTGATTGAGGCCTCATATCATAGTCTTCAGCCATAATCTTAAAATCTTTTTGCAATACATATATACTGTTTTTTATTCTTTTAATGATAGTTTTCTTTAAAAAAAATTGTCTGAAAAAGAGAATAACCCATTAAAAGACATTTTCTTTTGCCATAAAATCAAATAGAAAGTAAATAAATAAATAAATGAAACCCTCCTATTTATGTCAACAATATTCTCGTGAACGATTAGTACATATGTGATAAAGTTTGATAAGTATATCCTTATATTTTTAAAAAAAAAAGTTTGAAGAATATTTTACTATGTTTTATATTCAAGTGGGTTTGAAAATTATCCAATTTATTTTGAAATATTAATTATTAAGGTCTTTTTAAAAATATTATATTAATTTATTTCGAACAAATTGAATATTCTCAAATTTATTTTAATATAATGCATTAAGGGGCTTTATATAATTTTTCATATTTTCAACTCACTTTCTCATACCTACTATTAATTACGTTTAAAGCTATCATCAATGCTATGATTTATTTACCATATCATAATATAATGTAATAGCGTAAAGGATAGCCATAAAGGTACCACAGAATTTTCATGCTTAAATATATATCATTTAAATTTTAATTTTTACTTAAATAACTATACATATAAAATATGTCAACATAAATTTTAAGACAGATAAACTGTTCTAGAGGAATAAACGGATGATCGAAGGTAGTTGTTGACGACCGGTTTGGTCTAGATAACAACTGGAGTGGCATCTTGTTAGGGCGATTGGCTGAACTTGCATGGAAATTTTCTCTGGTGTAGTGATCAGCCTTCAGAACGGTCGACAGAAAGCATCCTTTCGGATTAAATATCGATCGAATTGAGGCTTGTCGGACGGTCGGTGAACTCTTATCAATTGATTCGGCCTCCCGATTTTATTATACGTGAATAACTCTGCATTTACTAAAAGAATTCCTGTGAAAAGTCAATGATGAGAGGACTAACATATACTTTTTTAATGTGGAGACCTATGCCTAAATAGGAGGTATATGATATGAATAATGGCTGCACTCACTTTACTGCTCCCTACAGTACTCTCTCATCTTCTATCATTTTCTCTCTTAACATTCTATACCTTGAGTGTGTTCTTCGAAGACTTTAAAATCAAAATTCTTAAAGGTGTGTTTAGTGTGGAAACATGTCATCAACACGAAGAGGAACTCAACAATAAAGAAAAAAATCAAAGACTCGGCGTAAAAAGTTTAGTTCTTCTTGTTCTTTCTTCTTACATTTTATATTTTAATGTGTTATATGTTCAAAAATTTAAGTTTGGAGCGGCGGTGGGGGGGTCCTCAATAAACTATATTTTTAAAACTATTTTTAATATGGTTTTTTGGTAAGAATTTAACTAAAGATTTGGAAATGGGTCGGTCGCCGGAATGGATATCCAGACACTCTAATATAATATATATATATATATATATATATATATATATATATATATATATATGTGTGTGTGTGTGTGTGTGTGTGTGTGTGTGTGTGTAATTTCAGAAGATATTATTTTAATTTTAAAATATGAAATCAAACCGATCTCATACATATTTAAATAATTAAGAACTATGTCGCAAGCCATTATATCTATCCCGGAGGATGGATAAATTGCTTGGTGGTGAGGCTTGATCAAATAAACTAAAGGATCCATGACATCCGTTTGGTTTGCGAATCACTTATATTGACCGACATTTCCCCTATCTAACATAAAGCAATTAGATATGATTTATATTAATCTAGTGTCTTTAAGTTTTCTATAAGGGCAAGCCCCTATAGTTAATTATATCACAGATAACAAGGTCAACTAAGAAAACACTTGATTTATACCAGGAAATATTATTTTCATGACTTACAAAAGGTAAGGTTCTTACAGGTAATGTGGTAGTAGGAAATCGAATAGGTGAGTGGCTCAAGTTTGGAACAATTATTATAGGAACCCAAAGGAAGAGAAGGCTAGGGGAGAACACGGCTCCAAGAAGAATCATGGTGATTTTCCAAACTATCTTATTTTTTGCTCCAATTTGAGATAATTATTTAGTGCATCATCCTGACAATTTTATTATTTAGGGCTTACATTCACCTGATACTGATCATGTGAATAGCTTGGAAGATTAGAGGATTTATGTCATACCAGATGACAACCTCAGAACCTAAGACGAGTTAGGGCTTATATTGCACGAGGTGCAAAAGGCCTAAAGAGATAACGTGTGAGTTTATATCGCACTAGACAAACTACATTGAAGTCCTATGGCTTGTTATTTATTTCTAAGAAGTTTTGTTGTTGAAGATAGCCGTGTTGCTCACTGTGTATGCTTCAACTCCTCGTTGCAGCAGGTTTAGTTTTAGAAGTGTCGAATGTAGGAGAAGATGGAAGTATTGTTTTTTAGAAATGTTTAAATTGAGATGTCTTAGTGTCATATTAGAGAAAATAATTAAGTTGATTATGACGACACCGGTTAGGATCCCACGGTCCCCTCATTCTGGTACCACCATTTTCTTCAAATTCACATAGTCTAGATGAATTTACCAAATTTAACTAAATGAATTCAGAACTTTCATTCAAACCGTGAGAAATCTCGTTAGCAGCCGTAGGTTTCCTCCTTCGAGGGATTTTCGATCATCCAAAGAGTCGTTTTAATTTAGTTGTAATTATGATTTTGTTATGTTTTTTATTAAATTTTGAGTTGTCTTATATTTTTTATGGTTGTGGTTGTGAATTTTATCTTTGTTTTGTTTTAATTTTAATTTTAGTTTTGGTTCTCTGGCTATCCTAAAAGTTTCAGTTTTGACATGCAGGGTGATTTTGTTGTTTAGCATGCAATTTCAAAAGCAGAAAATGTATAAGAAAGTAAATGAATGTAAATTACAGTGCAATCAAATAAAAGCATACCTGGCATTTCTTCTAGTATTCCAGCTAAAAGTTCATCCTTTTGCAACGAAACATATTTATATTACAGGGAATTAAATTTGCATGCTAGAAAGCAGGAAAACAGGTTTGAAGCGTACCCATCAAATCCTATGTCATAACTTGGTGGGTCCTATTTTAAATGTATAGATGACTCCTTAAAGAAGAGATCGGGCCCCGGACCTCTCACAATCCTCTAAAATGTCTCGAGTTCATTTAAACTTATTATGCTGCCTAATGATTCATCTCTATCATACCCTTATGCTTAATGAATCGATGTTTTAATCATCCCTAAGAATGGGTAATTATCACTTGATATTCTATTTATAAATTATGTTAGTGGGGTCTTTAGGGGCACATTGACTTAATTAAGAAACTAAGCCGATTTGATTTTTTTAAGTTAGGCTTGCAATATTTCTAATATGTTCACAATTAATTTTATCATTTTTTCTAATCTATATTAGTCAAGTTTGATTAATCCTAGCTCACTATCAAGCCCTTATGACTTAATGGGTATATTTGCATTTTTTGGAAAGTTGATTTATGTGGTTATAATTCTTATCAAAGTACTGAATTAACATTAAACCATTGATTAGGGGCTTCGGATCATTAGATAATATCTTCCAAGGATGAAACCCCAAATTTAGGATCATTTAATTTTTAATTATCTTCCAAATTAAGATAATTAAAGGAAATTGCAAATTTATCTTATCTGTGATAAATGTGCGGTTAGTTTCTAACATTTAAATCTCTTGTATTTCAATCATCCAAATATGCCAATTATTATCATTCATTACTCATTTCACCCTTTAATTAGTCCTAAATATCAAGGCTTTTAATTACAACTTTACCCTTTAAGGCCTATCACCTCATAATTCATTAAATTTAACTGAAATGACTTTGAAATTTTTATGTTATCCCGCCCATGGGTCAATTAAAACACCAGAGGGGAAAATATAATTTTTCTAATTTTAATTTAATTTATATAATTATTTACATGCAAAAATGAGGATTTTCAAAGATGAACTAATAACTTAATTAAAACGCAATATTTATTCTTAAGAAATTACTGGAGGTTTACCAAGACCAGTGGATGACTTGGACCAACTTTCATGGTTTTTTGAATTTTAATTAAATTATTATAATAATTTTAAATTTTGGATTATTAATTAGATATAAAATATTACTTAGGTTGAAAATTAAGTTTTGGTATTTTTCATAAATCTCTCTAAGGTCAGGGAACCCATATAAATAAATTTTATATTTTTGTGATTCTTTTAATAATTACAATTATCTTAGTGAGAAATTAGAAAAAAATCCATTTTAAAGCTTAAAAATTATCCTTTAAAATTTTATATCTTCACATAGAAAATTAGGAAAATTATTTTAATTATTCCTAAATGAATAGGAGACCAAATGTGACATTTTGGTAGATTTCAATATTTTAGTGATTTTTGTGATTGTTAATTAATTTTAATAATTTTTAATAATTTTTAAAATTCAAGAATAAGCCTAAAAAATGAAGTGTTTATTTTAATTACTATTTTATTTTTATTAAATTATCCTAGTTACAAGGAACTACCAAAATCAATTTCATAATTTTCCAACTTATATTTCAATTATTATAATTATTTTAATGTCAAAAATGTTATTTAACTTAGAAAATCAAATTAGATGGTCAAATTAACTCTAAATGACTTAAAATTTTTATAGGAGCTCCTCTCACCCTAACCATATTGGAGAATCAGTATTAAGTTATTTACAATTATATTTAACCCATTTTAAATTTCTGTCATTTTAGGGGTTTAATTATCATTAGAGAGATATTTAATGAGTTAAACCAAATTTATATTTTTTTCTTTGGTCCTCTGGTCTCAGTGAACCTACCAAAATTTACTTTATATTTTTTCTGATTAATATTTCAATTATTTTAATTTTTATACTAAAAAATAATATATTAACTTAAACATTATGGATCTTTGGATAGCGATGCCCCTTGACCTTGGAAATATCTAACCACAGAGCCCTTAAGCCCTTCAAACCTCATACCATGGTGAAATGTCTAAAGCTAATTAGGCCATAAATATGATTCATTGTATTTAAATAATTAAAAGTGAAATACACATCAAACAAACATGAGACCATTTCCACATTATTCTCCTATGTTTACTGAGCAAGTGGGTATTTTTCTTTTGTTTTTATGATTTTTCTGTACCAAGTTATGCATTTTTAAAGGTTTCTGAATTAAATAAACACATTTAATCCATATTTTCCTACTTATCCACCACGGCGCCACCTCAACATGCGACGGCTCCGAACTGCTATGCGGCGCCACTTGAATTTTTGCCTCCATCTGACTCAGCTTCCACGCATCTGCACTTTATACCCATCTCCTTATTCAACTGCATCAGCGCCGTCCATCCAATACACGCGCAATCGAACAGTCCTCCTTCATTGTCCCTAACTGACCTAACCAATAAACCGTCCACCTTCTAACCCTAAGATCTCGGCCTAGACTCAACCAAATCACCTCGGGCTTGTTTCTATAGACTCATCTAGCCTATAAGAACATATCCATATGGTTTATACGGTATGAAATACAGTGTACATGCATAGAGAATCAAAATAAGCTTGGGCTAAAGTGAGATCTCAATACCTTGACAAGAAGGGTGTGGCTTCGATCAAAAATGTTCAGCATGTTCGTTTTGACCTCACGAAGCTCCTGGAAGCAGCAATTTGAGTTATCCTTGGGTCTATGTATGAACTCAACCAGGAGGAGATTTCAGGTTTGCTGTAAGTCTGGATTAGAGGGGCTCTGTGATGGGGCTTCTACATGGGATCTTCTTCATTTAGCCTTGTGATGGTGTGGGTGAAATCAATTTGAAGTTTGGTGCACTGTGGAGCTGTGACAGAAAATGTCCTGGTTTTATGGCAAATTTTAGTGGAGAAATTAGCCATAGGTGGTGGCTGTGAGTGGCTGAGAGTAGGTGGATTGCACTTAGGGGGAGTTTAGAGAAGCTCTGGAAGGATTTTGGCAGGGCTTCATCAAGTTTTTGTGTATCTCTCTCTTATGTCTGTGAAGAGCTCGATTTATAGCCATGGCCATTTGGTGGAGCTCAGGGCTTCAATTCAGCTGCAAGGTGATGCTTAGGTGGAGTGATGAACGACACCCAAGACCAATCAGAGTTGGACACAAGGGATGGGTGTTTTTGGGTTTGATTTGGTGTAAGGTGGCTCTCGGTTTTGGCTCCTTCAGTGAGTTGCAAGTATTGTCTGTAGGCCATAGAGGTCAAAGTTTGGAGGTATAATAACGTATGAAGGTCGCATTGGCTAGATTTAGGAGTTAGATGAGCAGTTATAACATATGTACGCTGCAGAGACTAAAGTTGAGAGCTATGTGATTTATGAGCCAAATAAGTTGTAATTTTTCATGTCGACCATTGGAGTGAGCTACAGCAAATTCCATAGTTTGTAGAGGCCAGAGTTGAGAGATGTATGAGCTATGGACCATGTAGGTTGCAATTGATCACATGAACCATAGTGGAGAGATGAGAGGAGAGAACTTTAGAAATCTGGAGAAAGTCACCATATGTGGAGTGCATTGTTACACGGTCTTTGAGGATATGTTGTTACACCATCTTCAGAGTGTGTTGTTGCATTTTATGCGGATGATATTGCACTGTATTTGGGGTGCACCATTTTCATAGCGTGTTGTTACACCATCTTAGAGATGCATTGTTACATCATATTTGGGGCACATCATTGCACCATAATTGAGGCACATCATTGCTCTATTGGGTACTTGATTACTCTGCAACATACGCTAAGTTTCTACGGGCTGCACCATGATTTTGAAAGGGATCATTGCAATATGCATGGAGTAGCCGACAGTGGTTGACGACTACAAGAGCAAGTGGTGACGCCTAGACCTTCAGTGTGGAATATTGGACTTTAGCTCCTACTTACAATCCGATCCAAGCTCAGGTCTCAGTTCAATCTTCATGAAGTGGGTAAGAATCTTATAAAGTATGGGAGGGACCTCTCTGCAAATAATAAAAAAATCCATACCACTCCATCTGATGACCAAGAGAGATTTTCTCGATCAAATGGTGTTCTACAAACATTCAAGTTAATTCAAAATTTCAATTTTGAATTATCTTGGGCTCGTTGGTTTTATCTTGTCGAGACTCTTGATTTTACTATAAGATTGTCATATTAGGAATTCATTTAACTTTTTAATTAAGGACCAAAAGCTTACAAAAGTTTTTAAAGGCTTGATTTGAGCTTGATTTGATTGAAACTTGACCAATTTTAGTGTCTTTATGTTCATCTTGTCGAGCCGATCAATTTTACTATAAGTTCAGTGAAATGAGAGTTCTTGATGATTTTTAATTGAAGTTTAAATGTTTCTTGCTAAAAAATGCTTTGAGATTCATGCTAATTGCTTCGAGAATCATGCCAAATGACTATTTGTTGATAATGTATCATTATGTATAGCTTCATTTTGCTAGAATGGAATGCTCAAATTTGTAGCTCATATGCCAAGAAGTGATCAATATTCCTTAATAAAGCCACATGCTTGACCAGTAATCCTTGAGCTTGAGCGATTATGCTTAATCTTGGTTATGTAGGCATGAGCTTTAATAAATACTCTTTTAAACTTCGATGAATTAGTTATGAGTTTGGATATTTCACTTTGAAATTTGCCAGTGTAGATGAGTGCAGATTAGTGTGGCAGAACTTATGCTACTATAATTGAATTCATGCTTAGTCCAGATGAGTCCATATTGTTGAATCCTGAGAATATTTAAATGTATATTTAGTTCTCTAATTTTTTATATCTTTAAAATGTAATTGTGAAAATACAAGAGAATAATAATACTAATAATAATATTATTATTATTACTAACTATTTTTCACCTTAAATTGCTAGATGATTATTTTTGCCCTTCTCTTCAATGGATGCCTTGTTGAGTACACTCTTAGCTTCATCTTTAATAAAATGTGTTAGCTGAATGATTAATGCTTTGGATAGTAGGCTAAACATTGCTTTCAATAAAGTTATTATGACTATTGGTCAAAAATTTCAAAATTTAAAAGTTTTTTATAGAGCTAATCCCCAATGGCAGCTCTTCTAGAAATTCTCTATGGCCCAGGTCAAGCCTAAGCCCAAAAGGGCTTTTTAAAATAGTTTTAAAAGACAATAGACACGGCCATGTCAATACCTCATCGCTTGCGTCATTGCCCCAATCGCCAAAATTATTTTAAGATTTAGAAGTTTGGTCAAAAAATTTCAGGGTCATTGGGGCAGCTGCAGCTCACAAGTTGTTAAAAAATCATCTGCTCATTAATAACTGTTATTGCTATTATAATTTTTTTATTTAGAAAAGTCGGATCGTAAAAAATAAGATGTCACCGTATCTAGGGGTGTAAACGAACCGAACACGAACACATGTTCGTTTGAAATTTATTTTGTTCGCGTTCGGTTCGTGTTTGAAATTGTTCGTGAACTTACTGTTCGTGTTCGGTTCGATTTGTGCGAAATTAGTTCGAATTGTTCGAAATGTTCGAGTTGTTCGAATCGTTCGAAATGTTCGAATGTTCGAATTGTTCGAATTTTTTATCCTGTTCGAATTGTTCGAATTGTTCGAAATTATTTATTTCTTTATTGTCCTTATATTTTAAAGCTAAAAAGGCATTATTTTTGAGAAACCATATTACTTAGTAAATTAATTGGCACCATAATACTGATAAAAATTTTGAATTTAAAAACTTTACAAAAATCATATGAATATCGATAGAAAAAAAATGAAAATTTACAAAAAAAAAAAATAGAACTTTAATAATAAACTTCCATAAATGTATTTCTTTGAACTCCTAAAAAAACTATACAAAAACAAATTTGAAAATTTTGATCTTCTTAGTAGTTCTTCCACATTGCTCCAAGTCTCAACTCTCAAGTGCAACTATCTCATCATTGTTCTCATCAATCAAATATGCAAATCGATACAAAATGCATGCTGCAAAAAAAAAAAAAAAAATTTACATCAGTTTCTCAAAAAAAAATTTACATCAACTTAGGTGTTAGACACGTAAATACATAAAAAAAACAGTATACTTATAGTTTTTTCATTTTCATTGATTTCGACTGTTTTATCCATCTCGTGATGACAACGCTCCTGCCTCAGCTCTCAAACGAACCAAACAGAAAACATTAAATAGGTGCTTGCTTTGCATTTAAATAGGAAAAATGAAGATCAAGGGGCTTAGAAACGTTATAACCAAACATTTAAATAGATATTGATTTCCATGCATAGGTTAGCTGCCAGCCAGCCAGCCACATTAACAGTTTAAACAAAAATTCTAACATGACAGAAAAACTTTCATGAGCAGCTCTCAATGCAGACTCTAACATCACAGAAAAACCCACATTGACAGTATGCCCACAATTACACCCATAAATAATTAGCATAAGTTTGTCCAGCCTGTTAGAAGAAAATCTTAGAAGCAAGTTAGACACAATGATAGCTAACCAAAACAAAACAACATTTGAATAGATGCAATATAAATATTACATTAAAACCTGTCTCACCCAAGCCATCCAAAGAATGCTTGCGACTCCATGCCGATGTAACCAAACTACAATCAGAGTTGAGTCAGAAGGAAGATTTTGAGGTTAAACAAAAAAAACAAAGTCAAACACATAGCTCATCTCATAGCAAATAGCTAATCTCATAGCAAATAGCTGATCTCATAGCAAGAGGAAACAAGTCAGGTTCACGTTAGCCCCAAGACACCACAAGCCTGCCAAAATAAATAACTGCAAATAGCTGATACCACCCAATTGCATATCATTCTACAATTCCTGCAAGCACTTCTAACATTTAAACAATTATTTTAAGTTTTTTTAAAAGTGAAACACACTTTTCATCCACTGGTAAGATATCAAAGCAGCAAACTGAGCCATGTGAGGCAAAACCAAACAAAAACCAAGCCCCCAATGGGTCAAACCGCAGCCACCAGAAGCTGCATCATCATTCTTACATATCAAATGCTGCAACACATTGAGCTTCACAATCACATGACCATAAGTCAACCTCAAGCATCAAGTTAGGCATTCAGAATCACCAAACCAGGGAAGGAGAAGAGGGGGTTAAACAGCCGTCTCACCAAACCGAAATCGGGGATTTGAGATGAGAAACAGGCCCTCTCACCAAATTTGGGAGTTGCTGAAGCTCTCTCAGAACTCAGAAGCCCCTAAAACAGCCCTCAATCTGCATTGTATGATAATATGTATGCACAACTTACCATTAAAACAGCCCTCAATCAAAAGTAAAGTAGTGAAAGAATTTTCCAGAATAGAAATAACAGTGAAAGCAATTTCCAGAATACAAACTTTCCAGAATTCATAGCAGTGAAAGTATTTTCCAGATAAGAACATGCAGTTGCAAAAATTATGTAAGATCTCATGCACCGGGTTAGAATAAGATCTCATGCAAAATCCCCAATTAATGGCCGCACCTATAAATAGATATTGATTTCCATGCATAGCTTAGCTGCCGAGCCAACTGACCACATTGACATTTTAAAGAAAAAATTCTAACAAAGCCATGTTGATGCGGCTTGGGAGCGAAGCTGCAGAATTTGGGAGTGGGAGTTGCAATAAAAATCAATCAATAAAACCTATCTAAATTATAAAACCCCATTGAGAGCAGTAATAATAGGGACACCCATCTCAAATCTCAATTATATAATCACTCATGAATTTGCTTCAAAGATAACAAATATAATAAAGCAAAATAAAGCTAAATGAATGTTCCATAACTGATATAGATCAAACAACACCCCATAAACTTTCATGAGCAGACTTCTCAATGCGACTCTAACATCACGAAAAAACCCAAAATGTTTCAAATGTTAATTGCTCCAATGTTACAAAAGAATGAATTTGTTTGACATCATATGTTTGGAAGTTGAATATTAAGCTTTTCCTCATCAAAGATCTCTTGCTGAAAAGAAATAAATAAAGTAAATATTTATATCTTCTATTGCGAATAAGTAAAAATGATATATGTCTAAAATGGTATACTTAATTAAAAGATTACTGTTAACGACTTCGCATTTTGTTGACTAGATCGAATCCAACTAGATGCACAAATCAATGCATTAACCGTTTGAGTAGATAAACTACTTCTGTAATCATCCAACACCCTACCGTCTGCACTAAAAGCCGATTCTGAGGCAACCGTGGTTATAGGTATCGAAAGAATATCTCGAGCCATAATTGAAAGATGGGGATACTTCAATGTATTCATCTTCCACCAATCGAGCACATCAAAAGTTTCACTAGAACACACAAATAAGCCCTCCTCGAGATATACTTGTAAATCCGGTTTCGACGGTTCGATAGAACCAGAAGCTACTACGAAATCTTAAAACCCAAACATAACGTCAAAATGACTTCGAGGAACTTGTGGGATCAACTGCGGATGAGGATCCCTCATTGGAAACATTGCAATCAACAAGCATAATCCGCATATATTTCCCACATGACATTTTCAACTCGTTTTAAGATTTTGCCCAACCTCATCATGTGAGTATATTTTGGGAAAGTGTAGCTAAAAAATTTTAGCTTTAATCTAGGATCCGTAATTGCTCGCAATGGACATAAGAATATTACATTCCCCCCAATATTTATTAAATTTGAGTTGCATACTCATAGCCATATTCCTCATATAGTAATCTTCCGACAATGACTCCTCATTCAAAATCTTCTTAATATGCAAAACTCACTGGTAAAAATATATTAGAAGTAGGATATAAAGTGCCGGAGATCATCTTTGTAACATTATGGAAAACTGAAAGAAATTTTCTCGATCTTCTCATATTTTTCCCATTCCGAATCAACAGCAACCATTTGTAATTACCATCTCTAATTGCGTAGTGATGAAAGACATTGCGATAAATAAATGCGACTCTAAGCATGTTGAAAGTCGAGTTCCATCGAGTGGAAACATCAATGGAAAGTGATCTTGTTGTTGCAACGCCTAATTGTTTTGCTACCTCTACGAACTTATGCAATTGTGCCGGAGATTTTTTCAAATATTTCACCGACTCTCTAATGTTGTGGATGATCTCATGAACCTCCTTTAAACCATCTTGTATCATTATATTTATGATATGTGCGCAGCATCTTACATGGAAAAAAAACTACGGAAGTGCAACTTTCCGCGTGATTGAAAATTTGCTTTTATAGAATTAGCTGCGACGTCATTATTGCTTGCATTATCTAAAGTAATTGTAGATATTTTATCTTGAATCTTCCAGTCCAACAAGCACTCACAAATAGCATCACAAATGTAAGTGCCTGTGTGTGGAGGCTCTAACTCAATAAAGTTGATAATAACCTTCTTTACCTTCCATGATTCATCGATATAATGTGCAGTCAAGCACATATACCCGATAGTCGATCGGAGGTCCAACAATCTGCAGCTAATGACACCTCGTGCACATACTTAAAGCGAGATTTAAGTTTCTCTTTCTCGCACTCGTAAACTTTCATGCAATCTTTTTTTATTGTGTTCCTTGAAACACTTTGAAAGTTAGGATTTAACATTTTTAGCAAAATATTGAACCAAGTATGTTCAACCATCAAAAACGGATACTCATGTACAATTATCATTTTCGCAATTACCTCTCTTACGACTTGTTGATCATAATTTTTAGGGTCATAGAAAATAGGAAGCTCTGAATCACCCTGGACTTCTAAAGGCAAGAAGTTCAAAAACTTTTGCCTCTTGTCTGATAAGTCAATTTGTTGTTGACTCTTTGCTTTGTCTTAAGCACAGCCTTTAACATGCCTAAGCGAGTTGCGAGGTTGTACTGTCTTTGGTTTCGGGATTTTTACCCCACAAGAAATGCATTGAACATGTGATACTTCAACCCCCTCGCATTTTGATTTAATATCTATAAAATGCTCCCACACAGCTGATTTTCTCTTTCTGCCTTTCGTAGTTTGCACTGCAGTACTAGTGCTTCCAACAGTCAAATCAATAGGTTGAGAAGTATCAACTCCTTCTTGTGTTGCAAGAGGCAATTGTTCATCATTTGATACAGATTGAGAATGTTCAACATTTGACATTGTAAAATCTAAAAAAAAAGTATAATAGAACTATTAGTGTGTCTCAAACGATGGCCATAAACATGACAATGGTAGCAAAAAGTTTGGACTTTTCCAAAGTATAATAGAACAACTCTAGCAACTAATAACATTCCTTTACATACTAACTATGTAACTAATAACATGATAACTAATAACATTCCTTTAGTAATAACATTCCATCACAAAATAAACAAAGCCCATCAACATGTAAATAAACCTTTCAAAGCATCAAATATGACCAACTATATAAACAAATCTGCAAATGAGGTCATGCAAGTTACCCAACATCCTCATGTAAATAAGCCTTTCAAAGCATCAAACATGCCCAAATGCCCAAGTAAATAAAAAAATCAAAATTCTCTTTCTCGCTATATAACATAAGATTAAGAATAGAGCACTATAATAAATTCCATCACCAACAATTGTTTTCGGTGCATACCGATGCTTAAGATAATATAATCTGCTCCCATGAAGTTTCAAAAGAAACACATACATACCACTCAATTCTTATATATTTACCTATCTAGCCTCCAAAATTCGAAACACTTGAACCTATCACTTCGCTATATCAAATTCTCCATATCTCAACTTTATAGCACAAACAAAATTAGTTAATTGCTGATTCATGTACATCTCAACATTTCAAGAGGTATATATGTAATGTAACGAATTGAAGCTATATCAAACCCAAGAGACTTTCATGAGCAGCTCTCAGAGAAAAAATTTCTGAAAATATTTCTTCCATTTATAATTCCTTCCATTTATAATTCTTTCATGAGCAGCTCGCAGATCTAATTTGTTTTCAATAAAAAAGAAAAAAAAAACCCTAGGCTCTCAATCAGTGACAATGGAAGTAGCGGTTGCTCACAACAGATGCACAATAGCACAAGCGACAAGCCATCCAAGCTACTCCATTGTCATTACTCACTAGCAGAAAGTCAAGCTAAGAGCCGAGTAGCCAACTCACGTAAACTTAAAAAACTAGCCAACAATCTGAAGGTACTTATGAAATATTACGTGAAAATATGCTCAAATTAAATAGATCTAAAAAAAAGTTATGGAAACTTGAGCTAATAGGAGAACCTGAAGTCTGAAGAAGATAAATAAAATATTAAAGATCCAACGCCGACTTCACAAATAGAATTTATAGAAGGCAAATATGAGTAGAGATTACTAGAGAACGAACACGAACGTACAACCCAAGCTCTCGACGAGAGAAAAAGGAGAGCCGGCGCCCGGCGGAAACCTAGAGCTCTCGAGAGGGGAAAGGAGGCCGAAGTCTCGAACAACACCGAAGTTCGAACACGTTTACACGAGCTTAGGGTTTGTTTCTTTACTTTGTATATATTAATATATATAAATAATATATTATATTAATTATATAATTTATATTATATAAGAATATAATATATATATATATTAGTATATTACTAATATAATTAACATACTATTACTATTATTATTAATTTATTATATATTATAATTTATAAAATTTAATTTTTTTAATATCATAATTTTTTTATATATAATTATTTTAAATTATTTTATATTTCGAACAATAACGAATCGAACACGAATGAACGCATCACTGTTCGTGTTTGGTTCGTTAAACAATTCGAACGAAAAATATTGTTCGTGTTCGTCTCGTTTACTTATCGAACGAATCGAACACGAACACCTTGACGAACCGAACACGAGCTGTTCGCGAACGACGAGCTTTTTTGACAGCCCTAACCATATCTATTCAGGAACGAAGTCGAAACACTGGTTTTAACGGTTTGAAAATGCAGTTTTTTGAATAAGTTGTTAAAACACAGTTTACCCAAATGGCTGTGGCTGTGTTTCACAATGCGCCGCACCAAATAAGCTGCCACAAATGCGGCCTTAGTTTTAAGTTAAGTAGGATTTATCAAATATGATAAATTTAGATTTTTTCAGATTGATACTGTGACAGAAAAGATTGCGAGCGACGGCGGAATATATATAGCTCACAATCAGATTATTAAATCTGAATTTAAGTCGTAAACATAGAACACAGAAAGAGAAAGACGGAACATGATAAAATTGGATTTAATGAAAGATGGATTTAGTTTTATTTTTATTATTTTTTATGTTTAGTTGAATTTAAATTAAATTTATGATTAAATTTTATAAATAATATGCAATTAAATACCAAGTCAAGTTACTCTTTAGATAGCGATAGGGATGTCAAATGCGTTCGTTGTTTGCGAACGAGCATGTGTTCGATTGTTAAGAAATTTAGTATTCGAGCTTATTCACTAAATTAACGAGCGAACAAGAACAAAGATTTGTCGGTCCATGCTTGGCTCGTTTTGGCTCGAAATATTATTCATCAATTATATATATATATATATATATATATATATATATATATATATATATATATATATTGTTGAGTGGTATTTTTAAAAAAGTTAATTGACTACATGGCTATAAAGAATTATAATCAATTAAAAGTATTAATTAAGAAAATAGAATAAAAATTATTAAATTAGATTCAAATGATATTTTAATATAAAAAATAATTTTTAAATCTTGGCCAATCCTTAACATTTTATTGGTACGTGATTTGGGTTATCAAAATAACTCTCTCATGTTCGGCTCGTTAAGCAAACGAGCCGAACACAAATTCATTTTTTGAGCTCGAAATATAAATGATCTGAACATGAGCTGAGCATGGGCCCGTTCGTATTGGGCTCATTTACACTCCTAGATAGCGACAAGTTTATAAATCAAAAAGCCACCAAGATTGTGAAATCTTTGTGTGATATTGTTCTAACATATTTAAGGATAGGATAAGAACGAATGAATGGTCGGCTTAAAGCCCTGCTTAAAGTATTTTAGTGATACTTGTATTTACAATTACTAGAACAAAATGCTTAGAGTTTAATTTATGCAAAAATTTTATTCTTTTTGATTTTGTGTTGAAACGACAATGTTAATAGTAGTTAATGACAATTCTGACAAACCAATGTTGACAGTATAAAAATAATTGAATATATAATTCTAACGTTTTTGTGTGGGGCTCGACTTCATTTGAAAATATTTGCTCTTTCTTGACTCTTTGCTTAATCTGAAACTCTCATTTTACATCATATTTGTATTTTTCTCACGCCGTTATGACTAGATGAAGGGTTCGTTTAGAGCAGCTTGTGCGTTTCAGGATAAACAACATATCCCTGAAATGTGGCCTGCGGGTCGACTGCAGGGTTCGACTCGCGGCTTTCATGTAGTGTAAAAACCCAACCGCGGTATGCGGCGTTTTCAAAAATGCTGCCGCACTTATAAGATACGGACCCAAAGTTTGTTTGACAAATTAGAGTGCACATAAGGTATATTTGGGAGAGCGTTATGTATTGTACTTTATGACATTTGAAAAAAATATGTTTTATCTGTTTTTTTTTTTAAATTATGGTGACAAATTGTATTTTTCAATTTGACCTGGTACATGTAGGGGCAACGAAAAACTATGCTCCGATTTTCTAAAAATGAAATAAATTTATAATAACCACCACAATTTTTTGAATAATAGTTTCGATACACCTTCAACAAATTTCAATTATCCAGTACGAATCTCAAGGAAAGACACGTATTTAAAAACATTGTTGCAAGAAATTTTCAAACTTTGATAAAAATCTTCCAAGTCTGATTCCAACAAACTTATAGTCAAACTGATCGGCCCAATGATGCTAAGATCATCCGATCTGAGTTAAATCAAGCTCAGACAAAGCCATTAAACAGTTTTTGAATGGTTTTGGGGCATAATTAGAAGCTCAAACATGTGTCAAATATGGCATGCTTATAGCTAAATCGAGTGTCTCGACTAGACAAATCCAACGAGCCTAAAATCACTCTATTCCGACATCATTAAGGTAGCTAAATGTCAATAAAATGCCATCTGATCGAGGAGATCTCTCTTGATCGTTTGATCAAGAGTGTTTCGGACTCCTGTCTTATTTTGAATTTAGACTACATAAATAGAGTCCCAAGCCTCATATGAGAGGGGACAGAGACTCAGAGCTAGAGAGAGTGAAGCATGCATTATAAGGAGTTGTGGCTCAACCGCCTGCATTGTCGACTTCGACCGCCAATGCCTGCCGACCAACGCCGACTTCCGACCGATGTCGTCCTTTGGCCACTGTTGTCTCCAGCTGCTGCCGTCTCAAGCCACCACCGTCTCGTATCTAGCTATCGTGCCCTTCAAGCCATCGCTGCCTCTGGCGACCTTTGCCTTCGGTCGTCACCACCTCCTGTCACCTCTGCCCACTGCCGCCCTCCGGCTGCCGCCACTTCCGACTACCTCCGTCCTTCAGTCGTTTCTTTCTGTTTGCAGTTGTCTTCCTTTGGTCGCCGCCGTCTTCCAGCAATCATCGTTTGTGGCCACTGCCGACTTTCGACCGTCATAGTTTGTGGTCGCCACCGTGCTTCATTCTTTGCTGTCTCTAGACGCCTTTATCTTGGGCCGCCAACACGCAGCCACTGACGCCTTCCATCCATTGTAGCCTTCAAGCTGTCACCGCAGCCTTCTGGCCATCACCTCCTCCAATCGCCACCGTCTCAGGTCATTGCCTTCCGACGGTCAACATATCAGACCACCAACCGTCGTCATCCCAAGCTATCACCGACACACGCTTCCTACCAGAGTATCATCCGTGCGCAGATATTGTGATCCGATAAATTGTGTTACCCTTTACCGCATGTTGGTTAAGGGATTCTACCTGTAATCGATAACTCATAGTGAAATATTTCAAGTGGGAAAGACCCCATAGTTTTTTCCCTTTTGGGTTTTCTACGTAAAAAATTATGGAGTCATCATTTTTTCTTACTTCTACTTAAGTGTGTGTTGGATTTCCATACTACTCTTAGAGTACTACTATAAGACGATAATCTCTTACTCTGCAGCCATGAATGTTTAGCACACATCAGTTTGACGCTTTCTGTCAGAAGCACAGATCCTTCTCACCACTTAAGTACTTGTAAGTCTTGTTGGACCATGAGGCACAATACTAGAAAAAATGGAGCGTCTCGCTCCAACACTCATCACTCAAGGGGATAGACGCAAAGTTAGGGGTGTCGGACTCCACATCTTCTTATCTTGGAAGACGTTATCTTGCAGGCAATGATGCCTCGGGCTCTTCTCTGAAAGACCGAGTACTCATAATGGAGGAATCTCAACTGGAAATCTTACAGCTTCTACACGATTCTCGACAACCGCTGCCCACTCCACCTGGTGGAGCTCACTTACCACCAGCTTAGCAGTCAAAGGGAAACACTCTACTCAAACATACCCATACCAGTCCTCCTTTCTGTGATTGAACCTTCACTCTGCTAAACTGGGATGTTGAACCCCTTGATACTACAAGTTGCACTCATCCAACTCGTGTCGTTCATCTGGCGCTGCCTCGCTCAACATCAACTCTTAATGATGTCATTCGTGATGAGCTACGAGGCCTAGTTTGTGAAGTTTCCTCTTTAGAGAATAGGGATTATTTTCTTGCTCGCTCCAACTTTCATGAGTCACCTCCCTTAGCCTAGGTAGTCTGGCAACACCCCATTCAAATAAGTTTTAAGCTCCTGAATATTGATTTCAATAAATGGGTAACAGATCCTTATAAGCATGTTGACCACTATCAAATGATCATGCACATTCAACGTGCCTTTGATGATCATCTCTGTCAAGTGTTCCCTTCTTCTTTCAAGGGATAAGCTCACACATAGTTCTACTCTCTTTCTGAACGAGCTTGTCAGACTATTCATGCACCAGTTCATTTTAAACTGGAGGATCATCAGAGATTCATCCCACCTCTCAAGAGTTTGCCAAAGTGAGGGAGAGTCGCTCAAAGATTACTTTTAAAGGTTCTTCACTGAAGCTCGTCAGATTCTAGGAGTTGATACAGAATTGCTGAGAGGGGTATTCCTTGTGGGGCTTCACCCAGGACCTTTCTACTTGTCACTGATGTGGGAGACAGTCTGCTCTTACATCGATCTTGTCGACTGCGTTGAGCCTAAATCACTGCAGGTGCAGAAATCAGCTCGTTCAAGTAACAATTTGATCAATTTGGGAAAAAGTGCAAGAATAACAACGAGGATGCCAACTCAACCTCACAATGAAAAAAGTCTAAATATCAGGGGAATCGTAACCTCTCTCCTTGGCCTGCAAACCAGCAGTGCAAGCCTTGTCCAGAGAAGGAATATACACCACTCAACACATCACGTGTCAACGTTCTGATGACCATTAAGTACGAAGAGACTGTTACGTGGACTATCCCTTTGAAAACTAACGTAAGTAATCAAAAGCAATATATTCGTTTCCACCAGAGTTATGGTTACATCACCGAAGAATGTAAACAGCTCAATGAAGAGATTGAAAGACTGGTTCAACTGGGCTATCTAGGTCAGTTCGTGCAGACCAAACCAACTAGTGTTAATAACACCCCCACTAGGGACAACAAATGCATAAGAAATAACATGGGAGTTACCAGATCATTAACCAAATTCAGACAATCACTGGAGGCTCATTATTATCTGACGATATCCTTATCATCACACCTAGAGAACAAGCACAGAAGAATTCAAGCCGATCACTTTGGATAATTCTAATTTAGAAGGAGTCTGAGTTCCCCAAAGATCCTCTCATTATCAGTGCAGGAATTTTCTTACCCTATTATAATGTGAAGACGATCTTGATTGATATTCTATTCTACCTTCCTCAGCCTTGGGCTGACTAGGGAGAAGTATTAGCCTGCTCCAAGTCCGTTGTATTGGTTTGATAATCGACTGGTAAGGGTCGAAGGGACAATAAATCAGGCGACTTACTCCATCCAATTCATCATTGTCAAGACAGAGTCGGCATGTAATTCTGATATGCTTTTGGATATGCTTAATTTCTTCTTTATTTTACACATTTTTTTAATGAAACTGCACTTTAATGGAAGGTATTTTATATTTATGATGCAAGTATAATAAGTAGGAGCATTGGAAAAAATTTGGACTGAATCGGAGCGATACAAAACTAAATGGAGCAGAGGTTTTAATTGTGGTATGGCGCCTAAGCGCTCACTTTTGGGTGCCAAGGTGTTGAACGAACACCTTGGGGCGGATCAAGGCTGCCAACTGCGCGATCAGTTCAAATGCATGGTTTCTAGAAGGCCGCCGACGGCGCCTCGAGGCCACCGACGGTGGGGACGGCGGATTGTTCCAGAAATACGTCGAATGTGGACGATTTTCAAAGGGGTACCTTCACAACCCTTAGAGACTCTTCTACAACTTTAAAAGGAACGAATTTTGGCTGAAAAATGGCTCTTCTTCTGGTCTCTAAAGTGATTGTAAGTGAGTCCATAATGTAAAGAGAGTCAATTAGTGAGATTAATTTAGTGAGTAGTGAGTTCAAATAGAGAAATTGTAAGGAATTCTTCGAGGAATTGCAAGAGTGGAAGGAAAGTGAGAGTACTCTTCTACATTGACATTTCAAAGGAGAATTCCAAGGAAAATATCCAGAGGAACTTTGAGAAGTTTGCTTGAGGAGGAATTTGAGATAAGTAGTGTTTATTTGTTTTTAGTGTGTAGAAATTTACTTTATTATATGAAATCTAAGTTTTATTGCATCCTCTTCATGAATTCTAAGTAGTTGTTCTATCTTTCTCCTGGTTTTGATGCTTTTGTGAAATGATTATATAATTAGTCTATTAAATAAATTATAAAAGAAGTTGTGATGGTACTATACCTAAACTTACTTTACTATAGGAGTTGGCCATTTGTATTGTTAAAATCCGTGAAGAATTCTTAAGACCTGACCTTGGGCTAAGGATTCTTAACTTGTATGTATCACAATTCTCTTTGCAAGGTAGACGAGTAAATCCTTGTAGGGAGAAGTGCAAATAAATAGGGAAATAATATTATCGGGCGTAGAATTGGAGATTTTAGAGTGACAGGCTAAAATTCTCAATTCGGTCCTATCGTTTGGGTGCCGATGTGTAGATTGTTAGCCCTCGAGTGAGGGAACATGGGAGCTCCGAAGTGAGAGCCGGTATCCTCCCAACCTAGCCGCAAAATCAGTAATCATGCATAGGATTAGTCAATGTTTATTATGCCTGGACCAAAGGGTAAAGAATATGTATGCTCCTATTTGGCACAACACATTAAAACTAATTATAATTATCATTTCACTTAAATATCTTAACTAAGGAGAAAGATTCTTGTTATTATCTATATTTGAACTTAACTCTAGTAGTATTAGTAAGTTGTTAGTAAAACGTTTTTTGTTAATATAAGTTTCGTATTATTATCGATTGCATATTAGTGACACATAGGCATTTCGATTTAGTTGTAATTCTGAATTAATTTTTATAATCTTAAGTCTGTAGGCTTTAATGTCTCTCCCTGTGGGATTGATATCCAGGACTCCATTAGAGCCTTGTATTATTTGAATGATACGTATACTTGCGTTTGAAAGTAACTCTGCGATTAAAAAGATTAAAATATTTAATTGTTACTGAAGTACATTCGAATTGGATATAAGCGCGGGGTGGTTCATATACTGGGCACCTAGGTGTTGCAGTTCAGACAGTTACTTTCTGCACGACTCTGGGAGTTATTTTATGGGTGTTGATGGTTCAGACGAGGAGTTTTAGCAATCTTAGGAGTAGAGAAGAAGTTTCAAGTCCTGGAATTCTCAAAGGATAGTAGGTAGGAGTAGGAACTCTTGTTCTAAGGAGATTTGAGAGGGGAATTTGAAAGAATCTGTAAGGAGTTTGTTGACCTCATTTTTATAATGAGTCAATACCTTTTGACCTAAAAAGTCAACTTTGGTCAAAATGGTCAAACCAGAACTAATGACCAATCCTGTTAACCCCATTGTCGGCATATTTTTAGGTTGAGTGTTGTATTTTTTAAAAGGGGTCGCCTACAGATGTTGTCGGCGAATTTTAAATTTAATTTAAATATATATATAATTTAGAAAGTAGTATTTGATTTTGAAAATATTTTTTTTTTTAATTTGAAGATTTTAAGATATGAAATCAAACTGATCTCACATCCCGAATAGTTTATATAAACGAGCACCGCACCACAAACCGTATATCTATCCCGAAGAATAGACACACTGCTTGATGATGGGGCTCGATTAAATAAACTAGGAGATTTGTGACATCCGTTTGGTCTACGAACCAATTTTATAAGCAACAAATTCCCCTGTTTAATATGAAAACATGAAACAGGGTTTATATTACTCAGGTTCTTAAAATTCCCTATAAGGGCAAGCCCTATAGTTAATTACATCTTAAGTGACGGGAATCACCTAAGAAAACTCTCGATAATAATCGTAGTTCTCGCTCTCAAGAATTTCAAGGTTTAAGTTTTCAAGGGATTGAATTTTGGAATTTCAATAGTGGAATGGATCAAATTTAGAGCATTATATTTTGGGAATCCGAAGGAAGAAAAGTAGGAGAAGCTGAGGATCCAAGAAGAATCTTGGCAACTTCCCAAACTATCCTATTGTTTGGCTTCAATTTGAGAGTTTATTTAATGTTGTAATACTTCCAATTTTAATTAATTAGGACTTATATTAGTATGATATAATCATACAAATAGCCTCGAAGATGTGAGGGTTTATGTCGTACCAAACGACTACCTCGGAGTCCTAAGACCGGTTAGGGCTTAATTTTCATGACATGATCATGTGAATGCCTAACGAAGAGTTGAGGATTTATGTTGCACTAGTGAACCGCCTCGAAGTCCTATGGCTTGGTTATTTAATTCTAAGGAAGTTTTCTCGAAGTAGACTCGGTGTTTTACCGATGACGATGGTCGTGCTCGCCCACCATGCTCCGAGCTCCTTGTTGTTGCAGAGGTTTAGTTGTAGAAGGTGATAAATCAAGAGATGAGGGAAGTGTTTGGTTTTAGAGAAAGTCTTAATTTCCATGTGTCTTTAATGTTTTAATTAAAACGGATCTTAAAGTTGATTAAACGAACCGATTAAGATCCCACTGGTTCCGTCATCCCGGCACCGTTATTTTCATCGAAATCACTTAGTCCAGATGAATTTACTAAACTCAACTAAATGAGTTCCGCACTTTCATTTAGACTATGGGAAATCCCGTTAGCAACACGTGGGTTACATCATCCGAGGTATTCCCGATCATTCAACGAGACGTTTTAATTTAGTTGTAGTTGTAGTTTTGTTGTTACGTTTGTGATTAAATTTTGAGTTGTTTTATATTTTGAATGTTGTGGCGGTGAATTTTATCTTGTAGTGTCTTTTAATTTAGTTATGGGTTTCAGTTTTGGTTTCTGTCCTAAAGGTGTAGGTTTTCATGCAACTGTTGTTTATCATGCAAGAAAGGTAAGTGCAATGCGATTAAATAAATTGCAGTAAGATAAATTGCAATAAAATGAAGGCGTACCTGGAGGGTCATCCCGTCATCCCAAGCTGCACTTAAAATACAACTTAGAGCATTTAAGCATTTATAGCAATTTCTAGGTAAAGCTAAGGGGAGGGTTATGGTTTTCTACAAAATCCTAATCCTATAGTTAGTCATTCCTATGACGTCTAGGTCTTCAATTTTGGTTTTAAGGATGATTTTCTTCACCAAAGAACAACTAAGCTCAATTTGTTCTTAAGGACATTCCATCATATTGAGGAAGTGTTTAAGACGAATCTTAAACATCTTTTCGATATTTCGGGAATTGTCCTGAAGTCCAAATGAATTCTATTGTGCAGGTGAATTAATCGTCCAGGGTGTTTAAGTTAAGTTTTATTTCTTGCTCAGTGAATTAGGATGTTTGAATATCCTTATGAGTAAAGTGACATTTCACTTGATACTCCATTTAGGAGTCATAATAGTAAAAGCTCCTAAGGGCAAAATGATATTTAATGATTTGTGATTCAAATTTAAGTTCAAATTAATGATTTAAGTTTGGAATAGTGTTCAAGTTATTTTAGATTTATTTTGAATTCTTCATGTCTTAGGTGATATTATATTTAATTCAATTTAATGTAATTTAACTTAATTTAATTCAATGTGGTTTAGTTTAATTTAATTTAATTTAAGTTAATTTAATATGATATGCTTTAGCTTAATTTAATTCAATTTGATTTAATTTAATTTGATTTAGTTTTAATTTAATTTAATTTTATTTTATTTTATTTAATTTAATTTTAATTTAATTTAATTTAATTTAATTTAGTTCAATTTTATTTAATTTAATTTAATTTAATTTAGTTTAATTTAATTTAATTTAATTTAATTTAATTTAATATGATTTAATTTAATTTTTTTTTAATTTAATTTTAATTTAACTTAATTTGTTTTAATTTAATTTAATTTAATTTGTTTTAATTTAATTTACTTTAATTTAATTTAATTTATTTATTTTTTTAATTGTAATTTAATATTTTATTTTAAAAGGGTTTGCTTTAAATAATTTAACTTTAATTTAATTTAATGATTAAGTCTTTTAGCATTTTAAATCTTTAAACTTAGATTATCATTTTAATTAAGAATTAAATATTATTGAGATGATTAATTTAGGGATTCTTAAATTAAAGAACAAATTTCTTCCTAATAACATCCCTATTTTAATAACTCCAATTTTACTATTCTTCCAAATTTAATTAATTATTTTAATTAAAGTTCATTTCAATTATTTTTGAATTGTTTAATAGGTTTCTACCCTTTAATTATTTAAATTTCAATCATCCAAATCAGATTAGGATCAAATATTTTACTCTTTAATTTTATTAAGCCTAAAGTTTTAATTAAGGGTTAAAATTTTAATTACCATTTTGCCCTTCAAGCTTAATAATTTCATAACTCACTAAATTGAGTCCAAATGAATTTGAAATTTTTATGTGACTTCACTCATATGTCAATAAAGACATTAGAGGAGAAAATGTGATTTTTCTGTATTTAATTTATTTATGTAATTATTTTTGGTGGAAAATAAGGATTTCCAAGGAAAATTTAATAAAATGACCAAGGGAAAGTTTCTGTCCTTAAGAACATTATGGGACATCCCTAATGACCAGAGGACCACTTGGACCAATGTTGGTGATTTTTTGAACTATATTTTATTTATTAAAATTATTTTAAGTTCTGGAGTATTAATTAATTTAAAAATAGAATATAAGTTGAAAAATGAATTTTATAATTTTTAAAATTCTCTCTGATATCAAGGATTCCAGAGAACCAAATTTTACAATTTTCTAATTTTTCCTTAATTTATTGGAATTATTTTAGTAGAAATGCTAGAAAATGTATTTTTTAATTTTTAAAAATTACCCCAAGGCTTTAAAATTTAATATCTCAACCTAGAGACATAAGAAAAATATGGGGTTTGTTCCTAAGTGGTTAGAATTTAAAATGTGACATTTTGGTGAATTTTATTATTTTTGTAATTTTTATTATTTTTTAATTATTAAAATATTAAAATAATGATAAAAAATCAACTTTTTTAGAAAATTGCAATTTTAATTTTCTTGAATTCCCTGATATCAGAGAGGCTTCAAAACCAATTTGGTGAATTTTTTAAAAGTATTTTGAAAGTTATGAAATTTTAAAGTTTAATTTTAGCTAAGTGGCTTAATCAACCCATTTGATGGGGCTAACCAAGTCCAATTGACTTGAAATTTTTATAGTGGATTCCTCTGATCCTAAAGGTCAATGGAGAATTGATTTCAAGTCAATTTGATCTATGGTTAACTCTAATTAATTAAAGTTCAATTTTGGGTATTTAGGCCAATTAGGGTTAATCCGAGTGAATTAACTCAAGTCCTATTTTTCCTAGGGTTCTCTGGTCATAAGGAACATCACCAAATTTTCCTAGAGTTTATTTCACAACATGCTAATTTTTGGAATTAAAATACTCAAAACAACAATATGCATTTGAAAAATCAATAACTTTTCATAGGGATGACCTCCGACCTTGGAAAATTCGGGGAATGTTCCCAAGTTCGGAGGCTTAAAAAGCCCTATGGTCTCATGCCATGGTGAATTGTATGAATGCATGGAGAATTAAAACAATGCGGGGAGTAAATAATTAATTAAAAATAAAGTACTAGACAAAATTAATTAATTTCTTTTCCACATTATTCTCCTCTCGTTCACCGAGCAAGAGGGTATTTTTATTTTATTTTTGTGATTTTTCTACACAAAGATATGGATTTTTGAAGTTCGGTATTTAAATAAATCGAAAAATACCCTATTTATCTACTTATCCATGCGGCCGACTCGACCTCGGCGGCTCCGAATCAACACGCGTCGCTCCCCGGTTCGGCACCGCCATCCCGACTCGGTCGTCCGGGGCCCCGCGGTTCACGTACCATCTGCCGGTCCGACGCAATCCAAGCCGTCCATCCGATACACGCGCGATCCGACGGTTCTCGGTCATCGTCTACGGCGGGTGCGATCCCGTGACCGTCCACACTCTAACCACTAAGAACTCGCTCGATTCTCAACGGATTTTCGTGTTCTTATGCTCCATGGATTCGTCTTGAAGAGACGAACACATCCATACGGTGAACATGCTATGAAATCACGCCAATCAAAATGGAGAATCGGCTGAAGCTCGGGCGGAAGAAGGAGTTCATACCTTTGCTCGGAGAAGTGAAGCTTCGATGCGAGAGTTGTGTCACCTTCGATTGGGTCCGAGTAAGCTCTAGATGAAGTCCCTTGGCACAGTGAATTGTCTAGCTATGAAAGTGATCACGGCCGATCACAAAGCTTGGAGGCTGGAGCAGCCTGGGTGGCTTTGGAGATGGGGCTTTCGGTGGGAAACTTCTCCTCTTGGTCCGGTGAAGGTGTAGGACCAATCAATTTGGGGATTGGCTCGCTGTGAAGAAGTGTCCTGGTTTTTGGGCTAAAGTTTGAGCTCGAAATTGAGCTCGATTGGAGGGAATTGGGTGGAATTCGGTGGGGATCAAGTGCTACATGTGTGGAGAGTGATGCGGAATGATTTTGGCGAGTTTCCTTAAGGTTTGGTTCGAGCACCTCCTTTGGCCGAGAGGGTGAGGGGTTTAAATAGGCATGGTCGGAGGCTCTCCCGGGGGTTTAATGGTTGGGATCAGGCTGCTTAGGTCAAGGAAGAACAACCATGGTGGCCATTGGGCATGGGGCGGCTCGGCGAGGTGGAATTTCAATGTTTGGCTCCTGCCCATGTCTCGACCATGGTGTTTTCCGGCGGCCAGTGTGGTGGCCGGGCGAGGGTCACCATCTTGACCAGGGAGGTCAGGGCTTGGCAATGGTGAAGTCAATTGGGCTTGGAAATGTGTAAAGTGCTTGGATTAAAATGGTATGGGGAAGAAGCCATTTTGGCTTGATTTGGGTCAACCCATCCTTTTGGGCTAGGTGCACCACCCAAGGCTTGGTTTTGGGCGAGAAAAGAGCCATTTGGGTCGGCTAGGAGAAAATGGTGTGGTCTCCATCAAAATAGTTTAAGTTAATTTTGGGTTATGGTGTTGCATTAAAGAGGTTAAAATGGCTTAAGGAAGGCTTAGGAAAGGACTCCCTCCACTTGCCATTAATGGCTTGGTGACAAGTCAAACCTCCCATGGCTTCATGTGGCTTGTCTATGGCTTGCATGTGGCTTCATTTGGCTCACCCTTGGCTTAGGAAAAGTGGATCCATTTATATGAAAAAGGAATTTGGGGATTTTGGCAATTTAGTGAAAAAATTTAGATGGTGCTTAATTTAGGTTGATTTGATGATTGATTTGGGACTTAGGAATTGATTCCAATTAAAGGGATGATGAGGAGGAATTGTCATGTGGGCTTTGGGATTTTAGATTTCACTTTGGATGGGCTTTCAAGATGGTTTAGAGAGTGGGCTTTTAGATTTCAAAACAAATTTTAGGATGAAAATTTTGCAAAGGATTGGATCCAATAAGTGTTGAATTTAATTTAGGAATGTTTCATGAATGATTTGGAATCAATTTGAAGTAGTTTGGGCTTGAATTGGGTTGGATTTGGACTTCTTTGGTAAGTGGGCCAATGTAGGTCAAATTGGGCTAACTTGGGCCAATGTTGGGCTAGAGTTGGGGAAATGTTTATGGGAATGTTTCAAAGAGGTTTTGGCTTTGGTTGGGTTTTGATTTTGGGATTTGGGCTCATTTGGGTTAGGGTTGGATTTAGGTCAAAATTGGGCCTTTTGGTTTTGGGTTGAATTTGAGTGGGGTTTAGATTCAAATTTTGGGAAAATCATGTTATTGTTTTGTTTGTGGGGATGTTAGATAAGGTTTAGAAAAGATTTGGGATTAATTGGAGTTAAATTGGTTTGGTTTGGGCTAGGTTTGGGTCATGGGTCCAAATTGGGCTTTAAGGCCAAAAGTGAAATTGGATCCCAATGCCAATCAAATTGGGCTTGAATTTGGTCTAGATTGGTGTTGGGGATGTTGAATTGAAGTTTAGAATTGAATTGGACCAGAATTTGGGTCAATTGGGTAGGTTTGGTTTGACATTGGGTTCATTTTGGGTTAAAATGGGTCAAATTGGGGGTTTTGATAAAAGTGGGGTAAGTTGACAAAATTGGCCCATAATGTAGTTGAACAAAATGAAATTGGGAATATTTGGAATTTTCTGGAATTTTCTGGGAATTTTCTGAATTTTTGGATTTTTGGCAAAGAGGGGCATTTTGGGTATTTGAAGAGTGCTTGGGAGGTGTTTTTGGAATTTTTGGTATTTTTGGCTATGGATGATCAATTTGAGTGGGGAGGAAATTTTTAGGATTGGTCTTGAGGATTTTTGGGTGATTTAGGTGATTTTGCAAATTTTGGGCAATTTCAAGGGCATTTGGTAGGCTTGGTGAGTTTAGGGTCCCGGGGGCCAAAAATTGAAAATTTGGAAAATTGAAGATTGGGTGAATGTAAGTGGAATGAAATCATTTTGGTTGAGCCATGAAGCCATATCAAGCCCACATGAGCCATAAAAGGGACTCATTTGAGGCATCCACTATGTTGTTCCTAACCCTCTTAACCAAGGGCTTAGGGGTTAAGGACCATCCATGTGAATCACCTTCATGAGTCAGGAGGTCAAGTTGGGTACGGGTGTGGTTTTAAGAGGTGTGTGAAAGTGTAGTGCATAGGTGTAGTGTGTGTGTAAGTCAACCCTTCACCGGACCAGAGCCACTCGGGGCGGTCCCAAGGCCAAAGAGTCCTATGGAACTCATCCTTTAAACTTCCACTTTTAATTTCAACCCTCTAGGTGATTAGGGGTCTACAATCAAGCTTGTGGAGTTTGCGGGGAGTTAGGAAGTGGTTTGAATTTCTAAGTGGTGGGTCCCAATTCTAATCCTCTAGGATAGTCAAAGGAAAAGCCTAAGGCTAGATCCTAAATACTACAGAGAAGAAGAGGAGACCTCATCAAAAATGAGATCAACACCCATAGGTCAACCTTTTGACCTAAAAAGTCAACTTTGGTCAAAATGGTCAAACCAGACCCAATGACCAACCCTGTTGACCCCATAGGTCGCCCTTTTGACCTAAAAAGTCAACTTTGGTCAAAATGGTCAAAACAGACCCAATGACCAACCCTGTTGACCCCATAGGTACCCTTTTGACCTAAAAAGTTAACTTTGGTGAAAATGGTCAAACCAGACCCAATGACCAACCCTGTTGACCCCATAGGTCACCCTTTTGACCTGAAAAGTCAACTTTGGTCAAAATGATCAAACTAGACCCAATGACCAAACCTGTTGACCCCATAGGTCAACCCTTTGACCCAATGACATGTTTAAAACCCCACAATGATAAAATCATAAATATTGTGATCAAATCAACCATGACAAAGTTGAAAAAAGTCACATTGAACATTTTGAAATTAAATTGATCAATTTAGGCTAACTTGGGTCAACCTAAATCAAAATTGGTAAACACTTATCTATTTTAATCAAAATAGGTAAAAAATGAAATAAAAACAACAAAATTAATCAAATAATTAATTTCAAAATTATTTTGATTAATTAAATTAATTAATGATTTAATTTTCAGTATTTTAATTAAATGACATAATTAATTAAAATGAAAATTAAATTAAAATCATAAAATGACAAAATTAAATAAAAATGATAAAATTAATCAATTAATTAATTTGAAATTATTTTTCAATTAATAAATTGATTAATGAAATAATTTCCAACAATTTTTAATAACATAATTAATTAAAATGGAAATGACACATGGCCTTCCCATAATTAATTAAAGTTAAAACTAAATTAAACCCATCATAAGACATAATTAACACATGACAAAACTTAGCTTAAATTATGGCTAACCATGGGTTAACTCCCATCATGGTGAATAAAATGAGGTGGCTCTTTCTCCTTCATTCTAAGCCATGACTCACCTCTACTCAACAATGAGGTGGCCGGCCAACACTAAGGCATATTTCCCACCTCCTAAACTAACCAATGGGAAGGGAACAAAGCTTAAACTCCATTCCTCACCATGGTTAAATGAAATCATGAGGGGAAAACATATATGTCACCATTTGCCAAAGCTAATGGGTGACTTGTAAGCTCATGAGGAAGAGAAATTACAGCTCATTTCAAAGAGCTAAACCACCTCATGCATGATCCAATGGAAAGGAGCCAAAACAATGAGCTCATGATGGAGAACTTTGGAGAGACAACCATAGTTATCCCCTCAGCCAAAATTTTATCTTCAATTCATTAATAGGGAAGATAACAACTCCCCTAGTACAGCCTAAGCCAAGCCATGGCCTCCCCATGGCTATAAATAAGGCCATACCCGAGCCTTACTAAGAAGAAGAAAAAAATTTAGTGAGACCTATAGGCTGCTCAAATCTTCTGGCTCCCAACACAAAAACTCTTCCCAAGAGTCTTAGCAATCTATTTTGATCAAACCCAAGCCATAGATTGAGCCCAATCGAGCCAATTTGATCAAAATTCAAAAACAGCCCAAACCAGCCACCTTCTTAAAATTGCCTCTGAGGCCGACTTTTGAACCAAGTTAGTGCAGCAACAATCTTCCTCTAGAGTCTTAGAAGACAATTACAAGGTCTGATCAAGCTTGGTTTACTTGTGGCAAAGGTATGAAATTATTTTTCTTAAAATAATTCATATTTTTGAAATATTATGTGTTATACTAGCCCAGAAATGTTGCATCACCGTATGGATATATTCTACATGTTTAGATGATTCGATAGGTTCAAAAATCACTCAATTTCATCAAAAAATGAGTGAGATATTAACATTTGAAGTTTAACGGTTATGAATTTTTCTGGAATTAAAATGGATTTATCACCGCCGTCCGTTCCCGTGTTTTGGAACGGACGGCACTGATCAAACTGCGCGGTGTCCACTGTTCGGCCTCTCAAAGCAGATTTTCCTGCTCTTCGACAGATTCGAGGACACACGTCGGCGTGGGATCACTTTGGCGGCGGGAAATTGGTTAAAAATCTGTTTTGACCTTAAAAAAATCGAAAATTCATAACTTTTTAAATATAAATCACAAAAATATAACAAAAATACCTCTGGAAAGGACAAAATGAGAAGAAAATTATGAAATAAAAATCATAATTTTATTCCCATTATGTAATTTTTAAATAATTAAATACTCTCTGGAGTATTTTAATTATTAAAAATTTTTATAAATCAAAAAAATATAAAACTTTAAGGCATTTATCTTTATGCTCTTAGGAATGTTTCATGATTTTTCCAAGGACAGAAAACATGTTTAGGACACTTTTTTCTAATTTTCAAGTCATTTTGTAATTATTTCAAATAAATAATTATAAAAAAAATGAAAATTAAAAAAAAAAATAAATAAAAATGGTTAGAAATGTCAGGGCAACAAAGAATAACCCTAAGAAAATCATTTTTATGTCATAAAAATGATTTTGAATAATATGTTAAAATTTAGGACTAAAATTCTTTATTAATTAAATAATTTTAATCCTAAAAATCACCTTTTCATAAACTTAGCTTATTTCCTTCAAAAATCTAAGTTTGAAATGAATCTAGTCTATGTTAGGCTAATGACAAATAATTAATTAAGTCTAAAATGACAAAATTAGACTTAATTAGGTTTAAAACATCCTTTAAACCTATTAAACCTTAAGCATAATTAATTAAGTCTAAAATGACAAAATTAGACTTAATTAGATTTAAAACATCATTTAAACCTATTTAATTAAGTCTAAAATGACAAACTTAGACTTAATTAGGTTTAAAACGTCATTTAAACCTATTTAACTAAATTTAAACCTTAAGATTAATCAATTAAGTCTAAAATAACAAAATTAGACTTAATTAGATTTAAAACATCATTTAAACCTATTTAATTAAGTCTAGAATGACAAACTTAGACTTAATTAGGTTTAAAACGTCATTTAAACCTATTTAAGTAAATTTAAACCTTAAGCTTAATCAATTAAGTCTAAAATGACAAAATTAGACTTAATTAGATTTAAAACATCATTCAAACCTATTTAATTAAGTCTAAAATGACAAACTTAGACTTAATTAGGTTCAAAACGTCATTTAAACCTATTTAACTAAATTAAAACCTTAAGCTTAATTAATTAAGTCTAAAACGACAAAATTAGACTTAATTAGGTTTAAAACATCTTTTAAACTTATTTAATTAAAGTTAAACCTTTATTACATTAAATTTAGTCAAACCTAAACCCTAATTAGGTCTAACCCATTAGACCTAATTAAACCATTAAGTCTTAACTAAATTTGACTTAATCAAACCTAAACCCTAATTAGGTCTGACCCATTAGAACTAATTAAACCATTAAGTCTTAACTAAATTAGACTTAATCAAACATAAACCCTAATTAGGTCTAACCCATTAGACCTAATTAAACTATTAAACCTTAACTAACTAAGGTTTAATCAAACATAAACCCTAATTAGGTCTAACCCATTAGACCTAATTAAACTATTAAACCTTAACTAACCAAGGTTTAATCAAACATAAACCCTAATTAGGTTTAACCCACTAGACCTAATTAAATCATTAAGCCTTAACTAACTAAGTTTTAACCAAACCCAAACATAACTTAAGTCTAACCCATATTAGACTTAAGTTAAACCATACTTAGGTTCAACCCGACTTGAACCTAAGTCTAATCCAAACCTAACTTAAGTCTAACCCATATTAGACTTAAGTTAAACCATACTTAGGTTCAACCCGACTTGAACCTAAGTCTAATCCAAACCTAACTTAAGTATAACCCATATTAGACTTAAGTCAAACCATACTTAGGTTCAACCTGACATGAACCTAACCAAAACCTAACTTAAGTCTAACCCATATTAGACTTAAGTCAAACCAAACTTAGGTTCAACCTAACTTGAACCTAACTTAAACTCAAACCTTAACTTATGTTCAACCCATATCGAACTTAAGTCGACCTTAAGTCTAGGTTCAACCTGACTTGAACCTAACTTAACCTAAACTCAAAATTTAACTTAAGTCTAACCCATATTAGACTTAAGTCAAACCAAACCTAGGTTCAACCTGACATGAACCTAACTCGAACATAACTTAAGTCTAACCCATATTAGACTTAAGTCGAACCAAACTTAGGTTCAACCTGACATGAACCTAACTCAAACCTAACTTAAGTCTAACCCATATTAGACTTAAGTCAAACCAAACTTAGGTTCAACCTGACATGAACCTAACTCAAACCTAACTTAAGTCTAACCCACATTAGACTTAAGTCAAACTACACTTAGGTTCAAACCTAACTCAATCCTAACTTAAGTCTAACTCACATTAAACTTAAGTCAAACTACACTTAGGTTCAAACCTAACTCAAACCTAACTTAAGTCTAACCCATATTAGACTTAAGTTAAATCATACTTAAGATTCAACCTGACATGAACTTAAGTCTAACCCAAATCTGACATAAACCTTAATTAAGTCTATCACATTAGATTAAATTAATCATTAAACCTTAATCAACTGAGGTTTAAATAAACACAAACCATGATTAAGTCTAATTCACTAAGACTTAATATCTAAACAAATCTCGGTTAAATCAAATTATACTTGATTAAAACTTAAGCCTTACCTAAAAAGGACTTAGATGGTCTGAAATTCTAATTAAGTCTAATTTATTATATTTAATTAACCTTTAAGTACTATTTAAACAAGGCTTAAAACTTAATTAGGTCCATTCGATTAAACCAAACCTTTTAACTTAAGTTCAAACAGACATGAACTCAAGTTAATTAGATTCAATCAACATTGAATTTAATTTAGGTTCAACCAGACATGAACCCAAGTTAATTCAATCAATATTGAATCTAACTTTAAACCTTTTAACTTAAGTTCAGACAGACATGAACTCAAGTTAATTAGATTCAATCAACATTGAATTTAACTTAGTTTCAACCAGACATGAACCCAAGTTAATTCAATCAATATTGAATCTAACTTTAAAACCTTTTAACTTAAGTTCAAACAAACATGAACTCAAGTTAATCTAATTCAACTTAAGTGCAAACAGACATGAACTCAAGATTTAAGTTTAAATTGACATAAAATCAACATTTTAAACCAAAATCGACATAATCGACATAAATTTGACATTTCAAACAAAAATTGACAAAACCGACATAAATTCCACATTTCAAACATAACCGACATAAAATCGACATTTTAAACCAAAATCGACATAATTGACATAAATTTGACATTTCAAACAAAAATCAACAAAACCGACATAAATTCGACATTTCAAACAAAACTGACATAAAATCGACATTTTAAACCAAAATCAACATAAATTTGACATTTCAAACAAAAATCAGCAAAACCGACATAAATTCGACATTTCAAACATAACTAACATAAAATCGACATTTTAAACCAAAATCGACATAACCGACATAAAATCGACATTATAAACCAAAGTCGACATAATCGACATAAATTTGACATTCCAAACATTAAATCGATATAAATTTGACATTCCAAACATTTAATCGACATAAATTTGACATTCCAAACATTAAATCGACATAAATTTGACATTTCAAACATTTAATCGACAAAATTGACAAAAATTTGACATTCCAAACATTTAATCGACAAAATCGATATAAATTTGACATTCCAAACATTTAATCGACAAAATCGACAAAACTTTGACATTTCAAACAAAAATCGACATAACTGACATAAATCCGACATTCCAAACAAAACTCAATAAATTCGACATTTCAAATGAAATTATTTGACATTCCCAAACACAAACTGACATTAATCAGCATTTCAAACCAAATTAAACAATCACCGACATTAAATGACATTCAAACCAAATTAAACAATCACCGACATTAAATGACATTAATCTACATTTCAAACCAAACTCAATATATTTCGACATAAAATAACATAATTCTTAAAGTTCGAACTACATTGAACTTAACTCGACATAAAATTAAAAATCGACAATACAACCCAAATCAATATTCAAAATAAATAAAATTTTAAACATAAACTGACATAAACCTAAATCAACATTTCAACCAAACTCGGACATCCGACAACTCTGGATTAACAGACACTTTAACCAGGTAATCTAAATATCTTGATATGACATTGTTTCTAACTTTATTTTCCTTGCAGGATGAAGACATGAAGTTTCGTTTAGATTTTCTTTGCATGTTATAGGGTGTACTAACTTTGTTTTGCAGGACGTCGATGACGGAACATTAACAACAAAACCATGACTTTTAGGATAGCCACAAAACTTAAACTTTCTACAAACAACAAAATAAAAATGACATGACAACAAAGACAACTGGACTTTTAGGTTAGTCACGAAATCTGAAATAAAACGACAAAATCATTAAAATTGACATCGACATAACATTAACATTAACAAAAACATACGATTACATTTCTATACCACAATAAAATGATGACATGACACTAAACCAAAACAAATACATAACAAAATGACATGACAAAACTAAAATTTAGAACAAAAGGGAATCATAAACAAAATAACAAAAATAAATAACTAATGATATCTTTTTGACATCTTTAAAGGTATCTCATGACATAATAACGACATAGGAAATAAAATATCTCATGACAAATCAAGATATTAATCACGACATCTTATGAAATTACGACATCACATTAAGACATGACATAAAATGACATGACATTATGATTCACATTAAGACACGACATAAAATGACATGACATTACGAAATCACATTATGACATAACACGACATACAAACTACGACATACCGACATGACATATGACATGATATACAAAATGACAAAAATGACATTACAAAACAAAACACCACAAAGCAACGACATACACCCAACATAAACAAAACTTTCTGGTAGTATCGATTCTTCAGAAACACACTGCCACGACAACACTTATACTTTTTCGAGGATAAATGTTAACCTTAATCGGGAGTTTTCCTAGGCAATATTAATTGCTCAAGATGTAATTAACTATAGGAGCTTGCTCCTATAGGAGATTAAAGAACTCAGGATAGGCATTTCACCTATAAGATCTCTCTGGTTACCCAAGATCTTCATCACACAATCTGAAGATTTATTCTATGAGATTATCATTCAATCTCTTTTTCTCTCAATCTCTATCATGATTAATCCTTCTTCAATTTCTCCAAAGACTTATGAAAAAAAGTCTAAGTAGAATAAGAATTAGAGTAATGGATAGAGAAAGAGAGTGGCGACTCCTTTACATTGACATGATACAAGAATTGACGGCGATGACATGCGATCCATATATTTCATGCGACGCCAATTTGATCGCCATCAGAGTGTGGCGACTCCGCTGGAGAAATCCTCTCTCCCCATCTTTGGTTAATCAATTTGTCCTCATGACATGACAATTTGTCTTTTGAAAGACTAAATAATCCTTTCTTTAGTTTTATATCTTACTCAATCTCGAGTAAAATAGAACTAATACCTCTTCGATTCAAAGATTTGTTCACGACGAACAAATCCTAGAATCTTACATTTCCATAATCGACATACCAAAATGACATAAAAGACATACAAATACAACATGTGTTCCCTCCCTTCCCACCCAGGTACGGAGTGTTCATCGATTCTGTTGTCAGACAGACCGATATTGCCGTTTTGAATAAGTTCAGGCAAATACATTCTCAGCCAAACATGTTCAGTTTATCTAGCTTGGTGGTTATGCTTTTTATAGCCTCTAAACCACTCCCTTAGGTTATGCCCTTATGGCCTCTGAACCTATTCTTCGTGGTTATGCTTTTACGACCTACGAACCACTTCCCAGAGTTATGCCTTTATGGCCTCCGAACCTATTCTTCGTGGTTATGCTTTTTACAGCCTCTGAACCATTTCCCTAGGTTATGCCTTTATGGCCTCTGAACCTATTCTTCGTGATTATGCTTTTTACAGCCTCCGAACCACTCTCATAGGTTATGCTTTTTATGGCCTATGAACCTATTCTTCATGGTTATGCTTTTCACAGCCTCTGAACCACTCCTCTGGTTGATCTTTTTCTTACCCTCAAGGTTCTGATTTGTCAATCTACCAAAGAATCTAAAAATCAAAATCATTAATCAAATTTTGGGAAGATGATCGCTTTTGGATGAATTCCATCAAGGGTTTCCCTTAGGACGGCTTTGCGAGAAAAAGAGATCGATCGAAGATCCGATCTATGTTTAGTCTAGTTCTAGGACTAGTCAACTAGCATGTCCTTTGTGGAGAAATGAAAATCGATCTGTAAGGTAGAATGAAATTTGAAATCTTTGGATTTAATATCTTTGGAAATATTCTTCTCATTCACCTATTGACAAAAAGACAATTCAGAAAGGAAGAATTCAAGACAAAAATTCTGACATTTTGATAAAAAAATTATGATTTCAAGGGGAAAATGAAATTAAAGCCCTAATAACTGGGCCCTTTATCTTAAATCTTCAGACTGTGTCCTAAATGAAAAATAAAATATTGTGATCAAAATGTAAGTAATTGACTAAAGATGTCACGAGCCTCTTAATCTTCTGCCATGTGATTGGGTCCTGACTTTTGAATGAGTTATAATATCCCAGAATTCGTCTTGAGAAATATTTGAGAATTATTAATTAGGGGAGTTTGGACATTCAAAACCCTTAAAACATGCTCTACCAGATATAGTAATTCTCTGAAAAGAAGCTTGAGGTGAGTAGCAAATCAAAAATTGGTGTGTGAGTTCAGGCATTCAAAATCATTAAAGATTGCCCTACCAAAAAAAAAAGAAGGTTTTTAAAAGAAGCTTGAGGTGGGCACAAGATCAAAAATTGGTGTCTCAATTCAAACATTCAAAATCTTTAACATGCTTCACCAGATATAGTAATTCTCTGAGAAGAAGCTTGAGGTGAGCATAAAATTAAAAAATTGGTGTCCAAATTCTCCCCTAATTGATAAATCTTGAAAAAAGTCTTAAGAAAATTTTTCCGATATTATATTCAGGAAAGAATTAAGAGATCTCGTCTTTTGGTTGACTATTAATTGGTTCAGACATATCTTTAGAAGATAAAAGATATTTTGATCACATTTTTTAAAATTTCCTAAGACCCAGAAAGAAAGAACTAAGGTAAATGGCTTTGTTATTGGAGATTAATGGAAATTATACTCTGAAATCATAGTTTTCCAAAGATCCAACCCCAATCCCAATTTAGAAATGTTAAACTGATTTTTGAAGGACAATCTGAATGTTATAGAATTGGTGATTAATGGAAGCTTTATGAATGTACATGACTGACAAGCATTGTACGGGCCCAAGATAAATTGGTTCACCCTAGGACACTCAGATCAGGGATTTGGATTTAGTACTTCAAACACCTATCCTCATGGGAGGGCCCATATGCTTGTTAAGAAGACACATTTAGGGAAATCTTGTCAGTTGGTAGACTATCAAGAAGACACAATACACCCAATCAATGGGAAGTATTTGAAAAAGATGCGACATAAACAAAAATGAATGACTTGTTTTGTAAATCGGGAAACAAACAACCAAGACAAAAGAAAATGAAATCGACATTTCTAAGAGGTAGTGTAAGACCTCCCTAAATGGAAGACGACATCTAGTCCCTTTCTCGCTATTGGATGTAAGACCATCATGAAATTGGCTTTCCTTTAGCAACCTTTCTTTGGATAGGATATAAGTCTCATACGCATTCCTATTCCAAAATTAACATTTTGACATTGACATTTCTAATAGATAGTGTAAGACCTCCTTAAATGGAAGACGACATCTACTCTCTTTCTCGATATTGGATGTAAGACCATCATGACATTGGCTTTCCTTTAGAAATCTTTCATTGGATAGGATATAAGTCTCATACGAATTCCTATTCCAAAATCGATATTTTGACATTGACATTTCTAAGAAAAAGTGTAAGACCTCCTTAAATGGAAGACGTCATCTACTCTCTTTCTCGCTATTGGATGTAAGACCATCATGACGTTGGCTTTCCTTTAGCAACCTTTCTTTGGATAGGATATAAGTCTCATACGCATTCCTATTCCAAAATTGACATTTTGACATTGACATTTCTAAAAGGTAAGACCTCCTTAAATGGAAGACGACATCTACTCTCTTTCTTGCTATTGGATGTAAGATCATCAGACATTGGCTTTCCTTTAACAACCTTTCTTTAGATAGGATATAAGTCTCAAACGCATTCCTATTCCAAAATTGACATTTTGACATTGATATTTCTAAGAGATAGTGTAAGACCTCCTTAAATGGAAAATGACATCTATTCTCTTTCTCGCTATTAGATGTAAAACCATCATGACGTTATCTTTCCTTTAGCAATCTTTCTTTGGATAGGATATAAGTCTCATACGCTTTCCTATTCCAAAATCGACGTTTTGACATTGACACTTTTTTAGAGAAAATTGAATATGAAATTTGTTCTCTTTCCTCAATTGTCTACAATACATTGATAGTTCCAAAAATGCCAAAGACAAACAACTTGTGATAATTAATATCTTTCGACCTGTAAAGGTCAAATCCCCAGCGGATACACTCTTCGTCTTGAGTTTGCTACTCTTTTCTGGTTATTGGATATAAGTCCTTTCCTGACACGGAAATCATGGCTTTCCTCTAACCAAATCTTGACATTGACATTTTGAGGAAAATAGAAAATGACATCTATTTTCTCTCTCCGGTTATTGGAAGTAAATCCTTTCCTGATACGGAAATCATGGCTTTCCTCTAACCAAATCTTGACATTGACATTTTGAGGAACATAGAATATGACATCTATTTTCTCTCTCCAGTTATTGGATGTAAGTCCTTTCCTGACACGGAAATCATGACTTTTCTCTAACCAAATCTTGACATTGACATTTTGAGGAAAATAGAAAATGACATATATTTTCTCGGTTATTGGATGTAAGTCCTTTCCTGACACGGAAATCATGGCTTTCCTCTAACCAAATCTTGACATTGACATTTTGAGGAAAATAGAAAATGACATCTATTTTCTCTCTCTGGTTATTGGATATAAGTCCTTTCCTGACACGGAAATCATGACTTTCCTCTAACCAAATCTTGACATTGACATTTTGAGGAAAATAGAAAATGACATCTATTTTCTCTCTCCGGTTATTGGATGTAAGTCTTTTCTTGACACGGAAATCATGGCTTTCCTCTAACCAAATCTTGACATTGACATTTTGAGGAAAATAGAAAATGACATCTATTTTCTCTCTCCGGTTATTGGATGTAAGTCCTTTCCTGACACAGAAACCATGACTTTCCTCTAACCAAATCTTGACATTGAAATTTTGAGGAAAATAGAAAATGACATCTATTTTCTCTCTCCGGTTATTGGATGTAAGTCCTTTCCTGACACGGAAATCATGGCTTTCCTCTAACAAATCTTGACATTGACATTTTGAGGAAAATAGAAAATGACATTTATTTTCTCTCTCTGATTATTGGATCTAAGTCCTTTCCTGACACAGAAATCATGGCTTTCCTCTAACCAAATCTTGACATTGACATTTTGAGAAAAATAGAAAATGATGTTTATTTTCTCTCTCCAGTTATGGGATATAAGTCCTTTCCTGACACGGAAATCATGACATTCCTTTAACAAAATAACAACATTGACATTTTGAGAAATGGAATATGACATCTATTTTCTCTCCCGGTAAATTCCTTTTCAGACACGAGAAAAATATTCCTTCTAAGAACCGACAAACAAGACATCTGACATTCTCTATGAGCAGTATGATACCCACTCTTTTCCTGATTGTTATGGGACATCTCTTAGATCACTTCGGTCAACGCCAATATGTGCAGAATACTTATATAGTATTATACACATATTGGGGGCTCTTTTGTTGACCTCATTTTTATAATGAGTCAATACCTTTTGACCTAAAAAGTCAACTTTAGTTAAAATGGTCAAACCAGACCAAATGACCAATCCTGTTGACCCCATAGGTCAACCTTTTGACCTAAAAAGTCAACTTTGGTCAAAATGGTCAAACCGGACCCAATGACCAATCATGTTGACCCCATAGGTCAACCTTTTGACCCAAAAAGTCAACTTTGGTCAAAATGGTCAAACCAGACCCAATGACCAACCCTGTTGACCCCATAGGTCACCCTTTTAACCTAAAAAGTGAACTTTGGTCAAAATAGTTAAACCAGACCCAATGAACAACCCTGTTGACCCCATAGGTCACCCTTTTGACCTAAAAAGTCAACTTTGGTCAAAATGGTCAAACCATACCCAATGACCAACCCTGTTGACCCCATATGTCACCCTTTTGACCTAAAAAGTCAACTTTGGTCAAAATGGTCAAACCATACCCAATGACCAACCCTGTTGACCCCATAGGTCACCCTTTTGACCTATAAAGTCAACTTTGGTCAAAATGACCAAACTAGACCCAATGACCAAACTCGTTGACCCCATAGGTCAACCCTTTGACCCAATGACATGTTTAAAACCCCACAATGATAAAATCACAAATATTGTGATCAAATCAACCATGACAAAGTTGAAAAAGGTCACATTGGACATCTTGAAATTAAATTGATCAATTTAGGCTGACTAGGGTCAACCTAAATCAAAATTGGTCAACACTTATCTATTTTAATCAAAATAGGTAAAAAATGAAATAAAAACAACAAAATTAATTAAATAATTAATTTCAAAATTATTTTGATTAATTAAATTAATTAATGATTTAATTTTCAGTATTTTAATTAAATGACATAATTAAATAAAATGAAAATTAAATTAAAATCATAAAATGACAAAATTAAATAAAAATGATAGAATTAATCAATTAATTAATTTGAAATTATTTTTCAATTAATAAATTGATTAATGAAATAATTTCCAAAAATTTTTAATAACATAATTAATTAAAATGGAAAGACACATGGCCTTCCCATAATTAATTAAAGTTAAAACTAAATTAAACCCATCATAAGACATAATTAACACATGACAAAACTTAGCTTAAATTATGGCTAACCATGGGTTAACTCCCATCATGGTGAATAAAAAGAGGTGGCTCTTTCTCCTTCATTCTAAGCCATGACTCACCTCTACTCAACAATGAGGTGGCTGGCTAACACTAAGGCATATTTCCCACCTCCTAAACTAACCAATGGAAAAAGAACAAAGCTTAAACTCCATTCCTCACCATGGTTAAATGAAATCATGAGGGGAAAACATATGTTTCACCATTTGCCAAAGCTAATGGGTGACTTGTAAGCTCATGAGGAAGAGAAATTACAGCTCATTTCAAAGAGCTAAACCACCTCATGCATGATCCAATGGAAAGGAGACAAAACAATGAGCTCATGACGGAGAACTTTGGAGAGACAACCATAGTTATCCCCTCAACCAAAATTTTATCTTCAATTCATTAATAGGGAAGATAACAACTCCCCTAGTACAGCCTAAGCCAAGCCATGGCCTCCTCATGGCTATAAATAAGGCCATACCCGAGCCTTACTAAGAAGAAGAAAAAAATTTAGTGAGACCTATAGGATGCTCAAATCTTTTGGCTCCCAACACAAAAACTCTTCCCAAGAGTCTTAGCAATCCATTTTGATCAAACCCATGCCATAGATTGAGCCCAATCGAGCCAATTTGATCAAAATTCAACAACAGCCCAAACCAGCCACCTTCTTAAAATTCCCCTATGAGGCCGACTTTTGAACCAAATTGGTGCAGCAACAATCTTCCTCTGGAGTCTTAAAAGACAATTACAAGGTCTGATCAAGCTTGATTTACTTGTGGCAAAGATATGAAATTATTTTTCTTAAAATAATTCATATTTTTGAAATATCATGTGTTATACTAGCCCAGAAATGTTGCATCACCCATATGGATATATTCTACATGTTTAGATGATTCCATAAGTTCAAAAATCACTCAATTTCATCAAAAAATGAGTGAGATATTAACATTTGAGTTTAACGGTTATGAATTTTTCTGGAATTAAAATGGATTTATCACCGCCGTCCGTTCCCGTGTTTTGGAACGAACGGCGCTGATCAAACCACGTGGTGTCAGCTGTTCGGCCCCCCGCAGCGGATTTTCCCGCTCTTCGACAGATCTGAGGACACACGTCGGCGTGGAATCACTTTGGCGGTGGGAAATTGGTTAAAAATCTGTTTTAACCTTAAAAAAATCGAAAATTCATAACTTTTTAAATATAAATCACAAAAATATAACAAAAATACCTCTGGAAAGAGCAAAATGAGAAGAAAATTATGAAATAAAAATCATAATTTTATTCCCATCATTTAATTTTTAAATAATTAAATACTCTCTGGAGTATTTTAATTATTAAAAATTATTTATAAATCAAAAAAATATGAAACTTTGAGGGATTTATCTTTATGCTCTTAGGAATGTTTCATGATTTTTCCAAGGACAGAAAACATGTCTAGGATAATTTTTTCTAATTTTCAAGTCATTTTGTAATTATTTCAAATAAATAATTATAAATAAATGAAAATTAAGAAAAATAAAATAAAAATGGTTAGAAATGTTAGGGCAACAGAGAATAACCCTAAGAAAATCATTTTTATGTCATAAAAATAATTTTGAATAATATGTTAAAATTTAGGACTAAAATTCTTTATTAATTAAATAATTTTAATCCTAAAAATCACATTTTCATAAACTTAGCTTATTTCCTTCAAAAATCTAAGTTTGAAATGAATCTAGTCTATTTTAGGCTAATGGCAAATAATCAATTAAGTCTAAAATAACAAAATTAGACTTAATTAGGTTTAAAACATCATTTAAACCTATTAAACCTTAAGCATAATCAATTAAGTCTAAAATGACAAAATTAGACTTAATTAGATTTAAAACATCATTTAAACCATTTTTAATTAAGTCTAAAATGACGAACTTAGACTTAATTAGGTTTAAAACGTCATTTAAACCTATTTAACTAAATTTAAACCTTAAGCTTAATCAATTAAGTCTAAAATGATAAAATTAGACTTAATTAGATTTAAAACATCATTTAAACCTATTTAATTAAGTCTAGAATGACAAACCTAGACTTAATTAGGTTTAAAACGTCATTTAAACCTATTTAACTAAATTTAAACCTTAAGCTTAATCAATTAAGTCTAAAATGAAAAAATAGACTTAATTAGATTTAAAACATCATTTAAACCTTTTTAATTAAGTCTAAAATGACAAACTTAGACTTAATTAGGTTCAAAACGTCATTTAAACCTATTTAACTAAATTTAAACCTTAAGCTTAATTAGTTAAGTCTCAAAATGACAAAATTAGACTTAATTAGGTTTAAAACATCTTTTAAACTTATTTAATTAAAGTTAAACCTTTATTACATTAAATTTAGTCAAACCTAAACCCTAATTAGGTCTAACCCATTGGACCTAATTAAACCATTAAGTCTTAACTAAATTAGACTTAATTAAACCTAAACCCCATTAGTGTCGACCCATTAGACTTAATTAAATCATTAAGTTTTAACTAAATTAGACTTAATCAAACATAAACCCTAATTAGGTCTAACCCATTGGACCCAATTAAACTATTAAACCTTAACTAACTAAGGTTTAATCACACATAAACCCTAATTAGGTCTAACCCATTAGACCTAATTAAACTATTAAACCTTTACTAACCAAGATTTAATCAAACATAAACCCTAATTAGGTTTAACTCATTAGACCTAATTAAATCATTAAGCCTTAACTAACTAAGGTTTAACCAAACCCAAAAATAACTTAAGTCTAACCCATATTAGACTTAAGTTAAACCATACTTAGGTTCAACCCGACTTGAACCTAAGTCTAATCCAAACCTAACTTAAGTCTAACTCATATTAGACTTAAGTTAAACCATACTTAGGTTCAACCCGACTTGAACCTAAGTCTAATCAAACCTAACTTAAGTATAACCCATATTAGACTTAAGTCGAACCATACTTAAGGTTCGACCGACATGAACCTAACTCAAACCTAACTTAAGTCTAACCCATATTAGACTTAAGTCAAACCAAACTTAGGTTCAACCTAACTTGAACCTAACTTAAACTCAAACCTTAACTTATGTTCAACCCATATTGAACTTAAATCGACCTTAAGTCTAGGGTCAACCTGACTTGAACCTAACTTAACCTAAACTCAAAATTTAACTTAAGTCTAACCCATATTAGACTTAAGTCAAACCAAACTTAGGTTCAACCTGACATGAACCTAACTCGAACTTAACTTAAGTCTAACCATATTAGACTTAAGTCGAACCAAACTTAGGTTCGACCGACATGAACCTAACTCAAACCTAACTTAAATCTAACCCATATTAGACTTAAGTCAAACCAAACTTAGGTTCAACCTGACATGAACCTAACTCAAACCTAACTTAAGTCTAACCCACATTAGACTTAAGTCAAACTACACTTAGGTTCAAACCTAACTCAAACCTAACTTAAGTCTAACCCATATTAGACTTAAGTTAAATCATACTTAAGATTCAACCTAGCGTGAACTTAAGTCTAACCCAAATCCGACATAAACCTTAATTAAGTCTATTCCATTAGACTTAATTAAATCATTAAACCTTAATCAACTAAGGTTTAAATAAACACAAACCATGATTAAGTCTAATTCACTAAGACTTAATATCTAAACAAATCTCGGTTAAATCAAATTATTCTTGATTAAAACTTAAGCCTTACCTAAAAAGGACTTAGATGGTCTGAAATCTAATTAAGTTTAATTTATTAGATTTAATTAAACTTTAAGTACTATTTAAACAAGGCTTAAAACTTAATTAGGTCTATTCTGATTAAACCAAACCTTTTAACTTAAGTTCAAACAGACATGAACTCAAGTTAATTAGATTCAATCAACATTGAATTTAACTTAGGTTCAACCAGACATGAACCCAAGTTAATTCAATCAATATTGAATCTAACTTTAAACCTTTTAACTTAAGTTCAAACAGACATGAACTCAAGTTAATTAGATTCAATCAAGATTGAATTTAACTTAGGTTTAACCAGACATGAACCCAAGTTAATTCAATCAATATTGAATCTAACTTTAAAACCTTTTAACTTAAGTTCAAACAGACATACGAACTCAAGTTAATCTAATTCGACTTAAGTGCAAACGAGACATGAACTCAAGATTTAAGTTTAAATTGACATAAAATCGACATTTTAAACCAAAATCGACATAATCGACATAAAATTGACATTTCAAATAAAAATCGACAAAACCGACATAAATTCGACATTTCAAACATAGCCAACATAAAATTGACATTTTAAACCAAAATCGACATAATTGACATAAATTTGACATTTCAAACAAAAATCGACAAAACCGACATAAATTCAACATTTCAAACATAACTGACATAAAATCGACATTTTAAACCAAAATCAACATAAATTTGACATTTCAAACAAAAATCAACAAAACCGACATAAATTCGACATTTCAAACATAACTAACAGAAAATCGACATTTTAAACCAAAATCGACATAACCGACATAAAATGGACATTCCAAACAAAAATCGACATAAATTTGACATTCCAAACATTAAATCGATATAAATTTGACATTCCAAACATTTAATCGACATAAATTTGACATTCCAAACATTAAATCGACATAAATTTGACATTCCAAATATTAAATCAACAAAATCGACATAAATTTGACATTCCAAACATTTAATCGACAAAATCGATATAAATTTGACATTTCAAACAAAAATCGACATAACTGACATAAATTCGACATTCCAAATAAAACTCAATACATTCGAAATTTCAACTGAAATTATTCGACATTCCCAAACACAAACTGACATTAATCGGCATTTCAAACCAAATTAAACAATCACCGACATTAAATGACATTAATCGACATTTCAAACCAAACTCAATATATCTCGACATAAAACGACATAATTCTTAAAGTTCGACCTACATTGACTTTAACTCGACATAAAATTAAAAATCGACAATACAACACAAATCAATATTCAAAACAAATAAAAATTTAAACATAAACTAACATAAACCTAAATCGACATTTCAACCAAACTCGGACATCCGACAAATTCTGGATCAACAGACACTTTGTCCAGGTAATCTAAATATCTTGATATGACATTGTTTCTAACTTTATTTTTCTTGCAGGATGAAGACATGAAATTTCGTTTAGATTTTCTTTGCATGTTATAGGGTGTACTAACTCTGTTTTGCAGGACGTCGACAACAGAACATTGACAACAAAACCATGACTTTTAGGATAGCCATAAAACTTAAACTTTCTACAAACAACAAAATAAAAATGACATGACAACAAAGACAACTGGACTTTTAGGTTAGTCACGAAATCTGAAATAAAACGACAAAATCATTAACATTGACATCGACATAACATTAACATTAACAAAAACATACGATAACATTTCTATACCACAATAAAATGATGACATGACACTAAACCAAAATAAATACATAACAAAATGACATGATAAAACTAAAATTTAGAACAAAAGAGAAACATAAACAAAATAACAAAACTAAATAAGTAATGATATCTTCTTGACATCATTGAAGGTATCTCATGACATAATAAAGACATAGGAAATAAAATATCTCATGACAAATCAAGATATTAATCACGACTTCTTATGAAATTACGACATCACATTAAGACATGACATAAAATGACATGACATTATGATTCACATTAAGACACGACATAAAATGACATGACATTACAAAATCACATTATGACATAACACGACATACAAACTACGACATCTCGACATGACATATGACATGATATACAAAATGACAAAAATGACATTACAAAATAAAACACCACAAAGCAACGACATACACCCAACATAAACAAAACTTTCTGGTAGTATCGATTCTTCAGAAACACACTGCCACGACAACACTTACACTTTTCGAGGATAAATGTTAACCTTAATCGGGAGTTTTCCTAGGCAATATTAATTGCTCAGGATGTAATTAACTATAGGAGCTTGCTCCTATAGGAGATTAAAGAACTCAGGATAGGCATTTCACCTATAAGATCTCTCTGGTTACCCAAGATTTTCATCACATAATCTGAAGATTTATTTTATGAGATTATCATTCGATCTCTTTTTCTCTCAATCTCTATCATGATTAATCCTTCTTCAATTTCTCCAAAGACTTCTGACAAAAAGTCTAAGTAGAATAAGAATTAGAGTAATGGATAGAGAAAGAGAGTGGCGACTCCTTGACATTGACTTGATACAAGAATTGACGATGACGACATGCGATCCATATATTTCATGCAACGCCAATTCGATCGCCATCAGAGTTTACGACAGCATCTTGTGTAGCACTGTGAAAAATATTAACTAGTGTAATTTAATTCTCATTTCAGAGGGCAAATGCTAAATATTTTGTTTAATCTTTCTTATTTGATTTTTGTTATAAACACATATTTGGTAAATTTGCTTGGATTGAATGAACATTTCTTTGGTGTTTATCATGTGTGGTGAGTAGATTCTTATACTTTTCTCCTGTGATAGATATGTTAGATTTATAGGGTTGTGAATGCTTTGATTGATCTTTACTTTCATGTGATGAGTATATCTCGAGACTTAATTTACATATTGTACTAGCCATATAATTTGTTAAAATTCGTTGTGACCCATTAAGACTCAAAAGAGTGGTTGCAAAACAATATAGAATATTCACATTGTGCGAATGACTATGAAAGATGAGTCATTAGGCAATGCTACTTAGGGAGATGTGTATCAATATAATTTGAATTAGGAATTTCATGGATGACGGATGGAAACAATCACCTAAATTTGAATCATACTCATTTATGCACTTAAAAAGAGGGTAAATGAGTCTTATGCTTCTGTTGTCACTACCACATTATGATTCTTTGAATAACACCTACAATATACCTAGGAAATCACAAGAGAAAAGTATATTTTTCAATCTTAAATTTCACTTGTTTAATTGATTCAGGCAAGTTTAACTTAGGGTAAGAAATATACTTAGGATTAGTTGTTATAAAAATCATATTTAACAATCTTCCAAACTAGGACCAGAAAGTAGTAGGCTAGATTCGCTTTTAGGTTGTTATTACTACGACGCCTCTGCCACCTCCCCTGTGGAATCGACATTCCAGACTCAAGTAAAGCCCTCTAATACGGCAGTAATGCGTGCACTTACAAAGAAACTCTGACACTTAGGTGAAGATTGTGAGTTAAATTGAATTATCATTAAAGTGTTGGTAGTTGCTGGGTCGTCAAGCTTTCTGCATCGTTGCCGAGGAAGGAAGGAAGGAAGCATCAGTAAGAAAAACTTAAGGATAATTTTAGTTAAACCTGTAATACTTAGATTTGGAAATTATAGTATTACTTAGTAATTTTAGTTTTTGTTTGTATTTTTAAAATAAAATCCAAAAATACCAAAAATATTTTTGATATCTATCCTATTAGTTAAACTTTTAGAATTAAATTTGTTGTTCAGGAGATGCAGACCTTAAACCATACTATTCAAAGTTAGAGAGAACTATTAGGAGGATTCGAAAACAATGAAGACTCTAAAAATTTGTTGTAGAAATGGCAAATTGTCCAATTAATGAGGATCCAATCATTGATCATAATGCTAGTGGAACTTTGAGGGATTATGTGAACCGTACGGTGAATAAAATTCGCTTAAATATACAAACCCCCACTGTAGAGGGTAATACTTTTGAGCTCAAGCATGTAATAATTCATATGTATTGAATAATCAATTTGGAGGATCCCCATCTAAAGACCCTACTTACATTTAGGATTTTCTTAGAACTCTGTGCCACATTTAGGTATAATAGTGTCTCCAATTATGCCGTTAGACTTAGACTTCTCCCTTCCGCTGAGGGATAAAGCCAAGATGTGGCTTAACACTTTAGCATCGGGTTTAGTTAGAATGTTAGGGGATTTAGCCTAGAAATTTCTGGCAAAGTATTTTCCACCATTTAAAACCGCGAAGTTGAGGAATGATATCATGTCATTTTGTCAACATCAAGATGAACCAATTATGAGGCTTGGGAATGATTAATGAACTTCTAAGGAAGTTTCCACATCAATTATTACTCGGTTGGCTTATTTTCAAACCTTCTATAACGAATTAGTTGGATGTTTAAGAGCAATCATCGATGTTGCCACTGGAGGTTCGCTTATGTCAAAAACATATGAAGAAGCTTATTCTCTTATAAAGGAGATGACCACCAACAACTTTCAATGGCCCATCAAGAGAGTAAACCACAAGATGGTAGCAAAAATTCATGAAACAGATGTGTTAACTATTTTAACTTCTCAGGTATCAGCTATTGCAAGAAAGTTAGACCAATACTAATTGAATTATTCTCAAGGACCCCCAGTTCTTGAGAAAAAAATCATATAAACAGTTGATTGATACTAACTCTTTTGAAACTATCAATGAGATAAATAATTGCTCAAATAACTCATGTTCCTATTATTATAACCCAGCCTGGAAGAATCATTTCAACTTTAACTAGAATGACAATTTTGGAGGAGGAAACCAATCGTGGGGAGATAAACAAGTTAATCTTATATGTAATTGGAATAACCAAGGTAGTTCTAACATTGTACTTCTTTTCCTCTTGGATTTAACTTCAACCCACAGTTCAATGAGAAAAAGTTATTGTTAGAAGAGGTTGTTACTCAAATTGAGAGTCAACTACAAAGCCAATAGGCTGCAGTAAGGAATATAGAAAATCACCTACAAACCAAAGGTGCTGCAAAACCAAGAGGTTGTTATTCAAATGGGGAGTACACAAAGTAAAAGAAGAATAAAAATATCACAAGCATAAACAAAGTTTATACAGTCAAGTGTAATAAAAGAGAAGGTAGTTGCGTGTACCTGTCGTCTACTAATTCAAATAAGAATTACAATGTATAAATCCATAATCATCAACTTATATACCAGCTTTAAAATATAAATAAAATGGAAAAGAAATAATTTTGTAAGGTTTTATATGATAAGTTAAGAAGTCCTCCTCGGTTGCACACTAAACCGTAAAGAATGCTCGAGTAAGATTCGCCATGATGTGTAACATCCAGGAGAAGGGCAACAGACTTCTTAGGCAACCTTACATGAAATAATAATTGGAAAATTTACCTATGGTGGTAAACTCAATTCTTAGGTGTCTATATATCTCACACCTAAAATTTTGTTGTTAAATATATTGTACTCACAATTTTAATATCATATAAAAAATAACACCATTTTTCTTTAAAGTGAAATACACATTTTATTTAATGCATAGGTTGGAAGCACCAAAGTAATATGTATGTAAATATAAAAATTTTGGTGTGAGATATGTGAGTACATAAGAATTGTGTGCTATGTATATGAATCTTCCAACTTAAAAATGTGCTTATATTCTCATGCAATCAAATCCATCTATTAAAGATCAAATGATCATACTACTTGGAATTATGTACACCACCTTAATGGAGATAATAGAGGGCTTGAACCCCATACATGAATACCACGACATCAACATTATGTGATATTTATACACACACCATACAATTCTTATGTGATTACATATCTAATAACCAAGCTCTCATAATTACTTATATAAGACTCGCAACTATAACATCATATTAAAAATACTATTATTACTTATTTTTTTAGTTAAATTCACCTTTTTATCAATATTTTTATAATACATAAAATGTCTAATACATAAAAATCAATTGGAACTCTCCCTAGCTCTAATCTAGCCTAGAACTAGTTTAAACCCGACTTAACTCCGGTTAACCAACATCAATTGAAATTCTGGGTCAACCCAACCTAACTCGGGTTAACCCAGTTCAACCGAACATCTGAGTCAACCCAAACTAATTTGGGTTAACCCAATTCAACTGAAATTCCGAGTCAACCCGACGTAATTCGGGTTAACCCAATTCAACTGAAATTCCAGGTCAACCCGGCGCAATTCGAGTTAACCCAATTCAACTGACCTTCGGGTCAACCTGACCTAACTCAGGTTCACCCAATTCAGGTGAACCTCCAGATCAAACTGACCTAACTCAAATTAACCCCGTTCAATTAAAACCCCTGGGTCAACCTGATTTAACTCATGTTAACCAATTCAATTGAACCCTCGGGTAAACCCGACCTAACTCAGGTTAATCCAAATCAGTTGAACTTCCGGGATAACCCAACCTAACTCGGGTTAACCCAATTTAATTAAAACCCCGGGTCAACCTGACCTAAATCGGGTTAACCTAATTCAAATAAAACCCCTGCTCAACTTGACTTAACTCAGGTTAACCCAAATTTAATTGAACCCCTAGGTGAACCCGACTTAACTTGGGTAAACCAATTCAATTGAACCCTCGGGTCAACTTTCCATAACTCAGGTTATCCAATCCAATTAAACTTCCGGGTCAACCCGACCTAACTCGGGTTAACCTATTCAACTACTTTCAGATCAACCCGACTTGACTCGTGTTAACTCAATTCAATTGAACCTCCAGGTCAACCCGACCTAACTAGGGTTAACCCAATTCAATTGAAACTCTGGGTCAATCTGACCAAACTCGGGTTAACCCCATTCAACTGAATCTCTTGGTCAGTCCAACCTAACCCAAGTTAACTTAAAATCAACTCAACTCGCTGGGACAACCGAACTTAACTTAAGTCTAATCCAACTTATACTTAAGAGGAAATTCAAGTCTAAATTAATTTAGACTTCATTCAAGTTGACATAAAATTCACCATAAAAGACATTAAAACTTAAACTTGAACCCAAAAATGCAACTTGGTTTGAGAAAATATTTTGGAGGAGGCAACCCATGCTTGCTAACAAAAATCTTCTAGTCATTCGTGACTAATCAAACCATAAACCCTAAATGACCATATGACGATAGAACAATGAGTTCTTGACCAGGTCATCCCTAAATAATGAAAATAAAACAACAAAACAAAACAAAAAATCTAATAAGCTAATAAGTGTTAAACAACCTAAAATTTTCAACCTATAAAATCTACAAAAGACATTAAAACTTAAATGAAACCCTATTAAACAAAGATCACCGAATGTAACTTGATCCTTTTATCCGAGTCTACAAAGATCTCTTGGACGACATAATCTATGGTTGTTGACAAAAATCTTCCGATTAGGGTATGCTCATCGCCTCAGACTAATTAGATCAAAGTACCCTGAAGATCACAAAACAACGAAGCCATGACCATCTTGATCTGGTTGTCCAAAATATAAATTAGTAACCAAAAACATAATTTTTGCTTACTTTGTTTTACAGGGCTTCTGAAGACAAAAGGCCAACGTCACTCTAGATTTGCTTTTCATGTTATCAGGTTGTGCTAATTTTATTTTGTAGGAAT